>CM061032.1:49096346-50296346 GCA_030763125.1 Hippophae gyantsensis
TCATTATAATCATTTTTAAATATGCTTACATGGAAAAATTAAATAGAATGAGTATTAAATTTTGATATGAAACCTTACACACATGACATCTGAGATTTTTATTCATGCATTACAAAAATGGTTTTACTCGTGGGGAATATGCATGTATGTTGTCTTGCGGAGTATGGTACCCATGGGCAACTAGTTGTAGTAAACTATTTTTCTACAAGCTTTTTACTACAAACTATAGGTACATATAGCATACACATATATTCTCAAAGTTTTTTCATCTATGGTGCCTCAGATTGTTGACTATATATAGGCCTCAGAGTTAGAACCCTTGTTATGTTTCAAAGTTTCTCGTCTAATAGGTTTTGGAGTTTGACTATAAATGGGCCTTGAAGTTGGACCCCCATTGTGTTTTGGATCCATAGACGAGGGCCCATATGACGTTGATTTGATCAAGAAATGTGCCATATGTATTATGATCGTACATGGGTTGGAGGTAGACTCATATGCATCACGAAGTTAGATTATGCATGTTGATCACCACATACAAAGTGTGTGCAATGAATACGTAAGTATACGTATCGCGACAAGTAATATAATGATAATAAAATATCGTTCTCATGGAGATTATTTTATTATAAACTAATTTTTTAAATTAAAATTATAAAAATCAAGTTTTTTATGTGTTTTTATATTTTGAGGAAAAAAATTTAAATAACTAATAGTAAATAACAATAATTAATTAAATTAGAGAAGAGGTATGAGAAAATATCTAAGAATACTTAATTCTCTAATTTTCTAAACATACGAATCACTAAAATTCTCCCAATATAATTATCAATTAATTACATAATTAATTGAATATAATCTAGTATGTATTTCTCTCTCAAATAAACTACACACCATATAGTAGTTAACTTAATCATACTCTCATGTCAATTAAATTGCATACTACTCATTAATTTCATCAATTATGGATCAGATACATAAGAATCAAACATTTCTACCTAGAAACTATGCATATTATTTAATCAAGATAAACAATTAAATAATTATCTAAAATATATTTAATTACCTTTATAGATAAATTATTGGCTAAACAATTAATAAGTTAAAAATCAGATTAAATACTATAATTAAATTGAAATTATAGTTAGGGTAAAATATTAAATCATCACATGGTGAAAATTGGATTCATAAGACCCTTAGATTAATAAATTAAACAGACATTATTTTTTTCATAAAGTTCATATTTTTCATAAAGTTCATATTTTTCATAAAAAAAGACATAAAAATTGATAAAGGAGTGAGTCAACGCAGAAATACAATTAATCTCTTGAATTGTAATATTAATCTCCTCTTGAGTCTCCACCAAAATTGTATCTCTTTCTGAATTTTCCTATATTTTCTCCCTTCTTAGCTCCAAAAAATGATCAAAATTGTGATAATGATGGCTCATTATGGTTTATAGGGTGATTAGGGGTTTAAGTGTAGCTCAGGTGGAATCTAGTGCAACATGATTAGCAAAAATAACTAGTGTGGTGCACGAGTGGAATGAATTAACGAATTAGGTCAAGACGCGTGGCGAGAGCGTTGACCAAGCAGGATGAATGTCGTGTTAACACGTGGAAAGACACTACATCACTCTTCACACATGGAAATCTATGATTCATTTTCTCAACTGGCGTGGAGTTTACGTGGCTTGCTCAATAAGCTTATGTGCTTGTGTGACGCCACGTAGCAACTCCTGATTGGTTATGTGTTAAAAATTCATAAAAATCTATAAAATCCCAAAAATAATTCTGAATTTATATTTATTGAATAAAATAAGCAAATATTAAGTAAAAAAAGTACGCTGATGACTCTACTTTCATAAAGTCATTACACCTCCAAATTTAATTATTTGCTTGTTCTTAAGTAAAGTGAAGTATAAATAAATAAAATGACATGGGTAGTATATTCATAAATATATATCCATTAATACATGCATAATTTGCGAAAACTATTCCCCTCAAAAGTCATACAATTCTATGACAAAGAGGTTCATATATTCATCAATCAACATTCCATCAAAACAAGGATATAGAAGGTTTTTGAAAAATTGATTTGTGTATATATGTTGCATATGATATCATCTAATGCACTAATGAAATCAACCTATATGAGCATGTTGATCAATTTAATCTTAGAACAAGTCTCATAAGTATATCTGATGACTTTATGAAAGTAGAGTTATTAGTGTACTTTTTTTTTACGTAATATTTACTTGTTTTATTCAATAAATAGTAATTTTGAAGAAAATAAATATTAAAATATAAAAATTTTAGTGAAAAGGGGTGAAAATATAATTTTTGAAATTTTTTAGAATTTTTTATGAATTTTTAACGCAGGGCCAATCAGAAGCAAGCCACGCGAACGCCATGCAAGTAGAGATAGCAAATCACATTACACCATGTGTGAGGAGGACGAACCACGTGCCATATGTCAGCACGATATTCAATTTGACTTTGGAGCATGGTCAAACAACACCAGCATGTGTCACCACTATACTCATCCATTCGTTCCACTCGTATGCCACGTCATCCATTATTGCAAATTATGTTATGTCACATGGCATTGAATCGTACCAGTCTCCCCTACCATGCATCGCACTCTGATTCGCACAGTGAATTCTATGTGCCACAAGTCACGCTGTCATTGGCTGGTGCCTTTGTTTTTGCTTGTTTTGATCTTAACCCTTGATCTGAAGTTGATTTGATGGTCTATATCGCACCTGAGCTATATTTAATCCCCTGATCACCCCCTATAAACCCTAAGTAGCCTCAATTAGCATATTTTTGGTCATTTTTTGAAGCTAAAAAGAGAAATAAATACAGAAAAATTCAAAAAAAGAAACAATTTTGGGGGAGATTCAAGAGAAAATTAGCACTACAATTCAAGAGATTGATTGTATTTAATTTTTTATGTTTTTCTTTATGAAAAATATGAGTTTTATGAACACAATTATGTGTATTTAATTTATTAATCTAGGAATCTTATGGACCTAATTTTCATCATATGATGATCTAATATTTTACTCCAATTATAATTTTAATTTAAGTATATTATTTAATCTGATTTTTATGTTATTAATTGTTTGGCCAATAATTTATCTATAGAGGCAATTAAATATATTTGAGAGAATTATTTAATTATTTGTCTTGATTAAATAACATGCATAGTTTTTAGGCAGAGATGTATAATTCTTATGTATGTGTTCCATAATTGATGAACTTAATGAGTAGTATGTAATTTAATTGGCATGAAAGTATGATTAAATTAATTACTATATAGTGCATAGTTTACTTGAGAGAGGAATACATGCTAGGTTAGATTCAATTGATCATGTAATTAATTGATAATTATATTGGGGAGATCTTAGCGATTCATATTTTTAGAAAATTGGAGAATTAAGTATTCCTATACATTTTCTCATATATCTTCTTAGTTATCAAATCCGATTTAATTGGTTATTGCTATTTACTTTTAGTTATTTTAATTTTGCTTCCTTAAAATATAAAAACATAAAAAAAATTGATTTTTTTTGTTTTAAAATTTAGTTTCTAATAAAATAATTTTCGTAGGAACGATATTTTCTTATCAATATATTACTTGTTACAATACTTATACTTGCGTATTCATTACACACACAACTTGTGTGGCGATCAATATTTTTCACATCCATTTCCACTAATATAAATATATACTTAGCTAAAGATCAATAAGAACTTTACATGCTTGTAATATAAGGTTTTGGTGAGGGTTGATAAATGAAGATATTTAGGCTCTTTTCACACTTTAGCTTTCTTTTTATTCATCATGCACTTTTTAATTATAGTTGAGCTTTAACTTGATATTTTATTGCACCCTTTTCTTATCATTTTTTTCATATTCTTCATTTCCACATCCTTTTCTAATTCTACAACACCCCTAAACTTATTTTTCAATTCTATTTTCTTTTTCTTTAGAGGGATAATTGTGTTGTGAGTTTTGCTTCTTTTTTTCATAGGGTGCATTACATTTCACCTCACTCTATAGCATAACACAAGATTATATATATTTTTCTTTTCACACAAGCTAAAGGTGCAAGGATAAATGTATTGCTTATTGATTAGGCAAAAAATGTGACTTAAAGATATGGAAGGTTCTTTGTTAGGCTCAAATGGTTGACTATGGATATTAACAATTGTTAGCTTGAAAGGCTCAATCAATCCAAATAAGGCCTAAATAATCTCTTTTCCTAAATACTATTCAAAATTTCACCTCAAAGGATGATAAATAATTCCCTGAAGTTTTAAAATTCATAGTAAATACTAAAGTAGATAATGAAGTTCCCTCTCCTAAACATAAACTACACATTGTCCCCAATATGGACATATAAATATGAAAAAGTTCCCCAATGTGGACATATAAATATGAAAAAGTAAAAGGAAAAAAACTCCCTTAGTCATGGCACACCACATCTATCATTGAAATGCTCTATTTTGTTGCACCATTGCTCTCCACGTTTAACTTTGGGTCACCTACCAACCAGTGTCACGTTTAATGTCCTTGACTAGACGGTCATATCAAGTCTTAAGGCACATCCATTTGTGTCCATTTAATTTTTAGTTTTCCTGGAAAGAATTTGAGTCTTGATTTGTTCAATAATACTTTATGTTTTGGTTCACAAATACGGTGCTCAATTCTCTTCTCATACCATATTTTTGTTTTATTTTTGAACTTTTTGGCATTATTATAATCACTCCACTGTAACTCATCCAATTTATGTATTTCTAATATCTTTTTCACCTCTGTATTGATTGGTTATGAGAGGGTAAAAGTGTGAGTTATAAACTTGTTGACCCTTTAATTGATGGTTTGAGCTTAGATCCTATCTCAAAATTTTCCATAATCGCCTTTGATGCACATATGAGAGGCTTATACTCCAAAAAATTCACATAGTTCACCATATCATCTTTGATTCCAACTTTCAATTTAAAACTGGTTGAGTTGTTTTATGGTGAATTTATGTCCTTGTTCATAGCATCATGTGTTAAAGTCTTAAGTGTGGGTGACTCAATATATTCTTTTAAGTTGTCCCTATAATCAGTAACATTTATCCTTAGCATTTATTAGCATTATCAATGTCAGGGGGTTTAGATGCTTTAAAAACTTTAAATGTCATTCATTCATCTTGCACTCTAATTGTAAGCTCTCCTTTTTGTACATCAATGAGTGCTCTTTTGGTTGCTAAGAATGGATGACCAAGTATGATAGGAATGGTATGGTCCTCTTCCATGTCTAGTACAATGAAATTCATCATAAAGATGAATTTGTCTACTTTTACTAGCACATCTTCTACCATACCTCAATTTTTCTTAATTGATCTATATATCATTTGTAATGATAAGAGAAGTGGGTTTGGCTTTACCAACCTCCAGTACCTGGAAGACCGATAATGGCATGAGGTTAACGCTAGAACCCAAATCACATAGTGCCTTTCCAAAAAGGATGTTCCTAATTGTACAAGGAAAGTCAAAACTACCTAGATCATTCAGTTTTTGTGGTAGTTTTATGTCAAGGATTGTACTACATCCTTTAGTCAAGATTATTGTTTCATGATCTCCAAGCTTCCTATTCTTTGACAGTATATCCTTCATGAATTTGGCATAACATGACATTTGTTCAAGTGCCTTTACAAATGGTATGTTTATGTGCCGTTTCTTGAAGACATCAAAAATTTTTGAAAACTACATATTTAACTTTTGCTTTTGTAGTCTTTGAGGGAAAGGAATATTGGGTTTGTAGAGGTTGCTCTTTTTTGACTAAATCATTTCCTTTCCATTACTCTCTTTATCCACTAATTCCTTCTGATCCTTGTTAGTTTCCTGTTCCTCCTCATCTTTTTGGGTCCTATGTTCATCCTCATATTTTTGGGTTCCATGTGTCCTCCTTTAGTGTTTTACCACTTCTCAAGTCTATGGCGTTGCAATGGTATTTACCTTCTTTTCTTAGGTTACCTTGAGGCCTTTGACTTATGACATAGAAACTTTTCCCCATTTGAGTCTCTAAACTTTGAATTGAAGCCTCTTGAGTTGAAACTTTTGTATTAAATGATTGGATGAAGTCTTTCATCATACTCATTAAAGCATTTGTATTGTCCTCAGTAGGTGGCTTCTTTTCTTAGGATTATGATTGCTATGGTTGTTCAAAACCAGGGGGTGTAAATGATTGACGGTTGAATTGATTATCACGTTGATTATTATCATTCCAAGAAAAATTTGGATGTTGTCTCCATCCTCGGTTATATGTATTTGAGTATGAATTATTATTTTGGTTCACATTACCCACATAGAATACCGATTCGGGATTATTTGGACAATTATAAAAAAATTGAGCTCTTCCACAAAACACATACGACACCCCTAAATCTTGGACCTAGTTTATACTCGCTGGCGAGTTTTGAGCCTTTAAAAGATTTTCCAAAGATGAAACTTGAGTTGTAAGTGACATGATATCATTTACCTCATACATTCCAACTACTCTTCTTATGACTATCATTTTGTCCATTCACCATTGATAATTATTGTTAGTCATTTTCTCAAGTAAATCATAAGCTTCATTGTAAGATTTGGCTAGCAAAGCTCCATTAGTAGATGATCAACAATAGTTCTTATGTGAGCATTACAAAGAACTAGCATGACAAACAGATTCTTAGACGTGAGTTTTCTCCAAGACAATAGGTTTTTCTCTTCAATTTATGACTAAAACTCTTCCCAGGTAAGTTAAGATCAAGATGCATAGGTCCTTGTACAATTGATAAAGTTTTCCCTTTTGGAGCGATAGACTTGAAAAACAAGACAAAGAATATATTTAGAGTTAACGGTCAGAGATTGAAACATTATTATGGAGAACATATGAAGAGGAATTGCACATTTATTCCTCTTTGAAATCCTAATTGATAAAGATTGAAAAGTCTAGCTGTAGACTATGAAACAAGTGCTTATGGGAGGTAGCCCATAAAACTTTATTTTATTCTTTTATTTTATTTTATTTATTTATTTGAATGATTTGGATTTTGATGCTAGTTTATTTTGCAAGAATAAAGAGCTAAAAATTACAGCCTAAGTCCATTATAAAACCAAGGAAGTTCCTTTCATTTCTTAATCTGTCTCACTTTTGAATTACAATAAGGACATTGGGTTTGAGTTTGGGGGTGTAAACTCCTATAGTCTTGAGTTGTTGGATTCTCTTATCAAGCATATATTTGAGTATGATTAAATTCGCTGACTCTGAAATTTGTGATTGAGGATGGTTTTGAGAATGTTTTTCTAAAATATGCTATTATGTCAGACAGAGTTTTGTAGGTACTTTGATTTAAATCTTTTTCTTTGAAAATAATTGAGCAAGTAATAAATTTTTCTTTACTCCATTTTTCCTATGAAGAGAAGGGGTTGAATAAACTGGGTCAGGAAAGTTCAATCTTGCTTTTCTCTAGAATCCATTAATGGATCCTTGAGGTGAAATCCTAGTTGATACCAAACATTAAAGAAAGGATCTAGGAATTTTTTTTCATAACCAAAAATCTTTTCTAGCCATCCTAATTATCACGCCATCATTGCACAATATATTCCTATAGTCAACCCCCTTGAGCCTTATTTTACATAAGCCTTTATTTGTTCTTTTAACTACATAAACCATTCCTATTCTAAGCCTAAAAAACCATGAATTTACCTTAAATTTTGAGAAAATACTTTGGTACAAATTTAAATTTAAAGAGAAGGTTAGTTTAAATTAAATAATCCATATTACGTTTGCTCTATTTTATCAAAGTGTGAAAAGAAAAGAAAGTGAAAGATAAGAATCGAAAAAGGGTTAAAGTGGTTGTAAATCAGAAAAGGCTATGAGTATCAAGGTGGCTAAAAAAGCACTATACTTATTGAGTATAGAAACAATATTGTCATCAGTATGAGTATATTGTCGAGAAAGAGTTATGGTGTAAATCTTATGGATAATTTTTTTTTGTTCTTTCTACCAATTATTTTCCCAATTTGCTTTGATTTTCCATATCCATTTCTTTCTTAGCTCTCATCCTATGGCCTATCATTACAACCGTGATTAAAGACCTTTTGATATCTAATTTTGGTATTTGATTATATTAGTGAAGAGGATTTCTAAAAATTGGCCTTATGAGTTAAGTTTTGAGAGAATTCTTCTAATTTTAGTTGTTCTACTTTTATTTGAAGTTTTTGGTGGTTTGAAGTTAAATTGACTATTTCACACACACATTCAAGGACTTAGCTTTAGGTAAAAGTAAATGTTTAAGTCTTGCTTAACAAATTGTTAAATTTTTTTATTGATTTTCCTACTATCTTCGATGTCAAAAGAGTAAGTTATTAGTGATGAAATATAAATTCAGATCATAGCTTGATGAGTATAGTAGTTCTCTATGGGGTCTAGTTGATATTATCTATAATTATCTTTTCTTTTTATTTTCCTTTTGTTTGAGAACAAATAAATTTTTAAGTTTAGGGGTGTTTGATGACTTGTAGAATTTGACATAATTTATCACTTTTTAACTTTAAACTTAAGTGTAATTTTATTTATTTTTATTGATCTTATACTTCATTATTGTTATTTAAATTTTATTGCAGATTTGAAGAAAATTAATATTTATTGAAATCAAATTTAAATGAAGATAAGTTAAAAAAGAACTTACGCGGTTATATATATATATAACAATAACAACATAGGGGCGCAGAACTAAAATAGAGAAAAAAACAAAAATGGCTCTGGTTGGGAGAAGAAAAGAAAAAAATAGTGACGGTTGTGGAGATAGAGAGAGGGGGGCAAAACTGGAGAAAAAAAAGCTGGACGGACAAAGCGAAAACATATATTTCAGCATTGATTTTCCTTTCAATTCCTCTCAGAAAAATTATGGTGAATTCGTTTATGTTGAATTTAAGTTTTAGCATGCACTAAATTTTCTTTATTCTAGGAAAGAGATGTAATCTAATTCCAAACTATGCTTGATTTTTCATGTTAATTTGAATTATTTATCTTCATATTTATGTGATTTATTCTGAGTTTATTGCTTCTAATTAACCGGTCATTAATTAGATGATTTTGGTCTTGTGATTTACTATTCAAAAGAGAAATTATATGTTGGATTTAAAATATTTCAGCATAGGTAAATATAGAGATCAAAAGACTTATATAAACCTGTGTAGTATTAAAATAATTGCTCTTAATGCTTTTTTGGTTTGTTAAATTGCATACTCTTGTGTAAATTGATAAACAAGAATGTTTCCAATTGATTGTCGAAAGAGGCTTTTGGATGTTTTTTAGAGATTGCTAACAAACAGAGAGAATTAAATTCAATTAGTTAGATGAGTAAAGCATAACAAAGGATTAGGTGAAATCGATTTCCTAAAAATTTTCTTCCTATTGATTTGATTTTTGAACATCTTTCTTTTCTTTTGCGCATTTCTTTAAATTGATTTTATTTTAAATTCCAATTACAACAACCTTAGTGACTTCTATAGATAAAATTAAGATTAACATAATTTTGGTATTTTTCAAAAATAAGTTACCAATGCCTAAGGATGATATTCTTTTTATTACTTTATTATAAAACTATAATACGGTACACTTGCAGTTTTTCACCGATTACTTTTATCTAAAGTTGGCAAGGTAACTTACATCACATCTTTCTTATTGGCTTTTCCTTCATATTCTATGAGTACTTTCAAATTTTTTAAATCTATTTATGACGAAGGTAATGAAATTATTAAGAAATTCTAGTGGAACTTTTATCCAAAAAATAATTCCTCTAGATTATTGCTTATAAAAATTAGAATCTTATTTGTCTACTAAAAGAAGTTTGTGGTCTTGGATTTTGTAAATCAAAAGATATTAATTTAAGTCTTCTTTTAAAATTGGGTTGGCAATTTCTTAATGATGCAAACAAAATTTTGATTAATCTTTTTCAATGCAAACATGAAAATCCAAGAGAATTCCTTAATTATGAAATTCGTTCTTCAGATTCTTGGATTTGGAAAGGTATTTATTCTTCTTTGAATTTACTTCATATAGGAGCTTGTCGTAAAATTGGAAATGGTTTTTCAATTAAAATATGACATGACCTTTAGTTTCCTTGGACTTCAAATTTTAAATGTCTTATTCCTATTTTGTTATGAATACTTTAATTAATGTTCTTATTATGATCAAGCATCTTCTTCTTCCAAATACAAATGATTGGGACTTTCAACTTATCTACTAGATATCAGGCTTTGATATATGTTCTTTTATTTAAAGGCTTCAACCATCTGTGAATGATAATTCAAACTTTTGATTTTGGGTTCATAATTCTAAATGTGTTTTTAATATTAAAGTTGCTTATAGAAATCTAATTTCCAAAAGATCTCTTAAGATTTAGTCTCTTATTTAGAATAAGTTATGACAATTAAAAATCCATGAAAGAATTGAATTTTTTTTAATTATCTACATACTAGGGGTGTCCACGGTCCGGTCCGGTCCAGTTTTGAGTAAATTTTTTTAACCAAATCGAACCGGACTAGACCATTGACTATCCAAAATGTTGTAACCGAATAGTTTGGTCCGATTTTGAATGGTTTGGTTAACGATTTTGAACGGTTTAGTCCGATTAATAATGCATAAATATGATACGTAATTGAATGTGCGACTAATCAAATTATAACAAATCTGCAATTTTCTTACTTTTCATATCATTCATCCGAATAAAAAGAAAATATGCCTGTAAGAATGCAATAAAAGAATTGACATGATGAATAAATATTCAGACTAGGAGATTTCCTACAATGCTTAAATGATAGGAAAATAAGGATGCAATAGTTAGTATAAAAGAAATTATTAATTGGTCTTTGAGTATAACTGACGTGTTATTACATGCCAATCATATATATGATTAGTAATCATGTTACTTTCTATATACAAGTAAAACCAACAATTAACACGACTAGTGGGCTATACGCAACCAATGTTCTTGTATGAGTGAGTGAGAGATAGAGTTACCTGAATGCTTTAGCAGGAAACCTTGGACCAAGGCTGCGTAGATTATTGTAAGAAAGGTCTCTGAAATCCTTAAAATTACATAAGAAAAATATTTTAGAAACTCATTTTAGTCAAAGAAATAAATCATTGAATAAAAAGTAGCTAAGATATTTACAGAAATGATAGTTGGATCAGGCTAGCCAGTGACATTGGTATTGCTCCAAAGAGATTGTTATTGTTAAGTCTCCTGAACTCAGTTTTGTAAAACCCATGTTAGATTTAGATCAAAGGAAAAAATACAAAATGTGGCAATAAACAAATTTTCTGAGCTTTTATTCTAAAATTACACATGCTTACAAGTATTGCAGATTTCTAAGACGACCAATAGACAAGGGAATTTTTCCAATAAATGAGTTATCGAAAAGATCAAGAGTTTGAAGCTTTGAGAGCTTGTTAACTTCTGCAGGAATTTTTCTTGTAATGTTATTGTTCTAGAGATTATGATATAAACAAGACAAAACATTATCCATTTCATTATAAACAGATTGAAACAAACATAATTAGATGCAATTTTGTTGGGACAGATTATGATATAAATAGGACAAAACATTATCCACTTACATGCCATCATTTGTCTTAGAAATTATTCACTTTACATATTATGATATAAACAGGACAATTCTGTTTTTTACACTAATAAGATGTGCAAACTGCAAAGTGACATGAAGAATTGGTGCAGTTCTATTTAGGATCCAGAAATATTCCCAACAATTGGGAGAAGAAATTAAGGTTCCAGAATTGGTGCAATTCTATTTAAGATCCATAAATTATTCACTTTACATATTAATATATATATATACCATTTAGGATCTGAATTCTTCAATTACGTGTTCAATATTTGAAAATGATTCCAAGGTATCGTAGACGACTCAAACAGACAAACAAGATGACTTGATAATTTTGGCCCCTACAGCTAGTGAAGGAGAGAAACATAAATTAAGGGTGTCTAAAAACTCTATCAAAAACTCAAAAAAACAAGGCTTGACAACCAATCCAAAATACAGACAATGTCTCGTATATGAAATTGTACTAAGAATGTTTGGAGAAGTCACCGTCCATAAACTCAAACATATATCAGTCAGCTCACCATATACCTATTTCATCCATGGATGATAGGATACGAGACGATTCGATGAAAGGTCGACTGGTTGGTGGTAGAGGTGACGCGAAGTTGGTTGGGTGGTTGGGTGCTGTTAGAGGCGACAACAGTTGACTAGGGTTAGTAGAAATTCGCACTCGTAGACTCTGAGTCTCGTAGATGAATGAAAATGAAACAAGGTTAAGAGTAAGAACCAATTTATATATACGTTGCTTAATTAAAAAAATTAATTATTTATTAAAACCGATCCGGTACGATCTAACCAGTTTATAATTTTTATAAACGGACCGAATCGTTTGAAAATCAGTTTTACTTAATATAGACCGAATTGATTTTTCAGTTTAAATCAATTTGGCCCGATTTTTGGACACCCCTACTACATACTACAGCTAACATCTCCTTTAGAATTTACTTAATGGTAGATATCTCTTTTCCTCCTTTAATATGTTTATTTCTGAACTTTTTAAAGTCACAAGTTGTTTTGGTCATCTCATGATTTTACCATGGTTGCCTGCATTTTTTTTTTTTAACAAATTTGAAAATGTGGTAATGATCTTCCGTTCAATGCAAAAATCTCAAATCTTATCGTAATTATTCTAAAACTAAAGTCATAATTTCTTGAATTCAAGAATTTTCTCATTCTATTGAACTTTACTTATAAATTGTTAATTAAGACGTATGAATCAATTTTTTTTTCTTTCCATAATATCCATGAATCCTTTATAATTTCAAGTTTAATTAACAAGAACATAAAAATATCATATGATAAGGACTTTCTAGTTTCCATTACAAAATCACCCTTTCTATCCATAAGCTTATTTCCCCACTCTGCAAAAAAGAAAAGAAAAAACAACGGAACAAAGAAAGAAGAATAGAATTTCACAATCACAATCAACCAAATAATAAACTAACCCCCAAAAAAAAAGCCCTCTTCTGGTTAGATGCTGTTTCTGCTTAATATTCCTGGACTATTAATTAATTCCTCTATTATGTCTGGAACACCACCATTTATCTTCTTTTTCTCTCACTTCCAAGATTACTTGAGCTAGCCACAAAGATTGCTGAGGCAGGAACAACAAAAAACCTTTTTCTTCTTCCCACATCATGAATTCAAATGAACTGAATAATATATCGCAACTTGTAATAAACATTAATGCTCATAGAAATCCCCTTCCCCTCCAACTTATATGTTTTTGTTGCAGGGGCGAAAGATGGGGTGATATGGCATGAGAAACAATAACAGGATTGTAACAATATTAAATGTGTACTAAAATTCTATCACTAAGAACTTGGAATTATGGTGCCAATGTAGCCGAATCCGCAGATCATGAAGGTAAAGGTCTGAAGAAAGAGGTAAACAAAGTAGTTGTTCTTCCCATGAACAAAATCATAGCATCCACAGAAGAAGAGGAAAACTCCAAATCCTAACTCCAAGAGATGAAGCCTACCAAAAGTCAAATAAACAACATATTAGTTTAAATAAATTTTAGAGGTATATAATTAATTATTGAAAGGAAATGTGAGAATTTACTAAATTTTGGTACAGTTCATTCTACCATGGAATTTGTGTGATGAATATAAGGTTCTCATTGAAAATAATAACTAAAACAGGCTATGAGAAACCTTAATGTATAAAGGAATGCAATTAACCAAAGAAGCTTGGATTCTAATCTTCTCTACTTTGTGTCTCGGTCAAAACCTATACAAATGTGCTAAACTAATCTGCTTCTGCTGACACAACATTAAAGTGATTGAAAACTCTGGAAAGAGAAAACTTGTCTCTTGTACAAGTGTGAAAATTTTCGGCTTCCTTAATTTAATCATAAATATTAAGAAAAAAATATTATTTTTCAGCAATAATTAAAGGAAGTAAAGCACTGTTAATATCCCCATTGGTGACTCATATTGATGAATACTTACATGTGGTAGGTTTTGTCCAGAAGGTAAAGCTATGCAGAAACAGACAGATGTGTATGTGTATTTTAGTGTGCATGTGAGATATTACAACTAATAAAATTCTCTTCACATGATAATGTAATAAAAAATGAAGGAAAAAAGTGCCAACTTTTTTTTTAACGTTTATCCAAATGTGTATACTTATACAATAGCGTATTTGTACAAATTTACATCTATACATTTAGAGCGTGTTTAAATGCAAAGTGCTTCTAATAGAACTGGTTTAAAAAATATTGCTTTTTATAGAAGGGGCCACTTACTTCTTGGAAAAAACACTTCTACATTATAAATGCATGTGGGCACTTTAGATATTAAAGGCCTTTTTGATTTTATTACCAAACACGTAGAAAAACACGTATTACAAACGCCTTTTCAACAATGCATTTAAAGGTGCAACCAGACATGTATGAAAAAAATTGTGTTTTTATTAGTTTGTCTGTTTCAAATTTATCCATTTTTCCTTCATGATATTAATGACATATAAGCTCTAAAAAAGGTTATAAATGAATACCTATTTCCAAACTTGAACTTGGGCCTTTTGAACAATTTGGGGGTTGTTTTGTTTTTGGCTGCCTCAGCTGCTTTGTTTTTGAGAACATCTCCTAATTTTTCAGTAACAATCCATTCATTAACTCTACCAGCTTCTAGCAGACCAATGAGAGTTGCCTTTGTGCGGTGTAAAGACATCACATTCTCAAAAAGAATCCAATAAAACAAAAGATGAAATGACCTGCAAAAAGAAAAGACTTCAATTTTTGGGTAAATGTAAAAGAACTTGCAAATTAGACTCAATTAGAGAATAAATAAACCTTGGAGTTCCAACTGAATTGAGAATGGTGATTATTGATGGAATATAAACAGCTCCCCAAATTGGAACTGAAACTTCAGGAACCAATATGGTTAAGGGAAGTATAACACAGTAGAAGATAAAAGTGACCATGTGGGCTGTAATCTTCCGGACTATGAAGAAACTGTATATGACATAGAACTTCTTCCACAATGTCACTTTCTGCATAACACATGCATAAAATACTATTACATGTTGTGTCAGAGAAGGGAAAATCATGGAATTTAAAATAACCTATGGAACTTGGGGTTTGTTTGTTTCCACTTCTGACACCCTACAAAAGCGCTTCTGATAGCAAAAGCTTCATGACCAAACAGGAAAAAAATTATCAGAAGCGTTTTGAGGGATCAAAAAACATATTACAATGTGCTTTTGCCTAAGAACTTTTTTCTTCTGAAACCCTCTTATGTCTGAAACCACTTTTAATAAAAGCATAAACAAACAGACCCTTGACAATACCCTTGACAATTAGGAAGAAGTTAAAAATTAACCTTATTTCTTATTATCTCCATCACCATTTTCCTAAAGAGATTTGCAGGACCACAAGACCATCGATGTTGTTGGAAACGGAAGGCATTGAAAGTACTAGGAAGTTCACTTTTCACCTGTAATACATAAGAGGCATGAACATCATTAAATAAATTGTATGAGTTTTAAACAAATAATACATAGTTATTTGGGGCATTAATTCAAACACCTGGAGGTCACCAAGATACAGAAATTTCCAGCCTTTAAGACTAGCTCGGACGGCAAGATCCATGTCCTCGACAGTGGTTCGGTCTTTCCAACCGCCAGCCTCGTTAATTGCAGCAATTCTCCATACACCGGCAGTTCCTGCAGTACACAATCATACATCAGGGTTACTAGTACTCCACATTTGATGGATATTCCTCAAAGGGTGCAGTTGGCAATGGAAAGTGAACTCAAATTTTCAACCACGTGCACTAAAAAATACCAAAAAAAAGGAAAAGAAAAAAGAAAAAATAAAATAAAATTAAGAAGTGGGTTTTATGCATTATCATGTAAAGAAAAAAAAAAGTTTTTCTTTATTAAAATTGGAGAAAGATCGATGTGATTTATGAGTTAGAAACTTAGAATATGCCTAAAAGTTTAAATATCACAATTTTATTATATAATTCAGGTAATATAGTAGAAAATGATTGAATATTTCACAAATTTATTATATAATTCAAATAATATAGTAAAAAATGATTGAATATTACAATTGTATCAATAAAGTGTTGGAAAATTATGAATGAAAAATTGGTTTGCTATTAAAAAAATAAAAAATAAAAATTTCCACTTTCTCACAATATGAAAAATAATCCTACATATCGTCGTTTGGATTAATTCCCTTTCAAACTGTGTCACTTTTTTTTTTTTTACTACGGTTAAGGATTTTATTTTTACTCTTAATTTTTGGCCCAATTTGTTTGTTTACGAGCTCTACGAATAGACGAGCTTCCACTCTAGCTGAGCACGGAAAAAAGAAAGCAAAAAAAAAACTTTTATTAATTTTAATATTCTAATTTATTTTTATATTCTTAATATAGAATTACACAAGCCTTTATTTTTTCTCATTTATTTTTTATATTAAAAACACCCTATAATATACAAATCTCGATATTTCTTTACTCATTTTCGATGATACTTAACCATTTAATTTCTATATTTATGTGATTATGATTTATAATTATAAAATATTATACCCTCAACTTATTTTTATATTTAATATTGCTAACATAAAGTAGTATGAAATTATATCATGTTATTTCAGTTATGTATAAATTTATTATATATAATAGTATTATAAACAAAGTCTCTAGTCATTTATTATACATAATAGTATAAATTATGTAATCATTATGCAATTACCAAATTATAGCAATAATGACAAAAGAAAATAACCACAAGGTACTTATGATATTTTCTAATACAAGTATGAAAAGTGCTGAATGGATCAACTTGTTTTTACCATAATTTGTTATGGTTTCAGTCATTATCAAGTAAATTTAATTTCCCATTATTTACTTATTAATTGTCATTTTCTGAAGCAGAAGCCAATTGGGTAGAAAATTAATAAAGGATAATGCTTATTAGGTAGTTTAGCTTATTTTAGGTTCATTACTTCACTCCAAAGGAATATATATTTTAAAAAAAAAATTAGTCAAATTTTATTAAAAATATAAATAATACCATTGAAGCCAAAGAAAGCGTGTGTTGCTGATCCAACTTCTTGCTCAACTTTGAAATGGTAATCCAATGACATCTCTTGCATCCTTGTCAACAAGCATTCATTAGAATTCACTGCAAGCAAAAAAAAAAAAAGTCCATTTTGATTTAGTCTAATTATGAGACACAAATATAAATATTAATTATTTTAATATCTCTAATAATTAATTCAATTTTATATATTGTAATTTTTTTTGGAATTGAAGAAAAATTCTAAAGCGGACCACCCACATGACAACCCAATGACTGATGAGTTGGCTGAATCTGATTTGCTAGTGTGACAATAATAGAAAATGTGTCAGATCTTCTTCTTTTTTTTTCACAACTCACGTGACACGAATAAGAGTCAAGTGTCGGTAACGAGATAGTTAGGTTCCACCACAAGTATTATGTGCCATCCCATAGCACAATACATTTCCTTTTTATAATAAGTAAATACAAAAAGCACGTGGATACATAGGACAAGCAAGCAATCAAAATAACTAAATTGCCCTGCCGTTTTAATCACCACAGACCACATCACACAGCTCAAAAAGAGTTGACCGTAACATCCGTACAATCCGGGTCGTTGATAGGCAAACTACCATTGTTGTAGGTATCGTCGGAAATGACAAACGTACCCCCGCATAAAGACACGCGTCATTTATCATCTATAATAGAGAATACGAATATGCTTATTACCCTATTCTAGTTATTGTTACTCTTATTGAATATTGACAAAATTAATAAAGAGGACTTTCAGGCCTAAAAATTAAAGATTTTTGGAAAATAAAAATACTAAAAGAAAATAGGAAAAATTATAAAATATTCCCTAATATTCAATAATCAAATTTCATGGGAAAAACAATTACATGTTGGTGTGTATTAAACCTATTACTATGTATTGCTTGCTATTGCTAGAGTAGGTATTATTATTTATAATTTTCTATAATATTTGTTTCCTTTTTTCTTTTTAACTTTTCTGTGTAATTATTCAAAGATGGGGACTATCACAAATTCAGTGGGACAGACAGGTGTCAACATCATAGTGGCCGAGGAAGGATAATTCATTCATAATACCGTGATTGATGGATTTTAAACCCTCTATCTCTAATGCTCCCAAAAGTACCAAATACAAATCCCGCCTATGAAAACAGTAAAAGTAAAAAAAGCAAAATTTCCAAAAACAGAAAATAAAGATACCAAAAGCCAATAATGATCAAGATATAACCAATAATGAATTGACCACCGACACTCAGTGAAAGATACAACCAAGAAAATTAGATTCATTAATGAGTCTTAGAATCCAAGACAAGAAACTTCAAGACTGATAATAATGATAATAATATAATAATAATGAATGACTATTAAAACAATGTATTTTTAGTTAAATTGAGTTATTTACCAAATCTCCAACGAGCTTGAACCAAAGCAATAGCTGGGTTATGAACCAAGAAAGGTATGGCTCGCTTGAGAAAATCAGGTTCTGGTCTAAAATCAGCATCAAATATGGCTACGTACTCACATTGTTTCACATAGCCTCGTTTAAGACCTTCCTTAAGAGCACCTGCTTTATAACCTGTTCTGTTTTCTCTGATTTGGTATATTATGTTAATACCTTTGCTTGCCCATCTTTGGCACTCTGTTTCCACCATTTGCTATACAATGACAAACCCATTTAATAAATTATTCTGATTTTGTTTTTTTTTGTTTTTTTTTTTTGAAGAAAAAGCTCAAAACACTATGAACATAAATGTCAATGTTGGAGTTGAAAAGAAGAACACAAATTGTAAGATAATAATGAAATTTAATCAGATGGAGTAGTGTTGCTATATGTATTGATTATTTTAAGTACCTTGATTGAAGGATCTGTTGAATCATCGAGAACTTGGATCACGAGACGATCGGACGGCCATGAAAGTCCACAAGCAGCCCCAATTGAGATCTTATAAACCTGGTCCAAGCAACCATGAAAACACAATAAAGTTCCTCATTTTTAGGCTTTTTTCTACAAAAACCAATAAGAAAAATACTAAAAGAGAAGTGGGAAAGATAAAGAGAAAAAAACAGAGAAATAAAGTGGATGAATAAAACAAAAATTAACCTCTTTTTCGTTGAACATGGGGATTTGAACAAGAACAACAGGGAAATTCGTACTACCCATTTCAACATCTTCTTGAATGGACTCATAATTGTATCGTTTTTCTGGTTTTTTCCAAAAGAGATGAACAAGAATGATGACAATCCCCATATAAAGCCTCTCTATAAATAGCATTAGTGACATAGTTAAGCAAATATAAACCCCAATTTGTAGCAGAGGAACTATCATTGGCGCTTTGATTAGTTCCCACATCATGAAAATCTGACCCGCAATGTCAAATCCAGTCTGAATCTGGAATGATTCTGGGATGAGAATTTTCTCACTGGCCATCTCTCTTTCTCTGCTACTAAAGCGGTAAGCAGAGGAAGAACAAAAACAAAGGAACGACAGAAAAGAAAAAACTTTCTCAACACCAGATCTCTAAACCCCTCACTCCCTTTTGAATTATACGTAATGTGGTAAAGTTGGATGTAGGTTTTATTTGAAAGTTGGATCGATCATATATATGGTAAGAAACAGCCAGAAAAAAATGGAGCAAAACCATCAATTGTGTGAAAATTCAGATCTTTTTCCTATTTCTATAGATATAGTTGGGAAATGATGAAAAATGTATTGGTTTAGCCTCAAGCCTCCACTCTCAAGCTGCGCCGACAAATAATTGGTATTGTTTTTCACCAGATATAAAGTAGAGACACAGAAGTATTGACACTAGTCAGAGAGTTTGAGGCAGTGACTAGTGAGTGAGAGAGTTTGAGGCCGAGACTATGAGAAAGATATAGAAGGCTCTTTTATAATCAGTTTTTGGTCCGAATTGGAATTTTCTTTTAATTTGGAAATCCTATTTTATATAATTATATTGAGTGGTTATTTTGGATTTTAATTACCTTCGTTTTTAAATGCATTCACACCAAAATTTGATTATTTCAATCGAGTGGTAAAGCCACTAACTTTTCTTTTTAAATTAAGCTTAAACATTGAATGTTTTAATTTATTAAATATTAAATATAAAATAATTAAATTGAAAACTATTATATAGATTCTTAATGAATAAATTGTAAAAAATTTATGTTCGTTATAAATGAAGATGAGTGTTGGATTTTGGCTATAAATAAAACTTTTTTTTACTATTTATAAACATCCAAAAAATTTGTAAATATTTCTCTCTTTTGTAAGGATAATTAATTAACTTAATTTTGTCCAAATTAGTTGTAATTTTGGAATTTATCCATTTGAAGATAGTAGAAGTGATCAATGACATCCGAGGATCTCGGTAACATTTATACCGAATCACGTTAAATTTCTAGCGTTTTTATTTTTTTGCTTTAATATTTCTGTTTCAATATTTGCTTTACTTTATTTTAGCATTATATTTCTAATAACATTATTTTGTCGGGTTAGTTTGAGTTTTATTCATTTAAATCATAAGTGAATAGTAATTACTTAGAATAGAAAAAATATACCCGATTTTCCCAACAATTGGTATCAGTGCCGAAAGTTTCTACCTAGGGATTTGTTTGTTATCGGAATATAGTTGCTAGTTGTTGTAATTTGAAGAAATGGCGGAAGAAAATTTTCTTTCAAACAAAGGCCAATCATACACGTCAGACAGAACTATGGTGATGAATGCAAGGTTCGAGGTGGAAAACTTTGATGGAACCAGTCATTTCGGCATGTGGCAAGGCGAAGTTCTAGATGCTCTCTTTCAACAAGGTCTATACATTGCCATTGAAGAAGAGAAACCAGATGGAGCAGATAAAGTCAAGTGGAAAAATATCAACCGATTGGCATGTGGTACAATCCGTTCGTGTCTCTCAAGAGAACAAAAGTACACGTTCATGAAAGATGCATCTGCAAGTAAGTTATGGAAGGCGTTGGAGAACAAGTTCATAAAAAAAAAAGAAGTTGTTCCGTTTTGAATACCTTTCAGGTACCACAATAAATGACCACATTATTGATTTTAATCGATTGATAACATATTTGTTAAATATGAATGAAACTTTTAAAGATGAAGATTTAGCCATGATGTTATTAGCTTCCCTTCTTGATCAATTTGATCACCTTATTACGAGCTTACTCATTGGGAAGGATAAAGTGTCTTTTGAGGAAGTTTGCACTGCTTTGTATAGTTATGAAATTAGAAAGAAAGATAAAAAAGCAGGAATAAAGCAGTAGAGGCACTGTATGTAAGAGGACGTCCACAAACACAACAGAAAGGAAGGAGAGGTAAATCTCTGTCAAAAGGAAGGCTTAGTAAAGATGAATGTGTCTTTTGTTATGAAAAAGTCCATTGGAAGAAAAAATGTCTGAAGCTGCAGAAGAAAGGAAAAGCTATGTCGTCTAATGCATGCGTGGCTGAAAGTAATTTACATTCAGATTTTGCATTAGTTGGTTCATCAACAACATCCCATCCTAGTGATTGGATTTTTGATTCAACGTGTACCTTCCATATGTCTCCTAATAAGGAGTGGTTCTTTAACTTTGAAGAACTAGACGGTGGAGTTGCTTTCATAGGTAATGATTATCCATGCAAAATTTTGGGGATCGATACAATTCGTTTGAAGAATAAAGATGGTTCAACCAAGGTCTTGACGGATATTCATTATTTTCTAGATATGAAGAAGAATCTCATAACTGTGAGAGTCTTAGAATCAAAAGGCTTCACTATAACCATATAAAATGGGGCATTGAAGGTTACTTCTGGAGCACTTGTGGCGATGAAAGGTGTTCAAAAGAATAACTTGTACTACTACCTTGGTAGTATAGTTATTGGGACAACATCAACAGTAGTTATTGGGAAATGCTGATGAAAAAGTTTTAGGAATTCTGGTAAAGCAAGGCCTGTTAAAATGTGCGAGAACCATCAAGTTGGAATTCTGTGAGCATTGTGTATTAGGGAAGAAAAAAAGAGTAAACTTTGGCACTGCTCTCCATAATACAAAGGACATTTTGGATTACATCCATACTGATGTATGGAGGTTAACAAGAACTTCATCCATGAGTGGAAAACATTATCATGTCACTTTCGTTGATGACTTCTCCAAAAGAGTTTGGGTGTATCTCATGAAGAAGAAGGATGAAGTGCTGGAAAATTTTCTCAAGTGGAAGAAGATTATCAAGATTCAGACTGGTAGAAAGATCAAGCGTTTGAGGTCTGATAATGGCACTGAGCATAAAAATGATCCATTTATGAAAGTTTATGAAGAAGAAGGGATAGTGTGACACTTCACTATTCAAAAAACACCACAATAGAATGAAGTTGTAGAACATATTAACCAGACTTTGCTGGAGAAGGTTCGGTGTATATTGTCAAATGCTGGGTTAGGCAAGCAGTATTGGGCTGAGGTTGTGACATATGCATGTCATCTTGTCAACCATCTACCATAGTCTGCTTTTGAAGGCAAAACACCTATGGAGGTATGGTCTGAAAAACCTGCTAGAGATTACGATTTCTTACATGTGTTTGGTTCTATTGCATACTACCATGTAACAGAATCAAAGTTGGATCCAAGATCCAAGAAAGCTATTTTTTTTATCCTTTCTGGTTCTAAAGGATATCGATTGTGATGCCTTGAAATGAAAAAATATAATCTTCAACAAAGATGTTACCTTTGATGAATCTACCTTGTTGAGAAAGTTAATTGAGAAGATTGATGGCACTTTAGAGCAGGTGGAGCAAACTCTAAAACAGGTGGAGTTTGAAAGCAAAATTGTTACTCCAGTTAGTGAAGATAAGATAAAAGCTGATCCTTCATTAACAGAAGATGAATCAGATGAAGAGATTTTAACCCAAGAACCTCCACAACAATAAGAAGAAACTGCAGTTGATAGGCCATGATGACAAAATGTCAAGATGCCTATTCGATACAAAGATTTTGAAGACCTACCTGCTCTGTTTAAGAATACTATGGCCTGTGCACTTTTAGCTTTGCATGATGATATTCCTTCCATATATAAAGAAGCAATCAGAAGCCCTAAAGTTGAAAGATGGAAGGAAGCCATGGACGAAGAACTTCTGTCCCTTCAGAAGAATAAGACATGGAAGTTGACACAAATACCTAAGAGCAAGAAGGCAATTGGCTACAAATGGGTGTTTTCAAAGAAAGAAATATTTCCTAACAAAGATAGTTTTTGTTACAAGGCAAGGTTGGTGGCTAAGGGCTACGCTTAGAAGGAGGGAATCGATTATAATGAGGTATTTTCTCCAATTATAAAACATTCCTCCATTAGAATTTTGTTGGTCTTTGTAGTACAATTGGATTTGGAACTAGTTCAACTTGATGTGAAAATCGCGTTTCTACACGGTGACTTAGAAAAGGAAATCTATATGTCTCAACCAGAAGAGTTTAATGTTGCTGGTAAAGAGAATTGGGTTTATAAGCTGAAAAAATCATTGTATGGATTGAAGCAATCTCTAAGGTAATGGTACAAACAATTTGATTAGTTTATGTTGCAGCAGAAGTACACCAGAAGCACACATGATCATTGTGTGTATTTTCGCAAGCTACAAGATGGTTCTTTCATCTATCTCCTATTGTACGTCGATGATATGTTGATTGCATTGAAGAGCCAAATACAAATTGAGAAATTGAAAGCTCAACTAAGTCAAGAGTTTGAGATGAAAAATCTGGGAGAAGCCAAAAAGATTCTCGACATGGAGATAAGTAGAGACAGAAGGAAAAGGAAGCTTAGTTTGACCCAGAGTCAATATTTGAAGAAGGTATTATAATGTTTTGGTATGAATAAACAGACAAAACCTGTAAGTACTCCCCTTGTTCCCTATTTCAAGCTTAGTGCTCAATTATCTCCTAAGAATGATGCAGAACGAGAATACATGGCAAAGGTACCGTATGCAAATGTGATTGGTAGCTTGATGTATGCAATGGTGTGTACAAGACTTAACATTTCACATACAATTGGTGTTGTAAGCAGGTATATGCATAATCCTGGTAAAGGACATTGGTTCATTATGAAATGGATTCTACGATATATTCTAAATACTATAGATATTGGTTTAGTATTTCGACAGGATAATATTGTTGGTCAATATGCAGTCGAATATTGTGATTCCGACTATGTAGGAGAATTAAATAAGCGTCGGTCAACTACTGGTTAAGCGTTGGAAGTATACCTTGCAGTCCATAGTTGCTTTGTCTACTACAGAGACAGAGTATATGGCAGTTACAGAGGTTGTGAAGGAAGCTATTTGGTTACGAGGTTTGCTTGAAGACTTGGAAATTGGTCAAAAACATATTAAGGTGTTTTGTGATAGTCAGAGTGTTATTCATTTAGTAAAGAACCAAGTCTACCATGCACGTATAAAGCACATTGACATTCGTTATCATTTCATGCGAGAGATTATTGAAGAAGGTAGAGTACTAGTTTAGAAGATCAGTACTACAAAGAATCCCACAGATATGATGACCAAGGTGGTAACAACAATCAAGTTCAAACATTGTTTGGACTTGATTAACATCTTACAAATCTGAATTGGCACTGACGTCACTCATCTAGTGATTAAATAAATCATTTGAGAATCACTAAGTCGCTAAGGTGGAGATTTATTGTATAGCTCCTTAGTGAGCAAATTGGAAAAGTCCCACATTGGTTAGGAATGAAGATGGGTGTTGGATTTAAGGCTATAAATAAAGCCCTCATCCACCATTTGTAAACATCCCAAAAATTTATAAATTTTCCTCTCTTTTGTAAGGGTAATTGATTAACTCAATTTTGCCCAAATTAGTTATAATTTTAGAGTTCATCCATTTGGAGATAATGGAAGTGGTTAACGATGTCCGAGGACCTAAGTAACATTTATACCAAATCTCGTTAAATTTATGGTGTTTTTATTTTTTTACTTTAATATTTCTGTTTCAATATCTACTTTACTTTATTTTAACATTATATTTACAATAGCATTATTTTGTCGGGTTAGTTTGAGTTTTATTCATTAAATTATAAATAAATAGTAACTATTTAGAATAGAGAAAATATACTCAAATTTTCCAACAAAAATCATCTATATAATTCAAAAATGTGAAATCTATTTAAATATATTCAAAGTTTAAAACTTAAATTTTATTTGTTTATAAGTTGATTTATATAAAAAAAACTTAAAATCTATTATAAGCATAGTTCATACTCATATAAAATCCACCTATAAATATAAAACAAATCATTGTTATTATTTTAATAATAATTGTATATTTTATAGAACTTATTAATATAATTATTCAATCAAGTCATTAATTTTATGAATAAAAATATCATTAAATATAATAATATATAAATAAAATGTATTAATTAATAGTTAAGAGGTTTTTGAAGTAAAATAATCTATAAGAAAAATAGAATAAATGTTAAAAAACAATCATTATTAATATTATTAAAATCATATTTGGATGTATAATTTATTTTAATACCCACATTATATCTATAGTTTAAATTATGAATTCATTTTTAATTTTTAGAATAAAAATAGTTTAATAATTTAAGAAATATAATTATTATATTTTACAAATTTAAGGAAAAATAAATTACAATTTTATATTAAAAAAATTAACTTTGCTACAAAATGATAATGATAGTAGTCACTTTATAATACTTAAATATTACAAAAATAAGTTATAATTATTTATTACATGTTAATAAATTTACTTAAATTTTATTAAAAATAAAGAAAAAGAAGACTTATATGTGTGCTAAAGGTTAATAAATCATTTTAAATAAAATATTTAATTGGGATAAGTCCAATCGAACCTACAACATAGCTATGCCCATCTTATAATATGGGTTGATAATGGGTGTGTGAGTTTTATAATAACATTTAAAAAAAATGTTTTTAAGGAACAAAATTAAACTTAAATTACATGAATTCTTATAATTTTTTTAATATATATTATATACATTTTTTTTCTTTCAATTTTTATAAATTTTTATCAAATTGAAATGTTCGAATACATATACTTATGTCCATTTTATATTACTTACATAGTCCAAATAACTATAAAGCAACGAGGGACTACACATTAATTAATTGTTGCAACTAAGTACTTAGATAGGACAAAATACACTAATTTAGAGTATATAAAGCTTTATAATTCATAAACCCCAAATATAGTGAAAAAAAAGCTTTGTTAGGGTTTGGTTCCCTATCTTGGCTTTATGATCTTACCTTACGCTTGTTGGGATTAGCTAATTCTTCGTCTTCTTTTTTGCTTCGTTGGTTTTGATGCAATCTAACCCTCTCTAATTTTTTTGTGAATTAAGATTTGTTTGCATTTGACGAGTTTCTTCTTGTTAAAGAGTTCATGTCTCTCTGTAAGCCGTTTGGTTATATAGATATCATTTTCTGGTCTATATGCGTGTGTATTTCTTGAAGTGTTGCCTAATGACATGCATAAAAGAAGCATTTACTCACTTGGACGATCTCACACTTGAGATTGAAGAACTCATTAACAAAGAGCAAAAGTCAATAGAGTTAACGATAACTATTCGTGTGATCGCTGAGAGATTTGTGAATACAAATGCTTTAATGAGAGTGTTTTAACATGTATGGACAAAGAAGGCTCTTGATCTCGATGATACTAATTCACAAAGCTCTATAGAATTTCAATAACTATCTTGTTGTGGTGAATAGATTTGAATCAAGTGTGTGTCTTTCACAGTTAAATTTTGATTCCTTACTATTTTGGATTCAATTGCATGATTTACTACCAAATTGGAGGAAACCTACTACAATGTTAAAAATAGCTAAAAAAATAGGTGAGATTTTAGAACTAGACCAAGCTTTTGTAGTTTATGGATTAGATAGATTTTTCAGAGTGAAAATTTGCTTTAATTTAAGTCGTACTTTAATTTTGTTCCTATTATTAAATGTTTGTTTTAGATATGTGTTTGCTTTTGTTAAAAACTTGTTTGAGATTGTGTAACCTTTGGTAGTCAGTGGTTGGTTTATTCACTTTGCTTACATTTTTGATGTACTTAGTAGACACTTAGTACTTTGTGAGGCTTGATAGTATAATATATTTGCTTCTCCTCACCATGTGGTGGCATTTATATTTTTGTTCTTTGTTCTTTTTTATAATAGGATTTATGCTTTGATTGTTTTAGAGTAATAACTTCTCAACCATAGGAAAAAAAATTAAACACTTAAATACAATAGTTATTTTTGTAAGCATTTTAACCAAATTGTTTTAAAAAATGAATTCACAAAGATATAACACTTTAGTATTAATTTTTTTTATAATGTGCATTTGAGAAATAAAATTTTATCATAAATAATTATTAAATTATTTTTGTATGATAATTTTATTTTAAAAAAATACAAAATAATGAAGAAAGAATAAAAATATTATTTATAATTATAGTGTAATTTTTTTAAAATAAGTAAACTATCAAGATATTATTAATATATTTTAATATTTTAATTATAATAGTGAATAAAACATGTGATTGTTGCACAAGTTTTAAGAGAAGTTTATAGATTTTAATGATTTGGTAAACTACTATTAATAATATAGTTGTATTAATAAAATTATAAAATTAATTATAATATATTTATAATACATGTTGAATTTCGCATGTACCGGTATACATCGCTACGGTGCATGTCAAAGTCACAAAACAAATGATAAAATAAAAAGGACCACATCTGTCATTTCAGGAAGAAAGAATAAAAACATGTCAATTATTGATGACGCTGGTAAATAATTATGGCATGGCAGCTAGAATAAGATCCAATGTATTTTTATTTTATTTCCATGCTTCTATTTCTACCAAAACTAGATCTTGAGATTTCTCTATTTTACACCCTTTTTTTTATTTTTCTTTCCTTGTTTTTACTGGAAGAAGGAAGATATATAGAGACACGAAAACGAATATCCTCCGATCTAATCATGTTAGTTAGTGATAATATTTCAGAAATCTACATCCACGTTTTTTCTTGCTTTCATTTAGTATATTGAAAGAAAACGTTTACTTATCCGATAAGAAATTATGGTTGTATTCGTGGTATAATTGTTAGTAAAAATAAAAATAAAAAACATAAATATTTGGATATATTGTAAATTTTTTATATTGTGCGTGAAGCATAATTATTATTATTTTTTTAAATAGCGGGTAAGTAATAATAGTTTTATTAATTAATTTCTACTTTATAAGTAAGAATTTTTGTATTTTATTAATTAATTTATAGTATTATTACATTAAAAATTCTTTATTTATAGAGAGTTTTCAAATATGTTTGATTATGTATATGAAAATAAATTGTGAATGTTTAAATGCTTATTATTTATTGAATTATAAACTTTAATCTCGAGGTAATAATTACGAGGCTAGTAATGACTTCTCTTATTCATACCATGCATTATATACAAGTCTTAGTTTTATATCTAAAGGATATTTAACATAAATATGTTAAAATAATAATTACGTAAAAATAATGTAAGAATAATATTATCAATATATTGAAATGTATTATTTGGATTGAATCGTGGACTTCTTTAAGATATTTCACGACTCTTTTCAAATTTGTACAAACAAATATAACATCATCGTTCCCAATATAAAAAGCCAAGAATCTTTGTTTTCTATCTTGAAGTTTGCTAATAATTCGTGCACTTGCAAATAATTAAAATTTATGAATCAAGTATTTGGCATCGTTGCTATGGAGTTGGAGTTCTAAATTGTTCATTGGTTTTCTTTTTAGTTACTTTTCAAGTTTTTTTGTTTTTGTGATTTTTTTATTTCTATGATTTTAATATTTGTGTTTTATTTAGTTATTTTTGTTTATTTCAATTAATTTTATTTCTTTTATTATTTTCTTTAAGTTGTTTAAATTTATTTTTATTTCTTTTGTTATTTATTTACTATTTGTGGTATACTTTTGATGCTTTAATTTGTTTATTATTTTTTTTAGTACATGCAAGTTAGTAGATCTCATGTCAATCAATTCATGTTTTTCATAGACGACTTTAACATATCCAAGGAACACTTAAAAATGTTAGATATTAAAATTCAAGAGCTTTTACTAGAGCCACCATTAGAGCCTTTTCTAGAACCATTAGAAATGGAAGATGCCAAAGGGGATTGCAATGAAAGAGTATGCAAGGCCAATCATTGGTACTGCTATTACCTCTATACAGTTGGGGAAGGATGCTAAGAATAATGAATTAAAAAGTATTCATTATTTTATATTGTTTTCCTTATATGGAATTTCTAACTAAGATCTTTTGACTTTTATTAGGGATTTTTACTCAATTGTACAAACATTCTCTTTGCATGGGCTTAATAAAGACTAACTTAAAATGAGGTGTTTCTTATACACTCTTAAAGATAGGGGATCAGACTTTCCTGATGACTCTAGCACCATGTTCCCTAATAACTCGGAAGGGAGTCTACAACAAATTCCTAGAAAAATACTATTAACATTAGGAAATTCTTGTTTTGACAACCAAAATTGCCACATTCTTTGAAATAGTAGGAGAGCCATTCTATGAAGCTTGTAATAGGTTCAAATTATTTCTCACTTAGTGCCTACACCACAACTTTCGATCACAACATCCGATTACAACTTCAAAATCTATTTTTCTATGATGGGTTGACACAACTGTGTCATTTATAATTGACAATGTTGCAGGTGGGCGATAGGGAAAAGAAAGCTTTAAAGGCTTATAAGCCCTATGAAATGTTAGGTTCTAATTCCCAACAAAGGAGTACTAGAGTAAGAGTAGATGGAGCCAATGAAATGGCTAAAGAACTTGCATATTTAACTAAGCAAAGCATACTCCTCACCTACAGAAATGCACCAACTCAAGAGGCATATGGAGTTTATAGTACTTATGGACATGGTGATAATACTTGTCCTTTTGTTGTTGATTCGTATGTAGGTACTAGTCAAGAATAAGTACACTCAATGGAGGGGTACCAAACTATATCTAGGATTTAAACACATATAACCCAAATTGGAAGAATCAACCCAACTTCGCTTAGAATGGAAACAATAACCCATCCTATGCCCAAAAACCAAATGCAAGACCCCAATTTACACTAGAACATGCCATACTATCCATCTAATAAGAAAACCTTAAACGATAACTTGAATGTTTTTATTCAAGTGGGCAGGGATAACCATATGAAAAAAATCAAAGGGTCGATTCTTCAAAGGCATCTATGAGAATGGTGAAAGGTTAAGTTGGGCAAATAGCTCACCATATACAAAGGCAAGAGAAAGGGGAGATGTAAGAATAATCCATGTTCAAGGATTATTGTAAGAGTTAGTTCTATTTTTAGTTTATGTTTCATGATTGAATGTTAAAATTGAAATAAACCAAATTTGGCATATAAGAATCAAATAGTGGAGACTACTTTATGAAATTATTGACCCATAGCATTTTATTTTGAGTGATAATATTTCTTTTACTTTTTTAAACTCATTTCTTATGACTTTAAATTGTTAGATGATTTCTATAAGTTTTGCATTGAATGTTAGGATTTAAACAATCTAATGAAGTATAATTTACTTATTTTCATAGCATGGATTAAATGATTTGAGTAGAAATTAAAAATGTGTGCCTATTTTCAATTTATGCTTGAATTTTAGTAAAAAATATACATATGAGGTTCCCTTAAAAAGAAAAGAGAAGAAGAAGCTATAATAGCCACACATGTGTCTTGTTCTCTAAAAAACAAAAAGAAAGGAAGAAAAAAAGAGAGAAAATAATAGTATAATTAAATACTATGACTCTAAATTCTTTAAAGTAGTGATATGTCTATTACCAAAATAACATAAAATAACCTTTCGAAGTCAAATGCATTTTCATTCATCTATAGGCACCAATTTGATATTTATTGCTTAATAATTTTGATTGAAGTATGACATGAGTAATATGATATCTTCTTAATCCTAGCATTTTATTCCTTTCACGAGATCTATTTTATGCACCTTTGATTCTTTCTTGTTTATAAACATATGTGAACCTTTTTGCTTTATTCTTTACATAATTTTTATTTGCATATATTTTATTGAGTTTTTAAACCCATAGGATGAGTGTGATATTAAAGTATATCTTGTGAGTAATAGATTTGAAGTGAATTCAGATTCTTAACACTAAATTTAGGAGAATCAATATTGATATGTTTCTAATTATGGGGACAGACTTATGATTTGTTTTGATTTACACGATAAACCTTGATCATTTGAGATGTTGGATGAAACTGCGTTTGAGTTTTAATTATGAACTGAAAAGAAACTAAAGCATGAGAAATTTTATAAATTTATTTCTAATTTTACTATTTACCATTTTAGTTTTAGTTTTACTTGAAGACTAGCAAAATTAAGTTTTGGTGGTATTTGATGAACACTTTTTTGACTTATTATTTTCTATTTTTTAACCATTAATTTTATGTTTTACTTTTCTTTTGTCTTATTTTGAAGGGTATTATTGTGTTTTGTATGATGACATGCTTTTAGAAGAATAATAGACAAACATGAGTTAAAAGAGTGAAAACGGGGAAAGAGATCAAAATTCAAATGATTAAAAAAATCAGTAAAGAGCACAATGTAGCACACATAAAATTGCATCATAGCACACCTATCTCGAGGTGCACTTGAAAATATGATATTTAACACTTATTGTAGTGTGCAAAAACTAATGCAGAGGAGTGAAGGTCAAAAACTACTAGAAATCCTAATACACGTTCCAAACGTGTTTAACCCTAATTTTAACCTATAAATATAACACTAACCCCTCTTAAATATAATCAAGCCATAAATAAAGTTACTAGCTTCCATAGTTATTAAACATCGTCCATATACAGATACAGGAAGAAAGCCTCTCAATTGTGAAGAAGATCAAAAGATTTGAAAAAGGTAGTGACAATCAATTCAAAGATCTGGAATCACATCTAAAGAAAGGGTATTTTATTGTTTTATATTCTTTCTCTTTCTAATCTAATGTCTGTTGTAGTTGAATTAACTTTTGTTAATTTAACTATGATTGAATAGTTTTGTAATATGAGATTTTAAGATTGCTTTTTATGATTTTAATAAATAAAATTTTTATTTATTTTTTGTTCATGTTCTTAAAATCTTTAATTATAAATTAATGATAGATAAAGTCTTGACTTATAATTTAAAAAAAAAATTAGAATTAGGCATTACACACATCATCTATGTTTGGTTATGCATTAGAGAATGAGAGTTTAATTTAATTTTATTGATCAATTTCCATCCCAACCAAGAATGTTGTTGATTAGTTGAGATTAAATTATATGGCTAAAATATCTTTAATTATAAATTAATGATAGATTAAATTTTGATTTATAAGTAAAGAATATATTTACCTAAGGTTTATTAATTAATTAATTTAAAGTTTGACCAAGGTAATTATTAATTAATTGAGGATCCTAGTTTATATATTTTTCTAAGTTTTTCAATTAATCAATTTCAAGTATAACCTAGAAATTTATTGGATAATTGAGAATTACGAGGACTCACCATAGTCATGGAGATTCACTTATTTAAAAAGTAAAAATAAGTAAATCTATCTTGTATTTAAATGATTTAATTATTTCCTTATATGAAGGGACATGCAGTATAATATCCCATATTCATCCATTATCCTTGTTTTCGACTATAATTTAGTTTGATTGCTTATAATTTGGTTTACTTGTATCTCTGTGTAAGGATAATAAGTGTTGGTTATTTTCGTGGACAAAACATTTATTTATAATCTTCTCTTTAAGAACGCTATCAAGTCTATCAAGAATATCAAGTCTCTCAAGAAAGCCTAAAAAATGCTTAGATTCTGGATAGTCATAATTAAGGTATATATTTTATAACTATTACACATAGAATTGCATACATGTTTAAGTGTATTTTATATAGGCCTTTGATATGATCAATTCTGATGTTGCATGATAAAGATATTAGCCTTTTTGGATAGAGGATTGATTCCCCTAGTAGAAGGATCGATCTCAATGCGGTTTGATCTATAATTGATCACACTTTGATCCTCCATTCTCTGTGTAAAATTGGACACAACAATTTTTCACTAGAGATGGATTCCCTTTATAAATGAATCAATATCCCTTTGTAAGGATCGATCAAACTTCGATCCCCAATCAAATGTGTTCATTCTGTGTAACTTTCAAAAGGAGATATGAAGAGAGATATTGATCCCCACCTAAGACAAATTGATCTTTAGTTTAATAGGCATAACTTATTTTTAAGAGGAATCAATCCATCTCATAGAGGGATCGATCCTGCTATTATAACTAACGTATTTATTCCACTCTGATTCATTTTTTAATCCTAGTTAGTTGATAACTACCTATAGAATTTTTCTATATTAGATGTGTGACTTTTTGGCACCTTAGGTTTACTATATATATGTCATTCTTATCTTACAATTATACATATAATTATGGAGCAGATTTTTAGGAGCACAAGGTTTAATAGTCAGGTTTCTTTTCTCTTTTCTCCTCTTTAATTAGGCTGAACTTTATCTCTTTATATATTTATATATGATTATGACCATATAAATCTGAGCCTATTTGTTTTATTTTTTTCATGTTCATATAGCTTCTTCTTTGAAAGTTCATTTATTCAGTTATGGATCTAATTATCTAATTAGCAAAATATCAGTAGAAGTATGACAAATTAAAAATTTATAGAATGTCCAGACATTCAATCATGTGTAAATAAAGAAATATGAAAATATAAAGATTAATGCACAAGATTTTTAGATGGAAACAACCTAAGTCATACCAATGACCTAAGAGAAAAACCATCGATCCACCCGACCAACTAACTATCCACTATGAAAAATAAGTATACAGTTACAAGGCTAGGACTCAAACTACACAACCAGATAATACCTCCCAAGTAACCTACTTACAAGTCACTACTTCTATCACAGTCTCTATAATAAAAGCATTCAGATTTAGAAAAACATATTGGCTACTAGGATTTAAATATATATAAATATAATTCATGGTAAAATCATATAAATATATATATATTTAATCAATTAATGTGCATAAAATCATGGTAATTTTAGTACTTTTTGAGCACTCATCAGGTACCTTTCTAATTTACAAGACCTACTAGATTAGTAACCTTCCATTTTAACTCACTAATTGTTCTAGGTTCTTCATTGTTGTAACAACGATTGGCTACTAGGACTCTTTTGACTTTATTTTCTTTGGCATATCCTCTAGCAAGACTTGAGATTTTGATCTATATTATCTCACATAATATTCTTCAAGGAATATTGCATTCATAGAAATAAACACTTTATTCTTTCAAGGATCATAGAACATCTCACCTTGGGTTCCTTTTAAGTATCCTATAAATATAAAAAATTTCATCCTTGAATACATCATGTCTACTTTTAAATCTTTGGCATGCACTAGGCACCTCCATATATGAATATGTCCAAGACTCTACTTTTGGCTAGTCTATAATTCACATGGTTGTTTAACTATATACCCTATTGGTTCTTAGGCATATCCCAAAAAGTTCATAGGAATGTTAATATAGTTCAACATTGATATTATTATTTCTAAAAAAAAGTTTTATTTCTTATCTCACCCACAATGTTCTACTTAGGCATGTTGGGTACTATTAAATGGGAAATAATACATTTTCCTTGAGATAAATTACAAATTTACATAACAGGTATTCACTACATCGATATGATCAAAGTTGTTTAATCTTTCTACCCAACTAATTTTCTACTCAAAAACAAAAATCTTTGAACTTTTCAAAGGTTTCTAACTTGTAGTACATTAAGTAGATATAGCCATATCTTAAATAATCATCTATAAACATAATGAAGTAATTATGGTCTCATTCCCATCTTTCCTTCTAAGTAAGATTCATCGACTAGAAAAGTTTTCACTAAGAGATCTCAGAGGATCTTTTCTTTCTCCAATGTTTGAATACTCTTAAGGTTAATGTGTACTAGGCATAGGTGCCATAAGAGGGTTAGGTTAACCTCTTCTTATTTCATATTTTGAGTGATGTTAGTGGCTAATAAACTGATTGGGGAACTATTCAAAAATATCATGTATAAATTGTATTTCATGCCATCACACAAATTACTTTATTTGATTTAGAAATAGAATATGAGTTTCCAAAGTTTATCATATAACCATATTTAGCTAGAAACTAAAATAAAATTATATTTTGACTCAAGTACATAAAAATAATTTCTAAAGTTAAATTAGCATTCCTTCCTAAGTTCCATAAGGCCTACTGCTTTTACTTGAACATAAACATCTACAACCAACATTATGTCTACCTCACCTTCACTGCGATTACAGATCCTTTTGAACTCCTGCAAAGAATTGCACACATGATTAGTTGCTCTAGAGTCTTGATGAGTGCTCAAAAAGCACTAAAATTACCATGATTTTATGCACATTAATTGATTCAAAATATATATATTTATATGTTTTATCATATATTTATATAAATTTGTCTTTTTCGGAATCACGGGTAGATTATGCGAAAGAGTTGATGTATAGAAATAAACTAATATGTTCGCATATGTATAAAGAAGAAAGGCTCAAAGTGTTATTTTGACATTGATCTCATGGAAGGAATCAAATGTATAAATTATAAAGATATCATATATAAAAATTATTTTCATGCATAAATCAAACTCATTAAGAAAAAATTTCAAGATATATGCCTTTTATAAATGAAGAAAGTGCAATGACTTTTTAGGGAATTATTTCCTATATCTTTCTTTTGTAATTAGCCTTTACTCACAACTTTGTAGGCAATGTGGGTCATAGTATGTAGATTATACTATATATTCTTTCTCTCTATATTTTTCTGAAGATATTTTTCAATATATATCATTTTTTAGAGAGTCAACCCATGTACAAATTGTACATTTTTTTTTAAGGATTTTGGTGAGTGGTTAATTTTGTGGCTTTTCTGTTTGATCTTGGTTTAGGTAACCCCAGATATGTCTCTTTTTTTTTTTTTTTTGTAACAGTCATACACGAATGAGATAAAAGCATATACTATCAATTTCTACTCAAAGAATTTAATCTAAGCAAAAATAATAATAAAAAATATACGATACTCTATTAAGATGAGAAAAAATTCATACATTCAATATTAATGCCTATAGAGATCATCTAAGAATTTGAAGAAATAAGAAATATGTTTGGAGTAGAAAAAATATATATTTCACTCTGAATAAAGGAAATTAAGCTCAAATTATATCTCACAAAGGTAGTCTCCACTAAAACAAATTCATAAAAACTGATTGGGTTTAATATAATTTCTACATCTTATCAAGAAATACTAGTTATGACAAAAATTAACTAATTATCAAAAATAATTACATAATATTTCATGATATGTTTTCAAAAATTAATCTAACAAGACAAAAGACTTAACTATTTACTTAAATTTGATTTAAAGAAATGATAAATTTTTGTGAGAAATTTTTTTTTTTAATTCCAAAAATTACTAAATCACACAAAGAAAATAAAACCAAACACAAAAATGAAGATAGAACATAAAAAACAAAATTAATAATTTTTTTTTTTTTAATTTTTTTTAAAATTTTTAAATTGTTAACCTTTTTTTTCTTTCTAATTAAGCATGATAACTTTTCACCACCCCCAACCTAGAACTTACATTGTCCTCAATGTAACAATCCGTAAATTAAAGATAAAGAGAAAAGAGAAGAAATATTACCTATTTCTCGAGAATGTGTAAGTAGTAATGGAGAAATGCAGCATTCATCATATTCATCATTAAAAGTGTATACGTAGATTACGTGGAACTTCTAACAACTCAACAAATATTTTTAGTTTTAACAATTTAAAAATTATTCACATATAATTAAACTGAAATAAACAATAAAATTACATATAAAACAAATAACAAAAATTACCTAAAATGACGGGTTGCTTCCCATCCAACATAGTTTAACGCCTTAAAGAAGACGTAACCTGGGGATTTCATTTTAAGTAAACTCAATGTCCCTCATCAACGAGTCAATCAAACCTACAAGTAAGACACAAGGTTGTCTACCTATACTTTTTTAGTCATGTCCTATGGATTTTTAAATTTTTCCTCGTACTTAAAACCAGGGACACGCTTTGTAAGTTTTAGATAATCCATGTCTAGGTACAAATCAAATAATTAAAGGCATCAAAACACAATTGTACCTAGATCAAACAAAACAACTAACTCCTTAGATTGTAATTAAAGCTATAAAATTTTGGAGATAGTTTCGCAATTTTTTTTTAATTTTTTTTAAGTTAAAATAACATAATCGTGATATTAACCAAGAGTGCTCCCAGGAAAGAATGAAGGGCAGTGCTCCTTAAAAACCATCCTCCTGTGACATGCAGCAACGCTCCTAGAAAGACTATGGCACAAAGGCTTCCGTGAACTAGTCTCCTAGTATTTAACTCCTTAGATCTTTACTTTTCGTATATTAAAATTAAGTTAATTAAGGTTAAGTTAAAATTTAAGTTAATTAAGTTAATAAAAAGGTAGGTTAATTAAGTTAGTAAATTAAATTAATATAAGTTAGTAAATTAAGTTACTAAAAACCTAAGTTAATTAACTTAAAACGTAAAATTAAAAAAAAGTAGATAAAAAAATTTGAAAAAAAAAATAAAAATTTAAACCAAAAAATAAAATAAATTGAAAAAGTAAAAGAAAAATAAAAAATAAAAAAGAGAAAAAATAAAATTAAGCCAAAAATAAAATAAAATAAAAATAAAATAAATTGAAAAAAAATAATTGAAAAGGTAAAAGAAAAAAGAAAAAGAAAAACAACAAAAATAAAATAAAAATAAAAATAAAAAAAAATTGGAAAATAAAGTTTTTGATTTTTTTTTTTTTTTTTTTATTTTTTTTTATTTTTTGATTTTTTGATTTTTTATTATTTTTTATTATTTTTTATTATTTTTTATTTTTTTTATTATTTTTTATTTTTTTTTATTTTTTATTATTTTTTTTATTTTTTTATTAATTTAATTTAAAATTTATTTACTTTTTTTTTTACTTCAAATTTCAAAATGCAAAATTATTTTATTATTCATGCTATATTTTTTTTTTATTTATTACGAAATTGAAATTTGAATTTTTTTTTTTTACTTTTCACAAACAACAAAATTTTTTATTTTTTTTAATTTTTTAAAAAAAAATCACAATTATTTATTAACACAAAAAGTTTTTAAAATTTTGATAAATAATTTAAAAACGCTTATTCCTTCAACAACGCTTAAAACTTGACGGCAAAACCGACATCACTGATCCCGCCTGCTCATTTGGTTTTATCTATTTATAAAACTCTCATAGTCGTTACACTAATCATTTCATAGAAAATGATAAGTATACTCCCAAGCTCGATCTAAGGAAGGAATGTATGCCGTGGTTTTTAATTTATTATTCAAACTTTTAAAAACTTAAATTAAATCCTAAACATCCCGTCAATGACATATTTTGGGTTTTGTGTTTTTAATCTAATTACATAAAAATAAACATAGATTCAATAAACATTTATGCAAATTTTATCCGTTAAAACAAAGAAGTATTTATGGATATAATAATTAAGTTAATTACGCTTGCTCATATTATTTAGGTTATTAAAGATATGAATCGATATTTATCGATTCTCCCTTTTTTGTATGAATACCACTCAAGTGTTAGATATTCTTTGTTAACTAAACAAATCAATTAACACCTACAATGGGTTGATAACTAATTTGGTTAATTAAATTAATTTCTTTTTCTAAGAGATTGAAAATGAACTATTTAAATGCCACCTTGGGTTGGGGATGGGCTTAAACTTTATTCAAGGTGTCCAAATTAAACCTAAGAATTTAGTTATCCGAGTATTAACTTTCAAGTTTTAAAACCACTATCAAAACATGTTGTCAATACATTTTCAGATAATAATTCTTATAAAACTTTTGAAATAGAGCTTCACTCTAACTACCTAGCGATTGTACCAACAAATAAAAGAGCACTACTCTAAATCGACTTGATAACTAAACCTTTAAAATCTAATTTTCGCATTTAAGTTTGTAATGAAAAATAATATATTTCTCTAACATTCTTAATATAAAATCTTGAATAAAAACAAAATCAATTCATTTTAGAGATTTTTACCTATTTAATATTTCTCAAGTAAAGATAACAACGTTATTATTACATCATGTTTACAATACCAACAATACGCTAAATTTAATCACGTATTAAATTAAATATAACATGTAAGAATAAAGCATAAAAAATAACTGTAAGAAAATAAAATCCTTACATGTAACTTCGATGCTATTCCCGTCAGCTCGAAAACCTCCAAGTTAATTTGCACTCCCATTTATTGAATCAAAAGCTAATATATTACAAAATATAACTAGTTCTTCCTAAAAAGTGGAAGAACTCTAAAACTAAGAGAAATTAACTAAAAACTAAGAAAAACTAAAAACCTAAAAATCTAAGAAAAGAGAGAAAGAAAGAAGAGAGAAGTGTGTTTTGAAGGTGTGTTTAGAAGTGAAGTGGAAGGGATATTTATACGTGAGGACGGAGAGAAAAATGAGTGAAAAATGTTAAAAAAATGTGAAAACGCCAGAGTGCAAATGTCGAGTCATTGATGACGTCGCATGACGCCGCTGGCCGCACGTGAAAAATGGGGCGAATGGGCGTCGGTTGCCGCGAATCCGGATCGAGTGCGGCGGCCGACAAGGCGCGCGGACGCTGGCGGTTGCGCGCGGCCGGCCGCGGCTACGGGGTTTCAAGGCGGCGGCCGGGCGGCGATTTTCTCCTTTTTGACATTTTTGACCTTTTTGATCCATTTTATCCAACTTTTCCATATTTATTGACCTTTCCCCATTTATTTATTAATATATTTGTGATGTATTACTTCCAGTATTCCTCTTTGAGTCTTTAAGTTACGTTTTTAAGCCAAAATACCTGAAAAACAATAAAAATACCCGTGATTCCGAAAAAGACAAATTTATATAAATATATGATAAAACATATAAATATATATATTTTGAATCAATTAATGTGCATAAAATCATGGTAATTTTAGTGCTTTTTGAGCACTCATCAAGTCTACAACCTAATAGTTAATAAAATCAACCACATATGTTTCGATGACAAGAGCATATATAGCTTCCTATTTAACATGTGCTTAACCTCTTCTCAGGCAACACTTTTTCCGGTATCCTTTTTTCTCATGGGAAACACTTCCCTTGTCATTACCTCTCAACTCTTGACCCTTCTTAAATTTGAAGAATTTCTTCTTCTTGGACCCTTTAAATTTCCTTCCGTTTGGTTTACTAACTCTTTACTTGTCCTCAAGTAAAGACAAATCTTAACTCTAATAAACTAAATACTAGATACTAACACAACATGAGCAGTGTATTCATAAACATGTATCTTCTAATAGAAGCATGTTCGATTGGAATTTATTTTTGTCAAAGATTGTACATTCTTATTATTAAGAAGTTTACATGGAGATCAATCAACATTTCAGTAACACAAAGGTATACAAGATTTTTAACCAAATGATCCATGTATGTGTGACTTAAATAACATCATAAATTACACTTCTGAGATAAACTTATATGAACATACAATAGATTAAAAACTTAGAACAAATTTCAAATATCTACTTTTCATCCCCCTCTCTACTAATGTAGGTTACACATTTAGATAGAGATAAGAAGAACTTTGCATACTTGTAATATGAGGCTTGGCTAGGGGTAAATAAATAATTAAATTAAGGTTCAAATCCATAAATTAGCTTACTTTTTATCATTATGAAAATTGAGCTTTACTTCAACCTTAGTGTATCCTCTTTTTTGCAATTCAACACTCCCAAACTTATTTTTAGGTTTATCTATTTTCTTTTTTATGGGGTTAAATGTGTTGAGAGTTTATCTTTTCTTTTCTTCTATTCTTTTAGGTGCATCACCTTTCTTCTAACACTTTTAAATTACACATTATTTCTCATACTCACAAGCTAATGGTAATAGGTTAAGTATAATACATTCAAATTAGATTCTATTGCGATTTAAAGACATAAATGGTATCAAATTAGGCTCAAGTGGGTGACTAAGGTTATAAGTATCCAATTGTTGAGCTTGAAAAGCTCAATCAATCCAACTAAGGCCTAAATTATTTCTTAAGCTAAATATTATCTAGGATTTTGTCTCAAGAGTTGGTCCAGTAGATTCTAAAACATGCAAGATTCTAATCATGTAACATTACTCACATCAAGGTTTTTCCCACTAAGTACATCAAACAATAAATCACATGCATTATGCATAAATAATGAATAACTTTAGCTAAAAAAGGCAAGCATACCACATGGTTAATGTAATCATCTCAATAGTTACATGCTAGATTTCTTGTCATAATTAAGAACACCAATTGTATCACTGGGTTCATATATTTTATATCAAGAATACATGCATATGGTTTCAACATATTTATCAATTTCCAAAAATATCTTAACTAAAAATAGGAAAATAATAATCTAAGATTGAGAATGGAGTTCGCTCCCTCATATTTGAATTGTACATTGTCCATAATGTACAACATAGTAAAGATGAGTAAAAGATATAGAAAAAAATCCCTCGACATTGACGTGTTAGTCTTTATCACTAGATATATACATGTGCTTGCCAAGTCTCTATACATTTTATTCACCTAAAAGAACAATAAACATAGGTATTAAATACAAGTTGGGGTGCTTCCCAATGAGCATCATGTTTAAGGTCCTTGACTCGACTCTTCTAGCTTTCAACTTAGATATAGTCTATGGTAGTCTAGATAGCCCTCTCCATATACACCTTGGATCTCTTTAACCATTTGAAACCTTTGTATGTTCCTTTTCTACTTTGTTGATCGTTATCACTATTCAACGGATGCTTCATCACATAGAATTTCTCCTTAAAAGGTTTGTGCTCTCCATACATTTTTCTATCTCTACAATTGGCATAGTATAATTACCTAACCCATAATTCTTTCACCTTTTTTCCTTTTTCAATTTCTTCTTTATATTCTCTCTTCTTCTTTGTAATCTCATTCTCTCCCTCTTCTTTCTTCTTTTCCAAGTGTATTGCTTTCAATTCTTCTTGCTCCTTAACTTACCATGAATTTTACGTCATCCTTTTGAACTCTCATAATCAAATCTTCCCTCTCTATATCAATTAAGGTCCTTCCTATAGCTAGGAAATGATAGCCTAAAATAACGAGAATTTCTTTATCTTCTTCCATATCTAAAATAATAAAATCAAAGGGAAGATAAAATTATCTACCTTTACTATCACGTCCTCAATAACTCCTCTTATTCCATTCAAAGATGGATGAGCCATTTGCATAATCATTGAGATTGATTATTCTTTCCTAAGTCCTAATTTTCTAAAAATTTACCATGGTATTAAGTTGAAGCTAGCTCCCGAATCATAGCGTGACTTCTCTAGTTGATGATCCCTTATTATGCATGGAGTGTGAAATGTACTGGAGTCTTTCAACTTAGGTGATAGTCTTCGATTAGTTATAGCACTCCTACCCTTCATAAGGGCAATGGTCTCATAATATATGAACTTTCTCTTCTTTGATAGAATCTCCTTCATAAATTTCATACATAGTGAAATTTGTTATAAAACCTCCATGGTAGGGATATTGATATGTAGCATCTTAAAAATATTGAGGAACTTGGAGAATTATTTGTCTAGCTTTTTATTATAGAGTCTTTATGAGAAATGAAATGGTGGGGTATAGACTCTTTCCTTATGAATGATTTCTTCCTTAGGCTTTTCTACTACTTCATCTATCATTTTCTCTTATTTTTCTTATTCAATCTCTTCTTTCATTTTTTCTCTTCTTTTTATGTTGTCTTTTCTTTACCACCTTTTACTACTAGTCCACTTCTCATTATAATAGCATTATAGTGCTCCCTACTATCTTTATTAGGAAGTATACCTTGATCCCTTGCTTGTAATGTTTGTGCGAGCTGTCTCATTTACACCTCCTAATTTCTTATACTAGCTCTATTATTAGCTTTCTTTATTAAGAATCTCTAGATCTTAATGTTCATTGTATCCATCCTGGGATTGACATTAGACATCATAGTCTCTATTAAGCTTTCCAATCAATCAATTCATGAACCATTAACGAGTGGCTATTCTTATGGTTGATTGAAGTCTCGTGGATTAAAAGGTGACCTACTTTTAAGAACTCTACTTTGGTTGTTATTACTATAAGAGAAGTTAGGATGATTCCTCAACCTTGATTATATGTATTTGAATAAGGATTCCCTTACCTCAAGATGTTTTAACATTAGGATAATGTTCACCACTTATAAATTCCACTACATGGTAAATGACCAGTGTAAAGAGTCGACTACTCTTAGAGACTCACTTACAAATCATAAACAATAAAAGTAAAATAGAAAGACAAATATAGCAATAAAGCAATAAGATAAATGGAAGCATAAATAACAAAATATAAGATTATGCAATATAATTTATGCTAAGTATGATATCAACCTAAGCAGATGGAAGATAAAGTAAGATAAAGTAAATCAAATAGCATGCGATGTAGGGAAAGAAGCATTTTTCAATCATAATATAATCCTTACATGTGGGCACATACTTGAATATAATTGTACTTGTACTAATTAAAATAAGAGAGCATGCAAATATGGCAATATAACCTACATAGATACTTGCCTATTTGGTAAAATCCTCCAGTTTCTTATAGTAGTTACTCAGTAGCAAAAAATTCACTAACAGAATAAAAAAAGTTTACAACTCGATAAAAATATATCTATAATACCTCTATTAGTTGGGACACCTTTTCTCATTAGCTACCTTTACAATTACTATGATCTAATTTAGATCTAGTTCTCCACTTGAACCTTACCACCACCTAATGGCATAATGAGTTGCTAACAATCAATATATGTGAATCTTATAGGTAGGTTTATCCAAAGCAGTGTAACCTAAAAATAAATCTAATTATAAGGTGTTAATTTACTTTTAATTAACACCTTGATAATCATTTTTTTGTTAAAACCTCTCGTAAACCTTTAATATCAAAACCACATTTAAGGTATTGGCAATATGGAATAAAAAAATTCACTTTTGAAAACCACAAGTTTTGAATTTGCTAGATTTTTCTTATATTTTTCAAATTACTCAAGTGATTAAAAAGGTATGGTACTTATAGAAAAATCTGAGTAGTTAAGATGCCTTATCGGCCCCTCAACACTTTCCTTGCTACTCATAATGGCAAGGGTATTTTCCACAATGAGGTCTTAAGTGTCCACATTCACTATAATGGTAAAAAACAAGAGAAAATTGTGCAAGTAAGGGTAGGAGACAATCATTGGTATGGTGAGAAGAAACAACGGGAGGTGAAGTCTTCACCTTGCTAGAGGAAAGGATCAAGGAGGCATTAATCCATTTACCTTTTGAGGTGGCAACAACAAACTTTAACTTAGGATCAATAGAAACAGGTTTGATGAACTTAAGAGCTAAACATGTAGGACTAGGCGAATCTCTTCAAACCAAGACCTCCACTGTCTCTTGAGGCTTTAGTACTACCACTACAAGAAAACAAGTTTGTAAGTACAAAATGTTTCATAGAAACAGATGAAAATTTAGTAGCAAACTTCCTTATAGCTATGGCATGTTCGTATCAAATTTTAACTGTATATATAATACATTTATCTCAAATAATTTGAATTTTTTGATGCATGCAAGTATTTTTATCGAGACGATGATATATATATATCGTATAATTAATTGATAAACACCCAAAGTATGTAATCCAAACCATATCATACATATAAATATACCGAGTTTCAATTACAAAAACAAATTATAAGTAATATTATGATTTAATTAAATCTAATTTTATGTTACTTTGAATCAAAACATCATTAAATCTCCCACTAATCATTTCACTCTTTACTTCTTATACAAAACACAAACAAAATAAACAATTAAACAACTTAAAATTAGAGAATAATAACATTCTTTATTAAATAAAGAAAATAATATACAAGTGAGATTACGTCCATGATGGTGTTAGAGAATTTCAAACTAAATTCCTTAACTTTATTGATATTGAATAATTAAGTTAATATATGAAACTCAAATGAAATAATAGCATCAAACCTTTAACATCCATCATTCCACCCAAGTCAAATAAAAATAATACATAATATTGAATTCATTGCAAAAAGAAAACTTACCAATTAACTGGCACATTTTCTGTGGTCAAATATACATAGAATAGGGATTTTAAAATTAATATAAGTATTATTTATAATGTATAACAAAATAATTTAAAATAAAAAATTAATAATTAAAATACATATTTTTAACGATGAGAAAAATATTAATTTAATAATAGTATATTTTTATTGATAATTAAATCTTAAATTTTACATTTTAAATCAAAAATTTTAATTTTTAATTCTTAAATGTTAAATATTAAAACTTAAACCCTAAACCAATTGTATATAAGGTTATTTTAATCTTTTCTTATATATATATATTTTTTTATTTTTTAAATTATATATTTTAATTATTAAACATGTTAATTTTACCATTTTTTTGCTTATTAAACATACTATTTTTATTGTTTTTGTTGTTAGGTGTAAATCTCAACGCCTTTTGTTCGAGAAGATGATAAGATTAGATAGTTATGGTTCAACTTCGCTCCATCTCCACCATACAAGTGTGCATGAAACTCCAGATATATTTCTGCCAGCAATCACTTGCCTATATATGCAATAGTGAAGATTGTGATTCAATCTTCTCTTTGCACATCTTTCCTAAACATATAAGTATGAGAATCTTCAAAGAAATATAGAGCTAATCACCATAAAAAATATAAAACATGAAAAATTCATATTATCAAAATTTCACAAGTATAAGAAATGCCTATCAAATGCCCCACCCTAGCCATGAATAATTAGAAAATGAAGTAACATTACAGATTAAAGATGCTATCCACACGCTGCAAAACAAAGCCAAACAAAAAACCAAAGCAACAACAATTAAGGACCTATAATCAAAAGTATTGATTTATCACATTTAAGATAGAGCTCTAGATTCTAGCTTTAAAAATGACGGTGGAAGAATTAAAGCACTAAAAATTTACAAATCAAGGCTTTGTCCAAAAAAAATTGATAAAAATATGCATCATGGATCTTCACAAATAAAATATAAGATGACCAAAAATATAAAAGGTACCAAAATTAAATCCTAATTTCTTATGAAATTTGGCATATATATCAATAACAAGTTAGTTAAATGGAATCTAACAAACAAATAAAAGGTTTACCTATCCGGACAATATAGGATTACTCATCAAGTCAATCAGTAATGACTTTAGTAATTTAAATACCTGTTGTCCTAAATGATGTCTAGATTACAAAAGAAATAAATTAGCAATGAAACAAAGATGAAAAAGTATAGCTAATGCAATCTATTATAACCAAAATGACCTAATAAAAAAACCCATACTGATGATAACATGAAAATATTCAATCATCTATCACCAATCAAGTTCTATTAAACTCTTGCTGTCAGTTTTTAGATTTCTAAGAGTAAAGTATTACAAACTCTTAGACAAAGTCCAGATAATAGGAAAAACAATGTGGGAAGAACTTGAAATCAAAAATAGACTATGAACTTGAGTAGAAAAACTTTTTTTCTGGATAGGTTATAGAAAGCTTAGTATAACTTCTGCTACGACAAACCAAATCAGATTTTGTAAAAAGATCTATAAACTACAGATCTGTAGCTTTCTAATGGTATATGATATGCATAGAAGTTGTAGATTAGTACAGGTTTCATAGCAAACAGCTGATCAAAAACATGTATAACCTGTTTTGTGGTAGGAAGAATAAAAATGTTGTAAATATATGGCATAAATCATCTAAGAAATACAGGAAATAGTCAGATATTGATAATAAAAACTTTAACTGATTCAATCACACCTCTAAACATATAAAAAGGAAAACCAGGATAGAAACAAAATATTTTTTCACAAATATTAATGCAAAAATGGTTACAAAATTTCAACACTAGTAGCAAAGTAATTAACACCATTTTATTCATTTATATAGGCACAAAATTTTGTTACGAAATTTAATAGAAAATTACTTCAAAAATTTGTAGTTAAACTCATTTCCATTTGATAAGTTAAATTACAATATATTTTTAAAACATTTGTGTAAATTAACAAAAAAAATAAAAAAATTTGTAACTATCTTATTTTTTTAATATAGTTGGAGGAGTTTTTTATAAGATTCATATTAAGCATAAAGTTTTCCAACAACTATTCATCCTAATTTTCTACAACATTTTGTAGTTAAATATTTTTCAAATTTTCTACAATGTTTTGTAACAATTTGTTACAAAAATATGAATAATCATAGTTAATTTACTACAACATTTCATAGTTAAATATTTTCAAAAAATTTAATGATTTTTTTTTTATAAATTTTGCTACAAAAATATGAATAGTTGTAGTTAAACTACTACAACCTTTTATAGTTAAAAATTTCAAAGTTTTTCAAGATTTTTTACGACAATTTGCAATGAAAATGTGAAGAATCATAGCTAATTTTTTGGCATCAATTTAAAAAATATTGGCAACAATTAGTTACGACCTAAAAATTGTTACAAAATTTTATGTTTAGTTAGTATGAAAATTTGTAAAAATACGTGATGTTTGAGCTTGAATTTTTGGAATTATGATTTGACTTTTTTGTCACAAGATTTTGTAGCAAAATTGTTACAAAATCTAGTTCATAGCTAAATATTCGTAGTTATAGCTAAATTATTTGTAATGTGTCAAGTATCTCATCAAGCTTTTGTGTTCCTAACATAAGCTTGTGAACTGTACTCATAAGTGTGCCAGTTCCCTTTGGCACTTCAAGAGATTTCCTTCCAAATCTTGAATATGGTCTTCTTTCTCTTGAATCGAAGACACTAAAAAATTGTATAACTACTAAGATTCTTAACCTTTTCATGGAGCTAGTTCGGCTCCAAATCCTTTTTTCAAAAAAAGAGTATAAACCAAGTACTCTTTATCACTTTCAATAAAAGTTACTCTTTTTTCGAATGAGTAATTTAGTTATTCTGATAATTAGAGGGATCAAAACTGGTATTTTTGTGAATTACTTCACTAGACTCAAGTTTCTTTAGCTAATCCTTTATATGCTTTGTTCTAGAGAGGTTAGCATTAAACTCCACTTGAAGATCAGAGTTTCTCTTCTAAACAATCTCACACTTTTTCGTGAGATCACTCTAACCACAAGTAACTAAAGACTTCCTTTCTTCAAGAGCGGCACTCAACGTGCTCAACTCTTTTTCTTTTCAACAAAACTCTCCAAAGTTTGTCTCTTTTCTTTTTTAGATTTAATATTTTTCCGAGGAACTCATTGTAAGCATCAAGGAATTTTTCTTATTCATCTTCATCTTCAAAACCTCATGGCCCTATGAGGTTGTAATGTGAGGGTCTTCTAGAGTCTTAGAAGCCATAAAGGCTATAAAATTACACTCTTCCTCATCAACACTATAGTAGAGAGTTTTGAAAGGAAGTTGACATTGATATATCTTGACTTTCCATATTCAAAGCTCTTTATCTAATTCACATAGTTTTACTAGGCTATCGTTTAGACTTATCTTCATAATATTTTTTCTTACCATACCTCGAGTCTTTCTAGCTCGAGGTGTCCTTTTTTGAATCCTCTATATGGATTCTTTTATTTTTTAAAGAATCTTGTGACACATTGAGCAAGAAATGCTATTTCTTTCTCATCTAGGCTAGAGTTCTCATCACTAGCCACAACTTTTCTCACAATAGTTATACTACCACTTTCTTTGGTGGTTTTGAGAGAAATGCTATTTCTTTGATCAATAGCAAGTAGATATTTTTTAAGGAGAAAATGATTCATCTTGAAGGCCTAAAAATCACTAATAAGTCATTAAAAGTTAAATTCATGGTTTAAAGTATAACTCTAACATAGTAGTCTTAGAGCGAAATCAGAAAGGGAGATTTGCGAGAATCTTCTCAACTTGTTTTTTTTCATAAAACTTGTCAAAGGTTTCATCCTCGTCCAATTGGAAGAACTCAAAATCTCTATTGAGTCTTATGATTTGGATTTCTTGACTATAGAGGTACCTAGATGAATGTCCCAAGCTTCCATTGTAATATAGCAACTCTAAATCCTTCGATACTCATTCAAAGTGATGGCTCTTATAATAGCATACATCCCATTACAGTTTCATTTAGACTCATTGATTTCTTCTTTCATCCATTCAATCATAGGCTTAATTTGTGATGATAGAGTTATTGGAAAAACTTTTGGTTCAAAATGTCCAGCCATTCTTAATAAAAAAAACTAGAAATAATCTCTAAGTGACCATAAGAAAGCCTGTATTAGAGACTTCTAATGGGCCTATTTATGTTTCCTCCTCTATATTCCATCTAGAGAGAGTGAGTATGTGTGAAAGGTGAGTATAACAGATGAACCCAGAGTGGTAAATCCCAAAAGGGTGTACCCTTTCTAATAGCAATTACGAAAGTCCACTACTCGATAAATGACCATGGTAAGAATTTGACTGCTCTTGGAGACTCACCCTAACTCACAAACAATAGAAGTAAAAAAGAAAAACAAACACAATAGTAAAGCAATAAGATAGATATGATCATAAATAAATCAAACAGAAGATCAAGTAGTGTAATTTATGCTAAGCATGATAATAACCTAAGAAGATGCAAGATAAAGTAAGACATAGTAAATCAAATACCATGTGATATAGGGAAAGAGGTGTTTTACAATCATAATAGAATCATTATTTATGGGCATATACTTGAATATAATTGTTCTTGTACTAACTAAAGTAAGAAAGCATGCAAACATCGCAATATAATGAGATAAACCCATATGGATCCCTATCTATGTGGAAAAATCTTTGAGTTGCTTGTGGAAATCACTCGATAGAAAACAGTTCATTAATATAATAAAAATAGTTTACAACTCAATAGAAATATACCTCTAATTCCTTTATCAATTAGGATAACTGCCCTTATTACTCCTATGTTACCCTCGCTAATTACATCCACAACTACTGTGATCTAAGATGGATCTGGTTCTCTTCCTGAACCTTACCACCTCCTTATAGGATAATCAGTCACCAAAAATCAATATAGGTAGGCTTATCCCGAGCATTAAACCCTAAAAAATAGTCTATATCTCATGTGTTAATTTACTTTTATTAACCTAGCCTTGATATATGTTTTTTCTAAAACCTCTTACAAACCAATAATACTAAAACCACATTTGAGATATTAGTAATCTGGAATCAGGAAAAAAATTTACTTTTTAAAATCACAAGTTTCAAATTTGTCAGAGTTTTCCCAAGTTTATTTAATTACTCAAACAATTAAAAGAAAAAATGGGTATTTATAGAAAAATTTGAGCAATTGGGGCACCTTTTTTACCTTTAGCTACCCTTCTTATCACCCACATATGCGAGGGATATCTTCCACAATGGTGAGGGTAATAGCCATTACACTCTCACCTGCCAAGGGTGATGAGCTACCCAACGAGCACACAAAAAATTTTGTTTTTGTTTCTAAAATTTGTCAAGTAATTTTTCATAAATACCTATGTAACAACTTAAACAAAAATAAAAAAAATCTAGCATACATACTAGTAAAACAACCCCTATGGTGTGTATAAAGCATGCAAACATACAAAGTGCAACCAACTACGTGAGTATGTGTAGTATTGACCATCCGTAATTGATCTTATATAGAGGATGAAAAAATACTAAGTAAACAAAATAGACTCCATTATTTTCCCATGGGGATGCCAACAAGGACAAAAAGAACTTACAAAGCTTACAACTACAATGCTCACAAACAACAAAGGGATTTTGCACTATATTAATATCTACATCCCAGTATCAAGCTTCTTTGATAGGTCTAGTAACAATGCATTTGTTTGTGTTTGCAAAGTTGTAAAGGTACCCACATCTACTATTATAATAACCCATTTGGGTTTAACCTCTCTACTTACCATTGACAACTATTGAAAACCGTATCATCTAGTAGTACAAAAGCTTTAGTTTCACACTTTCCAGTTAAATCACCTCCATTTGATGCATCAAGTATAGTTCTTATTTTTCCTAATAATCCACTATAAAGTGTTCAAATTTGTGACCATAGAGGAATACCATTATGTGCATATTTTTTCAACACCTCTTTAAAATGTTCTAATGCCTCATAAGATGGTTCTCTATCGAAATATTGAAAGAAAGTGATATCATTCCTAAATTTGGTTGTCTTTAAAAATGGAAAATATTTTACTAAGAATTTATTAGCCAAATCATCCCAAATAGTGATGGGTCCTATTAGTAATGAATTTAACCATGCATTTTATTTTCCTTAATTGAGAAGGGTAATAAACAAATATGTATGGCATCTTTTGATACTCAATTCATCTTATCACATAGCTCAAAGAAGGTAGCCAATAGAATGTTTAGATCCTCATTGTCAAGCCTTCCAAATTAATTTGATTGTATCATTTGTATAAGTGTAAGTATTCATAGCTTATTCTTGTCATAGTTTATCTTTATTCTAACTTATCCTATCATTTTGACACGTAATGCTCACTAATTATATCTTTACCAAAATATCAAGAATCATATTTACATCCAAATTTTCTACAAAATAAAGGAGTATCAAAATTAACAAAAAAATGAAATTTTATAATTTTCAAGAGAGATCAAGAAAAGCAATAAAGGAGGCAACTAGTAAGAAGATTTTAAGAGAATATTATAAGAATAATTGGATTCTTCATCAAAGTTGGATCTTCCTAAGTCTTGTAACTCTTATGTATTAATATATTTTTAATTATGATTTTTAGAGCTATGGGTAGCTAGGTTCTTATTTAGGATTCTTGATGAACTTAACCACAAAAACCATATGATTGATTTTATTTAGTTGAAAGATTTTTTCTATTAATAATTGATTTAATAATTTTGTTCTTAATACTTGAATTATTTGACTAATAACTATATGATTTGAGATTCATGTCCGAGCTTTTTGAATAAGTCATTGAATTATTATCATATGAATTAAAATAATACGACAATATGATTGATAAATGTATATATATGTGAATAAAATAACATGATAATGTAATTGTTTACATATAATCCAAAATAATACTTGACAAAGATTCCTAAATAAATAAGAACATGTAATCAATCAATTAAATAAGAAACCAATTAATGATATTTAATATTACATGTAAAGTGATTAAGGGATTCATAAATCCCGAATCTTCAAATATTATTTACTTCATTGTTATCTATGTATTTAAATTAATTTTAGATTTAATCATTAAATTAGATAATTTTATCTTTTTATTGCCAATAATACATATTGGCACTAATTAATTATAAAAAATTTAATGATTATGAAAAGATATTCACATTTAATATACTTTATTATTCGAATAACCCATATATTTGTGAAACCGCTGTCAGATATGCCTTTGAACTAGTACGCTAGTATGTTGGGGTGGGATTTAGTTTTTTGACCGCTCTTTTGATTTGTTTTTGTTTACTTTTGTATGTTTGTTGAACTAGTTTCTGTTTGGTTTTATATTTGCACCCCTTGTTTAGTTTTTAGTTGCTTTGCTACCTTTGTACGGTGGCTTGTAGTTTTTTTGTATATACTGCCTGGTTTGGCTTGTGCTGTTAGGAAGAATTTGCAAGACAGCAAAACATTAAGGCACATTTATAGACGTCTTGCTTAGATGCTCCTCTTAGAATAGTTGTGGTATTTGGGATAGTGCCAGTTTTGTTTAGTCAATGGTGTAGGTTGAGGTACTCGTTTCCATCTTTGACATATGAATAATAATTTTTCTTGCATTGGCTAAAACAAATTTAACATAATATTAAATACTAACATACTATTTATACTTAAAATTATTCATTATTTTAAAATAAATAATGATATAATATTTTAAATAAATAAAATTTATAAAAAAACAAATATTTAATATTTAAAAATGAAAAACATATAATATAATTTATAAAAAATATACTGTAAAATAATACATAATACTGTAATTTATTCGTATAACAATTTTAATCTATCAATTGGATTTACTTTAAGTCCGAAAGAACTGCCATAATTAATGATAGACAGATAATAAGATACTTCTTTTTCTCGCTTGTCGAGCGAGACATGTGTAAATAATTGAACACTCGATCTCTTCTCACTTGCTTGGAATAAAGAAACTATACTCACACTTGCGTGCTTTTTTTTCCCCCCATTTCTCAAATAAAGAAAGTTAAAGTCATTATTTACTTCTAATAATGTCTAAAAAATATTGGATTCCGCGCTCGAAGTCTTTTTTAAAGATATGCTGAGCTGTGGTTTACTCAAATAAAAATAAATTAAAAAAATAAAAAATAAATTTAAATTAGAATAAAAAAAATAAGATTAGGTTAAAATTCAATTAGAATCAATTTAATAAAAAAATATTTATAATTATTATTATATTATTATTTTTTATACATAATTATGTTAATAATATTATAAAAAATTTATTGTATTTTTTATTATTTGTAGCGTAACGTATTCACTTATTAACATTTTTTATTATATGATACCTAATCAACAACAAACGCGATTATTTATATAAATATTTTTAATTAAAATTTATTATAATTTATTTTAAATTTATTATTATTTCATATAAAGTAATTACGACGAATTTATTAATTTATTCTTGAGTTTATCAAATTCATTTATAATCTTATTATTCTTAATAATTTTTATAAATATATTATATTATCATTAATCACAATTACATAAAATTCAAATCTAAATATTCATTTATTTAATGTTAGGTAGTAGTTTCTTGAGTTATTTTGTAATATATTTATGATTTTAAAATTTTTTATTTTTTAGTTTTCTAAAATTTATAATAAAATTTTATTAATATGTTTAATGTTGTTAGAATGTATTAAATTTTATTAAAAATTATAATAAAATTTACATTATTTTAAATAGTATCAATTAAATAAGATAAAAAAATCAATTAATACATATAAATAAAAATTGAGTCAATTCGAACTAATTTAAATCGATCTAAATTTTTTTTAATTTAAAATAAGATTAATAATTTATTATATAAATTAAATTCGATTTTGATTAAGGTTTGAAATATTTAGACTAATCTAATTTAGGCAAGCACAGACTACTTAACACCACTATTTTACCTTGTGGTATTATAATAAAATTAGAGTTTTTTTTTATTTTAAATAGTGTGAGGTTATTGTTACAATTTTTTATTTTAATAATATATTTATTGTTAAATTTAAAATTTATAAAAAAATATCATTTTATTTCTAATATATTTATTTTATGTCAATTAAAATTTATTAAAGATATTTTTAATAATTTATAAAATTAATAATAAATATATTATAGAAATAATAAAATAACCGATTATAATTTTGAAAGAGATGAGATAAAATTATCATATTTTTAAATTTAACAAAAAAGTATATATTTTAAATTATTACACTTAATAAATTACAATAAATATGAAATGATATTAACACGTATTTAAAAAAAAATAAGTAGATGACTGCATATGCATGTTATGGAATTTCCCTCGTTGTCTCATCCATTTGTATAGTGGTGGCTTTTAAATCTCATGTACACAGGGGTAGGCTAGGCATAACTAAGATTGAAAAAAAAAACACTATATGCATGTGATAATTCTTTAGATACTGAATTTTGATTTTAAAACTCAAAGTTATTAATAAAAATATACACCAAATATGTACATATATACTTTATTTTATTAAGAAAGAAAAAAAAATTATCATTTTTTTAAAAGCATTGGACAAAATTATTTAAACCTAAGAGAACTTGAAGTATTTCAATTCTACTAATCGCAAAAAAAAAAAAGAGGTTTATACGATTTGATTAAAAAATCTTAGAAAAAATATAATATGTTAGCTTTTGTTTCTTGTTACCTTAATAAATATGTTTTTGAGAAAAAAAAAAGATTGGATACGTAAAGATGTAAAGTTTAGAAGATAATTATCTAAAATGCTCATGATTTTAATATATCTTTACTTATATTTTTGAGTTTACATAAAATTTTATAATATTTTTAGACTTTATAATTAATATCATTGATGTCCTTAAAATACAATATGTTAGCTTTTATTTCCTTGTTACCTTAATAAATATGTTCAAGAGAAAAAAAATAGATACATAAAGATATAATGTTTAGAAGATAATTATCTAAATGCTCCTGAGGTTTAATATATCTTTACTTATATCTTTAAGTTTGCACAAAATTCTATAATGTCTCTAGAATTTATAGTTAATACTATTGATATTCTTAAATATAATGTTGTTAAATTTTCATCTATATTATGTTAATATTCCTATGACTCTTATACCAAATTGAGGACTAGCTATTTAACATTAGTTGTTAATTTTAATAATTTTTAAATGTAGTTTTATTTTTTATTTCCTTAATTGCTGTAATTATTAAAGTTATTTTTATTTTTTATTTTTCTTATCATAATATTGTGTTATATATATCTTCATCTTTTTGTTTATTAGTATTCTAGCTATTTAACACTAGCTTTTAATTCTTGTAAATTTTAAAGATAATTTTATTTTTTATTTTCTTAATTCTTGCAATCATTTAAGATCCTTAATTGGCTAAAAATTTATAATTATTATACTTAAACTTAATGGGTTTATCACTATCTTTCATTCTATTCATTTTTTCTTGTTACACCAATTATGCTACAGTTTTGCTCAAACCTTAATACTCTCCTAGTAATATTGAGCCTTCTACATCCGTATATAGATATTGTTCAATTTAGACTTGTTAGAAAAGAGTAACTAAACTCCATTTTATTCATAATATAATAATTATTGCAAACTTAAGGTCAATTAAGAACCTTGAAGGAACTCTTAGTTGCTCATAATTAATGGGTACATAATTATTATTTAGGATTCCTAGATAGAGAGGATTACTACAGGTTATGTGTTTTTTTAAGTGTGTGCTCTGGTTTTTTTTGTGTCCCTAAAATGAAAATAAAGGTTCCATTTCTAGTACAAGGAATCCTTATTTACAAGATGAAAGTTAATATTTTATCTTTACTTTAATGATTCATATGATTTACTACTTTAAATATCAACCATTGCTTTTTATTTAACACATGCTACCAATTAAAGATGTAGATCTACATCTTTATTTCTCTTTGTCGTCTTCTACAGACAAATTCCTCCTCTTTATGCTTCCTTATCATTAATAGTCGACAGTCTTTTGGATGATGTTGATGATGATGCATCTTCGTCTTCTCGATTTTTGATGCAGTAAATGCATCTATGATCTTTGGTGGCTTTCCTTGCATAAAAGCAAAATATCTTTCTTGTTTCTTGACCAATTTTCAAATTGTTGCTATTAAAATTTGTCTTATATTTGATGATTTTTTCATCATCCTTTTCTAAGAGAGCCATGTTACTATGAGAAATGATGATGACTTTACTATTTGAGTAATTTACTTTGATCTTAGTAGAGTTATAATTTTCCTAAGTTCATAGTAAATTTGGCCTATTAATATACATAATTCTTCTGTGTTGAATTCATTTTCTAGAAGAGCCCTTAGTTTGAAAACTATTCATTCTAGTCCATTAGTGAACTACAAAGTCTAAGATAAACAAACTTGTTACCTGCTCTTATCTTCTTCCTGAAGTTCTTGATTGCTGTTTTGAAATTGTCAAGAAAATAATTTGATTCACTTAAATTAATTCTTAGATATATGTTTTCTATTAGTCCTACATGGAAAGCTTTGTAAACAAGTATCATATTATCTCCTTCCAAAATATTGAATTTACTTCTCGTGGGGGATTCCTTTCAATAGTTTAGAACTTCATATCTTCTATGTGTTCCTAGAAAGGTTTTTTAGCCAAATTGTAGAGGCTCAACCATTATGGTTTGTTGAGATTTTTATATTGGTCATTTTCATCTTCAATGACTAATGAATTTATGGGGGATATTTCCTTGAATAGCACTGAATATCTTACTGTCTTTGATGTCTCTAGGAGATATGCTTCTCTAAATAGTACTAAAGACCTTAATCTTTTCCCTAAGGTTGTCAACCTGCTTGATGATGTTGGTTGTTTTTGTAGCGTTGTAGAGTAATTTCTTATTATATCCTTTGGAGTTATTAGTTTTGGTACTTTATAATTGGCATAATTGCCTTCAGTCTCCATTTTATTAGTGAAGACTTTATGAGTTACTCCACTAAATCCTAGAATAGATTTACTAGTTTTTTCCCAGTTGTTATAGATTCTTGGTTTTGGATCATTATAGACCATATAAATATTTTTTTGTTCCTTTTTTTCTGCTTCATCAACCTAATTGAGCTTTCTTATTTTAGATATGTTACTCTCTTTTGAACTGTTAGGTTCTTACTTTTCATCCTGAATTCTTTCTTTAGAAATTTTATCTTCTTTAGATTGAATTTTTGATGAATATTTCTCTTTAAAGTTTTTAGTCTCTAAGAATTGTTTTGAACAATCAAGTTCTTCCTGTTTATTTTTTGTTTCCATAAGACACTTCTCAAGGTATAACAACTTGAGTTGTTCTTGTAGGTTTTTTTATGTCCTTTTCCTTTATCTTCATCTTCATGTCAAGATATTTTCTCCATGTCAAGATATTCCATTCATGTAAGCATAAAAATAAATAGAAGTGTTAGTTCTCTATAAAGAGCATCTGCTAAACTATTTTTATTTCTCGGGAGATGCTCAACATAAAAAATGTAATGGTTGAACCACTGTTGCTATCTGATTAATCTTCCTTATTTATAATCACCTATAATATTAGTTATTAAGAAATAAACAAAATTCTTATTATCGGTTCTAATGATGAATCTGAAACTTATGACATATATTGCAAATTTCTTAATAATCTTTTTAACAGTTCGATATCATTTTTCATTACTGTGATAATTTAACTCTGGACCGTAGAAAGATCTGGATGTATAACTACAAAGATATTCATCTTTATCATATACTTTTGCTTTCAAAACTACTCCCCAATATTCTTGTAAAACATTTATTTTAATTGTCATTTTATCATCTGGCCTTAGATTGTATATAGTTAGTAAAAATTTTACCAATATTTTTACTTTATCCATATACATAGTATCTTATTCTATCCATTTTCACTTATGACCTTTCTTCAATTTTTCTTGTAAGGGCTTTTGCATTTGTGCAAGTTTTTTGATATATGCTTCAATATGTCAAATATTCTAGAAATCTTTATAACTCGTTTTATCTTTTAATTTAGTAGGAAAACCTTGAATGTTATTTAATATATAAGATTATAGTTTATGTTTTTCCATCTTTAATTTTCAACTCTAAATACTTAATTTTATGTTGGGAAAGTACTGCTTTCCTTTCGGAGAATATAATGCTTTTTTTCTTATATTCTTGTAGAATATTAATAATATCAAAATAATATTTTTTTAATTCACTACTGAAAACCAAAATATCATCTATATAGACACAATAAATATTTTGTAATTTTTTAAAGATGTTATCCATATATCTTTGAAAGATACCTAAGACTTGTTTTAATTCAAATGGTACAACAGTCTATTAGAATTTACCTTGGGAGAAACTAAATACCATTCATTTTTGAGATTATTCATCTAGTCTTATTTTCCAAAATCTTTTTTTGCAATCATAATTTGAGAAGTATTTCTTTCATTATATTAATGATAATAATTCTTTTTTCTTTAGGATAAAGTATATATCATAAATGGTTTCTTTATTTAATGCCTTGGAGTTTATTACCATAATTGTTTCCTCTTTTTTTAGCTTCTTTTTCAATTAAGAATATTAGACTAGAATGAGATGAATTACTTGGTATTATGATTTTCACTTCCAAAAGCTTTTGATTTTTTTTTCAAATTTAATCCTGTCTTCCAAAGTATAAATTATTTGTTTTAATCTAATAAACTTGTTGGAGTTTCTTAATTTTATGTTAGCAATTGTTTTAGATCTATTAATTTTTGTATTAAATTTGTTTTTAGCTTATTGTTTTTAATAATTTTCTTATACCTACTAGAGCTTTATCCTCATGCATTTCATTAAGAAAAGAGTTTTCTATTTTTTTATATCTAATGAAATATTTTCTAAATAAATTTTTTGTTGTTTTTTATCTATCTTACTACATTTTTGCTTTTTTTTTTGTTGCATAAAAGTTAGGTTTGATACTGTCAAAGTTTTTCTTATTTTTGATACATAAATGATATCACCATCTAATGTTGTTATATTTATTTTGTCTAATTATTGTGTAACAAGTTGATATAAGTTTAAGAAATTATTTTCAATTAATAAATAAGTTTAAGAAATTATTTCCTATTATTAAATCAACTCCTTTTTCTTGTTGATATATGATAGGAATATAATTTTTTTCCTCCTACCATTATATTTATATCTTTAAAACCTTATTAAGATTTATTATAGTATTATTAGGAATTCTTACATTTAAATCTTTTTATGCCTATTTTCAATGTTTTTTTTAAAACATATATTTACTTGCTACACACGTACTAGCTAATGTAGTTATATATGCATGTAAATAATAGCTAGCATAACCTTTAAATTTAAGTCCTACCTTAATATAGGTATTATTTGGATTTTTAATACTATACAAATTATTTATCTTCTGATGAAGAATATCCATATTCTAAGTGTTCATATTCCAAGTCCATTATTTTTTCCTCAATTTCCTCTAATAGATAAATATTGTAAGTATCATCTATATCTGATTCCTCAATTGATTCTAATTCTATCTTAAAAGCTTCTTCTAAGATCTTTTCTTTTTATGCAAATTCTTTTTAAAATTCTTTCCTTTGTTGAAGTTGCTAGCACATTCATTAACATAATGTCCTTCATTCTAGATCCAACATTTGCATTTTCTTTTCCCCGAAAGGACAATAATTCTTGTTTTCAAGAGGTTTATATATATATTTTTCTAAAATATCTTATCCTATAGATTTATCTATTAAACCTTCTTTTATATTTTTGGAAATCTTGCTTTCTGAATTTGTATCTTTTAAATTTCTTATATTTTTTATATTTATGTTTGTAGGGTTTTATGTTACACCTATATTTTTATGATATTTTAAAATCTCTTATCTCATAACAGATTTTATCATTTCCTCTTATTTGTCTATATTCATTTCTTTCTTGATATTTAATGATTATCTAACTTTTAAGACTTCTTATTCTTCATTCTAGGATATTTGATATGATTTCTTTATTTCTCTGATTCCAACTTTATGTTAAGGTCTTATGTAATGTTCCAGGTAATTTTTGAAAAAAATATTTCCTTATAAGTTGTTTGCATAGAATGTGGTAATTTATGATAGTACATTTCATATTCACAAATGAAATAATTTATGTGACACATGTTACAAATTTTCATATTTAATAAATGTCATTTGGTTTCATTGATTTCATTTTCATTGGATTTAGTAATAGTTCTTCCTTTATCTTTCCTAATAAATTTCTTGTATATTTCATTTACTATTATATCTAAATATTCTCTTCCTGTAGGAGAATTTCCTTGCATTAATAAATATTGTTGATATGTTAAATTTGAAAATGAAACTTTAACATTTCGTGTTATTTAATGAGCTACTAATGTCTTACAGATTGAAGGGTTTATTTATGTAGTTTTAGAGGTTTGTATGAGCACACTCATACCACTAGTCTATTCATCTAAGGCTTTTTTTCTGTCTCTTATACAATCTTGATCAAAGAGATTAAATTTTTAATTTTCATGGAGCTTGAATTCTGGTAGGATACTACCTCTAATTCCCCAATGCAACATTTATTCTATTTTCGGTGGTTGTATTTTTCTATTGGGAGTGTTAGGTTCTCCTCACCTTTACCTTTTTATTTCTTCCCTATATGGATCATATGTTTTTTCTTTGTAAGAAACTGATAATAAAATTGGTTTCATATAACCTATTGGGGTTATGATTTCTGGTTCAAAATCAATCTCATTGATTATTGTCATATCATCTTCTTCTTTTTTTTGTACATAGTTTTTCATTAAAATGTTCTTCTAATTCTTCATTAGTTAGTGTTAACAAACTAATTAATTTTTCTATGTTCCTAATTTTGGGATTCATGAATTATTTTTCTAATTCTTTTCTATATTCTATTAAATTGAAATTATATCTTTTTCGTAAGATTTTTCTTCATTTTTTCTTCTCTCATTTCTAAGTATTAAGGTGTCTGATCTCCTAGGTGGTTCTACTTTTAATCCTTCTAAGGGATCGTATTTATGACTTATAATATCATTGTTTCTATTTATGTTGTGTACATATTTTCTTAGCTATGTAAATTCCACATATATATCTTATAGTATTTTATTATAACTACATTCCTTTATTTCTTTTAATAATTATTTTTGTATTTTGATTATACCTTGCAAGTATTTTCGTGTTTGATTTATGGACTAAATTCATTTTTTCTTTTAAAAATCTCAAATTTTTCATTAATGTTGCTTGATTTTTTGCTACGCTTATTAGGATTCCATCTATTTCTAATTGTATATATTTTTTAATTTTTCTTTAAACATTATTGTCTTCCTAATATGCCATCAGGAACTAGTGCTTTCATTGCTTGAACTTCATCTTTTAGTTTTTTAACATCTTCTTTTGAAGTTTCTCATTCATGATCTATAAAAGTAAATCTCGATATATTAGCTGTATTACTCTTCCTTCCTGGTATAAGAGGTTTTACCTTGATATCTAAGAGTCATTTTTCAGGTATTTTAAAGTCTATTAGTATTTTTGGTTTTATTATTTGTCCAAGTTCTTGAAAGGTTTTATCTATTTCTATAAATTATTTTTGTCCATATATTGAACTATTATAACTATTTGTTAAAGAATGCATAGTGTATTGAAAATAGATGATTTCCTTCTTTCATTAAATCTCCTATTTCAAATTCATAAGCTAAACTTAATACCTAGTTTAGGTTTTTATCATGAATATTAATAGTAAACCTATGATATGCTATAAAATTTAGCTTCTAGTATCCTAAATTACAATGAATCATTCCTAGTAAAACATATATCATATTTATTATTCTATTATCTAACAATGCTATTTTTATGGGTGTTGTTTGGTATTAAATACGTAACAGACATACGACTTAATAAGTGTAGGTACTCTGCTAGGGTAAAAGAAGGACATAAAACGGGCTCAACAAAAGGCTTGCGCCCAACGAACTTGGAAAAGTACACCAACCCAGTCGACAAAAGTACCTCGTCATCAAACAACGAAGTTTTGGATGTCAAGACTTGGTAAAGTTATGATATCCCGGTGATTAAGGTCGTCATCCATGAACGACCTATATATAAATATTCTCCTCTTGTTTGTAAATGCTTGTAACTGATGATCTAAATTCTGTAAACTAGTTTGTACTATCCATGTCGCTAATATGCACCCCACTATGTACGTAAAGATATATATATATATATCCCTTAAATGAGGAGAATACAGGATATATTCAGTCAATACCATTTCTTGCTTCTCACTAAAAATCACTAAAGTTGGACACATAAATTTCTCTCCAAAGAGGTGTATTTATTCATTCTCTGAAATGAGCTTGTATTAATATTTTAATTCGTCCTAAATGAATTTATCTAATTTTTTCTTTATCCTCTTGGGGAATTTTGGATAGTTTATTTAATATAGTTCCTTTGTCAATTAATGATATATTATATCTTCTTTTTTGCACCTTAGATATTAATGCTCATTTCTTTATTGCTTATTTTATAATAAATTATATATCTTCTTGAGAATAATTTCCTCAAAGATGAAAATGATGGATTTTAAAATCTGTTTTTTTCTTTAGAATTTCTTCAAATTTCTTTTTACTTATTACAATTTCTTGTGAAAAACATCCTAAGATATCTTCTATTTTTAATTCTACTATTTATTAATTTTTTATTTTTTATTATTTTTTTCTTTTATTTTTATTTATAAAATTTTACTATTTATTTATGTTAGATTTAAATTTCGTTAAATTTGAGAAGTATTTTTAATTTTTTTGAAAACTTTGAGTTATTTTTAAAGATATTTCAGAACTTGAGAATATTTTTAATATTATTCCTGAATAGGCAGAAAATAATAAATTCTTGACTTTTTAGCTTATTTTTAAGAGGGGTAAAAAAAAATCCTTTATTTTCTTAATTTATAAAATTTTTATTAAGAAATATATTAAAATAATTGTCAATAACTATTCTTTTAAGACTAGGGGTGGGGTGGTTATGGCTCCTTCTAGCCATTGAATGGTTCCGCCTCTAAAACATGTCTCAATAACCTCACCATTTAAATAATATGTTTACATTTCATGAATTAGGAGAGTTTTTTTTTTTTCCTTTGGTGGTGGGGGTAATATGAGTATGGGTTTTGGTGATATAATATATGTATGCTTATTTCCCGCATAAGTATAAAAAATCAATCTTTATAATTTTAAGTGCAACTCGTGTCATCAATAATGAGGCGGCTCGTGTATGAAGTAACGAGGCCGTTGCCATAGTTCCTGCTTTAAAATAAGAGTTCTAATTTTCATAACACTTACTTTATATTTTTTAAAAATAATTAATTTATTGATATAAAAAATTTTAATAATCATTATACGCATTTAAGTAAATATTATTAAAATATTATTATTATTATTATAAATTTTATATAATATACAAACAATATAAATCATCAAATCCTAAAGGATTAACTACTTAAAAATGTAAATTTTATTCTAATTATAAATATTACCCTTATAACTTTCTTAATGTCAGATATTGTTTTTATATACCAATAGTTTCCCTCATTTAAGTCATTTGAATCAATATTTTATATTTTTAACATATTTTTATTATGATTTCCAGGTAACAAAGATTATTTAAAATAAATGAATAATTTATTTTTATATTTTATTAATTAAGTATTACTATTCATGTTATTAGTAAAAATAAGTATTTTTGATCCTACAATTATTAAAATAAATACTTCTAGTTCATGAAAAATATTAAAATTAAGTACTTATAATTTCATAAAGAGAACTAATTTTTATATCATACTTTTATAAGATTAAAAATAAAAAACTCAAATATTATAAGATTAAAATTCTTATTTACATATAACAATGAATTGAACAGACTTTACCACTCATTATCTTAGATAATGTATATTATGTCTGTTTATAACCATTTCAACCCTTCCTTTTTCACCACTTATATTAAGATTGGATTCATTCTCCTTTAAGCATCTCCTATCAACTAAACCCATCTTCTATGATAATTTATGCATGCAAATTAAAGGGTTAATTCCTTTTAAGATCAACAATAGTTCACCTAATAGTATTTTTACACAATAAAAAAACTTAATAATTTATCTTATTATTCTTGCCTAAGCTTTGAGGAGATAATAACGGGTATAGTCTCAATAATACCTAAATAAATATATTGAAAACAATTTGATAACGACTTAAGCTCTAAATGTTAATGGTTCTTTAATTAATGAACTAAATTTAGGTCTTTTCTTTGCACACTAAAATTTTCATTAAAACATAACATGATAACATGAGAAGCGTAACCTCCATAAAATTGACTAATATGCTAGTTTCATTATATATATGGGAGTCAAGTAACATTCCATATAAATTAAGAGCATCCATATCATTATCAAAATCATCCCTATGAAATTTGTCACTAATCTCATGTAATTGGAAATTGAAAATATGATAGACCATCTTATAGTTAGTTTCATCTATCCTTTCCGTTGTATTATTGTTAGATAGAGTTAAGGTTTGTTTAAGATCATCGAAAAATTCAATAAAAGATATTCTAAATGATTATCATAATTGAAATCCCATGTCTTCTACAATATTATCTACCACACAAATATGACTCACGAACATCATTATTGATAATTGGATATTGTATGGATTTAAAGACTTTAAAAGTTATATTTTGATCACACACCCTTATAATAAGCTCACTTTTTAAAACATCAATCAATGCTCTTCTAATGATAAAGAATGGTCAACCCAACAGAATGAGAATATCTTTGTCTTCCTCCAGTTCTAGCACTATAAAATCAATAGGGAAGATGAGTTTATCTACCTTAATTAGAACATCTTCTATTACCCTTGTAGACCTCTTCAATGAACGTTCCACCATAAGAACTGTAACATAAGTTGGTTTTTCTTACCTAAGTCCCAATTTTCTAAATAAGGATAGCGTTATAAGGTTGATGCTTGCATTCAAATCACATAAAGCTTTTCAAAATTAATATTCCTCAATAGTGCATGGAATGTAAAATATACCTTAGCCTTTCAACTTTGGTGGTAATTTTCAATCAATTATAGCACTACAATCCTTTATAAGAGCAATAGTCTTACAATCTCTTAACTTCCTCTTTTGGGATAAGATATATTTCATGAATTTAAAATAAGAGGACATTTATTTCAAGATATCCAACTTGGAGAATTGTTTATCTAGTTTTTGTTTATAAAAGCTTTGTATAAAATAAAAGAATAGCTTATATACTCTCTCTTAATATGCGTTTCCTTAAATTTTACAAATACTTCTTTTTATCTTCTTTTCTTTTTCAATTTCTCCATTCATTCTTTTTCTTTCTTACATCATGTTATTATCCACTTTTGTTATAGTAACATTAGAGTACTCCCCCGACCACCATACCATCTTTCTTAAGATTTACTTTAATTCTTCGTTTCTTGTTTGTAATTTTTATATAAGTTATTATATTTATAAGTTTTTTATAATAGTATTATTTTGATTTCTTAAATGATTAAGTCACTACAACAAAAAGATTAATTTTAAGGAACTTTATACACGACTTTTACAAAAACTATTAACCACACTTTTAAGTCTTTCGAAACCGTGGCTATAGGTATTAGTAATATAAAAAAAAAAACTCAATTTCAATTAAGTGATTTTGTCTCTAATGATCACATATAATATAATAGTTTTAAAAAAACAAAAGTGTAATTTAGTTTAAAAATAATCAAATTATAACTTTAAACTTGAAACTCAATTTTTAGTCTGTTTTATTCAAAAAAAAAAAAATGTCACCATTATTTTGCAAAACATATTTATTATAAACATACAAAAATATTAATATCTTATAAATTTATAATTAATTTTAAATACATAAATTTATTTTATCTTATCATATATTAAAATTTTTATTTTAAAAAATAAAAAATAAAAATAAATTTATACATATATTGAAAATGATAATTATTTATAATTAAAATATTCATTAATTTTATACAATAATAATAACACTAAAATATAATTATTTATAATTAAAAAATTATTTATAAATATCCCATTATATTAATTGAATATCAAAATACTTTATAATTTTCAGTTTTTTATAACTTCAAATATTATTATAAATTTATTTGATTAAAATGTTAATAATTTTTCATAAAAATTATTGTAACTATTTAGTATAGTTTTTAATAATTTAAAATTTTGTAATTATTTTATAATTTATTATTATTATTTTAAGTTAATTTATAATAAAATTTTGATAAGTTATTTGTTATAAAAAATTATATATTTATTATTAAATATATTTTTGTATTATATAAATATAAATTATTTTTATTGTTTTTTATTAACTCAAAATTTTATTTTTATTTATTATTTATTAAATATTTTATAATTTTTTTATTTATAATAAAAATAAATTATTAAAATATGTTCCAGAAGATATTTTTTTTTTGTTTTGAAAAGAAAGATATATTTTTTTGTTTTGAAAAGAAAAGAGAGAAGAAAAAGTGTGCTCGGAAATTAGAAAAGGAAGGAGAAGAAGAGAATAGATGAGGAATTAACGATTACTAATTTGGTTGTTTTAAATTAAATTAAGAATAAATCCTTTTTTTAAACTATTTCATTTTACATTACCAACAAAATCCTTTTCTTAGACCCCGTCGTCCTGAAACGGAGCCCCAGTGAAAACCCAACCCCCTCTCAACGAAAGCCCAACCCTTAGCCATAGAACTGTGCCATACTGTATCTCTTTCTTTGTTTTCAATTTGAAATTTTTGTTCTCGAATCCAATTGCAAGGATTTATATTCCTACCAATCTATATCTCATTTCTATTGGATATCCAAATTCAATAATATTGGGTTAGGGTTTGCTGCTATCGATTTCGTTAAGCTAGCTACCTAAGTAAGTAAGTTATCAATCAATCAATCACGTTGATGAGGCCCAACGCTAGGACGGAGGTTCCTTGGAACCGATATAAGGTTGTCGTCGATGCTATGAGGGTCGGAGAAGGAGGGAAGACAACTTGGTTGAGATCCGAAAGAGCAGGTGTGAGGAGAACTTGTTGAAAAAGCAACGCGAAGGTTTCAAGCCCAACAATTCGCTTTCGACTCTCAGCCTTCCAATATCAAGAAAAAGGTACGAATTTGCTTTGTGTTTTATGACCGATCTTCTCGTTAAACTTTTATTTCTAGGGTTTCGCTTCTTGATTATGTCATGTATGTGCTTAATTCATTGTGATTTTGGTATTTTTCAAAGCTATAATATGATCTAGTTAGAGCTCCTATCTTCAATCTAAGTTTTATTAGGGAATCAACTGAGCTTTAATAAGGCTTAATGTGCTCCTAGTTTGACAAGAACTGCTCTTAATTATTTTTTAGGCAAACATTTTGACAAATTAATATTATGTTAAATTGATATCTGCTTTCATTTTGAGACTGTGTTGGATGCAAATGCTTAATTTCATATTGTACATGTTCTTTGAATCTCACTAGTCACAACCATCATCATCTCGTTGTACTTGACGTATGGATCAGTAGTAGTTGTATTTTAATAATGGAAACATTTTCATTTCCAGTTCTTTAGCCGGAAGCATACAGATTTCAAGCTTTCAACTACTCATGCTTTGGTTCCCATCAGTAACTTTTAAAGATTGCAAGATACAGTAGCAGAATTGCCAAAAATGATCTTGTCTTCTGTTTGGAGAAATTTTAATTTTAATTTATATTTCAACTTCTTTGTGTCACTGTTTTAGTGTGTTATACCTAGTCATTCTGAACTATGGAACTTGCAATCATTGTTTTAATTTTTTTGGGTTCAATGCATTATGCAGTCTAGTTTCAAAAGAACAGTAAAAAATGGATACCAAAGGCAAAAATGTGTTTACAAAGTTAAAATAGTGAATGTTATATTGATCCCAGAAGGATGCCTGTAGGCTATGAAGAGGTACAATGGCTGTTTTTTTTTGGCTAATGGTTAATGTTTGGAGAAAATGTTTTGGTTAAGGATTCTAGTGATTTTTAGAGAGAAGTAGAAAATATGGACAAATGAATAGATCTTGTATTCTTCTCATTTAAGGGGTATATATATATATATGACATCCTACGCACGTGGCAAGGTACGTATTAAGCGACCTGGTTACATGATTACATATGTAGTAAAATTGCGCACAAACTAGTTTAAACAGAAAATAGATCGCTACAAGTATTACACACAAATAAAAGGGAGGTCGTTATATGCAGGTCTCTCATATAGAGAGAGGATCCTGATCACGTCGGGATATCATAGTGTCACCAAGTCTTGACATCCAAAACCTCACAATTTGATAACGAGGTATTTTTGTCGATCATGTTGTACACTTTACCAAGCTCGTTGGGCTTAGGCCATTTGTTAAGCCAGTTTTATATCCTCGTTATACCCTAGTGGGGTACCTATACTTATTAGGTCGTATGTCTGTTACATATTTAATACCAAACATTAACTCCCCTATTCTCTTGATTTTGAAAAGTCAAGGGAATAATACCTGATTGTTGATTTTAATTTAAATAAACCATATTAAACGATTCTATGTATCTAAGTATATAACAGACACTCAGACAATACAATTTTCAGTCGCGAGGTTATTTAATCTACAAATAATATTGCTTTCATTAATTTCATTTTTTGGTTAAACCTCTTCCCGCTCTCACTTTATAAATAGTGAAGACATTTACTTTTACCATACGCTTTAAGTTAAATTCATTTTCAAAAAATTTCGACTCGTTTAAGTGTTTTCCTATCATTTTGCTCTGCTAGTCCGCTAGAAAAATACTTAGTCTATTTTTTAGTTTGTTTGTTTAACGACGTTAAAAGGAGAACCAATCCACTCTCCATTTTTTGGTCGAGATTCAAACGACCAACATTCACATTAAGTAATTTTTTTTATATAACATGTCTCAAAAAAGGGAAAAAAGGGGTTCATTCTATGGCGACGTGATCTAGGTCGTTAGGTAATGCACCTGATAGTTATATAATACCAAACATTTATATTAAATCTCCTATTTGCGAGGTTACCAGGTTGTTAAGAGTATATTCCTATTATTAATCCGAGTTTGAAGGGGTAAACCTTTTAGGCTCTCATCGGGTTTCGTTATTAACTCTAAAATTAGGTCGTCATTTAAATGCTGCCTGATCATCATATAAACGTTGCATAATCAAGTTGTCATATAAGAGTTACTTGATTAGGTCTTGTATGCATAGGTGACACAGGTCGTTTACTTTGACCTGAAGATCTTGGTCTTCAAGTCTCGACTCTCAGGTCGCTAGGCGAATGCTACTATGTTACTCCATTGAATAATCCTTACGAACAAGGAAGGTGGATGACCTTGCTATTGGAAGCCATATATCTAAGCCTTTATTGGTCACACATTTCTTATTAATACTCTCCAATAGTGGGTCTCCTGTCAGTAAGCTCCTCACTAGTTTAGGATGAGTTCATTCATTTTGTAGGCATGGATTATACAAAGATCGACCTTGAAGGTTTGATCGATGTGTGGTATCTACGACCTGTAGCCCACGATGCCAAGGACTAGTTGAAATATCTTCTCTATTGGCACTCTAGTCGTGTAGCCTGAGAAGCGAGGCTTTTATTGCACCGTATTACACTATGATATGGTATTTTCAAACTAGTAAGAGTAAAGCACCGCCTTATAGCGGAAAGATGGCTCATATACCTTAACTACCCCAATGAACCAGGGACCTAAATGCTCTACCTTAATGAAAAATATTCGAATTGCTACGTCTATATTGCTTCTAATACCGAAGTAGTGGGGTGAACTGAGGTTCCTTTCGAAGGAAGTGGTGGAACTTGTCAAAAGAGATTAATAGCCCGCATTCGGATGCAACATGTAAGGGTGAAATATCCAACCCTTCTATAAAAGGAGTGGTTTGTCGTGGAAGTCTCTTTCTTTGGATGTATTTTCGGATTGTGAGTTGCCACTTACTACATGCGTTTTTACTGTGTCGGAACATATCTGGCGTCTTAAGTGGGGGAGTCAGGGGACTCCATCTCCAATCATGAGGCATAGGACGAATCCCACATCCTAAGTGGGGGGTCAGGGGACTTCACCTCCAATCATGAGGCATAAAACATATCCCGCATTTCAAGTGGGGGGTCAGGGACTCCACTTCCAATCATGAGGCATAGGATGTGTCCCACATTCCAAGCGAGAAGGTCAAATGACTTTTCCCAACTTGGGGGCACGAAATAAGACGCCTAAAGCATGATTGCGAGCATATTTTGCATCTCGAGTGGGGGGTTTGGGGACTCCTCCTCCAATCACGAGGAATAGGACGAATCCTGCATCCCAAGTGGGGGGAGGGGGGGTTAGTCGACTCCTCCTTCCAACTTAGGGGGTCATAAATTTCGTGAGATAGGCGACATGTGAGGGTGAAAACCCTACCCCACATGCACTCCAAACTTTGAGGAATTGATCGCTTTAATATTTTACGAGATATGCGACATGTAAAGGTGAAAACCCTACCCCACATATGCTCCAAACTTTGAGGAATTGATCGTTTTAATATTTTGCGAAATACGCGACATGTGAGGGTGAAAACCCTACCCCACATGTGTTCTAAATTTTTCTTGCACGAAGAAATAGTCAATACTTTGACAAACTCATAGTTAAATACTTGAAATATGGGAGTTCATGTATCGACTTTACACGCCTAAAGAAAACACGGTGCGAACTTCATAATAACTTCATCAATACGTGGATAATAAATTGGTCGTATATGCCATATGTGGAATGAATTGTCTCACTTTATAATAATTTTATCAACAATCTTTCTTGTCAAGATGGGACAAATAACACGACTAGATAAATCCATCATGTATTTTTTATATAACGTTGGGAGAGTAGCCCAAACTACTTAAGAGTTTTGTCAACTCATAGTTACTTAGAGTAGTGACGACTCATCTTTGCAAGAAATAAAGAGGTATAATGATTGTAGGGTCTGACGCTAATGGATCCAGAGCGATCATGCCTTATAAAAGCGTTATTGGTGGTGATATCTTGATGAATACCAAATCGCTATGAAAGACCCAAGTATGGGTACCAATTGTCTATACTTGACAAAATACAATTAGAACAACACAAGTAAAGTTTACAAGTCATATCTTGGTAATGGATCTTGTTAAATAGTCTTCAAAGATTGAGGTATTGTTATATGTCAATGAAATGTTGATCCTCTTATAGATCCTTTTCGAGATGCGTGGATCACACAGATCTTTAAGTGCAACAAGATCTACCTCGGTTGCCAAGATCAACCCCTACATCATATAAAGAAGGGCATGTAACGATCAGTCCATTCATCATATAAACTCACCTCGCGTGGTGCGCGTAAGCTTATCTTAATTTGTTTGAAACCAAGTCCCTATAATTATGGCGATACAGCCACCACCAGAGATTGCCTAGATGAAAATTCTTCACGGAAGTCATCATCTGAGAGAAGACCTCGAGCAAAATCAAAACTGGCTCTTAGAATTTATCTACTGAATTCTGAAATTGCCTACTAAGTGTGCTGATAATCATACATACTGTCTGCAGAAACTAAAAGCAGAGCTTGTTTCAATTGCTGCAATGAAACAAATTGGCTTTTCCTGTATCTTGGAGAGTCAGATGTTACACCTATTTAGGCAGCACATTACATTTTCAGTTAAGGTGATGCCATGACAGAGGCGTTGAACGATTGGGACAATCAACTGTTGAGTTAGTCTGAGGGTTTTCGTCTAGTTCTTGGCAACTATGTCTATTTTTTTTTTAACTCATATATGTTCCGTTGATGCATATCAATGAGTTTTCAAGACTATGTCATAGTTGCACCATGCTGGCTCTTTAACCCTTGGATTTTTGTTATGGAGATGTATCAATGAAACATATGGCTTGAATCATTACACTCTAGATGCCGGCCATCATATATTGTGTCAGGGGTGTTCACTTGCCATTTTTGTAACTTTCTTCCACCTTTCTCTAGAATTGACGGAATTAATAGCACCGAGTTCGGATCCATAATGTCTTATTCATAACAAAATTCAAGTTTAAGCATCATCATGATAAGATCACTAGCTTCTAGGTTTTGGTGTAGAAATTGCTATTGGAATAGAAAATGGGAAACAAACTAGGAATGAGCTGGGTACTAATCTTGGTGCCAAGCAAGCACGTTAGCAAATTGGTTCAAAATCAAACCAGCCCAATAAGCGCAGACCAGCGTAGTTCGTTCTCCACCAGAATAATCCGAGTGAGGGTGACAACTCCAGTCTATTAGCTTTGTCATCAAAGCTTGAAAATTGTAAACCAGAATTTTATGAACTTTACTCCAAAAAAAGACACGGCTTAGAGGTTGCGCGACCTATTCCATTCTTCATATCGCGGTAGCCCAGCCCATATTTCCAGTCCGTATACTAGTATTTTGTGTGAAGTAAATATCCCTAAAACTAGACAATTCTCCTTTGAATAAAAAAGGTCTCAAATGCCATTGTTTGGAGAGAATTTTCTGGTTAGAGATTCTAGTGATTTTTAGAGAGAAGTAGAAAATATGGACAAATGAATAGATCATATATTCTTCTCATTTAAGGGATATATATATGTATGACATCCTACGCACGTGGCAAGGTACGTATTAAGCGATCTAGATACATGATTACATATGTAGTAAAATTGCGCACAAACTAGTTTAAACAGAAAACAGATCGTGCAAGTATTACACACAAATAAAAGAGAGGTCGTTATATGCAGGTCGTTCATATAGAGGGAGGATCCTGATCACGTCGAGAGATCATACTTTTACCAAGTCTTGACATCCAAGACCTCACAGTTTGATAATGAGGTACTTTTATCGACCGGGTTGTACGCTTTACTAAGCTTGTTGGGCTTAAGCCATTTGTTAAGTCAGCCCTATATCTTCGTTATACCCTAGCGGAGTACCTACACTTATTAGGTTGTATGTTCGTTACATATTTAATACCAAACAGTTAATATGGCTGGTTACTGGTTGATATTATTTGCAAGAAACATCATGATATCAAAACCACAAAATGGTTAATATCACAGTGAAAATCTGGTTATTGCTTTTGGGCTTTGTCTAAGTGTGTAGAGACTCATTTATTTACTAATTGTTTGTAAAGCATTGAGAAATAAATGTAATGGATTGTGTTCGTTTCCATCATGTTAGATTGGGTTCTGTGAAATTTTTCTTATTACATTCATCAAACCATAAAATTACAATCTCTTTTGGCCTTTCTAATTGCTTTTGGTTTAAGAAGTTCATTATATGGACTAAGGCAATGCCATTTATTCCATATACTACGTGGTAATATTTGAAATATTAATGAATCATCTTCTTAATTATGGTTTGATTCAATCATCTTCTTAATTATGGTTTGATTCAATCATCTTCTTAATTATGGTTTGATTCCTTACATTGTTGATTATTGAAGTTTTTCTTATCTTGTTATTACTTTTATTATATCATTTTCAATCTGGGTTTCATGATTTTGTGCAATGATGTGAATGACTTGTGACTTATTGAAACCATATAGAAACTCCTTATTAGGAGAGTGGTAAGGTCACTTTGTCCCTTTCTAACTTGCTTATTTGAGTTCCATTGAAACAATTAAACCACAATAGCAAACAATATTAGATATGGACCCCAACTGATTGGAAAAAAACTGAATGACCAAGAGGTACACAGGTTGCTTGCCCTTGTGGATCTTGATTCCTCTTTCTATAGTAAAAATGGTAGTGAACTATACTATAGCTAGTGAACTAAGGTAATATCATATACCTTAATGTCTTGTGATAGTTAAATGAAATATTTATGCAGCTTTTGATTTATTTATTTGTAGCTTCTTTCTTAATTATTTTGATTTTGTAATCTCCTTGAAAGGTTTTGCTGCTAGATGAGCCTACAAGCGCGTTGGATCCAATATCTACAGAAAACATGGAGGATATAATAATAAAACTGAAGACGACACAGGGAATGACAATTATATGTTTCACACAGCATCAAGCAAATACAGAGGTTTGCTGATATTGTTTGCCTCCTTGTGAATGGTGAAACTATTGAAGTTCTTTATCATCATTTTTCATGTCTTAATAACAACTCTCTTCTCAATTCTTTAGATTCTTTTTTTAGTGATTTTACTTCTCTTCTTGAACACTTTGAATTCTATCTTTTCCTCTCAATTTAATTTATTTTTGTTCCTTGTTTATCCTATTCCATTGATGAAGCTACTATTGGATTACAACTTTTTGTTTAAGCAGCTTCTTGGATGTCATGGACGATTAGCTGTCATAGACCCTTAGGTAATCGTCAACAGACTAATGCTTTAGAATAGGATTTTGCCTTTTAATTTCTATGTAGAATAATCAATTCCATTTTGAGCCTGAGTAAAAATCGACGAATCATAAGAGTATTGTAGTAGTGTATAATATAGATTTAAAGATGTATGACTTTAATTGCTTACTTTTGATGACTTTAAAGTATTGACAAGTAATGTAACATGAATCTTTATGTTTTTATTATGTATTGGATGTTGTGGGAAGTTTTTTATTATTATGTAGGGATTCATCATTTTGTATCATGAAAGAAATATACATGTATATAACAGTTTTGCTTAAAATGTTAATATATATGTTTTTATATAATTGGGGTTGTATAATATGTCTAATGGTATATTTATGGTATTGTTTTGTTCTGTTTTTTTATAAATATGCATGTGGTTATGGTGATATATGCAGGTATATAATGCACTAATTTTATATTCCTATGGGATTAATTTTTACTAAAATAATGGCTATAAATATTCCTTTATTACAGTTTTGCAAAAACTGTGGCTAAAAGTATCCCTTTATTCATACATATTTTTAGCCACGGTTTTTAAAAGATCATGTCGTGGTCACTAAGTAACAGATAGTGACATTATTGATACCTTATGGTAACCTTTTTCTTTCTAAAAAAAATAGGGCTAAAAGTTTTATTAGTCATTATATTCATCACCACATTAGACAACATGCTTTTCATTAAGCCTTTCATTTTGTGAAGTCTTCTACTTAGCATTGTGAACCCAATCTTTTCTTTTTTTGTAAAACTTGAGACTTTATCGGCTTTAGAGAGCCTTATCATCTTGGTAAAGTTGGGTTAACAATCAAGCAAGCGATTTATGTTTCCTCAAATTCTCATGAGCAAAACCCCTTGTTGCCACGTTAGTCTAGGTTGCAAAAATCAAAATCCGAGCTATCCTTTTTAAAGATCTATTTCTTTTATCATGTTTTCCACAACTTTGCATACAACACTCCTTTTCAAAGATCATTTTATGGAGTTAGTTTTTCAATTTTTTTTAATATTGTTTAGATTTTTGACGTTCGATGGATTGAAAGGTGGTATAGTGTTGGTGCCCTTTAGTTGTAATTACTCCAAGAGAAGTTAGGGTAGTTCTTTTGATTTAAATTATATGTATTTGAATAAGGTTGTATTTACATATATCATTATGATGAGGTTCATAACAATGCTCACAAATAACAAAGGGGTTTTGCACTATATTAATCCTCACATGTGCAACATCAAGCTTCTTTAATAGTCCTAATAACAATGCATTTATTTGTACTTGTAAAGTTGTAAAGGCATCTATGCTTACCATTATAGCAACTCTTTTTAGGTTTAACCTCTCTAATGGCCATTTGCAACTATGAGACCATCTCATCTAGGAGTGTAAAAGCTTCATTTTTACCTTTGCTCATTAAATCACTTCTAGTTGTTGCATCAAGTATAGTTCTTGTTTGCCCTAATAATCCATAATAGAGTGTCTAAATTTAATCATGAAGGAATACTATGATGTGAGTATTTTCTTAGCAATAATTTGAAACGTTCTCATTCCTAATAAAAGTGTTCTTCATCAAATTGTTGAAAGGAAGTGATAGCATTTTTAAAGTTGGGTGCCTTTAAAGGTAGGAAATATTTTTTTTAATAGTTTTTAGACAAGTCATCCCAAGTGGTGATAGATCATGTTGGTAATGAATTTAACTATACTTTTGCCTTGTCCTTGAGTGAGAATGAGATGACATCTTTTAAAACTCCATTCATCTTAAATGTATCATATAGCTCAAATGATATAACTAAATGAGTATTAGGATCTTCATTGTTAGTCCCCCAAATTGGTTTGATTGTACAATTGGAATAACAATAGGTTTTAACAGAAAGTTGTTTGCATTGATTGGGAGTCTATTGATGAATTATTGAACTCCATTCACTTGCGGTATTGTGAACTCTCGTAGAGGTTTAGGGATGATGATGTCTCATTAATCCCCTAAATTTGTCATAACTCCAAGTTGAGATGGGTGTAGTATTTCTTTTCTTAACTTATAAAGAGTTCTTTCTATCTCGTGATCAAAATGTTCAAAATTTGTACTTGTCTTCTTGGTATATAACAAAACAAAAGTAAAAAGATTGAATTGCTTAAAATAGTAACTACTTATATTAATATTAATATTAATTATAAAATATATTGCACTCCTATGTAGCTGCATACAAAATTTGATAATAATTTCGCAAGTATATGGATCGTACAAGTAATAAAATGAAATAAATCATAAGTATTGTCCCATTGAGAGTGTTTTTCTTTTATAATTAAGTATCAATATGTAATAATCACAATACTATCTAAGCGAGTAATAAGAAAAAAATTATCTAACTAATCCTAAAATCGATTCAAAGCAATAAATAATAATCAATTAAATAATATTGAGAACTTAGGATCTATGAACCCTCTAACCATTCTATATACAATATCAAGTATTGTTTTGTAGTTTCTCTACCTAATTCATTAGCTATATGTTCTTATATATCTATGAATCTTCATCAAATATGTTTTTTAAGTATGTGCAAATAATCACATTATCATACTATTTCATTGACACATCAATAATGATCAAATGTAAGATATTACACATTCATCAATTATATCATCCTACTATTTCAATTTATATGATAATAATTTCATGACTAATTCAAAAACCTATTTTGTCAAACTAAAACATGAATCTCAAATCATATAATTATTGACAAAACAATCAAAGTATTAAAATCAAAATTATTATAATAATAGAGAAATTCATTCCATTAAGTAAAATTGCTCTTTGTGATTAAGTTTATCAAAAATTCTATATAAGAACCCAGTCGCTTATAGCTCTAAAAATCATTGTTAAAATATACGAGTTCATAAAAGTTACAAGAATGCAAAAGAAATGAATTAAATCCATCTTTAATGAAGAATCTAGTTCTTTCTTCAATCTCCTGCTAACTATTTAATTGCCTCCTTAACTTTTCCTTAGTTGATATGTCTTTAGTCTTTTAAGATCCTAAATGTTCTTGTGAATTCTCTATGGATTTTTTTCCTTGTTTATGGTCTCTTAATGGTGTTTACATACACTGAAGTAGGTCTTAATCTATTTAAGAATCGTATTAGATTTGATTCAATTATTGAGATTGAAAGTTTCGACTTAAAATCAAGTTGATGTGTCAAATTTTGCTCCGCTTGATCGGTTGATCGATCTAACAATGTTATTCTTCAACCCGAGAGCACTCGATCAATCTAACCCAACACAATCCATCGAGACCCTTCTCGATCAATCTAACTATGTTTTACAATTCTTAGACATGATGCTTTGTTTCCTGAATCGATCGAGTCTTTTATTGAACTATCAACACGTTATCGAGTCTGGTTGATCTTGAATTGTTCTAATTTGTCTATTTTTGATCAATTTGATGTAGTTTCACTTATATTACCATAGTTAAACATAACATATATATTTTAAATAATATTTTTCTCAAAAGAAGACAAATAACTACCTTGAAGTGCCTAAATAACTTCACTTTTGTGGTGTTATCACATAAAGATAAATGTTGAGTCTTAATTTTATTGTGTAAGAAGAAAATCTTTGATTTTATTAATTGATTAAATCAAAATATTTAAATTTCTTATTTGCTTCTTATTTAATTGAGATTATACAATATATATATATATTAGTAGTTTTTAGAACTCTTAGCCTCTCTCTTTATCTATATGTCTCTCTCTTCTTAAATTCAAGCTTAAATTATTTATATGTTTGTTTTATGTAGGTTTTAAAGATAAACATCGTAGTATCTTACATAATTTTAAACTTTTTATTTTGTTTTAAATTTTTTTAAAAAATATCTTAATTTTATTAGGATCAAGGTTGTAATTTTTTATCGATTATGTAAGAATTATAAGTGTTGATTATTTTCGTAGATAAAATATTTACATATAAACTTGTTTTAAACTCACTATCAAATAAAGTAAAAAAAAAATCAAAATTTTAAATAATCGTGTTTTAGATATATCTTTTGTAACTATGTGTATAAGATTATACTTATTCTTTCATTAACATATGATCACAATATTTAAATTATTTTTATTGATAAAATATTTATCTAAACTCTAATTAATTTATAAAATTATCAATTAACTATTTCTTAAATATTTTTCAATACTTTTAAGATATGTTTTAAAAATAACTTTTTATAATATTTAAATTTTTAATAAGTTTTAAATAATTAATTACCAAAAATATTGATCCAAAAAGTTTAACAATTTAACAATTATAATATTGTTTATTAATAAATTTTTAATAATTGGAACAAGTAATTAAATAGGTTAATTAATACTAAGTTGATATTATAAAATATGTATTTATTAATAAATTTATTTGATATTTTTATCTTTATATAGTTTCTTTTTTATTAGTTTTTTACATGTTTAGGTTAAATAATTTTATTATTTTATAGATTATTAAATTTCAAAAAAATTATTTTTATTTAACTTGTAATTAATCTTTTTTGTTCTATGATTTGCTAGTTAATTTAATTTAAGTGACATATATTTTGAATCATCTAGTTATGATTATTTATTATTAAATCCATTCTTGAATACATATGGACAATTGTGTTTTCTTTACTAACTCTTTCATAACTGATTCGTGAACGTATCTGATTGATAGGAAATTTATTAAAAAATTGGTCTGAATACTGTTCACACTAATGTTAGAAACTGTGAAAATAGAGTAGAATCTCGTAAGTAAGTTATATTGGAGAAGTATCTTAGAGATGGTAGTATAAGACTAAGTTTGTAGTTGAACATTTGGTTTTCATAATAAAAAATTAAATGATTCGATAAATCGGTTCTCTTAAATTATGTTTATGGTTATGGTTTAAGTTGTTTTCACCTAAAAATACGTATATTATTTTTATATTTTTATACTTTATTTTTACATGCGATTATTTATTTAAATTACTAAATTATAAATTAATAAAAATTAAAAATAAACTTTATATATTAATTATGTATGTATTTTATTAACTTTCATATCTATATACCAGAAAAGTAAACTTTATATATTTTATTTTTATAGTCTAACAGATATAGGACTAAGGATAGGGGTAGAGATCGGGACATAGATAGAGATCGGGACAGTGATATGAGAGAAAGACATGGAGACAAATATGAGGATAGAGGAGATGTGTACGAAGAGAATGGGAATACTAGCTAGGGAAGATGGTGGTGAACGAATAGTTGATAGGGATCAAGGAATGGTAGATACCAGTCTAACCAGCTACCGACTTAATTAGCTGGAAGAACACGATGTTCTTCACATCTACTTTCTGGACCGACTTTCCCCATTCTCAAAGAATTGTGACAGTTGGACTCGGAGTTGTTGTTTTTTTTTTTTCTCTTTTGTGATTTGGATTGATTGTTTAAAAAAAAATTAACTTTTACTATTCTAATATTTATAGAAAGGATAATCATGTACCTATTAGTACTCATATTTGCATTATGATTTGTTGATGGGATATATATACTAACAACGATCATAATTATAAGTTTTACAAAAAAATTAATTTATAAATCATATATTTTTTATTAATACTTATCTTGATGCATTTATATCACCTAAATATTTCATTAAAAAAAGTTATATAAATTATGTTATTATAATTTTAAATTTAAAGTAAAAGTCAAATCTACATTTATAGTTATATCTATTCGTTTATATTATATGTAAAAATTTAAAATAACTTTATAAATTTTATTACAAAATTAATCATGTATTTAGAATAATGATTACTATTATATTTAATTATTGTATAATTTAATTAAGATTTATATTTTTTATTAATTAAATATTAAATTACTAATAAATAAAATATTGATAATTATCTAAATTAAAATTATTTATCTTAAATAATATAAAATATTATCATATTTTTTAGTTAATTATCATAAACCTATTTATATTAACTAAGTAATATAAATTAAATAATTAATTTATAGTATCTAAAATATTAAAAATGATCTAGATTATAAATTATTTTTTATAGAAGATTATTTATCATAACTAACATAAATAATTATAATTTTTTTTAATTAATTAATTTAAATCTTATTTTTTATCAATTAAGTAATATAAATTATCAACACTTATAATATTTATAATTTTTTAGATTACAATTGTACATCTATTGTTTTTTTATACAATGTTATATATTTTAAGTAACATAAACAATTACAATTTATTTTGTTAATTTTTTATCATTTAAATAATGTATATTATACAATAAATTTTTAATAGCTAAAATATTGACAATTATTGAGATTTAAATTATTTAATTTTACACAAGATTATTTATCTTAAGTAATACAAACAATTATCATTATGTCATGTCAATTATTTTAAATCCAAATTTTTTTTCAATTAAATAATATAAATTAAGTAATAAATTATTAGTTATTAAAATATTGACAATTTTTACATTACAATTATTTATATTTTTTATACAAGGTTATTTATCTTAAGTAATATAAATAATTATTTTTTTATTAATTTTTAAATATCTTATTTTTTTATCTATTAATAATTTAAATTAATTGATATTTTATTAATAGCTAAAATATTGATAATTATTTATACTAAAATTATTTTGTTTTTAATGCAATTTTATTTATTATTAACAATATAAATTATTATTATTTTTCACTCAAATATATTAATATTTATTTTTTATCAATAAATAACATAAATTAAATAAGAAATTATTAATAGTTAAAATTTTGATAATTTTTAATATTATAATTACTCATAATATTTTATACAAAATTATTTATATTATATAAATAAATAAATTTTTTCTCTATTTATTTTCTTAAACCTTTTTTCAATTAATTAATAAATTAGGAGGTGCAAACGTGAACTTAACTAGTTAATAAAGACACATATTAATGTTAGATTAGTGTTATATACTTAGAGATGATTTATTCAAACACTTTATTTGAATTATTTGTATTAATTAAGATTCACCAATACATACAATAATACAAATATTTTTGGGATGTAATTTTATGTACTGTTAATTAAATTATAATGCACGAAACTTTCACTTCTCCTTACCCATATTCTGTTTTTACCACTTACTTTTCTCGCCCACTTGTTTGTTTATTACATATTGAATAGGAAAAATTATTAGTTACACGTGATTCTATTTCATTAATTAAAAAAAATATTAAAAAATTAAATAAATATATTCAATGCATTATCATATATATATATATATATATCTATTATTGTAAAATAAATACGATCTTATTTGATTAATCCAAAACAATATTTAAAAATCAAATAAGTATAATCAATACATTATCATATATATCTATTATTATAAAATAAATATTAATGATATAGTACGTATTTATAGAAGGTCAATATTCTAAATAATTAATGATAATTAGCTCATATGATCTCTTACCATTATTTTTATTCTAGATTTGACCCTAAACTTGAAATTTTATTACTATTAATATTATATTTTTAATAAACACATCATTGAACATATTTTCAATTGGACACAACATAGTTGAACATGTTTTAAACTAAAACTCAAGAACCTCATTTTGGAAAAAAAAGAGTCCAATTTCACATGATAGAGTTGAATAATTATCCAACTAAGTATATGAACAAATGTTTAGAAAAATATATAATCAATCACTCAAATACATATTAACTGATAGACAATTGTGGCCATATTTAGTTGGATATGTGTCAAACTCAACTCCAACGAGTAGGGTTATTGGCTGACCAAACTCCTGCCAATTGGATGTGGAAAACTTGGCTCCAAAGAGTAGGGTCATTGACCAACCAAACCCCGAACCCTTGGATAATGTTTAATTTTCATGTCCAACTTTGCTTCGACGAATACAATTGCTTATCGATCAAACTCCAACAATTAGACAACTATCCAATTTAATTGGACATGTATCCAACTCGACTCCAACATATGGGGTCATCGGTCGATCAAACTTTAGATAGTTGGACACTTTTACTTTCTAACCAATCAAACTGGACAAATACCTAATCAAAGTTAGATCATAATTGATCAATAAAAACTAATGTCATTTTTATCACTTTGTGTAAAAGGTGAAGTGGAAAAACATCATATTTGAATTTTGACTAATATAGGGTCATCACAACATATAACTCAATAATTAAATATTAATTAATCGATATTAGTTATTTATAAATATGACATCTGTCAAAACCTTTAAATAAGTTCTCATAAATAGAAAATGTACACATAAATTCACATATAAGATCAAACCAAAACCCTTTAAATTCATTTTTATCTTAGTTTTTCTCTCAAAAATTGACTTGAACATAGGAATGGATACGACATCTACTGGTGTCTTCTCTTTTGACATGGTTTTCTAGTGATTTGCATGTCTATATGTCAAGAGAATGCGACCTAATAGAAATTGGCTTCAACATCTGTTGCCATCCGTGGGAAAGAAATTTAATGTTCAACCAATTGAGCTAGTGAAAACTCAAGAGCTTTCATCATGTTTTTTGTGTTATTCCCTTTGTTCGTCGTGTTCTTCATTCAATTCTCTCCTAAGAACATATTTGATTCATTGAGTCACTACAATGACTCCCAACATGTTTATGATGATATTACATTCTCTAGTTAGATTCATGGCTAGGTTGACACCTAGGACCAACATACTACCCTCAAATGCCCCAAAAGAATGAGAACACCCATAAAGAGCTCAATTTATTGATTTTGGATTGCTAGCTCAAGCACTTAAGATCCAAATCATGCAATAGGTTCCCGATGAGGAACTCCTAAGAGAATTTGAGGAAGAGTTGGACCTAAAGCTAAATCATGCCCTAATCATTGAGTCAGTTGAAGAGACCAGAAATTTCATACTATTAGAAATAGAAACCATAAAAAGTTACCAAGAGAAGTTGGATCAACATACCATGATAAAAGTCACACTGAATAGACATTTAATCATCCACTTAGAATATGTACTGTAGCATAGACTACATCGAGGCAACTAGCCAAGTAGACCAGCTAGGCAAAGTAGTCAGATAGACTAGCCTTCTAAATGGACAAGCCAAGTAGATTAGCCTAATTTACCAAATATCAGCTACCACTGAGCTTCTACAACTCCTAAAGGCAAAGATATCAGCCATTTTCTAGTGATTGCCATTTTGTATAAGCATGTGTAGTTCAAACTAGATTTGTCTAGCTCACCTTGAGGAACCATCCCAAGTCTAGATGACTAGTACAATTAGGTTAGAACATGCACATCGAAATGTCAATGATCCTGAGGTAGATGTCTATAGTTATAGTTGTTAGATACACTTGGTTTTAGGAAAGTACATATTCACACATGAAAGAAGATTATACCTTAGAATGATAGTTTGCAACCTAAAGGGCTATTCTATCTAGAACACTGCGTATAAAGTTACACTTACTAAAATGTTGTCTCCTAGGCTGCACAGTCCAAGATGTTGCCACTTAGGCTATGTTAGACTTGATAGATTGCCACCTTCTAGGTCATGTGATGAGTGCTCAAAAACATTTAATATATCATGATGTATGCATATTAAATGATTAAATAGATTTGTATTTACTTATTTTTACTATCATTTAAAAAAAATCTATCTTTGTAGAATCATAGGTATGTTTTGTTGTTTTTTAGGCCTTTGAAACCACTCCCTTACAACTTTAAAAGATTAAAAAATAACATATGTAAATAATTATATATGTTTCAAAAAAGATATAGAAAAAAATATGGGTTTAAAGTTTATCAAAACAACGTGGCAACAATATGGAAGTTTTATGTGCCATGGAGTGAGGCTAACATATTGAATATCATGCATCCAAGAATTGATGCAGGCCATGGTGTGAAAATGTTGTGTAATCGATTGTACTCTAACTAATTACAGCTTGTATCATATGGTAGAGTGGAAAGAATTATGCCATAGCACCAATATTCTAATCCAACATTTTCTTATTTTTTACCTATAAATAGTACCATTTTCCATTGTATTCTATATCCCTTTCATCCCTTTCTGTCATCCTTCTCATCTTCTCTTTAAGCTTTTTAGTTTTCTTTTTTTAGTTTAAAGTTCTCCTCTTAATCGAGAATTAAACGTAGTTATAATTTTATGTAATAATTTAGTCTAAATTTAATAAACAATAATTGATAATTCTATTTGTAGGTTTTTCAGTTACATAAACAATAGTGAAATTTTTTTATTTGGAAGGATACATTTCAAGTATAATTTAAGTACATTCTTTTATTTTCAGATTAATTTATGTGTTATTCAAAATGCTATGTTTAAAATATTGGTCATATTGTTGAATTAATCATGCCTCAATTACTATAGGATATTAGTAAATTTTTTAGTCTTGTAAAATATTAAAATAGGTAAACACTTAAAAAATTAAGTATTATTTTCGATTTAAGAATTCTACAAATATTTTTACAAAAAATATAATGATGTTAGAATTTTCATAATAAACTTAGAATATGAAAGTTAGATTTAAGATTTGATAATATGGATCTAATTTAGAATATTTCTCTTTAATCTTTGATTTGGTTCATATGTTACTTGGAGTGTAAACTCCATTTCAAATATTTTTATTAGAATTACTATTAAGAAAATACTAATGTCATATTTTTTTTTATAGTAGTTTTAAAATCTGAAATTTAATTCCCAGATATTTAAATTCTTAAATCTAACTTTGACACCTTGTTTATTAATCTCTTAGAAAAGAAGTATAATTTAATTTAAATTAACTACAAGACCTGGTTGAAGTCGGTAAGTGATTTCAATTAGTAACAAATATTAGATCTAACCGAAGACGCTATTTGTATATACAAGAGAGAATCAATAATCTTAACTCATATATTTAAATAACTTAATCAATATTAACAAAGCACAATTAACTAGATAATATAACCTATAAATTTTCCACTAACTATAAATGTTATTTGCTTGATATTTGTTGAATTTGTCTTATTTTCATGTCATTAGCTTAGATCATTCAAAAATCTAAACCTTTGTGATATAATGTTTTAGATTTATTTTTGTCTTTAAGAATTTGTTGAATTATTTAAAAATAAAATGATTCCTCTTTAAACAAACCTTGGAAGTATAATTATCATTTTCTATAAGTGATTCATGCACTTGCAAATAATTTATAAATATATAGAATTTTTACACCAAGTTTTGGTATATCAAGTTTTTGGCACCGCTGCGAGGAGTTGATAATAGCATCAAAGATTAGCTAAAATTTGTATCATCAAGTCATGTTACTTAGACAAGATGCTTTCTAGTGAGTAATGCCTAGTTTTTCATCCTCCAAACTATTGATCCAAGCATCAAGTTATTATGGATTCAAGTCATACTTGATGAGATAGATACATTGCTTTCCAAGCAATGTGGGTCACCTATCCCCAAATTTTTCCAAGTTAAGCATATTTACTATGAAGTTCCAAAGGAATCATGGCCTAATCCTTCTAGAAATCAGTTGTTGATTAGAAGATAAGCAACAAGCAATTAAGCTTCATCTTTCTAACAAATAAAAAGATTGCTTCCCCAATGGGAAAGAAGTCTGGATTAAAAAATACTCATCCAACAAACACGAACACATATTGTCTCAAAAGCACATCACCTTGGTGTCATTGGCAATCAAAGTCTAACGAAACTAGAGTACTTTCCCACTTATTAAGTTACATCTACCCCCAAGCGGAGTAGAAATTCACCCAAAAATCTACGAGTAAAAGTGGAATCCAAAAGTAATTCCAGAATCTCACCAATCATAAACAAATTTGTAAGAAACAATCCAAGAAGGTTGAGGAGCAACATCACCTTGAAATTATCACTTTCTAAGCTAACATCTCCCACTTTGGCACTGGAAGTCACTTTAGCTCCAAATGAGCAAAACTTATAGAAACTTCCATTTCAATTCGGATACACTTAGAAAGTCAGCATCAACTAGCTAGAGCTACCCAGAAAGAGATACCTTAGCCAGGGTCTAGCCACTATAGTCTAGTTAGGCTTTTCAAAAGAAACTAAAACAGAATGTAAGAAGTAAAAGAGTACACCATTAATGTATTCTAAAAAATTCATCCATATCTATCACATGGGTATATGTTAGGGGTAGAAAATATGAGTGGGGACTAGTAGAAACAAGTTGACTTCAAAATTGTTTATTAGTTTAGCCAACTTTACATTCATGTAATCTTCTATAACTAAACTCTCCAATCATCCAACATAACATTTGTAACCAAAAAGGTTATAGCATTAGAATAAGAATAAACCACTCATCCAAAGCAACCCTAGTTTTACACCATGGTACGATTGCCACCGTGTGCTACTATGACTTGGGAGATAGTACACTCATTCTTTAAACTTACTAGCCATACTAGGTCAAATTAGGAACTAGACTTGTCCTACACTGGATTAGAAAAGATACTCCTTTCATAACACCATATAGTGACCATCACCTTATGAAGGCTTAGTGTTCAATGTCATCTAACCAATGTCTTAATGGAAAAAGTGCTATATGAAAAATAAAGTGGACCATGGCCCCTTCGCAAGCACAATAACTTTAGTCCATGATCCAGATTATGACCTAAGATCAAGATAATGTATTCCATCACCTCAATGGACCACTTCTTGTATGAAAATGGAAGTAGGCTTAACATCCCTTCAACACCCACTACGATTATGATCCAAGATTAATATAACGGCATTACCAACCATTTTCTTAATAGACTAAGCCGTGTATGGTAAAAGAAGTAGGATGAACACTTTTTCAACACACACAATAAGTGCAATATAGGATCACAACAACCTAGAATCATGAAACCAATGTCTTAATGGACTAAGTCTAATGTGGAAAATAAAGTGGGAGATTAACCCATTTAGAACCCATATTAACTACGGTCTAGGATAACAACATTGGTCATTTTGGAATTAGGACACCCATATCTTAATGGACCAAGTCTTGTACAAAATTGGGACACAATCTCTCTAACATCCATAACAACGATGGTCTAGGATCCAAACACTAGGGTTAGGAAAGGTACACTAGAGGATGAAGAGGGGAACCATACTTCACAACCAAGAAACTCCTTTGTAGGAATCAATTAACCTTTTAGAGTTACCAAGGAAGATGTGGATGCAATACCTCTACAAGAATGAGGGTCTTTAGAATGGTAGTTACTTACTGCACTAAAAAAGATGACCAAGCAAGGAGGTTAGAAGATTGGGCATCTAGACCAACCATATTCAATAAAAAAATTCTTAAGGAACTCAAGAATACGAAAAAAAAAATTCCTAGGAACTTAGGAAGTCAAAAAACGTTCACATCAAGTTGAACTAGTTCCAAATCCAAATGTGCTACTAAGGCCAACAAAATTCTAATGGATGAATGTTTTACAACTGGAGAATATACTTGATTATAATCAATTTCCTCCTTCTGAGCGTAGCCCTTAGCCACCAACCTTGCCTTGTAGCAAACACCATATTTGTTAGGAAATCCTTCTTTCTTTGCGAACACCCATTTGTACCCAATTTCCTTCTTTCCCTTAGGTAGTTGTGTTAACTTCCATGTCTTTTTCTTTTGAAGGGATAAAAGTTCTTCATCTATAACTTTCTTCAATCTTTTAACTTCAGGGCCTCTGATTGCTTATTTTTTATGGAAGGAACATCATCATGCACAACTGAAAGTGCACAAGTGATCGGGGCAGAACCGACATCGCCGATCCTGCCCGTTACTTTGGTTTTATCTATTTATAAAACTCTCGCAAGTGCACGAATCATTTCGTAGAAAATGATAAGTATACTCGCAAGGTCGATCTAAGGAAGGAATGTATGTGGTTTTTAATTTATTATTCAAACTTTTAAAAACGAAATTAAATCCTAAACATCCTGTCACGATATTTTGGGGTTTTGTGTTTTTAATCTAATTACATAAAAATAAACATAGATTCAATAAACATTTATGCAAATTTTATCATTTATGATCGTGGAGTATTTATGGATATAATAATTAATTTAATTATCCTTGCTCATATTATTTAGGTTATTAAAGATATGAATTGATATTTATTGATTCTCTTTTATATGAATACCAATTCCTAAGTGGGTTAGATATTCTTTGTTAACTAAACAAATCAATTAACACCTATAAGGGTCGATAACTAATTTGGTTAATTAAATTAATTCCTTTTTCTAAGAGATTGAAAATGAACTATTTAAATGCCACCTTTAAGTGGGTTAGACAATTTAAACTTTATTCACAGGTGTCCAAATTAAACCTAAGATTTAGTTATCCGAAGTACTAACTTTCAAGTTTTAAAACCACTCATTTGAAAACATGTCATTAATACATTTTCGAGATAATAATTCTTATAAAAACTTTTGAAATAGAGCTTCACTCTAACTAGGCGATTGTACCAACAAATAAAAGAAAGCACTACTCTAAATTAGACCTAGGATAACTAAACCTTAAAATCTAATTTTTAGATTTAAGTTTGTAATGAAAAATAATATATTTCTCTCTAACATTCTTAATATAAAATCTTGAATAAAAATAAAATCAATTCATTTTAGAGATTTTTACCTATTTAATATTTAATAAGCATGACAAAGTTATTCTTACATCATGTTTATAAACACCCAAATAGAGTTAAATTTAATCACGTATTAAATTAAATATAACATGTAAGAATAAAGCATAAAAAATAACCGTAAAGAAAATAAAATCCTTACAGTAACTTCTCGATGCTATTCTGTCGGAAAACCTCCAAGCGGAATTTGCACTCCCATTTATTGAATCAAAAGCTAATTTATTACAAAAACATAACTAGTTCTTCCCAAAAGAGGAAAGAACTATAAAAATTAAGAGAAATTAACTAAAAACTAAGAAAAACTAAAAAACCTAAAAATCTAAGAAAAGAGAGAAAAAAAGAAGAGAGAAGTGTGTTTTGAAGGTGTGTTTAGAAGTGAAGGAATGGGGTATTTATAGGTGAGATAGAGAGAAAAATGTTAAAAAAATGTGAAAACGCGTAGTGCAATGCCGAGAGTCATTTATGACGTCAAGATGACGTCACGGGGCGGCCGCACGTGAAAAATGGGGCGAAATGGGCGTCGGTGCGCGTTGAGTCGCCGGGCGCGCATAGGCGCGCGCGGAATAGGGAGATGCAAGGCGCGGGCGCGCGCGGAACGGACCGGGCGCGCGCCGATGCGCGCAGTACGTGGGCGCTTGCCGCGCGCTGGCCAAACGTGCGCGGCGGCGCGATTTTCTCCTTTTTGACATTTTTGACCTTTTTGACCCATTTTATCCAATTTTTCCATATTTATTGACCTTTCCCCATTTATTTATTAATATATTTGTGATGTATTGTCACAATATTCCTCGAAGTCTTTTAAGTTACGTTTTTAAGCCAAAATACATGAAAAACAATAAAAATACCCATGATTCCGAAAAAGAAAAATATATATAAATATATGATAAAACATATAAATATATATATATATATATATATATATATATATATATATATATATATATATATAAATCAATTAATGTGCATAAAATCATGGTTATTTTAGTGCTTTTTGAGCACTCATCACAACCCCCAACCAGCTTCTTGCTAGTCCCTTAGGAAGAGAAGCGATAAAAACTAAAAATTAAACTATCCTAAATCACTTCCGTAGATTGACACGGTTGCATTTAGCCTATGCAACAAGCCTTTAAACCCCTAGGTTTCCCTAGTGGACGAGTTTTAGTCTCATGAGGGTTTTCAGTAATGATACCCACAAACATTGAACTAAATGTAAAAATTAAAAGAAATAATAACAACAATCAACTTAAAAACTAAAATTACAACAAAATCAAAAATTAACGTTTAAGAATAAAAGAAAACAACATATCACAAAAATGTCTCATACTTTTTAATCTCCTTTAAGATCATAATTAAAATCTCAAGCATAAGTTATTTTAATCTTTTTAAACAATCATGATTTATTATAATAATTAGTCGGAAATCATTTTCATATTTCATATCAAAAATGTATCAATTTAATTTCACCCAATTTCAGTGTTATAAATCCGAATTCGTCGACTCTATTCCTCACAAGTCAATACTCTCAAAACACCGAATCCTATGGGTTCAGACACTCATACTAATTTATATGCGAAAGAGTTGATGTATAGAAATGAACTAATATGTTCGCATATGTATAAAAAGTTAAGAAAGGCTCAAAGTGTTATTTGACGTTGATCTCATGGAAGGAATCAAATGTATAAATTATAAAGATATCATATATAAAAATTATTTTCATGCATAAATCAAACTCATTAAGAAAAAATTTCAAGATATATGCCTTTACAAATGAAGAAAGTAATGACTTTTAGGGAATTACTTCCTATATCTTTCTTTTGTAATTAGCCTTTACTCACAACTTTCTAAGCAATGTGGTCATAGTATGTTGATTATACTATATATTCTTTTCTCTCTATATTTTTCTGAAGATATTTTTCAATATATATCATTTTTTAGAGAGTCAACCCATGTACAGATTGTACATTTTTTTAGGTAATACGGGTCATAGTATGCAAATTATACTATATATTCTTTATCTCTATATTTTTTTCCTCAAGATACTTTTCAATATATATCATTTTTTAGAGAGTCAACCCATGTACGATTGTACATTTTTTTTTAAGGATTTTGGTGAGTGGTTAATTTTGTGGCTTTTCTCGTTTGATCTTGGTTTAGGTAACCCCAAATATGTCTTTTTTTTTGTAAATACTATGCACGAATGAGATAAAAGCATATACTATCAATTTCTACTCAAATCATTTAATCTAAGCAAAAATAATAATAAAAATATACGATACTCTATTAAGATGAGAAAAAAATTCATACATTCAATATTAATGCCTATAGAGATCATCTAAGAATTTGAAGAAATAAGAAATGTGTTTGGAGTAGAAAAAATATATATTTCACTCTTGAATAAGGGAAATTAGGCTCAAATTATATCTCACAAAGGTAGTCTCCACTAAAACAAATTCATAAATACCGATTTTGGGTTTAATATAATTTCTACATCTTATCAAGAAATACTAGTTATGACAAAAATTAACTAATTAGCAAAAATTATTACATAATATTTCATGATATGTTTTGAAAAACTAACCTAACAAGACAAAAGAAAGACTTAACTATTTACTTAAATTTGATTTAAAGAAATGATAAATTTTTGTGAGAACTTTTTTTTTTTTTGTTTAATTCCAAAATTACTAAATCACACAAAAAATAAAACCAAACACAAAAAATGAAGATGTGAACATAAAAAAGAAAAAATTAATAATATTTGTTTTTTTGAATTTTTTTTTTTTTAATTTTAAAATTGTTAAATCTTTTTTTCTTTTCTAATTAAGCATGGTAACTTTTCACCACCCCCAACCTAGAACTTACATTGTCCTCAATGTAACAATTGTAAATTAAAGATAAAGAGAAAAGAGAAGAAAGATTACCTATTTGTTGAGAATGTGTAAGTAGTAATGGAGAAATGCAGGTGCATTCATCATATTCATCATTAAAGTGTATACAGACAGATTGCTGTGAACTTCTAACAACTCAACAAATATTTTTAGTTTTAACAATTTAAAAAATTATTCACATATAATTAAACTAAAATAAACAATAAAATTAAGTATATAAAACAAATAACAAAAAATTACCTAAAATGATGGATTGTCTCCCATCCAGCTTAGTTTAACGCGTCTTAGCAAGACGTGGCAGATTGCCTTTTAAGTAAACTCAATGTCCCCTCATCATTGAGTCAATCAAACCTACAAGTAAGACAAGATTGTCTACCTATCGTTTCAAACATGCCCTATTGATTTTTAAATTTTTTCTCGTACTTAAAACTAGGGACATGCTTGTGAGTTTGTGATCATCCACATCTAGGTACAAACCCGGGTTCGTCCCACTACAACGCTGGATAAAAACCTTGATCGCGTAATCCCGACATCGCCGATCTCGCCTGTTACTTTGGTTTATCTATTTATAAAACTCTCAAGTGCACCTAATCATTTCGTAGAAAATGATAAGTATACTCCCAAGGTCGATCTAAGGAAGGAATGTACGTGGTTTTTAATTTATTATTCAAACTTTTAAAAACTAAATTAAATCCTAAACATCCGTCACGATATTTTGGGGTTTTGTGTTTTTAATCTAATTACATAAAAATAAACATAGATTCAATAAACATTTATGCAAATTTTATCATTTATAATGGTGGAGTATTTATGGATATAATAATTAAGTTAATTATGCTTGCTTATATTATTTAGGTTATTAAAGATATGAATTGATATTTATTGATTCTCTCTTTTTATATGAATACCACCTTTGGTGGTTAGATATTCTTTGTTAACTAAACAAATCAATTAACACCTACAAAGTGGGGTTGATAACTAATTTGGTTAATTAAATTAATTCCTTTTTCTAAGAGATTGAAAATGAACCATTTAAATGCCACCTTTGGGCGGGTTAAAATTTAAACTTTATTCAAGGTGTCCAAATTAAACCTAAGAATTTAGTTATCCGAGTACTAACTTTCAAGTTTTAAAACCCTCTAAAAACATGTTGTCAATACATTTTCGCATAATAATTTTATAAAAACTTTTGAAATAGAGCTTCACTCTAACTACCGAAGCGATTGTACCAACAAATAAAAAGAGCACTACTCTAAATTAGACCTGATAACTAAACCTTAAAATCTAATTTTTAGATTTAAGTTTGTAATGAAAAATAATATATTTCTCTCTAACATTCTTAATATAAAATCTTGAATAAAAATAAAATCAATTCATTTTAGAGATTTTTACCTATTTAATATTTCTCAGTAAGCATAACAACGTTATTGTTACATGCGTTTATAAACACCCGTGAAGTTAAATTTAATCACGGACAAATTAAATATAACATGTAAGAATAAAGCATAAAAATAATCATAAGAAAATAAAATCCTTACGTAACTTCGATGCTATTCCGTCATTGAAAAACCTCCAAGCGGAATTTGCACTCCCATTTTTTGAATCAAAAGCTAATATATTACAAAAACATAACTAGTTCTTCCCAAAAAGGGAAGAACTCTAAAACTAAGAGAAATTAACTAAAAACTAAGAAAAACTAAAAAAACCTAAAAATCTAAGAAAAGAGAGAAAAAAAGAAGAGAGAAGTGTGTTTTGAAGGTGTGTTTAGAAGTGAAGGGAATAGGGGTATTTATAGGTGATGATAGAGAGAAAAAATGAGTGAAAAAATGTTAAAAAAATGTGAAAACGCGTAGTGCAAATGCTGAGGTCATTTATGACGCGTCACGGCTACTGCACGTGAAAAATGGGGGGAAAATGGGCGTCGGCGCCGCGGAGGGCACACCGGGCGCGGCGGGCGCGCGGAACCTGGACCGGCTGACGAACGCGTATATGGGGCGCGCCGCGTAGGGCGCGCAAGGCACGATTTTCTCCTTTTGACATTTTTGACCTTTTTGACCCATTTTATCCAATTTTTCCATATTTATTGACCTTTCCCCATTTATTTATTAATATATTTGTGATGTATTGCTTCCAGTATTCCTCTTTGAGTCTTTAAGTTACGTTTTTAAGCCAAAATACTTGAAAAACAATAAAAATACCCGTGATTCCGAAAAAGACAAATATATATAAATATATGATAAAACATATAAATATATATATATATTAATCAATTAATGTGCATAAAATCATGGTTATTTTAGTGCTTTTTGAGCACTCATCAACAAGCCACCGTATTCTTAAACTAAGCAGATAGGTCATCGTGGCTTACCAATTGTAGTTTTTTCTTGTTGATGTGGAAGTTCTTAGGTTCAAACCTCTTCGTCTAATTCATCTTCTGTCAATGGAGGATCAACTTATGTCTTATCTTTACTAACTGGATTAACAATTCTGCTTTCAAACTCCACCTGTTTCAGAGTTTGCTCCCACTGCTTCGAATTTTGCTCCACCTGCTCCAAAGTGCCATCAATCTTCTCAATTACTTTTCTCAACAAGGCAGATTCATCAAAAGGTAACATCTCTACTGAAGATTATATTTTTTCATTTCAAGGCATCATAGTCGATATCACTTAGAACTAGAAGGGATCCCCAAAAAATAGTTTTCTTAGCTCTTGGATCCAAATTTGATTCTGTTACATGGTATTATGCAATACAACCAAACACATGTAAGAAATTGTAATCTCTAGCAATTTTTCCAAACTATACCTCCATAAGCATTTTGCCTTCAAGAGTAGACGATGGTAGATGGTTGACGAGCTGACATGCATATGTCACAACCTCAGCTCAATATTGCTTGCCTAACCCAACATTTAACAACATATATCGAACCTTCTCCAGTAAAGTTTGGTTCATACATTCTGTAACTCTATTCTATTGTGGTATTTTTTAAATAGTGAAATGTTGCACTATCCCTTCTTCTTTATAAACTTTCATAAATGGATCGTTTGTGTACTCAGTGCCATTATCAAACCTCAAATGCTTGATATTTTTTTCCAGTCTGAGTCTCAATCAACTTTTTCCACTTGAGAAAAATACCTAACACTTCTTCTTCATGAGATACACCCAAACTCTTCTGGAGAAGTCATCAACGAAAATGACATAATAATGTTTGTCACTTATGGATGGAGTTCTTGTTGGCCCTCATACATTAGTATGGATGTAATAAAAAATTCCCTTTGTATTATGGAGAGTAGTGCCAAAGTTTACTCTTTTCTGCTTCCCCAATACACAATGCTCACAAAATTCCATCTTGCCAATTCTCGCACCTTTAACTGGCCTTACTTTACCAGAATTTGTAAAGCTTTTTCACCAGTATGTCCCAAACGCATATGCCATAGCTTGGTAGTTTTTGAATCTTTTTCTTCCTCTAAAAATGCTATTGATGTTGTCCCAATAGTCATACTACCAAGGAAGTAGTACAAGTTATTATTTTGAACACCTTTCATCACCACAAGTGCTCCAGAAGTAACCTTCAATGCCCTATTTTGTATGGTCACAGTGAAGCCTTTTGATTCTAAGACTCCCACAATAATGAGATTCTTCTTCATATCTGAAACATAATGAACATTCGTCAAGACCCTGGTTGAACCATCTTAATTCCTCAAACGAATTGTACTAATCCCCAAAACCTTGCATGAATAATCATTACCTATGAAAACAACTTCACCGTCTAGTTCTTCAAAGTTAAAGATCCATTCCTTGTTAGGAGACATATGAAAGGTATATGCTGAGTCAAAAATCCAATCACTAGAATGGGATGCTATTGATTAACCAACTAATGCAAAATCTGAATTTGAATTGCTTTCAACTATGCATGCATCAGACAACATAGTTTTTCCTTTCTTCCACAGCTTCAGATAGTTTTTCTTCCAATGGCCATTTTCATGACAAAAGGCACATTCATCTTTACCAAGACTTCCTTTTTACATAGATCTACCTCTCCTTTCTTTCTGTTGTGTTTGTGGACGTCCTCTTACAGACAGTGCCTCTGTTGCTTCATTCCTAGTTTATTTTTTATCTTTCTTTCTAATTTTATAACTATACAAAGCAGTACAAACTTCCTTAAAAGACACTTTATCCATCCCAATGAGTAAACTCGTAATAAGGTGATCAAACTCATCAGGAAAGGAAGCTAATAACATCAAGGCTAAATCTTCATCTTTAAAAGTTTCATCCATATTTAACAAATATGTTACTAATCGATTAAAAATAGTATCGTGGTTGTTTATTATGGTACGTAGAAGGTATTCAAAACAGAATAACTTCTTCTTCAAATAGAGACAATTTTATCTGCTTTTCTTCATGAACTTGTTATCCAATGCCTTCCACAACTTACTTGCGGATGTCTCCTTTATGAACATGTATTTTTGTTCTCTTGAGAGACACGAACAAATACCACATGTCAATCAATTGATATTTTTCCACTCGACTTCATCTGCTCCATTTGGTTTTTCTTCTTCATTGGCGATGTCTAGACTTTGTTGAAACAGATCATCTAAAACTTTTCCTTGCCACATGCCAAAATGATCGATTCCATCAAACTTTTCCACCTTGAACCTTACATTCATCACCATAGTTCTACCTGACATGGATGATTGACCTTTGTTTGAAAGAAATTTTCTTCCACTATTTCTTCAGATTACAACAACTAGTAACTATATTCCAATAGCAAACAAAACGAAATACAAACAAATGCCTAGGTAGAAACCTTTGGCTATGATACCAATTGTTGAAAAAATTGGATATATTTTCCTTATTCTAAGTAGTTATTATTTACTTATGATTTAAATAAATAGAACTCAAACTAACCCGACAAAATAATGCTAGTGGAAATTTAATGTTAGAAAATAAACTAAAGTAGTTATTAAAATAGAAATATTAATGCAGAAAAATAAAAACACTATAACAAGGTTCAGTATAAATGTTACCTAGGTCCTCGGGGGTCGTTGACCACTTCCACTATCTCTAAATGGATGAACTCCAAAATTACAACTAATTGAGAAAGTTGAGCTAATTAATTACCCTTACAAAAGAGAGAAAAAATTACAAATTTTGCGATGTTTACAAATGGTGGAGGATGGCTTTATTTATAGCCCAAAATACAACACCCATCTTCATTCCTAACCAATGTGAGACATTTGGTGGATCTTCTATTAATGTAGAAAGTTTGGGCTACACTACTATTGATCTTCGAGCTAGTAATAAGGTTAGTCAGTTTCCTATTCATCCCCAAGTTTGGGCTCCCTTTCCTCTTCTTCCAATGTTGTCTGAGGAGAATTAGTCTGAACGAGTGAGATCAAGAATATGATAATAGTTATCGACCTTACCTTTGACCACAACCTACAATTTAAAGGACTCCATGACTTTGTTAAAACTAGACTGGAGTACATATTTGGTCTGTAACTTAGCCTCTTCAACTTCTTGACCGGTTTTTCCCCCGGAAACCTTGAGTCAATTTAACTCATCTCTGAGGTTATAGAGTTGTCTATCCAACTCATCTTTGGCCCTTAAAGTATCCTCTTCCTTCCCCTTTTTTTAGTTCAATCATTTAAGCATGAAAAGCTATCCCCTTGGAAAGAATGGCATGGTGATCCTTCTTTTCCCTCATAAATCTCCTCCTCAATCCACTCATCTTCTCGTAATTTGTAATAGAAAATGAAGGTCATCCCTTACAACATAAAAAAAATGAATGAAAAATAAAAAGAAGACTAGCAAACTCATATCTAGAATTATCTTGTTTTCCAATGTGAGGGCTCGACCATGATGATCTTATATGGCCTAGTGGAATTCATACTAATAAACTCATCCTAAGTAGTTGGATTACTCATAACGATCTCATTAAAATAGCCTTATTTGTTTGCAAAGTTTACAAATTTTCCTTTACCTGACGAAGCTAGAGTAGGTGTAATGAAGGGAGGATAAGAGTGTTAGAGACTACCAACAACTCAGGGTTGATTGGAGGAGTCAAAGGATCCTAGTAGTCTAATCCTACTGTTCTCCAAATCTTTGGCACAAACTTCCTCCTCTTTATTTTAAAGGTGGTGGCAAGAGCTTCTTTGGTGGTCACAAATTTGTTAAGAAGGTCATTGAGAGATATGTTAATGAGATCCATGTCTGCATAATAAGAAACAAAATTTGTTAGTCAAGTAATAACTTAAACATTAAAATTGAATTCTTGACAAAATCTAAGACCTTTAGGTATCAATTCAAAGTCAAAACCAAACTCTGGTGATCTTTTCTTGCTCTTTGCACTCTTTTTATTAGGTGTGGAGCATGTGCACTACCCTGGTTTGCAACATACCTGACCCATGATGTAGCATTCCAATAGTAGCTAGCCATGTCTCTTACAAAACATCTTCTAATGGAATTGGTTTGGTCAAGTAAATTAGGAGCTAAGATAACATCCACTTTGCCTTATGGCTTAAATTGGACATGTGAAAGCACGACCTCTTTAAAATGGCCTTTACATTACCCCAGATTGAGTGAACAAATTATTCACATCCTCAGAATCCTAGTGACCGAAAACATAAAAAAAATAATTACTTCCAGTTCATTTCATTTTCTGAAAGCATAACATTCAAACCTTGATCTTGCTTGATCTACATGTATATCAGTCAAGGGTTCTAAGGATTTTGCTTTATATTGTATGCTTTATTGAACTCAAGCATCCTGATGATCACGTCAAATTCTTTTCTTAGTAATGTAACACAAAGTAGGTACCTTTATCCATTGGGGAGAAACTGACTAGGACTTATCTAAGTATGTCTCAAAAAATACATTATAAAGTTAATGAAAGGAAATCACAAGCCCAAAAAGACTAGTCTTTTATGGAAAGCAGTCTAACCCTCAAGAGGAATATCACTATCAAAGGTTGTAAGGTTGGGAATTTAGATTTGGACCATCTCTAAAATATCATACATTGCCCTTAGTTTGGCATTATCATCTAGCCTGAACTCGCATGGCATATGGTTAGACCTCTATCCTTTAGTTTGATATGTAGGATTCCTATACTTTTCCAACTCGAGTTTTTTACACCAGACTAGGGGAACTAAAAAACTAGTAGAGATAAATATATGAGTTGGAGTGTTGGTTGACGATCAAGTTATGCTTATCGAAGGCACATAAATGGTGAAGTTTTAAGAACTCTCTAAGTGTCTTGTTGAACTTGAACTAAAGGTTGAGCTCAAAACTTGTAAGAACCCAAAGCCTTTAGATCCTACCAATCCTTTTTCACTAAAAGGAAGTAATTAAAATAAGAAAGGAGATAAGCTCAATAAGAAATACCTAATATAAAATATAATGTAGTGTAATAGTATGAAAACCAACCTGAAATAAAATAAAACTATTAGATCTAATCTAGAAGGAAGAAAACTCATAGTATCTTGTGATTATTTGAGCCAATGAATGCTTAGCACCAAATAGAAAACCCAAAAGGCTCAAGAAGAATATACAAAAAACTGGGGAAAAATGATACAATAGTTTTTGGGCACAACAAGTTGATAGAAGAGAAAGTAAATGGGACCCTAATGAATTTTGACACATATTTATACTTTTTATCTCCCGCCAAATGTTTTAAATTCAAAAATCAAGCAAGTATGTGTGCACCAGAGTGTGGCTACCATATGCCAAAACAGGGACTACGGTTCAGATAGAATGAATATTCTTCTACCTTTGGACATATCCTATGTGTTTATGTTGAGCAGTAGATCAAACTAGGATATACATCTTCGAGTAGCAAATAAGATATATTTAGTAATATATGCTTATTTTATGTACATATTCAAACTTGTTATTGTAAAGTCCATGTGGACCTCCAAATGAGTGACACATGTATGTATATCTTATATATTCCCAATCAAAAGACCTTAAGTCATCATTATTTTTTGCTTATTAATGCATCTCTTGACTTTCTTCTTGTTTTCTAGTTCTATCAGAATAGAAAAAGTAATTACTGTTGGTTTATTGGCTCAATTGTAGTTGTACCAACAATCTTCTTATCATCAAGGAAGCTAAAAGTCCAACCACTCTAAGATTTACATCTAGAGATTCTGATCACCTTAAAATCTTAGCACTTAAACACATACTAAGAGTAGATTGAATAAAGAAGTTGTTCTTCAATCTTTCTCCTCAAAGCTTTGACTTTAGATTCAAAATAAAATTGTGAATGAAGTTGAGAGCAATAAGGTCTATATATAGACTAGCAAGTCTAATCTCAACCTCTCATCAACTAGTGATCCAAGAGCATAGACTAGAAGAAGATCAGAGAGAATCAAACTAAAACGATATTAGATTTGGGAGATCAAAACCATGGGTTTGTAGTTGACTTTTTTCCAAAAATTTGTTTGGCCACAACTTTACAACTATGACTCTAATTGAGGCATGGTAATAGACATTGTAAAGCATGTGACCTAAAGTTTATGATGGAATAAAGATATATGGGGTATTAGTTGTAAAACTCAACTAAGACGTTTCAGAGCCAATTGTCACTGAATCACCGTGCCTAGATGAGATAATGATGAGTGCTCAAAAAACACTAAAATTACCATGATTTTATGCACATTAATTGATGAAAAATATATATATTTATATGTTTTATCATATATTTATATAAATTTGTCTTTTTCGGAATCACGGGTATTTTTATTGTTTTTCAGGTATTTTGGCTTAAAAACGTAACTTAAGGACTCAAAAAGGAATACTGGAAGCAATACATCACAAATATATTAATAAATAAATGGGGAAAGGTCAACAAATATACAAAAATTGGACAAAATGGGTCAAAAAGGTCAAAAAGGAGAAAATCGCGCCACCGCGCCGCCCAGCCGCAACGAGCCCCGTGCGCGCCAGCGCCCAGTCCCGCGCCCAGCCGCGTGCGCCTACCTCCAGTTCCGCGCGCGCCCCAGCGCGCTGCTCCTACTCTCGCGTGCGCCCGTGCACATAACGCCTGCCTTCCGCGCGCGCCCCTGGTGCTGTATGCGCGCGCCGCTGCCCATCTGCGCCCCATTTCGCGCGCACCACCTACCCGTTGACGTCAGCTGACGTCATTTTCACCTACTACGCGTTTCCATCATTTTTTTCATCCACTTTTTCTCTCCATCCTCACCTATAAATACCCCTTTTCTCTTCACTTCTAAACACACCTCAAAACACATTCTCTTCTCTCTTTCTTTCTCTCTTTTCTTAGATTTTTAAGTTGTTCTTAGTTTTTAGCTTTTCTTAGTTAATTTCTCTTAGTTTTAGAGTTCTTCCCTTTTTAGGAAGAACTAGTTATGTTTTTGTAATTTATTAGCTTTTGGATTCAATAAATGGGAGTGCAAATTCCGCTTGGAGGTTTTCCAGCGACGGGAATAGCATCGAAGTTTTGTAAGGATTTTATTTTCTTTACAGTTATTTTTAATGCTTTATTCTTACATGTTATATTTAATTTGTCTGTGATTAAATTTAACTCTGCTGGCTGTTTATAAACATGATGTAACAATAACGTTGTTATGCTTGCGAAATATTAAATAGGTATAAATCTCTAAAATGAATTGATTTTATTTTTATTCAAGATTTTATATTAAGAATGTTAGAGAGAAATATATTATTTTTCATTATAAACTTAAATCTGAAAATTAGATTTTAAGGTTTAGTTATCCGGTCTAATTTAGAGTAGTGCTCTTTTATTTGTTGGTACAATCGTCCGGTAGTTAGAGTAAAGCTCTATTTCAAAAGTTTTTATAAGAATTATTATCTGAAAATGTATTGACAATATGTTTTCAGTAGTGGTTTTAAAACTTGAAAGTTAGTACTCGGATAACTAAATTCTTAAGTTTAATTTGGACACCTTGAATAAAGTTTAAACTATCTAACCCCACCAAAGTTGGCATTTAAATGGTTCATTTTCAATCTCTTAGAAAAAAGAATTAATTTAATTAACCAAATTAGTTATCAACCCCACCCATAGGTGTTAATTGATTTGTTTAGTTAACAAAGAATATCTAACCCACCAAAGGTGGTATTCATATAAAAAAGAGAGAATCAATAAATATCAATTCATATCTTTAATAACCTAAATAATATGAGCAAACATAATTAACTTAGTTATTATATCCATAAATACTCCACTATTTTAAATGATAAAATTTGCATAAATATTTATTGAATCTATGTTTATTTTTATGTTATTAGATTAAAAACACAAAACTCCAAAATATCGTGACAGGATGTTTAGGATTTAATTTCGTTTTTAAAAGTTTGAATAATAAATTAAAAACCACATACATTCATTCCTTGGATCAACCTTCTTAGATCAACCTTGAGAGTATACTTATCATTTTCTACGAAATGATTCTTGCACTTGCGAGAGTTTTATAAATAGATAAAACCAAATGAATGGCAGGATCGGCGATGTCGGTTTTACCCCGATCAAGTTTTTGGCGCCGTTGCTGGGGATGGTATCAAGTTTTTGGCGCCGTTGCCGGGGAAGGAATAACGTTTTTAAATTATTTATCAAAATTTTAAAAACTTTTTGTGTTGTAAATAATTGTGATTTTTTTATTTAAAAAAAATTAAAAAATTTGTTGTTTGTGAAAAGAAAAAAAAAATTTCAAATTTCAATTTCATAATAAATAAAAACCATTATAGCATGAATAATAAAATAATTTTGAATTTTGAAATTTGACGTAAAAAAAAAGTAAATAAATTTTAAATTAAATTAATAAATAAATAAAAATAAAAAATAAAAATAAAATAAAAAATAAAAAATTTTGTTGTTTGTGAAAATTTTTTTATTTAAAAAAAATTAAAAAATTTGTTGTTTGTGAAAAGAAAAAAAAATTTCAAATTTCAATTTCATAATAAATAAAAACAATTATAGCATGAATAATAAAATAATTTTGAAATTTGAAATTTGAAGTAAAAAAAAAAGTAAATAAATTTTAAATTAAATTAATAAATAAATAAAAATAAAAAATAAAAAAAAATTCAAAATTCAATTTCATAATAAATAAAAAAATTATATCATCAATAATAAAATAATTTTGAATTTTGAAATTTGAAGTAAAAAAGTAAATAAATTTTAAATTAAATTAATAAATAAATAAGTTTAAAAATAAAAAAATAAAAAAATAAATTTTTTTATTTAAAAAAAAATTTTTTTTCAAAAAAAAAAATCAAAAACTTTATTTTCAATTTTTTTTATTTTTTTTTCTTTTGTTTTTTGTTCTTTTATCTTTTTCAATTATTATTATTATTATTCTTTTTTTCAATTTTTTTATTTTATTTTTATTTTATTTTTTTGGCTTAATTTTTAATTATTTCTCTTTTTATTTTTATTTTTTTATTTTTCTTTTACTTTTTCAATTTATTTTATTTTTGGTTTAATTTTTTTTAAATTTTGTTTTTTTTAACTATTTTTTTTATCTTAATTTTCGTTTAAGTTAATTAACTTAGGTTTTTAGTAACTTAATTTCCTAACTTATATTAATTTAATTTACTAACTTAATTAACTTAGATTTTCATTAACTTAATTAACCTACCTTTTTATTAACTTAATTAACTTAATTAACTTAATTTTAATAGCATGAAAAGTAAAGATATAAGGGAGTTCTGTCTAGGAGATTAGTTCGTGGAAGCCTTTGTACCACTAGTCTTTCCTTTGAACGTTGCTCTGTCTAGGAGGATGGTTTTTAAGGAGCCTTTGCCCCACCATTCTTTCTTGGGAGCACTCTTGGTTAATACTGATTATGTTATTTTAACTTAGATATTATACTTAAAAAACAAAAACAAAAAAACAAAAAAATTCTGAAACTATCTCCAAAATTTTAAAGTTTTAATTACAATCTAAGGAGTTAGTTGTTTTGTTTGATCTAGGTACAATTGTGTTTTGATGCCTATTAATTATTTGATTTGTACCTAGACGTGGATGATCTAAAACTCACAAGCATGTCCCTAGTTTTAAGTACAGAAAAATTTGAAAATACATAGGACATGACTGAAAAAGTGTAGGTAGACAATCTTGTCTTACTTGTAGGTTTGATTGACTCAATGATGAGGGGACATTGAGTTTACTTAAAATGAAATCCCCAAGTTACGTCTTGCTAAGACGTTAAACTAAGCGCTGGATGGGGGCAACCCATCATTTTAGGTAATTTTATTTTATTTGTTTACTTTGTTTAATTTCTATTGTTTATTTTAGTTTAATTACATGTGAATAATTTTAAAATTGTTAAAACTAAATATATTTGTTGAGATGTTAGAAGTTTATAGTAATCTGTCTGTGTGCACTTTAATGAACATGATGGATGCACCTGCATTTCTCCATCACTACTTGCATCATTCTGAGGAAATAGGTAATATTTCTTCTCTTTTCTCTTTATCTTTAATTTGCAGTTGTTACATTGAGGACAATGTAAATTCTAGGTTGGGGGTGGTGAAAAGTTACCATGCTTAATTAAAAAAAAGATTTAACAATTTAAAAAAAAATGTGTTCACATTTTCATTTTTATTGTGTTTGGTTTTATTTTCTTTGTGTGATTTAGTAATTTTTGGAATTTAAAAAAAAAATTATGAAAATTTATCATTTCTTTAAATCAAATTTAAGTAAATAGTTAAGTCTTTTGTACTGTTAGATTAATTTTTGAAAACATATCATGAAATATTTTGTAATTGTTTTTGATAATTAGTTAATTTTTGTCATAACTAGTATTTCTTTTTAAGATGTAGAAATTATATTAAACCCAAAATCGGTGTTTATGAATTTGTTTTAGTGGAGACTACCTTTGTGAGATATAATTTGAGGCTAATTTCCCTTATTCAGAGTGAAATATATATTTTTTCTACTCCAAACACATTTCTTATTTCTTCAAATTCTTAGATGATCTCTATAGGCATTAACATTGAATGTATGAATTTTTTCTCATCTTAATAGAGTATCGTATATTTTTTATTATTATTTTTGCTTAGATTAAATAATTTGAGTAGAAATTGATAGTATATGTTTTTATCTCATTCATGCATGACTGCTACAAAAAAAAAAGATATATCTGGGGTTACCTAAACCAAATCAAACAGAAAAGCCACAAAATTAACCACTCACCAAAATCCTAAAAAAAAAATGTACAATCTGTACATGGGTTGACTCTCTAAAAAAATGATATATATTGAAAAGTATCTTCAGAAAAATAGAGAGAGATAAAGAATATATAGTATAATCTACATACTATGACCCGCATTACCCAAGATCCTAAAAAAAAATGTACAATCTGTACATGGGTTGACTCTCTAAAAAATGATATATATTGAAAAATATCTTCAGAGAAATATAGAGAGATAAAGAATATATAGTATAATCTACATACTATGACCCACATTACCTACAAAGTTGTGAGTAAAGGCAAATTACAAAAGAAAGATGAGAAAGTAATTCCCTAAAAAGTCATTGCACTCTCTTCATTTGTAAAAGGCATATATCTTGAAATTTTTTCTTAATGAGTTTGAATTATGCATGAAAATAATTTTTATATATGATATCTTTATAATTTATACATTTGATTCCTTCCATGAGATCAACGTCAAAATAACACTTTGAGCCTTTCTTCTTTATACATATGTGAAAATATTAGTTCATTTCTATACATCAACTCTTTCGCATATAAATTAGTATGAGTGTTTGAACCCATAGGATTCAGTGTTTTGAGAGTATTGACTTGTGAGGAATAGAGTCAAAGCAAATTCGGATTCATAACACTGAAATTGGGTGAAATTAAATTGATACATTTTTTATATGAAATATGAAAATGATTTTCAACTAATTATTATAATAAATCATGATTGTTTAAGAAGATTAAAATAACATATGCTTGAGATTTTAATTATGATCTTAAAGGAGATTAAAATGTATGAGACATTTTTGTGATATGTTGTTTTCTTTTATTCTTAAACGTTAATTTTTGATTTTGTTGTAATTTTAGTTTTTAAGTTGATTGTTGTTATTGTTTCTTTTAATTTTTACATTTAGTTCAATGTTTGTGGGTATCATTACTGAAAACCCTCACGAGACTCAAACTCGTCCACTAGGGCAACCTAGGGGTTTAAAAGCTTGTTGCATAGGCTAAATGCAACCGTGTCAATCCACGGAAGTGATTTAGGATAGTTTAATTTTTAGTTTTTATCGCTTCTCTTGCTAAGGGACTAGCAAGAAGCTGGTTGGGGGTTGTGATGAGTGCTCAAAAAACACTAAAATTATCATGATTTTATGCACATTAATTGATGAAAAATATATATATTTATATGTTTTATCATATATTTATATAAATTTGTCTTTTTCGGAATCACGGGTATTTTTATTGTTTTTTAGGTATTTTGGCTTAAAAACGTAACTTAAAGACTCAAAAAGGAATACTGGAAGCAATATATCACAAATACATTAATAAATAAATGGGAAAAGGTCAACAAATATGCAAAAATTGGACAAAATGGGTCAAAAATGTCAAAAAGGAGAAAATCGCGCCATCCGCCACCAAGACCGAGCCCCGTGTCTACCAAGACGCTGGCTTCCTTAATCCCACGCCAAGACTGCCTTCGCTCACAGCTCACAGACGGCTGCTATTGCTCCTCCTCGCACTGCGCTGAACGCCGCTTCCTGCGCGGCCTGTGTCAGACAAGGCCGCTGCCCATCTGCGCCCCATTTCGCGCGCGCCACCTACCTGCTGATGTCAGCTGACGTCATTTTCACCTACTACACGTTTCCATCATTTTTTAACATTTTTTTCACCCACTTTTTTCTCTCCATCCTCACCTATAAATACCCCTTTCTCTTCACTTCTAAACACACCTCAAAACACATTCTTTTCTCTCTTTCTTTCTCTCTTTTCTTAGATTTTTAAGTTTTTCTTAGTTTTTAGCTTTTCTTAGTTAATTTCTCTTAGTTTTAGAGTTCTTCCCTTTTTGGGAAGAACTAGTTATGTTTTTGTAATTTATTAGCTTTTCGATTCAATAAATGGGAGTGCAAATTTCGCTTAGAGGTTTTCTAGCAACGGGAATAGCATCGAAGTTCTGTAAGGATTTTATTTTCTTACAGTTATTTTTAATGCTTTATTCTTACATGTTATATTTAATTTGTCTGTGATTAAATTTAACTCTGCTGGCTGTTTATAAACATGATGTAATAATAACGTTGTTATGCTTGCGAAATATTAAATAGGTAAAAATCTCTAAAATGAATTGATTTTATTTTTATTCAAGATTTTATATTAAGAATGTTAAAGAGAAATATATTATTTTTCATTACAAACTTAAATCTAAAAATTAGATTTTAAGGTTTAGTTATCCGGTCTAATTTAGAGTAGTGTTCTTTTATTTGTTGGTACAATCGCCCGGTAGTTAGAGTGAAGATCTATTTCAAAAGTTTTTTTAAGAATTATTATCTGAAAATGTATTGACAACATGTTTTCAGTACTGGTTTTAAAACTTGAAAATTAGTACTCGGATAACTAAATTCTTAGGTTTAATTTGGACACCTTGAATAAAGTTTAAACTGTCTAACCTCACCAAAGTTGGCATTTAAATGGTTCATTTTCAATCTCTTAGAAAAAAGAATTAATTTAATTAACCAAATTAGTTATCAACCCCACCCATAGGTGTTAATTGATTTGTTTAGTTAACAAAGAATATCTAACCCCACCAAAGGTGATATTCATATAAAAAAGAAAGAATCAATAAATATCAATTCATATCTTTAATAACCTAAATAATATGAGCAAGCATAATTAACTTAGTTATTATATCCATAAATACTCCACTATTTTAAATTATAAAATTTGCATAAATATTTATTGAATCTATGTTTATTTTTATGTTATTAGATTAAAAACACAAAACTTCAAAATATCGTGACAGGATGTTTAGGATTTAATTTCGTTTTTAAAAATTTGAATAATAAATTAAAAACCACATACATTCCTTCCTTAGATCAACCTTGGGAGTATACTTATCATTTTCTACGAAATGATTCGTGCACTTGCGAGAGTTTTATAAATAGATAAAACCAAATAAACGGCAGGATAGGTAACCTAAGGATAGGTAACTAGATTACCTATCCTACGAGAAGTAACCTATGTGACTTATGGGACTCGTGTTTGATAGAAAAATCACTACGTACGCGTGGACCTATTTGATTGATCCACATTGACATTGAAAAGTGAAGTTGGTATAGTTACTGTATAGTCTAATATATCTTTCATTATTTAAATTCAAAATAAATGTTAATGACATAATCTGTATTTATAGAATGTTATTAATAATCTAAATAATTAGTTATTTACATTTATGCAATCCGTAGTTAAGTCTTCACACATTGAAAAGGTACGCATATATATATATATATATATATATATGTATAAGATCATACCAAAACCCCTTAAATTTCTTATAATCTTTGCTTTTTTTCTCAACTTAAGTATCATAGCATAAATGACATCCACTAATGTTGTCCGTTCTGATGTAGTTTTCTAATGATTTCTAGGTTTACATCTCAAGAGAACGTGACCTAATAGAAATTAACTTCAACATTACTAATGAAACTTTTGTGGTAATGAGTTCTGATTCAACGACATAAAATCTATTTTGATACACAAGAAGTTTGATATTTAAGTCATAATTATGAATATAAGTACATGAGTAGTATCATTATTGAAAAAAAATTGAACTTCCTTTGGAACAATTACATAGAAATCATATTGAAAATAAGTTAATTGAATTTTTAAGTGAAATAAATTAACAAGACATCAATTAATTTATTGAGAATTTTATTATTAAAAAAATTATAATTAATCATTTTATATTAAATATTATTTAAGATGAATTATGATAATTTAAATTTATTTAATGTTGAACATTATTCAATTCAATTATATTTAATATTATAAAAATATTATTTTTATTATTATAAATTTAAAAGGTATTATTTTATATAATTTTTTAAAATATTTCTATGCATGAGTATTAAATTCTCTTTCTTTTCGTAAGTTTGTAGAATAACTTGAAATGATCATTTTATTCACTTATTTGTACTAATTTATTTTCAGTTTTATGATTATTTTAATTATAATGTATGATGATGATGATGTTATTTTCATTTTTGCATCTGTTAAAACAGTGTGTGAGATACGTGTGATAATTGAGAATTTGATATTTAAAGAACAAATTAAAGTTATTTTCATTCATTTCAAATTACTATTAATGTTATCATTTCCATAATATGTAAAATAAGGCGACTAACGAACGGAAAAAGGTTATGCAAATAGTTATAATTATCTCATATTAATTTTAATATATTTTATTAATAACCTTCGATTATGAATCAGTAGTAATTTTTTTACAGTTTAACTACATTTTTTATTTTTTTAACATTTATTCAAAAATATATTTAGTATAAAATTTTTAAATATTAATTTAATTCTTAATTTTTTAGATTATTTAAAATATTGACAATAATTTTTATTTTTTAACTATTTAGTACACGTTTTTAAGTAAATTAAAAAAATATAAAGTAAGAATAAATAAAATTTATTTTAAATTATATAAAATATTGTATGTTTTTATTATTAAAATTATATTTTTCTATATAATTATATGTATATAAAATGATAATATTAATATATGTACGGTTTTGATTAACTAAAGTTTCAATATTATAATAATCATTTTCACCCAACACCTTTTCAATTACAACTATTTAAAAAAATATTTAAATTTTTACAAATAATCATAATTTTAATTATTTACAGTTAAAATATCCATCTCTATTTTACTATCACAACAATGTTCTAATTTTACTTAAAATAAATAGTCAAAAAAGTAACTATATTTGATCTCAGCTAGAAAAAATTGAAAAATATTTAAATTTAATTTTTTAATTATTTGGTTGGTTTAATCTAACGGTATAATTTAATAAAAACAATTAAAGTGACTGTTATAGAAATGAGCTTTACTGTTATAGAAATGAGCTTTATACATTAATGAAAAATATATTTATTAAGTATATTTTTAATTAAATAAGATTGATTTAATAATTTTTAATTATAATAAATAAATATAAATTAAAAAAAGTTTATATATAATAACAACTTGGACTATTTTTTTTAAGTACAAAGGAATCTTTGGTTTAAAAATGATAAAATTTAATGATGTTATAGATTTATTTGATACTAAAATTATTAAAATCCATCTAATATCTATGAAAAATAAGATCATATATTCTCGTATGTATTTTTAGTTTTATTTAAATGAAAAATCATAATTTAAATTTATTGGTTATTTTTAAAAAAATTTAGGACCAATAATTTAACGGTATAATTTGAATGAAAAATTATAGATTATAAAATTCGATAGATGTATCTGAACATCATTAGATTGACACGTATATCACCCTCTTCTTTGATACAAATTAGGGCAGAGAGAAGAACGCGAAGAGGAGAAGATATCAAGAAGGGAAAATCAGGTAAAATCTCTTGTTGTTTATTTCATTTCTTGCGGCTTTATATATAGCCTAACAATTCAGAGAGAATTCATGAAGAAATTGTGTGAATCTCGTGCACTAGTGTGCTAATGGATTTTCTGACATTTCTAACAGAAAGAGCCAACTGTTCCTCGTGCCCGAGCTGCATCAATCTTCGTCGTCCGTCCCTAGTAGGTTGGCGCGCTCGGTTCGTTGGTTGTAACGGCTCGTGGTGGTGGAGCTGATTTGGTGCGTATCATTCCTTCCTCTCTTTTAGAAACCTTGTCCTCAAGGTTGAACTCTGGGTACGCTTTAGAGAATCGTCTTTCATTTTCCTAGGTAGCTTCAGTGCTTGCAGTTCCCATCCATTTGACCAGAATCTCTGTCTTTGATCGATACCTTCCTTTTTGAATCACTCGGCGATCTAAGATAGTTTCAAGTTGTGGCATAATTATTGAATTTTCAGTTGTGGGTGGTAGTTGATGGTTGATAGGTACTGAGGTTCCAACATACTTCCTTAATAAACTGACGTGAAACACATCATGTATCTGAGACTCTGGGGGTAGGGCTAATCGGTAGGCTACTGAGCCAATCCTTCTTGATCTGATAGGGTCCAAAGAACCGAGGGGTGAGCTTCATGTTTGAGCGGAATGCAACTGAAGTTTGTATGTAAGGTTGTAGCTTGAGATACACAAAGTCCCCTTCAAGGAAGGTGACTTCCCGTCTATGTTGATCTGCTCGGCACTTCATCCGATTTTGAGCTTGTGTAAGGTTGTGACGAAGTTCTTTAAGAATGGTGTCTCGATCACGCAAGCATTCATCTACAGTTTGGATGTTGGAGGTGCTAGGAATGTAAGCCACTAAATGGGGAGGAGGGATTCCATAAACAGCTTCAAATGGAGTAGTTTTGGTTGATGAGTGTATTGAGGTGTTGTAGCTGAATTCTGCCCAGGGTATCCATTCTACCCATAGTTTTGGTTGATCACCAGCAAAGTAGCGCAGGTATTGCTCTAAGACTCGGTTGATCACCTCAGTCTGTCCATCTGTTTGGGGATGATAGCTAGAACTCATACATAGTTGTGTACCCTAGAACTGAAATAAGACCCTCCAATATGAAGACTTTATCTCGATCACTTACTATGGAAGTAGGAATGCCATGCAGTCTAACTATATTAGACACAAATATTTTGGCAACACCTAGGGCAATGAAGGGATGCTTCATAGCAATGAAGTGTGCATATTTGGTCAATCGGTCTACTACCACCATAATCACGGTATGACCTTTAGAAAAAGAAAGTCCTTCAATGAAATCCATTGAGATATCAGACCATATCTTTGTGGGAATTGGCAGGGGTTGTAGCAATCCTGCAGGTGTCATACAATCACTTTGAACCGCTGACATGTATCGCATTCTCAAAGGTATTTCTTTATTTTCTGTTGCATGTATGGCCAACAAAAAATTTGCCTTACTCTAGTTAGTGTTTTCTGAAACCCAAAATGTCCTCCAATAAGTGAGGAATGGCATTCCATCAATATTTTAGGTATCAAGGTTGATTGGGAGCTTAGGAAAATCCTGTTTCTTTTGTAACAGACCCCATTTCGATATTGGATGTGTGAATTACCTGTGGCTGCTGTTGAACCTTCTAGCTTATCATAAAATGGGTCTTGTTGAACTTCTTGCTGGAGTATTGTCCACTAATCTGCTAGAGGTTGTGAGACGAATAGGTACTGAAATTCTACCACTCTGGATAATGAGTCAGGTCCACGGTTCTCAGTTCCTTTTTTATACTCAATCACATAGTCATAACCTATCAGTTTTGGCAACCAACGTGCTTGAGCACGGGTGGTTATTCTCTGTTCTAGTAGATATTTAAGGCTTCTTTGATAAGTCCTTACGGTGAAGGGTTTACCTAGCAGGTAGGGCCGCCACACTTTAATAGCCTTGACCATAGCTAACATTTCTTTTTCATAGGTTGACAAAGCTAACGCTGATCCCTTGAGTGCTGCACTAAAATAGGCGATCGACCTATTTTCTTGGCTGAGGATTGCCCCAAGGCCGATACCATTAGCATCACATTCAACCACAAATCGTTGTGAGAAATCAGGTAATTGCAGGACAGGAGGGGATGTAAGAGCCTTTTTAAGCTTTTGGAAAGATATTTCAACTTCTTCACCCCAATGAAAGCCTTCTTTTCCCAATAATTGAGTTAATGGTGCAGCTAATCCTCCAAAGTGTTGGATGAATTTTCTGTAATAGCCTGCCAACCCAAGGAATCCCCGAACACCCTTAGATGTGGTCGGTGTGGGCCATTCCTTGACTACCTGGATTTTTGCAGGATCCACTAAGACTCCTTGCTCAGAGATAAAATGGCCTAAGTAAACCACCTGTAACACGCCAAATTGGCACTTGGATTCCTTTATAATTAGTTGGTTATCTTCCAACAACTGAAGGACAGATTGTAGTTGCCACAGATGCTCCTCCCAAGTTTTGGAATACACCAATATGTTGTCAAAGAAAACCAGAACAAATTTCCTGAGATAAGGTCGAAAGATATCATTCATAAGGCCCTGGAAAGTAGCTGGTGCATTGGTTAGGCCAAATGGCATTACCAGGAATTCATAGTGACCCTCATGAGTTCTAAAGGCAGTTTTAGGTGTATCTTCCTCTCGAACTCTTATTTGGTGGTATCCTGAACGTAAATCGAGCTTGGAATAAACTCTAGATCCATGTAGTTCATCTAACAGCTCGTCAATGACAGGTATAGGGTATTTGTCTTTGATCGTAAGGGCATTTAGAGCTCGATAATCCACACAGAATCTCCAAGTGCCATCTGTTTTCTTGACAAGCAACACAGGTGAGGAAAAAGGGCTATTGCTTGGTTTAATCAACTGAGATTGCAAGAGTTCCTGCACTATTCTTTCAATCTCAGTTTTTTGGTAGTGTGGGTAACGATAAGGTCTAACATTCACTGGTTCAGAGTTAGTGTGTAGGGAAATTCGGTGATCATGTGCCCGTGTAGGAGGTAAACTAACAGCTGGTTCAAAAAATTTAGGGAACTGAGATAGTAGCTTACTTATCTCCGGAGAGTCTATCTGGGAAGGTCTCTGATGATTGGTTGTTGGTCTTATTTGCAGGAATAACCCTACACCCTATACATTCTGGCATTCTTTAGGGTTTAAGGTTGTCATGCTGGTTCTTCCCAGCCCGTGGAAGGTGTGTGTGCTTCCATTTGAATTGAAACTTAGGGTCAGCTTCTTGTAATCCATTTGAATAGGTCCAAGGGTTTCTAGCCACTGAACCCCTAGAACCAATTGACAGGCTGCTACTGGTAACACATAGTAGTCAGCTTCTATAGGATACCCTTGAATGATAAGAGTGAGGTTGCAGCATTGTCCCATGCATTCTAACTTCTCACAGTTAGCCACCATGACTTCTAATTTTCTTCCCCTGGTTATTGGTAAGCCAAATTGGTTGGCTAAGGCTTGATCGATGAAGTTATGGGTGCTGCCCCCATCTATCAGAATCAATACCTCCTTGTTTTTCAATTTCCCCATAATACGTAAAGTTTGAGGATGTTCAGTTCCTGCTATAACATGGAAAGAGATCTCAGGTAGTATTATCTGGGGATCCAATAGTGTTGAGGTTTCTTCACATTCTTCTATCTCATTCTGGTTTACTTCTTCCATCATGAAGAGTTGGGGACGTGCACATCGATGACCTGCAAAAAATTTATCATCACAGTAGTAACATAATCCTTTTTCTCGCCTCTCACGTGCCTCCTGATTGGTCAACTTTCGAAATGTTATGGGAGGGTTAGAGCCACTGCGTTGGATAGGAGCAGGTCCTAACAGTCCTACACTGGTGTTAGTTACTGGTTTAATATTGTTGACAGGTGGTTGAAAACGAGACATGGGTGAGGATTTCCTCTGTAAGCAATTCCTTTCTTCAATTAAACGTGCCACACCAATGGCATCATCTAGAGTTCTGGGTTGCTTGATTTTAACATCAATTCGGATCTCATCCCTTAGTCCTACGATGAAGCAACCAATTAGAAACTCTTCAGGTAACCCATCCACACAATGAGAAAGTTTCTCGAAGGATTCCTGATATGCTGTCACACTCGTTGTGTGTTTTAGACGAGATAGTGTCTCTGAAGGATCTTCGAAGTCTGTAGGTCCAAACCTTAGTTGGGCAGCTTTGGAAAATTCCTCTCAGGTGAGAGGTCCACGAAATTTTGTCAGCCATCGGTGCCACTGTAAGGCGATGCCTTCCAAGTGGAAGGAAGCCAATTGTACTTGCGGGTCAGCCGCTATATTAGTGAACACGAAGTACTGCTCAGCCTTATAAATCCAACCTGTAGGATCATCTCCTGAAAACCTTGGGAAGGACAGCCTCAATTGGGGGTGATTGCTTTCTATAACTGATCGCGAAGTGTGGGGTGTGAATGGTGGGTTTCATCCCTCCCAAAGGGGTTATCCTCAGGTAAGTTACGAGATGCTCGTAATGCCTGTAACTCTGTGAGCACAGCTTGTAATGTGTTATCATGACGTGCGAGGGTGTCGATTACATCATTGCAAAATTCTAGATTTGATTTGCCTCGTGTATCCATTCTCGCAACCGGCTCTGATACCACTGATACAAATTAGGGCAGAGAGAAGAACGCGAAGAGGAGAAGATATCAAGAAGAAGGGAAAATCAGGTAAAATCTCTTGTTGTTTATTTCATTTCTTGCGGCTTTATATATAGCCTAACAATTCAGAGAGAATTCATGAAGAAATTGTGTGAATCTCGTGCACTAATGTGCTAACGGATTTTCTGACATTTCTAACAGAAAGAGCCAACTGTTCCTCGTGCTCGAGCTGCATCAATCTTCATCGTCCGTCCCTGGTCGGTTGGCGCGCTCGGTTCGTTGGTTGTAACGGCTCGTGGTGGTGAAGCTGATTTGGTGCGTATCATTCTTCTAACCATAAATTATAAGCATTATTAAATTAAAAAATATATATATACATATCAATAATCAACAAAAATATATAATTAAACTTGTTATTATCTTCCATATAAAAAAAAGAAGATGAATGGTGGACTATACTTACACCACTAAGTTCCAATACAAACACTACAAGTCCTATAAATTATAATAACAGTTATAACATTATCGTTTTTATAAATATAAAAAAAATGAATCCTCATGCAAATATTTTCTGTAAGTATTCATCCTATTCAAGATGTTATGTCCATTAGGAGTGTCCATAAATCGAATTGGATCGGATCAAACTGTAAAATCGGACCGGATTGAACGATTTTACAAATCAAACAGTTCGGTCCAATTTGTACTAATTTTAAACCGTTCGAACTGGACTAAACCAGTTTAATAATATATTAAAAATTTCACATTATTCTTCATTAAATGTATAAAAAATCAAAATAAATTGAAAATCAAATCGGACGGAACCGTTTTATAAATTAAAAGTACGATACATTTTCACATAAAAAGGTATGAAAAAAGTAATAATATAAACAAAGTTAGACTCCAATTAAAGTTTGCGTCATCCAAAAATAGTATGATACATTGTAACATAAATAAAAAATGAGTTATATCTTAAACGCGGATGAGATTTCAAATAAATACAAAAAACATCACTAAACAAAGAATATTAAGATAGTAAAAACACCCATACAACCAAATAACTTTGACCATCTAAAACCAACAGAACCTATTTTAAATTTTTATTTATCATAAAGGTAGTGCCTTTAAATAACATCTACTGCATAAAAAAAAAGTTATAAGATTATATTTTTTCACTTTAAAAACTAATGAGACTAATTATTCCAGAGCCTAAAAAGAGAAAATTATAAAACGTGGACAAAAGACAGATCATAGGGTCGACTAGCTTGGACAAATTAAGTAATCAAATATCTTCTCTCTTTCTGATTTGAAGAGAGAGAAAGAGAGATATAGAGAGAAATGGGGACTCTGGAACCACCAGAATATGAAGGAAAAGAAAAAGTTGCTCAAGAAGCTCATCAACATCAAACTAACCTTGACGCCGGTGCTCTTTTTGTTCTTAAGTCCAAAGGTACTATATGTTAATACTTAGCAACTGCTCTTTTTTTTTTGGTTGAAGCGGGTGAAATCTTTGGCGAAGGTCACAGCCTTAGTTGCTGGATCTAAAACTAGAAAACAAGGAAATAGTAATTGTTAGCTAGTTTAATCAAAACCCATGCAAAAATTCAATGAATGTGTTATTACTATATTTGTTCTAGCTAGCTTCAAGATTATAAAGATATAATTAGTTATTAGTTATTGTAATGAATGATTATAGGGTCATGGATGCATAGTGGATACCACTTAACTACATCAATAGTGGCTCCACCTCTATTAAGTCTGCCTTATGCATTCACCTTTCTTGGATGGACGGCCGGGATTTTGTGTTTGATATTGGGAGCTATGGTAACTTTCTACTCCTACAATTTGCTCTCTTTGGTTTTGGAACATCATGCTCAATTGGGCAATCGCCATCTTCGATTCAGAGACATGGCAAACGACATTCTAGGTATTCCTTTCACTTATTAGATTCACTTATTAAATACGTGATGTATTCGTTAGTTTATAATATTAGAATTATTCATGTTAAGTCTTACCTCGATTATCATCCAAAAATTTGATGGTGTGTTCATCTCTTGTTTCGTTTATTTAGAATTATCAATCGATGTAGAGGGGTCGATGTAAAAGAAGACTATTAAGTCCTAGGTAGATCAAAAATAAAAATATTTAGATAGTTTATAATATTAATTTGTAGTTATTTATATATAAATAAATATATATACTTCAAATAATAAATAAAGATATTTTTTATTTTATTTATAAAAGTTTCTTCTAACACTCAAGTGTTATTTTTAATGTTAAATATATTTAATTAAATTAATTTAATATTATTAAATATTATTTTTATTATTAAAAAAATTTAGTATATTATTTTATATAATTTTTAAAAATGATTTAAAAGATTTAAACAATGGAGAATATAGAGGTGACTGAAATGACTGAACAACTATGTTATTTGTGGCCCGAATCGGTCTATCCCGACCTGAACAGATTGGTGGTGCCCATTGAATCAAATAGTTATACCATATCGGTCTATCATGATTATTTATTTCTGACAATCTCATAAGCACTTCTAACCGTAAAATCATTTTCCAATCAATTTTTTTATTTCCTCAAAAAGCATTTCCCTACATCTCAACTAATAGATGATCTGAATTGGGTTGGGTCTCTAGAAGAAGACCACCGAAAATTATGTAAGTCCTGATCTTTAGAGAATTAAATATTATATTTCTTTGATGACGAGGCCTTATATTAGTGGTGATCTTGGTGGCCGTCACTGGCTCCAGTTGAGTTTTGTGTAATAGTCTTTTTTTTAATCATATAGTAATCATCTCTCATTAGAAAATTGTGTTTTTGAATAGTGATGACGTAGACACGTAGCATGTTAGAGGGTCAACTGTATTCCAAAATAAATGAATAGTTTTAATAATAATATTAACTATGACACATTTATTATTATTATTTTTATATCTTATTTAATGTTAATTTAAAAATAATAAAAGTAATCATTAAAAATAATTTAATTAATATAAAATAAATATAATAGAATATTTTTATTAATTTAAAATATTGAAAAAAATAACAATATTATAACAATAACACTATCATAATATTAATTTTACTAAAAATATTATTATAATAACATAATAATAATTATATATATATATATATATAATGAAACACATTGTATTCAATAATTCAATATAAAAATTTATGAGCTTTCACTTTAAGTTACAAATTTAAAATAAAATTGCTTTTTAAAAAATTATTATTATTATATGATGTTGATAGAAAGATTTTATATTTTGTTATAATTTAATTTATTTTTATTAATAAGTGAGATAAAGTTATTATTATTATTTTTTGACTTTTCAACTCTATTGAATAAACGTTGTTTTGACTTTAATATCTATAGGCAAAAAAATTGAAGATAACATTAATTAAAAATTTATTATTGTAGGATATTTTTTAATGATATTACGATTAATATAAAAAATATATAATTTATAAAATAAATATGAGAATTACTCTCATAAAAAATAATAAATTCTAAACTATACTAACAATCCTTATAATTTTATGTTTAATTTATTATTATTATTTTTATGATCTACTTTCTTTACTCTTTGATTTTAACAAACCTAATATCAAAATTGAAATCAATTAGAAAAGTTAAAATCAATTTAAATTAAATACAATGAGTTAAAATTAATAATATCTTAGTCACATTAGAGGTTAAATTGTTTTAATTTAAATATTTTGATTATTTTATTTTATTTTTTAATTTATTTTAATACGTAAATAAATTAAAAACTAATTATTTGATATTTCAAAATATAGAAAAGTCAAAATACTTAATTGAATTAATTTAATTCCCACGTAACCAAAACGCTATCAATTTTGACATATTTAATTTTAAATTAATTTAAACTTTGAAACTAAATTTATTAAAATTAAATAACAAAAAAATTATATATATATATATATATATATATATATTATAGTACTAGCTCAATGCATGTATACATCTATATTTATTGTATTATAATTTCAATAATTTTTTAAAATAATTTTTTATTTTATTTATATAAAAATTAAAATATAAAATTACATTTTAACTATATTAACTTAATTTCAAAGTGATTGTATTAGTCCTTATAAAAGAAAGAAATGATTAGTTAAAAATAGAAAACAAAACAGAAAAATTCACATATCATAAAACTTTATAAACGATAATATAAAAGAAGATTCATGGTAAAAGAATAATAAATATCAATATTGTTAAAAATATTTTATTTTTTAATCAAACACTCACAGGAACCCAAAGAAAACTAATGTTCTAACTAATCATATGAAACACACGTAAATATAAAATAAGATACAGATATCTATGTAGCAAACAAAATCATAAATGAACACAATTCTAATAAAATTAATTAGTTGATTATAATCTTTATATAAATTTACAACTAAAAAATTAAGATTAAATACAATTATATAATTATTTCTTAATGATTTATGTATAATTGATTTGTGTAATACTACTTAACAAAACCTATTATTTTTTTACATGTTCACTTTACGCATAATCATTAATCATAAAAAGCAAATGGAGATTTTTTTTCTTCTAAAATGAGGTTATTAATTAATTTTTAAATTATTTTATTAATGTAAATTAGAATCACAAATTATGACACTTACATGATTAATAGGTTAATAAAATAGTAACCAAATTATTAAAAAATATTAAAATAATACTAAAAATAATAAGAGTTATAGTATTTGAAAAAATCTTCTTCAAACAAAATACATCTAAAAAAGAATAAAATAAGAATAAGAATTGTAAAATAAAAAATGCAATATATAAAATTTATTAAAACTTGTAAAACATATTGACATTTTCATAAATATTAAGAGAAATTTAGAGATAAATAAAATAGATCAATTTTATTTACAAATAAACATAATTATTTATCATATTATTTAAGTAATATAAATTATCCATAAGTTATCGGGAATAGAAATTGTTTTTCTACGGGAAAAAGCCTAGAAGTATAATATTTTTTTTCTAAATTTCTTTTATTATAATTATACATTTAAAAAACAAAACACATTAAAATGTGTTGAAATATTCAAATTTTAATGTAAATTAATTTTTTATTTAGTATAACGATTATAGTGAGTTATGTATGATTAGGATATCATTAGAATTATTAAGATGATATTTCACTTTAATTAGTTTTTTTCTTTTTTTGATCATTTGCTTGTATTATAAATTAAGAGTAGGACTGTGTATAAATTTATTTAGAAAATATAACATAACATATTTATTCTAATATCTAGTAATCATATAATTCATTCCATATGACATGGAAAATCCATTGCATTCCGATAAATGAGAAACCAACCCTATTATTCCTAACCAAAATTCATAACCTATTGTTATCGTGAGTTCAAATGATAACCCATTTATATAACTATATGTAGAAAAATTAAATGGTAGAAACTTTAAGGAAAGGATTCAATTGATAAAATTAATTATCTATAGAAAGGAAAAGCTAGGTTATCTCATTTGGAGAAACAAAAGGCCAGTAGTCACAAATCCTAGTGCTCTCCAAGGTTGGAGCTCGAAAAATTCAATGGTTACAACTTGGTTCATTCATTTGATAATTCTTTAAATCTAAAGCTTATCTATTTTTACTCGTACTTACAGATGTCTCCCAAGTCATAAGAGATACTTACTCTAACGGTGAAAATCCTACCTATCTATTTAAGTTAAAAACTTGACTCTAGAAGTTAAATCAATGAGAGAAATGGGTATTTGAGTATTACATTAAAATTTCATTATTATGGAAATGAATTGATATATGTTCTAAAGAATATTGAGAGTGTCCAAGGGATTTTACACATTATCGAAAAAATTAGGAAATAAACGTGTATTTGAATTTCTAGCTGAATTAAACAGAAAGCTAGATGAAGTGTGTAGGAGAGTGCTCGTCGATGACCATTGGCATCGGTCCGAGAAGTTTTCTCTGAGGTGAAACGGGAGGTATCGCCATCGTCAATCCACTCCTCTCTTGACCCTATCGTGATTGATTATGGAAAATCATCTCTAAACTCATGATTATGCTAGCTAAATGAGCTGGTTCAAAATGTACTTGAAAATCCTCAAAAGCATTGATATGGGCTTAATGAAAAATCATTTGGACTAGTTCATGAGCTCTCACCACCTTTAGCCCGTTACAATATAAACAAAACAACCCATGGGTCATAGGAAAACTAAACTGTGCAAGGACCAAATCCACAGCGAAAAGAATATTTTGTGAACATTTTCAAAAACTTGGTCACACTAAATAAACTTGTTGAAAAATTCACGAAAACCCTAGGATTGTAAATTGAGAGAAAATAGATCTCAAAACTACCAAGCCTCAATTGACCACCAAATAGGGAAAGTTATCAATCCAACTCAACAAGATGAACTTTGTAAGCTGTTTTCTAATTTTAAAAATATTGGTCAGTAATATGCTTCATTAGCATACAAAGTTAATCACATAAGAGCCCTCATTACCACCTCTTAGACCAAAATCCTTTGAATTGTTGATTCTAAAGCATCAGATCATATGACTGACGCGTATCATTTATTTACCACTTATGCATCTTGTGCTGAAAATCTTAAGGTTAGAATTGCAGATTGATTTATGTTATCTTTTATTGGAAAAAAGAGTATTTGAATGTTGAATTCTATAACTCTTAATTCTATATTGCATGTTGTAAACTTTTCTTGTAACCTAATTTCTATTAATCAACTAACAAAAATCTCACTGTTCAGCTAATTTTTTTTCATCTTATTGTGTTTTTAGGGCCTATTATCGGGGTCATTGATTGACAATTCTAGAAAGTGTGAAGTCTATACTACTTTGATAAGGTTAAAATAAGTGAAATTAGTCAAATTTCTATTTGTAATTCTATTTATATTACTAGTGATAATGAATTATTATTATGGCATAATAGAAAAAGGAAACTAAATTTTCAATATCTAAAATAGTTATTTCTTTCCATATTTCAAATAATAATAAAACAATTAAATTTCAGTGTGAAATTTGTGAGATTGCAAAACATAAGTGGACTTTCTTTCCACGAGTACCATATAAACCCTCCAAACCCTTTACTTTGATACATAATGATGTGTAAGGATCCTTCTTTAACCCTAATCTTACTCACAATAAGTGATTTGTCACCTTTATTAATGATTATACTCATTAGGTGTATCTATTAAAAGAAAAAAACTAAGGTTCAACACACTTTCATTAAATTTCATACAATGATTCAAACTTAGTTTCAAACATAAATATAAATTTTTTGCACTGATAATGGCACTGAGTATTTCAATCATGCCTTACAAGACTATTTTCAAAATCATGGGATAATCCATTGGAGTTCTTTATGGACACACCAAAAAAAATGGGATAACTAAACACAATAATAGAAAATCTCCTAGAAGTAGCACGAATTTTATATTTATCACAAACATACCAAAAACTTTTTAGGAGATGGTATTCTCACATTTGCATATCTCATTGATTATATACCCAATCAGGTTCTCTCTTTAAAACTCCTTTCTAAAAATTACAAAACTTTTTTCCAATATTAAATCTACATTTTATTCTAAACCTGAAAGTATTGGGTTGTACCACATTTGTTCAAGATCATTCAAAACACATATCCAAACTAGATCCAAAAGTTATTAAATATTTTTTTATTAGTTATTCTCTTACTTAAAAAGGATATAAATACTATAACCCATCTATTAACAATATTTTTGTCGTCTCAATGTCACATTTTTTTAGAACATCCTTTACTACTAAAAGACATCTCCTCAAAGGAAGAATGATATAACAGATCATAGATCTTTTAATCAATACTTGAACTATGATCTTACTATTGTTCCTTTTCTTGAACCCAATATTACTCACAATCAAAGTAATGACTCAATAAAGAGTTCGAGCCATAATGTGAGCCAAGCATACCTCAATGTACTATATAGAGTAATTTGAACTTACGGGGACAAACAAAAAAATAATATAATAAAGAGATAATTACTTACTCATAAAGAAAAATTAAAGAATATGGATAATTTCACACTTAAAGCACATCAAAATTCAAATTTCACACTTAAAGTATGTCAAAATTCAATTCCAATGATAGTTCCAAATACCCATGTCTTTACATTGAATCCAGGTAATTTTGAATCCACTAAATCTCCTTAATTACATATTTCTCTTAAAAAACAAACACGATCTTCTACTCTTCATCCAATTTCTAGATTTTTTTATAAAACATTATCTTTTATATTTTATGCTTTTACCACTAAACTTGATAGAACAAAAAATACCCAAAGATATTTATGAGGTTTTGAGAATCCTAGAAAGGAACGACTGTTATGAAATAAATAAAGGCACTCGAAAAAAAATTAAACTTGGATGTAACAAAACTACTAATAGGAAAGACTCATGTTTCTTGTAAGTGGGTTTTCACAATAAAATACAAAGTTAATGGAACCTATGTGATTGATTACACTGAAAAGTTTACACTAATGACCAAACTAAATACAGTTATTGTTCTTTTATCCTTAGCAACCAATTTAGACTGTTCACTACACCAATTAGACATTAAAGAATGCATTTTTTAATGGAGAATTAGAAGAAGTTTTCATGACCATGCCTCTAGATGAGAAAATATTATATATAAACTAAACAAATCACTCAGGGGCCTTAAATAATCATCTAGAGATTAGTTTGATATATTTGCAAAAGTGATAAAGAAATAAGAATAACAATAAGGGCAATCAGATCATAAAATGTTTTCCCACCAAATTGAAAATTGGAGGAAAACTATCTTGGTAATATGGATGATATAATCATGATTGTAGATGATCCAGGTGAAATCGAAAGGTTGAAGAAAAAATATCCACATAATTCAAAGATAAGAATTTGAAACAAATTAGGTATTTTATGGGCATGAAAGTTATAAGATCAAAAAAAGGGAATTAGTGTGCCCTAATGGATATATATCCTTGATCTCATCAACGAAACCAACATGCTTGGTTATAAGTCAAGTGACACTCTAATAGAGGTTGAAAAAAATAATGAAAATCAAGGAAAACAAGTATACATATATAGATGTCAAAGATTAGTAGAAAAATTAATCAATTTGTCTTACAATAGGCTTAACATTGCATTTGCAGTTAGTGTCGTAAGTAAGACATGCACTCTCTAAAAGAAGTCAACTTGGAAGATGTGTATAAAATTTTCAGGTATCAAAAAGGGTCATTAGAGAATAAATAATGAAATATTTGAATTCAAATGTAAATTAATTTTGTATTTAGTGTAATAAATCTCATGAGTTGCATATGATTAGGATATTATTGGAATTATTAAGAAAATATCTTTCTTTAATTAGTTTTTTTTCTTTTTTGATTATTTACTTGTCTTATAAATTGAGAATATAATTGTATACAAATTTATTCAAAAAATACAATAGAATATATTTATTCGAATCTTTCTTAATCCTACAATTCATTCCATAAAATGCAAACAAATAAGAGAAAAAAAGTTCTAAGATAAGGTAGAGTTTTATTTATAGAGGTAACAATAAAAATAAAAATATGTGTAATTAAAGAAAAAATTGGACAAAATTATCCAAAATGAAAAATTATATATGCAGTTGAATCGAGCCTAACAAAATAATTGTTGTTGAAACCAGGGCCCAAATGGGGTCGTTATTATGTGGGCCCCATTCAATTCTTGGTCTGCTATGGTGCTGTAGTTGCCTCTACTCTTCTTGGAGGACAATGTATGAAGGTAATCTTTTCATCTCTCTTTATTTCTTTTCTTTTTCTAGATACGTAGTGAGTACATGCTTAATGCCTTTTTTCTATTAACAGACAATTTATTTGCTGACAAACCCAAATGGATCTATGAAGCTATATGAATTTGTGATCATATTTGGATGCTTTATGCTAATTTTAGCCCAAGTCCCATCTTTCCATTCACTAAGGCACATCAACTTCGTGGCTTTGGTCTTATGTCTAGCCTATAGCGTATGTGCCACTGCTGGTTCTGCATATATTGGTAAGTCTAATGATTATATACGAGACAAAGTTTCTTTTTCACCCCTTTACACTACTTTTTATATTTAACTTTATAGTTTATTTAAACTTAAAATTAAATAAGTATTTAAAACAAAATTCATTGAAATATATATTTAAAAATAGTGTTTATGATTTAAAATTTATCAATAAGTGTTTATGAAAAAACTCAAAAATCAAAAATTAGAAAGTATTATTAAATAATTTATAGATATTTTTTTATTTTTTCTTGAAAATTGTCAAATAAAAATTGTTATTAAACACAATGAAAATAAAAAAATTAACTATTTAACAAAAACTATAAAATCATAATCGTTATCAACAAAATATTCAAAATATTTTAAGAAAATTATCTTAAATAATATCTCTAAATTTTATAACAACAAAAATAATATTCTAATAATATTGTACGAAATTATTAGTCAAATTTAACATTAAAATGATCTAATTAACTAGAACTTAACTTGAATACTTTTTAAATTATAGGTTGTTAATGTTAAATTTTTGAATTTTACTTTCTATTTGTAATAAAATTACTAGTTTAATATAAGTGAATATGATTTTATTTTTATAATTATAAATATTATTTTCCGATATTTTATTCCGTAAGGCAGCTATTGATTGGATTTCTAAAACTTGATTTTGATTCGATTTTGTAAGGGAACTCATCGAAAGGGCCTAAGAAAGACTATTCTCTCAATGGCAGTACTGAGAATCGCGTTTTTGGAATCTTTAATGCCATTGCCATCATTGCTACAACATATGGCAATGGTATCATACCAGAAATTCAGGTTTTGAAATTACTCATTTTTTCCCCTAATTAATAATTATATTTGTATTGTTAAACAATACTAAGCATTATATTAGTCAATATCAAACATATAAAAAAAAATTAATTACATAATTAATTTTAATTAGGTTTTTTTAAAATCTATTTTTGGTAAATTTAAAATCCCATTTCTTCAAGGACTATACACTTTAGTAACACATATATGAAATTAGGTAATCTCATAGTCTACTTTCACAAATTTAACACATGAATTAGTTTCTTAAAAATTAGTGCAATTAATCACCTCACAATTTGAATAATTTAATCACAATTTCAAATTTTTTATCCCTTTTTAAAAATATATATATATATATATATATATATGTATATAATCAATTTGGATCTTACTAGCATAAACTGTTATATATCATTTCATTACTAGAGACAAAAGTGCACCAGTCCTAAAAGAAATGGAAATAGAAATGCATTGAACTTAAATTGGGGTGGGAGATTTGAACAAGTGTATTCCCTAGAAAGTATAAAGTCTTTAATGCTTTACTAGTAGGCAGCTGTTGGACTGGAATGTTTAGGTCAAACACATAAACTGGTGTATATAAGTCTCATATACGTGAGTTTTGTCAAGCAAAGGAAGAACCAAAGATAATAAGACTTTCTTGAATCCATTTTTAACATTATTTATGGTTTATTGATAATAAATTATACATTATTTGCAAACAGGCAACAATAGCGCCACCAGTGAAAGGAAAGATGTTCAAGGGTCTGTGTGTTTGTTATGTAGTAATTATAATGACTTTCTTCAGTGTTGCTATATCTGGCTATTGGGCATTTGGTAATCAAGCTGATGGCTTAATCCTTACCAATTTTTTGGACAATGGCAAATCTTTAGTGCCCAAATGGTTCATTTTCATGACCAACATTTTCACCATACTTCAACTATCAGCTGTTGGTGTGGTAAGAAACTACCCATCTTTCTCTTTCACCAAGTATTAACACTAGTGTTTAACTTCATTTTTTTTTAATTCACAAAATAGGATTAAGTTACTACAATATTTACAATTTAGTTTGAATTAGTTTAATTTTACCAACATTTTTAATATGTTATTTTCTACACAAAAATGTGAAAATTCTACGTATCCATTTAACCTTACCTTACTTCACGACTATGTGAAAAATCTACACATTTAAACTCAACATTAAAAAATTCACTTAACTTGTTATCTTTTATGAAATTTATTCAAATTGAACCAAACGGGATGATTTATGTTGTTTTGTTGTAGGTTTATCTACAGCCCACAAATGAAGTACTTGAACGCACATTTGGTGACCCATTAAGCAAAGAGTTCTCTGCTCGAAATGTGATTCCGAGATTAGTTTTTCGCTCCATTTCAGTTATCTTAGCAACAATAGTAGCAGCTATGCTTCCATTTTTTGGAGATATCAATTCACTTCTTGGAGCTTTTGGTTTCATGCCTCTTGACTTTATCTTGCCTGTGGTTTTCTTCAACATCACCTTTAAGCCTTCGAAACGAAGTCTTGTTTTTTGGTTAAATGTCACTATTGCTGTTGTTTTTTCAACATTAGGTGTTATAGCAGCAATTGCAGCAGTTAGACAAATAAGCCTTGATGCTAAGACTTACAAATTATTTGCTAATTTATAGTATTGTTTCTATAGAACCTAATTTTATGAAGCTTCAAGTAACCGCAAGTTATGCTTCTTACGTAGCAAGTCTCAATGAATCTTCTTAGCTCTTATTGAGAGTTGTAATTTGTTGGTGTTATGTCCTAAGTCAAGTTGCAAATATATTGTAACATCGCATTCTATTCAATTAATAAAATAAATATTTATTTAAAAATTTGTAGCTTTGTCTAACATTAGTGGTTCCATAATATGAATTTAAAGGGACGTAGTGTCTGGCACATGAGTTCATGCACATTATTCCAATTTTTAAGAAATTGAGTGTCCACATAGTGTGTGTTGCCTAGTTAGCAATATTGGTCAATTGTATCTCGTAAATGCATTATGAGGTGGTGACTTGACCCATTCATAGATGAAGTTTGTTCTTTAGATTCAGGGATAGTGTAAGTGCATTAGATAAGATCATATGTTATATGTACTATATCACCAAATAGTTGTTACAAGATCTATTCATACTAACTGATAATAACTCTCAATCACATGAAAGATAATAATCAAAGGTGTACATGATGTATACTTCAATTCACTTGGAAGTGTGTTATTATGCCTATGCCTTTGTGTTTTGATAACCAATGTGTATGGTTTTGGAAAAATACTTTTGGTACGATTAAAGGAGCATTCAAAGGTCCTTCATATGTTCATATTGGACTAATCACATGAAAAGATATAAGAGAATCAAACTAGCATGTTGGATTGAGTCACAACGGGACCATAGGTGTACCCATGGCCTGGTATGGGCTTACTTAAGGAATGGCATGAATGTGCTTAAGAAAATTTCTTAAGAATTTGCATTCGAGACAATAGAAATGATTGGGCCTATTCTCCTCCTTCATGCAATGGATAAAACATTAATATTTTCTCATAAGACTATGGAGTTCAAGTGGAAGCTCAAACCCAAGTTCAAGTTCAAAGATCTAAGAATTTGTTTAATATTAGAGTTCTTAACATTTAAAATTCAATCATTTTATAAATCAAATTCTTGGATAGCTTTTATTATAATAAAATTAGTGTTTTAAATCCTTTGGGGGACAGTATAATTGGGCCTAAGTATTCCCTAAGGTGGTCGGGCATATGGTGGTCTTTAGCTAGGATTTTTATTATATTAAGAGTTCTAGTTTATCAACAATTTCTATCTCATTAGGATTGTTCTATGTGATTTTTTTAGGCTATATGTATATATATGTAGCTATGGTCAAGAATCTAAATTTACTTTGTTTCTAAGTCTCACAAGATTCACTAACACATTGATCCTAGGTTCAAGCACTTATTAAACATGTGAAAAATAGAAGTTATGTAAACAAGACAACCAAAAGATATACACACGCATATATATATATAAAGAATAAAAACTTAAATGCAACAAAATTGATCTCATGGAAGGAATCACACATTAAGATTGTAATTAGCATACTGACTATATCATATTCTAATCAAATTTCTTAAGTAATTAGCATGAACTTGACTTTAAAGAGATTATTTTAGTTTGTAATAGCAATTTCACCTCTTAGAGGATTTTAGGATCATTCCTCTCTCTCTCTATATATATATATATATATATATATATATATAAGCATTGAGATGACCTAAAAATGATTTTATTTTTTATGGTGAGTTGCTATTTTGGCTTCTTCTTATTTAAAAAAAAAAGAAACATGTATGTATAAGTACAAAAAGTTAATCATGAAGGCTAAACATATGCTTTAATTCTCTGTTTAAGTTATTTAATTAAATAATAAAAATAAATAGCATAACTCTTTACTAAATAGATGAATCCAAATATTTAATGCAAAACCTTTATAGATTATCTAACAATTTAAATCATGAAAAAAGTTGTTTAAAGAGTATAAAAAAAATAATATGTCACAATGAAACACTAAGAGCTCAAATAACTCACAAGATAGTCCCTACTATTTAATCCTTGGATATTAAAATTAGGTTCATCTTAATTTCAACATCAAAAGCATGATATTGGATTATGATAATGAACTAATTCTTATAACAAATTTTGAGAATGTTAAAGAAAATTGAACACAATATCCATAATATACTCAATTATTTGCCATAAATCAACAAAAAACATGAAAATTTTATCTCCAAAAGTTTTTCATTGACACCTATTCACACCCTTAAATGTAAAGTAAACATTGTCCTCAATATTTTCAATTAAATATATGTTCATAAAAGCATTCAACGACAATAAATAATAAATATATAAATGATAAATGCAACTAAAAAGAGAAGGAAAAATGCTACCAAATATGATGGGTTGTCTCCCACCAAGTGCATTTTTTAACATCTTAGCAAGACATTGCTTGTTATTTTCAATGATGTTCTTTGTATCCTTGAATTGAAAATTTTCTACTTTATCTTGTCCTCTCTCAAAATAAGAATTCATTGCACCTAGAAAAGATTTAAAATGAGTGCTACATACATAATATTTCTTTCCATGATAAAAGAACTCACAAATCATGTTCATGTTATGGCAATGCTAATTGCGTTCTTTGTTGGCATCATCATGAATTAAGTCTGTTAGTATTTCCTACACCCTCATTTTAGTATGTGAATCATCAAATTTATTTTTTATTTTTTTTCCTACAAATGAATGTCACAAATAAATGAGTTATTATAATCAATAGTAGCACATTCATTAACAATAAAAAGGAGTGGGTAATGGCTTAAATACTTTAAAATTTATAGTCTTTCATAAGACTGTCATGATCAACTTTTTTATTGGACATCAATGATTGTCTTGGTTGTGGCCATGAATGTCCTACCAAAAAGAATAGTATGTTTTTTGTCCTTAGATAAGGTTTCTTTCATCTCTAATACCACATAGTCAACCGACATAATTATACTTTTCACTTGTACCAAAAAATCCTCAATTATTCCCTTTGGATATTTAATAGACCTATCATCAAATTGAAGGGATATAGTTGTTGACTTAAGCTCTCCCAAACTTAGTTGTAAGTACACTGAATATTTCATGAGATTGATACTTTCTCCTAAGTCTAATATAGTAGTGGACACCAGAGTGATATTGATATTGAAACTTCCTTGATCTTTCAATTTGGGAGGCAAATCTTGTTGTAGCACCACACTAGCAAGTTCTGATACCATTACTCTCCCATCATACTTATATCTCCTCTTTTTAGCTATTAGGTGCTTGAAAAATTTAGATGATTTGAAGCATATTCATGCATTTTTTTCATATATACTAATGGCTGAAATTAGTTTTGGATAACTTAATCAAGATCATTTGAAATTTATTCTCGTTCAAAAAGGTAGATAAACTCAAATTGGTTCAAGTTTCTTAGTGAGGCTATTTTCGCCCTCTAGAGGAAATGGTCTTGGTTTGTAAGACCTTGGCACTTTAAATAAGGTCATGTTGTGAAAGCTTGCTTGATAGATTATAATGGGAAACTATAGCACTTTTCTTTACTTGCACTTATGCTACTTAGACAGGAGAGATGCACCAAGAATTTAGTGCGTATACTTGATAACTGTATTTTATATAGTTATTTTCACCTATTTTATTAATTATAATTGCTATGTTCTTGATGTTTTTAGTTAATTTTCGATTAATAAATTAGTATTTACTGTTTTTTATATATTTTAATAAAAGTAAATAATTTGTATCGAAAATGTACTTAATGCCACATTTATGTCCACAAATATAATTTCAAATAATATAGTTCTTAATTACAATTTTTAAAAATTAAAAATATAATTTAAATTAAATTTGGGCTTCATTTTAATTATTAAAAGTTTAAATTTAATTTAAAATTAACAAAGGGCTTAACTATAATTAAAGAAAGTTGAAAATGTAATTTGAAATATATTTGTGGGTAAAAATGGAATTAATAAAGTTTAATTTTCTGCGCAGGTGAGAAGAATCTACGCGCCAATCTACACGCGCGAAACGTGGACCGTCCGATCAAAAAGGCAACGGCCAGATTTGCGCGTCATTAGCACACCCGACCAACGAGAGTGGGTGCAGGTCACTATTTTTCACGCGGCTCGGCGTGCCAGTGGGTCCCACCTGCCGCGCAGGCCGGCGTGCAGGGTGGGACCCACGTGTCGGTTACACGTATGCCAAAGGGCGTTGTTCTGTGCGGCTGAACCACGTGCAATCGTCCCCCCAGCCAATTAAAGTCTTCCACGTGTCCCAATTTTCCCTTGAACGAATCATCAGCGGACGCGTGGCACATATCGGTGAACGCAAAAGCACAGAATCTTACACGCGTTATAGCCGTTGCGCAACGTTGCACGCGCCCCAATCCCGTGCGATAAGTCTGCGTGCGCCCATTCCCTTCAACGAATGAGATGCTACCACGTGTCCCACTAATTGTGTTCGCGAATCAGAACGCGACACGTGGCAGCGTGGAAGAGAATTAAAACATAAACGCGCAGCGTCCCACTCACTTTTTCGATCCCATTTTCGATACAATTTTTGTCCCCCACGCGTGTAATTTATTATTTTCGCCACACTTTTTTGTCCCCCACGTGGATTTAAATTTAATATTTTATTGATGTATTTTTTTGCTATAAATAGGAGATAGTTTTTAGTTGTAAAAAAAGTTTAGTTTTTTGGAGAGTAGAATTTTAGTTTTAGTTTTCGAAAGTTTTTAGAATGTTTTAGTTTTTTCAGTTTGTAATTTTTATTGTGTTTGTGTGTTGGCTGCGGAACACACAGAAGTCATTTTTGGCTTTTGTTGTGTTCTGCGTGTGCCAAATATTTTCATATGAGATGTTTTAATTTTATTTCTGCTTCTTCTTATTTTTCTGTAGTTGTTATAATTTTTATTTTAATTCTATGAAGTAATTTAATTTTTCTAGGGTTGCATTTGATCTAAATTTATGAAGCTTTGATTTTAATTATTTTTGATAGATTTATAAGACTTTCGATTTGTTCGTTCTATTTTGTGCTTAATGCTTTTTGATTATTTACGAATCTTATCAAAACGATCCGTGGCACATGAATAAACTTGAGAAAGGCATTTGTGTGTGTATTGCTCGTAAATAGAATGACATGTATGATGAAGGATAGAAATATACCCTAATTGTATGTGTGGCCATTTGAAAATTTAGAACTTAATGAATCTTATTAAATTTAATTCTCATAGAGATATAGTGAATTAATTTAACGAGGTGTGTTTATACGGAGCTCGAAAGAGATGTATGAATAATAAAAAAAGAAGTTTTCGGTTGACAAATTAAATGTACTAAAAAATATAAATCAAAAGAAAATAAAATGATTTGAGTGGATTAATTTCGTGAAAAATTGCAATCCTAAATTTCTTTTATTTTCTTATGTTAGTTTTTTATTAACCAACGATTGTTTTGGATAAAATCAGAGAGATACAATTTTAGTACTCGACAAACTATAGTAACAAATCCTCGTGGGATCGATCTTTACTTACTAATCTTATTACTTGTGACCGTGTATACTTGCACGAGTTCGTGTGTCGAAAAACACGCAACAATACTCCTCCATTTGGCCTAACTTGGTCCCATTATTCCATCCTAATGAAGGAGTCTAGATGGTTGCTTGGCAGAAATTCTTCAGTGAAGTTTTGATGTGATAATTGGCTAGGCATTCCTTTAAATAAGAGAGTGTCTAGTTCCTATACTAATCCACCGATAAATGCATTTGTTAGGGTTTACTTGTAGATGGATATAAGTGGCAATTAGCACAGTTATTTAAGTATTATTTTTTGGATATTGCTTTGAAAATATGATCGATAGTTTTTAGGCAAGAAACTGACAAACATGTCTAGACTTGCACAATCAAGGAAAGAGTCACAATTAGTCAAATTTCTGACACTTTACCATTAGTGGGGGAGATCAAAAGTTGAGGTAAGGCTATCTCAACCTCTTTTGTTCTGCCTTCCTAATCCATTTTATTGTGGGGCATTATTTTGAACAAATACCATGCATAAAAGAGGGTTGACTATTTCCCTTCCAATTGTTCCTTATGTGGCTCATTTAAGGCAACATTTTCTCTTTTTTTTTAGTTGGTATTTTTCAAGTGCACTCTAGGATCTTTTGGGTTATTTTTTTCAACAGGTGACCTTGCACGAACTCCATTATTCTAAAATTTTGGACAAATATTATAGTAATAAAATTTGGAGCACAAAGTGGCAATCTATGGAAAGAATAAGTTTTAGTGATTTGTAATTTAGACACTAAGAAGTAATTTTTGGTTTGAAGATAAACCAACTTATGTGGATACTACAATTGCTACAATTTTGTAATTCATTCAAGAGGAAGACATGTAGTAAGTGACTATGAGAAATAGATTGGAAGATCCCAAGGTGTTCTACCGTCTACGAGGATATGAAATTCCATGATGATCTACCAAGATAATAGGAATTATTTGATGTGCTCTACCTTTAGAATGGGTCAAGGTCAACATAGATAATGCTTTTTGGGTCATTGGGATTGGCTAGATGTATGTGAGTGCTCAAGACCTCAAGATACTTTGTTAAAGGTTGTTTTTGCATTCGGTTTAGTGTCTCACATGCCTTTGAGGCTGAACTAGTAGTTATAATCAATGCAATTATTTATACTTCCACCTTTGGATGGCAAAAGTTTCGGTTTTAGTCAAACTTGACTTACATGGTAGCTCTTTTCGTACCAAATAACTCTCTATTATGTGGCGATGGTATGTAGCCTGAAATGATTGCTTGGAAAAGATATCCTAAATAGAGTTTTACTATTCACATATCTACAGATAGGGCAATATCGTAGCTAATAATATAGCCTCTATGGCTTCTAGTATTTATAACGTGGCATAGTGGTGGGATGTACCATCATTCACAATAAAAATGTAAAATAAGCCATCTCATATCATCTTATGTCTCATTTAGTATCTCTAATGAGTTCATGGTACAATATCATCTCATTTCATTTCATCTCTTTTAAATTGTAATACTAATGAACTTATATGTCATTTTTTTTATTAAATTTACATTATAAATTATCATTTATCAAAATTTTATTAATTTTTGTATTATTACTTATCTTATTTACCTCCATTAGGAAAAAAATAAGATATTTAAATTAGTATTATTTCTTTACCATCTCAAATGAAAATACAAAATAACAATCTTTAAAGAATTTTAATAAAATATACCAAAATTTTTTAAAAATAAATTAAAAAATTTATTATTTAATCAAATATTATCATACTGAAAGTTTATTGCATATGTAAACAGTTTCTACTCTATTCGAAGAGGAGAAACAAGGGTTGTTGAACAACAATGAAGGTGGAGACTAGCAACGATGCAGAATCTGAAAACAGACGCAGCTTTGATGGAGGAGTTGTGTCGCCAAGTGTGCAGCAACAGAGCAGAGAAAACAGAGCTGGGAAATGGTGTGGGAGAGAGGCACAAATGGAGGCACGGGAGAGACGGACAAGGCTGCTCGACGACGGTGAAAACAGCTCGAAGACTACAAGACAGGAAGATGGACGGCTAGTCCTCTTTCTTAGTTCTTCTCTGTCGCGCAGTTTTTCACTTCTCTGTTCCTATACTCTGGCGGCAACATACTTTCACAGGAACATACTTTCACAAGAACAATATATGGGTTTATTTAATATATATATATATATATATATATATGTATATACACGTATATTTATACAATAAAAGCAAAGGTTTATTTAATATATGTGTTTTGGGTTGAAAGTTGTTTTGTGATACTTTATTTAAAAAAATCTAGATGAATTATTATGATGTATCTTGCTTCACAAAATTTAACATATAAGAGACATATATGCATGTATGAGTATACTTTTAAATAATTACACAAATTTTATCTTAATATATCAAGATACATTATCCATAAATGAATGTAACTCATGTATTAAAAAAAATTGTATTCACGAGCATTTTATTTATTCCATTTTAATATTTTAATTATGAGATTAATGTTTTTTACTCTTTGCCTTCGACCTTATTGCTTATAAAAAATAAATTTGAAAAGTCTATTCAACCTTTAATTTTTTAAGGTATCAAAAAATAGAGTGTCATATTTAAGTATTATTATTTATGGTAACATTCAACAACTTTATATAATTAAAATACCTAAAACAATTTAAGTAATATTGAGATAGATTATTTTTGGTTTTATATTTCATGTAATTTTTAATATTCTTTTTTTTATATTTGTTTAAGATTGGAAAAAATTGATTTATTTACATATACCAACACAAAAGAGACACTCACACATAAACAAGTTGATAAATGGTAACCAACTATAGTTATAATTCATATATCTCTAATTTATTTTAAAGTCTGGTATTATATTATTTAAGATTAATTTTATTTTTTCACTACTATAATAAAGAAGTCTTGCAAAACTACTTAAATCATAATATAAAAAGATATTGTGCAAAATCTAAAATGAAATTTTTCCTTTTCAGTAAAATATAGATAAATAAAATATCAATTAAATAATAAAAAAAAAAGAAGTTCGCGATTTGTGTTGAACCATATGCATCAAAAGGTGCATGTACGATTCCTAAGGGATACAATTTTATCCCAATCAATCGACTTTATCGAGAAATATTACTTTTTTTAGGTCAAGGGGTTGAAGAAAAAAACCTTGTGGGACCTAAAGAAAATCACCGACCTTTCTATTTACAGCCAAGTTTACGACGAGTACACTCCTTGGAATGGAGTTGTACGGCTTTGACGAGATTTCGTCATTTCTCCCCACATTTCTTCTCTCTTTTTTCCAAAGAAAAAAAGAGATGAGACGCCTTGATAATAGAAATAAATAATTGTTCTCATGGAACCTTCTATCGGAGATTGGCCGCTACCAAAGTTTTTCAAAGAAGGATTATACTGACTTAGTTCTACTTCTGGTCTAGATCAACTTAAGTTAAATGGAGTCTCAATCGGAACAACCGACTTAAAAGATATTTAAGTTTTTAAGTCAATTTACCATTAGAACCGATTTAAAATTTAAAATCGATCTTATATGTCAATTGACTTAAAATGTCATAACTCCAAACATATTTTAGTTATTTTTTACTAGTCTCCCTGCATGTTTTAAATCACATAACTGCAGAAAAAACATAATATGTTTAAAATTGTTTTTAAAACTTTTTATTTATTTGAAAACTAGATATTGATAAATTACTTAAGAACTAAACTTATGACAAAAAATAACTTATATATAATACATGTATACAAATTTAACTTAATTATAATATCACTAAATATTATAAGTAAATATACATGTGCATGGTATATTAGATATAAAATTACATAGATCCATTATTATATGCAATTTTACAAGATAAGCACCTAATAATAAGATACATATGTTATTCAATATCATAAAATTCTTCTTTTGATTCTTCTTGCGACCTTATAATTTGAAGCATATGCTCTATCCATTCTTCTCGTAAATATTCAAAAATTTGTCTATCATAACTTATTTTACTCCAATCAAAGAAATACGTGTATTTAAATTCAAAATAACAATTTAATATCACGAATTCATAAAAAATAACTTATATATATATATATATATATATATATTAAAATATCATTATATTAGTTATTTAACAATATAAATGCAGCATTATCAATGTTACCATGGCCTCAAAGGCTTAACAAAATGATATAGTTTGAGGCTAACAAAAATGAACAAAATTTATTTCATAATTAACCTAAAAAAATCATTAAAAATAACTTATATGTTAAAAGAGTATATTAGTAAAAGAGATTATCATATTTTTAATTGACAAGTTGATATTTGAGATAATCTCGCTCATAAATTTCATAACAAAGTAACCACATATAACGCTATCATTTTGTTGTAGAACCTACAAAAAATAAGTGTACATGGTTTATCAATTCGAACATCTTTATTATTCAATCATACAATTCATTAAATTAATAAAATTTATTCTTAATATTCACTTATACATACCATGGCTTTATCCCATATAAGTTTATATGGTTTTTTAAGGATAACTCACTTACTCTTATTCCACAGCTTCTATGCTCAAAGTAGAAAAAAGTTAGTTCTTTATTCAATATTACAAAAAACAAATATAAGAAAAATAGCTAGTTATAACTATTATATTTCAACAACTATTTTTGTGTCTTTATTCAATTTTATGGAAGTCGAGACATAATACCAAATATGATTACCATATAGATCAAGGATTACCAACATCCAATAATCGACCTTGTTCAAACTTTAGTGGCCAAGGAATTATTAACTTTTGATTTCTCTGAAGTGTTAATTATTTTATCACACAATTGTTTCGCTCTTATGCTAACATCATGCTCTTGATATTGATTCATAAATATAATTATATGCTCTACATAAATAAAAGTTATTTATTGATTGAAGACTCACCTTATCCATACTTGAATTATAATTAAGTCGATCATTTGAAATTCAAATAATTACAATATATACTCGATCTATATATAATATTTTCCAATGTCCACTCCAGATATTTCTTTAAGAAGTGGCATAATCCATTCATCATTCATATTATTTTTTCTCACAACAATAGTCATCAAAGAACCAAAACTTTTACTGAAGTTTATAACATATTTATAATTATACTTTTCCATGACTTCTTCTTAAATGACTTGATGCGTAATGATTGTCCGCTAGATATAGATTTACCATGAGATACTTCTTTTGCATTTTTAAAATTTGCGACACTTACCAATTTTAGTATAATAGACTGAACAAGAGCTATTATATTAGTAACAATAAAAGAATAATAATAAAATACAAGTAGTAAGAAAGTTTTATCTTAAATAAAAATAAATAGTATCATATCAAAATTTAGTACAACTTGATTTGACGGTCAAGTCACATATTGCCCAACAACTTATTGGACTGCGGTAGCATCAGAGGGTATTAGTAATAGACAATAATGGAGCAATGATTGATCAATTACTATTTGTCAAAGATTTGGTAAATATTGATTGTGAATCTTTTGATCATTGCTCAATTGTTGTACCGTTCCAATAGTAACATAGTTCGCAAATGATGAATCTTTCAACAGACATTTCATATTTTGTAAAAACTTTAAGCATTATAAACAAAAAATAAAATATATAATGAATAATAAAAATAACATACCATCTACATAAACTTTAAATCTTACCACGAATGATTCATCAAATGGAGAAGGACTCCCATAAGGGGCAGCTATTGGAAGAATATACTCATCAAATATTCTTGTGATTGATGGTAAGAATGCACACATTGAACTACCATGTGATTCCATTGGCATTATTGGCATATATGTGGCTCCAATAGGATGATTATATCCTATAAAAGACATGGTTGGCCATGATATTGCATGGGTGACATGCTTGTCATATATGGTTGCATGCTTGGCATGGATGGTGGAATTCCTGGCTAATAAAGCATGCCTTAATTGTAATATGATGACATTCTTAGCATGTGTTATGATGCCCTAGCTTGGTAACTTTGAAATTGCTTTATACTCGCAAGCTCCCTTAACATAGTAGCCTTAAAGGAGTTCAATTCTTCTTCAATTTTATTCAAATTATCCTTATTGACCATCTCAAGCCTTTGTTTTGGAATATTGAAAAAATCCATGTAATTATCATATTGGCCTCCTCTTTAGCCCAATCAGGATGATCGAGTCCAAATATACAATATATAGCATATTTTTTTGGTTTTTTAATTAATTCACCCTTATATATTTGTCATTGAACAGCTCTCTACAAATAATAAAACAATAAAGAATATCATACATTATTACATAAATATGAAAAATCATAACAAGAACTTTGTATCAAGTTAAATTACTAACCAACTTATTGAGTTGTTTTCTCCCCATTTATTCATTGGTTTTGACTTCTTTGTTTTTGGTGTCTTTGTTTCTATATACAATTCAGCTCGGGTAATCGGTCTACCCAATTCAGCCTCCTACGTACATAAATTAAAAAAATTTATTAACTTAAGTTAGAGAAAAATAAATATAAAATAGTTATAAATGAACAACTTAATATTACTATTCTTTGTCTAACTTTAGGATTTGATGACCTCCTAACACGGTTAGGAATAATATTCTACATTTATATATTTTGGTGTTCTTCCTTAATTATTTGAAATTCATTTGTATATCTATAATCCATGAACTCTTTCCATACTTGGAGTTCTATCCATGGGTGGTCTTCAGGGATTTTATACAATTCTTCTTCATTAAGTGATTCCAAGTATGGAAACACATAATTTCTAGCCAATTTAGAGGTTTTGCATTTCTTCCATGCATTATTTGCAATTTTGTAGCACTTATTAACCCAATTATCGAGGACTTTAAAACAATTCTATAAAAAAACACATTTTAGAGAAGATATAATATAAAAAGTATATAGTATGTAATTAATTATATAACAAAAGAGATTTATATAAATAATTTTTCATATCTTGTACTTTTCATATTCTTCAACTTTACTCCAATTATTTATATTGATTGGTATACTTGACTTGACAAGTCTACCGATAAAAGATTTCAAATGTTGGTCATTTTCTCTCAATGGATTACCAATTGCATCGAATTCAACAGGTATTATATCATCTAAATTAAGTAAAGCGTCAGGTATATAAGCTCAATCCCTTTCTTTTAAAATGCCCCAATGAATCATTTGGATCGATAATCTCTAACACCCTAAGATCCATGAAATGTCTACAAATAATAATGAAATAAATATTAATTCATAATTTTAACTCTAAACATATAAACAAGAGTTATTAGAATAATATAGAACATAGATTATGTTTAATTAGGTTGTTGTTGCGTGTTTTTCAACACACGAACTCGTGCAAGCATACACGGTCACAAGTAATATGATTTGTAAGTAAAGATCGATCCCACGAGGATTTGTTACTATAGTTTGTCGAGTACTAAAATTGTATCTCTCTGATTTTATCCAAAACAATCGTTGGTTAATAAAAAAGTAAAATAAGAAAATAAAAGAAATCTAGGATTGCAATTTTTCACCAAATTAATCCACTCAAATCATGTTATTTTCTTTTGATTTATATTTTTTAGTACATTTAATTTGTCAACCGAAAACTTCTTTTTTATTATTCATATATCTCTTTCGAGCTCCGTATAAACACACCTCGTTAAATTAATTTACTATATCTCTATGAAAATTAAATTTACCGAGATTCATTACGTTCTAAGTTTTCAAATGGCCACACATACAATTAGGGTATATTTCTATCATTCATCATACATGTCATTCTATTTACGAGCAATACACACACAAATGCCTTTCTCAAGTTTATTCATGTGCCACGGATCGTTTTGATAAGATTCGTAAATAATCAAAAAGCATTAAGCACAAAATAGAACGAACAAATCGAACGTCTTATAAATCTAAGGAAAATTATTAAAATCAAAGCTTCATAAATTTAGATTAAATGCAACCCTAGAAAAATTAAATTACTTCATAAAATTAAAATTAAAATTATAACAACTACAGAAAAATTAGAAGAAGCAGAAATAAAATTAAAACATCACTTAAAACAAATATTTGGCACACGCAAAACACAACAAAAGCCAAAAATGGCTTCTGCGTGTTTTGCCGTCCAACACACAAACACAATAAAAATTACAAACTGAAAAAAACTAAAACACTCTAAAAACTTTTGAAATTAAAACTAAAACTCTACTCCAAAAACTCTACTCCAACAAAACTTTTTTTACAACTAAAAACTATCTCCTATTTATAGCAAAAAAATACATCAATAAAATATTAAATTTAAATCTACGCGGGGGACAAAAAGGTGTGGCAAAAATAATAAATTAAACGCGTGGGGGACAAAAATTGTATCGAAAATGGGATCGAGGGACGCTGCGCGTTTCTGTTTTAATTCTCTTCCACGCTGCCACGTGTCGCGTTCTGATACGCGGACACAATTAGTGGGACACGTGGCAGCATCTCATTCGTTGAGGGGAAACGGGCGCACGATGAATGGTCGCACGGGAGCCAACGGCTACAACACGGGCTTGATCCAGCGCGGTCGCGCTCATTGTAACATGCCACGTGTCGGAGTATGATTTGCTGAAATATTAAGTGGAACACGTGGCAGATTCTGGTTCGCGTAATAACCGGGCTCACGTGGATCGGCTGCACCGGAAAAGGGGCACGTGAAAGTGGGGGACAGGTCTGCGCGGCGTCAGACGGGTGGGTCCCACGCTGCACGCCGGCCTGCGCGGCAGGTAGGCCCCACTCGGGCGCCGAGCCGCGTGAAGGAATCTTCGTACACGCCATTTGGTTGGGAGTGATCTGAACGCGCGCATCGTAGCTGTTTCTTCTTTGATCGGACGGTCCCCCTTTGGCGCTTGTTGTTGGCGCGTGGTTCTTCTAATCTGCGCAGAAAATTCAATTTTGACCCACAAATATATTTCAAATTACATTTTCAACTTTGTTTAATTACAGTTAAACCCTTTGCTAATTTTAAATTAAATTTTTAAACTTTTAATAATTAAAATGAAGCCCAAATTTAATTTAAATTATATTTTCGATTTTTATAAATTGTAATTAAAAAAATATATTATTTGAAACTATATTTGTGGACATAAATTTAACATTAAGTACATTTTCGATACAAATTATTTACTTTTATTAAAATATATAAAAAACAGTAAATACTAATTTATTAATCGAAAATTAACTAAAAACATCAAGAACATAGCAATTATAATTAATAAAATAGATGAAAATAACTATATAAAATACAGTTATCAACACCCCCAAACTTAAGTTTTTGCTAGTCCTCGAGCAAAAGGAAAGAAATAAAACAAAGATAACTGCATTCAAAATAGTGATTTTCAAAATATTTCTTTTCTCTTTTCAAATTACATAACTCAAAGAAATAAAAGAATTTTATCTAAGCATCAAAATTAATTTAAAAGTACATCACATTTTCACAATGAATTTTAGTGTGTGTGTAAAGTCTTTTCATATTTCATCACATGCAATCCGGATCAGTTTATACAAATATAAAATCAAACCAATTGTCATGAAATCACAAATCTCATAAGTTTATTTTTCATTTCTCTCTCCACTAATGTAGACAAACACAAAACACAAAATCAATAGGACTTTATAAAGCTTGTAATGTATGGCTTAGGTAAAGGTAGGATAAAGGATAATATTTAGCTTAACTTTTCCCGAGCATAACATTTCAGGATTGAAAAAGATAATTCTATCATCTCAATAATTATTTCCCAATTTGGGATTTCTCATCACATACAATAACTATATTTTTTTTTCAGATTCTATATTTTTTTCTTCCTTTTTTTTTCAGAATCTATATTTTTTTTTTCTTTTTCTTGTTCTTTTTTTTTCTTTTTTTTTTCAATAACCCTTTTTTTCGATATATCCTTCAACATTTACTAACAATTGTCACATGTTAGTGAGATAAGAACAATAGGTATATCTACACATATATATTTTTTTAGATAGGCTTTTGAAATGAGAAAAATATATATATAAACTTTGAAACTCAAAAGGGGTATACTATGGATAATGTATGTCAAGGTAGATAGAAAGGCTCAAACGATCCAAAGATGGCCTAAATCATTTTCTTAGTTAAATGTTATCTATAATTTCGCCTCGAGAGAAAATCAAACAAATTCTAAAAAATGTGACACCACAAAAATCAATCGAATTTCATACTCACATAAACCTTCTCTAAATTATCATAGCAACTCAAAAATCAAGACAGGTGCTCATGAATATTTATTCTTGTAAAAACGAAACATACGTAAAAATTATTCATCACTTAGACAATATTCAAATTTTTCAAAGAATTATGCATCATTTAAATCGAAGAAATAAAACTAAATCACTATTCATAGCAAAATATCTTCAATCAACCAAACAAACAAAAAAAAAATTTCACAAGCAATAACATCCAGAAAGTATTTCAATTCGGCTCTATACATCCACCACCCCCAAACTTAATATACACATTGTCCTCAATGTGTGAAAGTTAAAGAACATATGAGATGGGTTTAAAGAAACTTCCTGGTTTGTTTGATTGGTTAAGCCAAAATTGCTTCATTACCTCCAATTTGCACCTACGAAAAAAAAAAGTACATAACATAATATAAAAAGTAATACATGCGAAAAAATAAAAAAAATAAAACACATGGGTTGCCTCCCAAGAAGCGCTTGATTTATAGTCTTCAGCTTGACTTCTCAATTTGTTTTTCTTATTGTAAGTTAAGATTTGTGTGTAACAAAATCTCAACTTACGAGAAAATTGAAAAATAAATTAAGCAAGAAACAAGAACCATAAACTTTTTTTTTTTGTTTTTTTTTTCTTTTTGTGAGTTAAGATTTGTGTGTCAAACAAAATCTCAACCCATGAGAAAATTAAAAAAATAAAATAAACTAACAATAAGCAAATAATTTTTTTTTCTTTTTGTGAGTTAAGATTTGTGTAACAAACAAAATCTCAACTCAAGAGAAAATTGCAAAATAAAATAAACAACGAACAATAAAAAAAATATATATATATTTTTCTTTTTGTGAGGTAAGATTTGTGTGTCAAACAAAATCTCAACCCACTAGAAAATTGAAAAATAAAATAAAACAACAATAAGTAAATATTTTTTTTTCTTTTTGTGAGTTAAGATTTGTGTGTCAAACAAAATCTCAACTTACGAGAAAATTTTTAAAATAAAATAAACAAGAACAATAAGCATAAATTTTTTTTATTTTTAAATTTTTATTTTTAATTAAAATCAAATTGATTGGAATTAATATCAACAATGAAAATAGTAAAACAAATCCCCGGCAACGGCGCCAAAAACTTGTTGCGTGTTTTTCAACACACGAACTCGTGCAAGCATACACGGTCACAAGTAATATGATTTGTAAGTAAAGATCGATCCCACGAGGATTTGTTACTATAGTTTGTCGAGTACTAAAATTGTATCTCTCTGATTTTATCCAAAACAATCGTTGGTTAATAAAAAATAAAATAAGAAAATAAAAGAAATCTAGGATTGCAATTTTTCACCAAATTAATCCACTCAAATCATGTTATTTTCTTTTGATTTATATTTTTTAGTACATTTAATTTGTCAATCGAAAACTTCTTTTTTATTATTCATATATCTCTTTCGAGCTCCGTATAAACACACCTCGTTAAATTAATTTACTATATCTCTATGAAAATTAAATTTACCGAGATTCATTACGTTCTAAGTTTTCAAATGGCCACACATACAATTAGGGTATATTTCTATCCTTCATCATACATGTCATTCTATTTACGAGCAATACACACACAAATGCCTTTCTCAAGTTTATTCATGTGCCACGGATCATTTTGATAAGATTCGTAAATAATCAAAAAGCATTAAGCACAAAATAGAACGAACAAATCGAACGTCTTATAAATCTAAGGAAAATTATTAAAATCAAAGCTTCATAAATTTAGATTAAATGCAACCCTAGAAAAATTAAATTACTTCATAAAATTAAAATTAAAATTATAACAACTACAGAAAAATTAGAAGAAGTAGAAATAAAATTAAAACATCACTTAAAACAAATATTTGGCACACGCAAAACACAACAAAAGCCAAAAATGGCTTCTGCGTGTTTTGCCGTCCAACACACAAACACAATAAAAATTACAAACTGAAAAAAACTAAAACACTCTAAAAACTTTTGAAATTAAAACTAAAACTCTACTCCAAAAACTCTACTCCAAAAACTCTACTCCAACAAAACTTTTTTTACAACTAAAAACTATCTCCTATTTATAGCAAAAAAATACATCAATAAAATATTAAATTTAAATCTACGCGGGGGACAAAAAGGTGTGGCAAAAATAATAAATTAAACGCGTGGGGGACAAAAATTGTATCAAAAATGGGATCGAGGGACGCTGCGCGTTTCTGTTTTAATTCTCTTCCACGCTGCCACGTGTCGCGTTCTGATACGCGGACACAATTAGTGGGACACGTGGCAGCATCTCATTCGTTGAGGGGAAACGGGTGCACGATGAATGGTCGCACGGGAGCCAACGGCTACAACACGGGCTTGATCCAGCGCGGTCGTGCTCATTGTAACATGCCACGTGTCGGAGTATGATTTGCTGAAATATTAAGTGGAACACGTGGCAGATTCTGGTTCGCGTAATAACCGGGCTCACGTGGATCGGTTGCACCGGAAAAGGGGCGCGCGAAAGTGGGGGACAGGTCTGCACGGCGTCAGACGGGTGGGTCCCACGCTGCACGCCGGCCTGCGCGGCAGGTAGGCCCCACTCGGGCGCCGAGCCGCGTGAAGGAATCTTCGCACATGCCATTTGGTCGGGAGTGATCTGAACGCGCGCATCGTAGCCGTTTCTTCTTTGATCGGACGGTCCACCTTTGGCGCTTGTTGTTGGCGCGTGGTTCTTCTAATCTGCGCAGAAAATTCAATTTTGACCCACAAATATATTTCAAATTACATTTTCAACTTTGTTTAATTACAGTTAAGCCCTTTGCTAATTTTAAATTAAATTTTTAAACTTTTAATAATTAAAATGAAGCCCAAATTTAATTTAAATTATATTTTCGATTTTTATAAATTGTAATTAAAAAAATATATTATTTGAAACTATATTTGTGGACATAAATTTAACATGAAGTACATTTTCGATACAAATTATTTACTTTTATTAAAATATATAAAAAACAGTAAATACTAATTTATTAATCGAAAATTAACTAAAAATATCAAGAACATAGCAATTATAATTAATAAAATAAATGAAAATAACTATATAAAATACAGTTATCAATTGTCAATCGTGTATATATATATATATATTCCTTCACAATCACTTCGAATCCATGATGAAGAATCATTGTCATCAATTAGATCATCACTTACATTAGGCAATTTATTTGAGAAATGACTAATATTTGATAACGTATCAAGCATGTCATCATCTTCTAAGGCATCACAATGATAGAACTCTTTTTGTGGAGGCATTAACATAATAGACCATCTTATGTCAATTTGATCACTCACGTAAAATATGTGTTTTGCATAAAATGCTAATATGAAAGAATCATCAGTGTGGCCTATCTTGTATGAGTTTACAAAGGTAAATCCAAAATCATCTCTTTAATATCCAAAATTTATAGTTTCTTTGACCCAAACACACAATAATACTTTTCCATGGAAGACCTCATAATTAAGTTTCCAAATTTCTTAAATTATATCATAATATGTTCTACCAGAAAGTACAAGATTACCATCTTTCAAACTAGAAAGTTGCCAAGTTTGTGCAACCATCTTCACCCCACTATTCTGGTTTACTTGGATTTTATCCCTTTCTTATGTTGTAAACCTATAACCATTAATTGTGAAACTAGAATATGATTTGATATCAAATTTTGGACCATGTACAAGCCATTTCAAAGTTTCTGTTATTTTATGATTGAGTTTGTTGAGTTCAACTCGAATCTATGCATATAAAAACATGAAATGTGTTTAAAACAAAGTTGTAACACATTATATAGAATGCAATCTTATGAATTCTTATATGTGATACTTACATGATTGTGAAACCAATTAATAAGCTCTCATTTATGTTCATCATATAACCATTTTTCTCCTTTCTTTTTTATAATGAAGATCGGTTTTTAGTAAGTTCAAATGTATTCTATGATATTATGAAAGATATATTAATTATATGTTCTTAATAGTTAAATAATTAATAATTTTATTTTATATGAAAAGGGTAAATCTGCATGCGTTGTCATTACTTACTCTGTATATGGTTGTGCCTCATAGTTATTTACCAAAATGATTCGGTTTTTTTTTTTTCCTTCTAATGTGATCAATGAATAATTTCTTACTTCCACTAAGCATAGGATTACCTACTTAAATCATGTACACTAAGCATAGGATTACCTACTTAGATCATGTAATGTATCTAGGCAGCCACCTATCAATTCGATCATGTCCTTCATATTGCATCAATAGTACGACCCATATCCATTTAGAATAGAGTAATCCTAAGCTAGGATCAATGATGTGGAGATATATTGTTAGTGATAATTTGTATAATAGTAGATTAAACAAGATTGGACTAGTTGTGTTAGAAACACAATGAAGATCCAATTAACCTATAATAGTTTCAAAATATCAATTGATAACCATTTATGCGATAATCTTAATCTTTAGTGTTGTAATTGGCCTATTTTTGTAACAGTTTAGCATTTGACTTACTCGTCGATGCTCGTCCTAGTAGGTTAATAAGATATATCTTGGTGTTATGTCGTTGTAGTTGGTTATGAGGTTATCTCAAGAGACGAGGAATCTATTTTGTCTATTTTAGATGCTAGATCATAATCCCCTTATTTAGTAATTCAGTGTTTATTTAGCTATACACAATCTTGTGATATAGTCATAAATAAATAGTATTCTAACATATATAATGGGTACTCAAGAATAAAAGATAATTAGTAAGATAAAATTCACATATATCAAATTACGGAGGATCAATATATAGATAATGGTTATATCAATTGATTATTTTAGTTTGAAAATTGAGTAAATAATAATTGTAAATTTGAGAGTTCAATCCTAGATTTTTAGCAAATAATTCTAGGATTTATGATATTAATATTTTAATTGAGGAGTTCATTAAATATCAAGTATTGTTCACCTTGAACTAACAATTACATCATATTTCAAGTTTTTTCAATAAAGACAAAAATGATGTTATGTTTGAATAAATAAATAATTACTTATGAATTAGTTATTTAACTAAAATATATGAATGTATATTGATGATTTATGTCATAAATTTCTTAATTAACATAGAGGTTAAAAGGGTAATTTTTTTAGCTAAAAAATTATTACTATAAATTAGTTAATTCATTTAATATTTACTTGGACTAAACAATAATGTAATTAATTAATAGGAAGTGAAAATGCCTAAAATCAAACAAGGTAGATGTGTATGTGTTTTGGATAAGCAATGACACTTGGATAATTTCTTAAATAGAAAATTATTTGTGGAATAAATATGTATTTAATCTAATTAAATAAATTAGACTAACATTGAATGCTCCGATAGGAATAGAATTCCCATGTCGCGTTGGGAGCTAGTGGGAGTGTGGGAAGGTGAGAATGAGATTCCTAATTATTGTGTGCATGAATCCTTAATTTAAATGGAACTAGGTATTGTATGATATGAATTGTTTATGATATGAATGTAAACATGCATATAATGCCATGACTTATAGATAAATTTGCCTACCCATTATATTATTTATTAAGTATATGACACATGCATATAGTTGCAGAAATAGATTTTTTTGTAAAAATTGTTTTAGGAAAAAGTATATGCATCGTATTGATTTAATATGATTAGATCAAAGATAAATAACATGAAAATGTTAACCATTGATGATTATAATTGTTTTAATATGAAAATGTTTGCATTAAATGGTAGTGAATTCAAATTAATATTATTTTCTAAGATCTTGGGAATATTCATTTTTTTCGTTGGTATTAAAGTGAAGAGGTGTGCTACTGGTTTACACCTTTCACAGCGTAAGTATACTTAGGATTTCTTGCATAAGGCTGGTCTTGAGTCATCTAAGCCTCTAAGTACACCTATGATGTATGGTAAAGTGTTCTCCAAGCATGTTGGTACTCCCCTCAATTATCCTATATTATACTAAAGCCTTATATTATTCAGTATTGTGTAATGACTATGCCAGAAATTGCTTACTTAGTTAACAGGTTGTGTCAGTTTCTGCATTCCCTAACTAAGGAACACATGAAAATTTGTCAAAACATGTACTGAGGTACCTTAAAGGTACTGCAACACATGGTATTCTGATCCAAACGTTTTGAGACTTGTGGGCTTTTCTGACTGCGATTGGACATGCTATCTAGATGATATGCACAAAATTGGAGGTTATTGCATTTATTTTGGGAACTATTTGGTGTTTTGGTATGCAAGGAAACAAAAGATTGTAGCAAGATCATTTATAGAGGCAGAATATAGGACTTTGGGTTTGGCTTCTATTGAAGTGTTATGGTTACAATCCCTGCTCTCATAACTAAGGACCAAATATGCTCACTCCAAACTTGATTGTGATAATATCAACACTAAATATTTAATTTTCAATCTTATTGTGCACGTAAGAATGAAGCAAGGAAACAAAAGATTGTAGCAAGGTCATCTATAGAGGCAATGAAGCAAGGAAACAAAAGATTGTAGCAAGGTCATATATAGAGGCAAAATACAGGACTTTGGGTTTGGCTTCTATTGAAGTATTATGGTTACAATCCCTGCTCTTAAAACTAAGAACCAAATATGCTCGTGATAATGCCAGCACTTAATATTTAATTTCCATTCTTATCATGCACGCAAGAATCAAGAATGAAGCATGCAGAATTGGATTTCCATTTTCTAAAGGACCTGTGGTCGAAGGCAAACTGCATGTGAAATATACATCTTCAGAAGATCAGTTAGCAGATATACTTACCAAAGCTCTACCTGATGCTAAGTTTTCTTATTTGAAACCTAAACTGATAATTCTTTAGTTTAAGGGGGTTTTTAAGTTATATATGGTATTGGATACCACCAATATTGAGTATACAATCCCTTAGATATTTATCTTAGCTTAGTCATTTAGTAATAGTTAGTTACAAGTCATAATACTACTAGACATTAACAGCCCGTACTCTAGCATTAATGCTCTATATATGCCTAGTTCATTCTACAGCTCAAATTTCGAGTGAAATCTATTAGTTACCTCGCCTAAATTGGCTGGAGGTGATCATTCCAGTGTACCAGAGTGAGTGAAAAATGGAAGGATGTTCTGGTATTCGAATTCTGCGTAGGGATACAAGGAGATGCAAGTAGAATGGTAAGAGCTCATTCAAATCAACTGGAGGCCCTTAGGACTAAACCTTATATTGGTTATAATGAATTTAATTGCCTTCCACAAAGTAAAACGGCATACAACACTATGTTTTGAAATTAACTTGAGACAACTACTTAAAAAATTTATGTTTTGAAATTTGCCTATGGTTTAGAGAATTGAATCAATTGCTATATAAGTTGCTTCTAAAATTGGTTACATGCTTGAGATTGATATATTCTCCTTACATAGTGGTACTTTGAGAGCAGTACCTGTTCGAATCATGTTTGATCTGGTTAATCCTCTCATCCCTATAGTTTTTGTTCTTTTTGGATAGAGTTCAGTTTGGTTGAAAATTAAGTATTAAAGGCTCCCTTACTTTTATTATGGTTGTGGTATGATCAATTAAGAAACTCAATTTTGTGAGGTGGCAAGGGAACTTTGTATTGGTTTTGGTGAAAGGAATGCTATGTATGGTGAATAGCTACGATTTGAGATGAATATGCGAGTTTCAAGCCACATTGGCAGTGGTATTACTGTTAGGGGATCTTGTAGTGGTAGTAGTATGCGCAAACTTGCTGTGAAGAGTGGTGGATGGTAGTTGCTCTGGTATTGCTAGTACTACTACTAATAATGAGTTTATTGATGTCTGCAAGCGTTGTGGTGGTTTTAACTTAGGAATGAGCCAAGAATCTACTAAGAAAGTAACCACTATCAGAGTTGCTAATATAGGAAGGTGATCGGAAAAGCAGAGAGTATCTCGAAGCCTAAGAATAATAAGAGAGGAAGAATGGTGTTGGAAGATGTATCATATCTTGCTAACCTACAAAATTTTCCTACCTTATCTCATTACCCCTACCACTAACACTGGCTTGAAGAAGGGTGGTATGGGAAGAATCTACCATCTGATTGCCCTGGGATGATGTTCAAACTCTGGACTCTACAACTTGAAAAGATGATGGTATCAAGGATTAAATTGGCTTTTGTTGGACTTGAATTTTACTTCCAAGCTTGGTGTGTGCTTCCTTTTTTGGGATCTACACTTTGTTTCTTGATTAGTTTGTGGGTTTGTGTTTACTGTTTTTTTGCTTGGTGTTTTTAGTACTGTTTATTTCTTTTTGTTGTTTGTGGCTAAAAGCACGGAGTTCAACCAGTGCTCCTAACTTGTTGGTCTAGCAGGTATACATTAGTGTGAGAATGAGGAAACTATCTTTCTCTAAGATACTTCCTGCTTCATCTTGGCAGCATGACCTAACCAGCTCGTTAAGTAGCTAAATTTGATGCGATTTATTAGAACTGTTGCTAGTACTCAAATAGCCACGTGAACAATGAAGTAAGTTCCTAATACTACTTGGTTGAGATGGAAGATGGAAATAGGTGTCGTTTTTAAGTTTCCCTGTGTTTGTAGTGGTGTATTGTCTTTGTGCTCATCTAGTTTTTGCTTATTAATGAATCTCTACTTTTGAAGAAAAAAATGCATTAATTTCATTACTATCTTCCAGTGAAGCTTTCTATTTAACTATTTATGCTTTCAATACTTGTCCTATGGAAAAAGTTATACATGAAGCAGGTTACATGAATGATCATTCCATTCAATATTTGACTTATTTGCATGTGAATGATCATTCCGTTCAATATTTGACTTATTTGCATGTACCTTTTTAGTACAAGCAATAGTCTTGAAATTATCAAAAGGCACCATCTATCAATGCAATTCGTCTCCTATAAAAGGTTTTTCATGCTAAGAAAAACTTTTATAGGAGACAAATTGCATTGATAGATGGGAAAAACTTTTATGCGGTAGGGAAGGTATAGGATGCAAGATCAATGATAATTCTCGTCTACGATTTTCATGCTTGTGGTTCAGGACCATTAATATCTAATGACAGAAAAGGAAAGAAAATAACTTCTAAGCTCACTTTCCTCATTTTCATGCAATAAAATTCTAACATGAACATTCATCTGTGTTAAGAATCAAAAAATCTTTCAAAAATTAAGAAAAATTTGAGGATCTATGCTACTTGAAAATTTGGTGCATGCATGGCTGCTCTATTGCACTCCACTCATTTTAGCCCAATCCACAAATTGCATACCACCATATATATTGTTGGCAAATCGTACACCTACAGTAAAAGCCATTGCAAGTGGAGGGACCTGCTTCGCCAAAGCCGATGCCTCAACCAGCTGTTCTAGTCCATTTATGATTTGATAACGAGTGTTTGAGGATACTGCGAGAAATACACCTGATATACATGGCAACCCAATAAGTGAAACCAAGTTAATGAATAAAAAACACAGGCAATTTCACTCTTCACTGGTGCACATTAGAAGAGGCACAACAGTTTATCGATTGTATTAAATATAACACAGCCCAAGAGGAAATATAAGTTTCTTCTCTCACTAAAGAAGAAGAGAAAAAATCCACATTTCTTGCCTGAATCCCTCTCTCCCCACGTGTTAAGAAGCAGCAGAGTAGTTTTCAGAGACTGTAATGACTGTTTACAGACAGCATATAGACAGGAGAAAGAAAAAGAAGAGCAAGTCATACCCCAAAGTGCAGCACTTTGAAATAGAGGAGGCACAGGAATGTCTTCTTCTGATTTTCTTATCCTCCTAATAAGCAAATAAAATTGTATCAGCATGTGACATATTTGTTAATAAATTCTCAGTTTTCAGCTACTTCTATACTTGAAAGAGGGAACAAAATACAAGAAATGAAAATATTTCTCTCCTAACTATTTCTATCGACTCATTATATTAATATATGATCAGATAGCGAGCACCACTGCATGTTTGGAGCTAATCTGCATTTAGCATCATCCAGAAACACCATACAATGCATAGAAAATGAAAAATAACTGAATCAAAATCACTCACATATTCTTTCTGTGTGTATACACTATACACAGCTATACATATCTAACTCTGTGTATACAACAAAAATCATCTAGAAGAGCACAAACCAACCACAAAGGTTTCTAATCCGTTATGATAACTAATTTTTCTTTGGTCTAATGGGAAAAAGTTATGCATCCAACAATTATAATATGAAGTGGTGTCACTTGGAAATTTCAAGAATTGATTGGCTTCTTACATTGCTAAGTAAAGCTTAATTTAAAAAGGGAAAACTATGATGAATTATGAAAACATACCGCTTTGCATTCATGATCATATTTGCAATCCCTTGGCCAACAAGGCCACATCCAAACCCAACTGATCCATACAAGATACCCTGAAACAAAAATTTCAGAAAGAAATTAAACCAAGAATGAAGTTACATGTAGAGAAAATGAGCCAATGCTGAATCCCATAAAAACTAACTTGATGAGAGCTAACTTATACACATTTTACGCATCAAATTCTATCACATTTACACTTATTTTATGTTCTCATTGCACTTTATTTGTTTATTTTGCGTCTTACAGGTATTAGGAAACAAAATGAGCAAAAATGAACAAAAACGTGTTTAGAGTGCACTCAGGGGTACTCAATCGATGATCGATCAAGGACCCTAGGATAAAAATTAGAAATCCACCTTTGACAGCTTGATCAATGACTAATAGCTCGATCAAGGGTGCTAGTTTATTTTATTTTATTCATTTTTGTTACCTACTAATTTTCTTGGAGTGTTGAATGTTAACCATACATTTAATAGACTCATGCAACTAACTCTGAGCATCAAAAAGGCAATTGGAAGCACATTAATACTATAAGTGAATTTAAAAATCAGATACCTGGGTTTGATTCACACTCTAACATATTCAATGCAGAATGGTGAGGTTACCCAAACTCAAGCTACTCATATAGAAATCAACAGTTGATTTCAACATCACACCTAACTTCTCATTGCAACACCACAACCTACTCCACCTACTCAAGGTAAATTTCTTGAGGATTTAATAAATTATTTAGTTATTAATACTCTACATTTTCAACAGAAAACTCAAACTTCGTTGAGAAACCTTGAGACTCTTATCATAGCTATGGAAAAGACTAGAGGCAAACGCAGCTGGAGAACTCCCATCTCAAATAGTTACCAATCCTAAGGAGACCGCCAGTGCCATTACTTTAGAGAGTGGCAAGCAGTAGAGTAGCCAAAGAGTCCCTAAAAATGATACAAGCAATCGGTAAGCTCCCTCTCAAACAGTTGCCAATCCTAAGGAGAGTGTCAATACCATTTACCTTAAAAAGATATAACTAAGGAAACTAGTGAGGAAGAAAAGACCAACACCCCACAAAAATCTAATGTGGCACCAAAGATTAGTACCTTAACCTTCCTTTTCTACTAATGAGTATGCTTTATCTTTTTCCAACATGTTAACAAATTTAAAAAAGCAAAATCATGAAAAAAAAATTTAAAGACCTTCCAAAAGGTAAAAATCCCCGTACCTCTCTTGGAGGCTATTAAGCAAGCAAGTGTTTTGGTATGCAAAGTACCTTTAATAAACTATGTACTACAAAGAGCAAGCTTAAGGATATAAAGAGGTAAGTGTGAGAGAGAATGTGTCTAATGTTCTTCAAAAGATGCTTGCAACAAGGTGCAAGGATGTGCATAATGGACTGCTAGTTCAAAAGCTTGAAATTACACACTTCAAGATCTTTGATGTTGGTGGATGATAAGAATTGATTGTGTCAAGCTAATGACGTTAAACCAAGCGCTAAATAAGAGGTAACTCATCATATTTGTCTTCTATTACCCTCTCTTTATTTTCATTATGCTATATACATGCCTTACATTGAGGACAATGTAAGAATTAAGTGTGGGGGAGAGGAAACATTTCATATTTTTAGTTAGGTAGTTTAGGGTGCTTTAGGATGCAACAAATTTTTTTTTAAATTATTATTAGCATGTTACTAAAATTAGAATTTGGAACTTGCGTAGATAATATATGATATTGTATGTTTTCTGGTATCTATGATGATAAATGCTCAAAAACATAAGGTTTTGAATGATATTAAGCCTTATTCTTTAGTTTTTGAATGATATTGAGCCTTATTCTTTAGTGAATGCATACTTTGTGATAATCTAGTTTAGAAAATAAATTCAAAGTAGGTGATATGATGATTTATGTGTTTTAATTTATGAAGTGCAATGTTAATTCTTTGGAATGTTATAATAATTTTGATAAGGAGGATTAGGTTGCTAGAACTTTCTCTTATGTTTATCAAAGCGAATGTTAATCGAGTATTGTTTTAAAAATGATTAAAGTATTAGGATTAAATCCTTAGCCAAATTGTCTAACCCCTAACATTGTTATTCTCAAGAGAACAACCCCTTTAGTAAGCCAATTTGATCCTATATGAACCACTTGTTTATACGCACTCCTATCCCTTTGAACCAAATATATTGGCTATATCTTATAGTTCTTACATGGAGTTGCATAAAAAGATGGTAGATTCTAAGAAGAGTGCTAGACTAGGATTTAAAAGTATAGTGTGGTTAATCTTGTAAAAGTTCATAACACTGAAAAAATAACCTTAAAAGTATAGTATGGTTAATGTTGTAAAAGTATAGAAAATTAAGCACCGCTTACAGACAGATAATTTATAAAAAAAGAAGATAAAAGCAAATAATTATAAAAAAGAAAAAATAAATATTTTATTGTTGTTTTCTTTATCACTAGTACTAAATATTTTAATTGACATAAGTTCTCTCCCACTAATAACCCTTACTTCAACTATATTACAATTGACACATTTTTTATAAGAGTAAGGAATTAACTTTTGACATGCCTTTCGAACTTATCATAATTCAAGAAAGAACCAAAATATCAAAAATGAGAAAAGACAAAATAGGCAATCCACCCCACCGTCCTCCCACCAGGAAACACCACTCAAGAGTTCTGATTTACAAGTTCAAGAATAAGATCATATTAAGTAAACAAAAAGAACTACCTTATAGAAGTATGCAGCAATCCGCTGGTTTGGGGTGAATTTACATCCTGGCCTTTCAGCTTCAAAGACACTGCAAAATAGAAATATCTTACTGTGAATAGTCATTTTGAAGGGCAACCGAAATTTCAATAATATGGAAGGACAGAAAAACCTGCAGAACAGAGCTAAAATAAGAGAAGACACTAATCAGAGCTCTGATGCAACATGCAAGTTCAGCTTGTAGTTAAGACTAAATTTTAAAAACAGATATGGTATTATCAATCCTCAAGACTACATATGATACTCACCTGCTAGGAAGTGATCTGGAAGCTTGTTGTATGTGTCCAAAAAACCCTTTTACTGTAGATGGTTGTCCAATACGAGCATATGGTGCTAGCATACCAACCAAAGCAATATCAACTACCACACCAACCAAGAGATCAGCAGCGTACAATTCAAACTCTGCCCAGAAATCCTTTCCCCTTTTCTGGACTTCTGCAAAGGTGGCACAACAAGAATCTATAACTATCTGCATTCCACGAAATCAACAAGATCCTCTTAATCATAAGACAGAATCCAAAACCGAGAGATAGGGAAGAACTGCGTCTCAAGTTATTCACCAACCTCACCCCACCCCCCACCCCCCCAAAAAAAACAAAAAAAACACTCAAAACAAACCTCTGTGCCAACTTTAAACAGAAAAGATGGATCGGCCAGCATTCGATTACGTAACATTGAGCAGTACTTCATGAGAAAACCCATTGGCCAAGCTGAACCCTGAAAAATAACATAATTCATAATCAGATAAGAATTATACAAATCCATAATCTTTAAGACAGCATTTTACATTTAGTTTACTTAAGAAAATTTAGAAAAAATTTAAAGCCCAAAAAATGTAGCTAAAAAAGGGATAAAAAACCCCATTATTCTTTGGTAAAGTCACAAAATTTACCGTTCTGTTGTACCTCGTTCGCTTTTAACAACCAAACAAAGCACCAAAGCACAAAACAGAATAAACTATCACCTGCAAATCCAAATACCGTAGAAGAAACATTTTCCGAATCCCAGTAGTCTCAGCAGCCCCAACCAAATCCGAAGGAAGCTTCACTCCCCTCGCTTCCGCTTCCCTCATCACCTCCTCAAATTTCATAATCGCCCCAAATTCCTGCTCTTCATGATCGTCTCCCTCTTCACCATCCCCACCACCACCTCTTCCAAAAGAATCGCCATTACTACCACCACCGCCGACATTATCATCGCCATCAGTTCTAAATATGGGTTCGGATCCCAAGCTTTTCGGCACGAGGAGCTTATGATTCCCAAACGAAAAATGACGTAGGACCCCCAGTTTTGGCGAGCTACGGTCTCCGAAAATTTGTTGTTTGGGATATTCCAAAACCCTTGTCTCAGTGGCTAAATGGTGGAAGCATTTATCGGCCGACAATGAGACGTTGAACTTTGAGAAATGTGATCGGCAAGGTCCCAAGCTTGGCGAGGAAATCGACATAATGAAGAAATTAGAAACAGAGTGGTGGGAGGGACAAGGCCAAACTAGAGAAATTAGGAGGGTTTAATGGCTTACTTTCAGATGAGGAGCGGACCATGGTAAGGACATACAAAACCGAAAGCGATTGGTTAAGTTTCATAAGAACGTTAAAAAAATTCCATAAATTAACGTCACCTGAGAGATTCGAACTCTATTGGAGAAACCCCACGCCTTAACCACTCGGCCAAAGTGAGAGACTTGTCGAACAAGTTTATTAATAATATAATTATAATATTTTACAAATGCTAACTATGAACCTAATAGAAGAATCTTAGATCATAGTCCGTAGAATGTAATATATTGAAAATAAAAATGATAATAACAATCGATTAAATAGAAATAATATTATTATTATTATATTTAATTAAACAATATAATTAAAATAATGATAAATATTAAAATAAAATTTATAAAATAATAACAAATAATGTATAATAAAAATAGAAAATTTTAACGTATTTTTAATAAGTGTGTGAAGAATACGGATTTCTACTATTATTAGAATATTTTATATTTTATTTAAGATTAATAATTAAATAAAATATATAAATATTTTAAATTATTATATTATAATTTGTATTATTATTAACTAAATATGAACTTAGTGTTTGTAGAATAAAAAATTATGATGGAAAGAAAAATGTGAGAAAAAATAAATGGGAGGAATAACTAAAATTTTCACGATGTTTGGTTAATCGAAGAAATTGAGGAAAACTTTTGATTTTTTACAAGTTCAACTAAATTATAAAAATGGTATTTAAAAAACAATTTCCTTCAAACCTTTTTTTCTTCGAGATACTTTATTGGGACCAACAAAATAATCTTATAATACATATACAATAAAAAAACATTAGAAAGAAATATTTTCATTATTTAATAAAAAATTAAATTTTAGTGTTATTTAAAAAAACAAACTATCAAACTTGCTAACCAAACCTCACAATAAAACGAGATTTGAAGTTCTTAAGTTGTGTTGTCTCATAAGCACGAGGAGGTGTTAAGCATAGTATGGGTTAGGAAAGTAGTTAGAAGTGTCTATACATTAATAGTATAAATTATAAATGCTAACAAGTACATGAATCATTAATAGTTTAGTGATAAGTTTACCCAATGTCAATCTCTCACGGAATTGCAATGATTTTAAATTCTTTATTTTCTTTCTCAAAAATAATAAATGAATAAAATAAAACAAACCTAAATATTAAAAAAAAATGATCGAAAATATTAGGAAATAAAATAATTAAATTAAATGATTAAATTAAAAAAATGAATACAGAATTTTAATTAAAATATGGGACAACTAATGACAAAACATAGACATTTAATTAGTTAACTAATCATGAATTGAATTAATTATGTGAATGTAAAAATTAAGTCTAATTTAATAAGATTAATTACATTCTATGCCCACAAAGTATGTGATTAGTTACAAATATATTCAAAATATTTACTTAATTGTAATTATGTCCACAATTTATGAATAAGATAAAAATATGTCCAATGTCAAACATTTTTAAAGTTCTAATTATGTCCATAATGTATGAGTAAAAATAAAAACACGTACAATTAACGTTAGGCATGTTTTTATTGTTACTCATATATTGTTGACATAATTACAATTAAGTAAATTTTTTGGATATATTTATAACTAATCACATGTATTGTGGTTATAAAACGTAATTGACCTAAGTTAGTAATATTAAATTCCCTTCTAAACCTATAAAACCCAATGATTATGGTAATTCTCGATTACAATTAACCAATTAATTCCTTTGATCTAGTAATTGAATTATCATAAGAAAAGCATACAACAAATTTAAGATTATTAATTTTTTCACTAAATTATAAATCCCAATGATCATGAAAATTTCATTGAATATCAACTAACTAATTTTGTTGATCTATATAATTAATTCATTAATTAGGAATAGCACAAAAAATTTCAAATTATCTAAACTAACACAATATTTATGTAATTAATTTAAATTATTTTTTAATAGAACACAATTAGACCTAGATGATTTTTCCAAGAGCCTAATTCTCAAATATTCTCTTTAATCATAAATTAAGATTTATTCATTAATAATTCATAATTAAATACATCAAGTAACAAGAACAAGAAATAATCTCAATCTTTATTCAAATAATAATCCACCTAAAAAATCAATTCAATCATGGAATCAAAGCTAAAACTCATAAATAAATTAACCTAACATAATTAAATACAAAAATCAAGAATTTAATTACAAAAGGTATAATTTTTTTGATAAAATTAACAATAAAACTTAAAAAGTAAAATACCAAGGAATAAACAATCATCTAAGTCTTGAACTGGTTGATCTTTCTCTTCAAAATACTTCGTAGAATGCCCAACATTGGTAGATTTGTTCTCTTGATTGTTGCTAAAAATTTAGGGTATTTTCTTTCATTTTTAGTACAAAGTTATGTTCAAATAAGACCTAAAAATGATATAATTATGCAACAATTTTACATAGAAATATTCTAGACCGTTAGATCTAGATCTAGTGGTTGAAAAATGCTAAAAAAACATATTGTGCCACTTTTTCAAAAACAGTTATGCTTTCATTTTAGGATTAGAATAATGTGTTGTTGTTGGACGCAAAATGGCATAGTTTTGACACTTGTTTTTCTAAGCTTATCCTGACTCATTTTATGTTGATCCAGGATGCTCGATCTTCGTCTTATTCAATCAAACATGCTAAGTAAATCCACGAAAATGCTACATATATCCACCTAGTTTCTTTTTTCTTAAGTTTCTATGCTCATAATTTTCTAGATGCAACTACAATATTTTTCACCAACTCTATAAATTATATAAAATTTCAAGAACTTTTTTAAAAAAAAGAACCTTAAAAATTTTCCAAATGAACATTCATATGTAAAATAACAAAAATAATTAAATAATTTTTAAAAATATAACAAAATAATAAAATAAATATTGATTTATCATACCCATAACCTATACATTTGGTGGCAAGAATATGTAGAGTGATATATATATATATATATATATATATCTTTTCATCATTTTTCTTTTTCTCTTTTTTCATTTTGTAATGTCAAGTAGATGAAGAGGAATGTAGAGAGATATGACATTTCACATGAAAGAAGAAGATATACTTTGCTTGTTGTCTCTTATTAAAGAAAATTTTACATGCTTTTATATATATGCATTTATTTATATATAGAACATCCATTTTCATACAAATACTAATAACATATATTTTTAAAATCAATAAAGTGCACCACTACTAGCCAATTTAGAGATACTTACCTCGTGTTTGGTTGATTGGAATGGAATGGAGTGGAATCAATTCCTTCCAATTTTATGTTTGATTGAGCTAAAAAAATTAGAATGAAATGTAATCGATTCATAAAAAAGAATGAATCAAAATTCTTTCTCCCCCTTAAGTAATCATGATTTCATTTCCATCTCAAATTGTTTTTTCAATTTTATCTTAACCTAAATATAACCCTAAATCCTAAATCCTAAACCTTAAACCCTAAACCCTAAATCCTATTTAAAAAAATAATAATTTTAACCCTAAAATCTTAACGTACAAATATAACCCTAAATCACAAAACCCAAAACCCAATTTAGAAAAATAATAATTTTAACCCTAAACCCTAAACCTCAAATCCTAAATCCCAAAACCCTAAACCCTAAACCTCAAATCCTAAATCCCAAAACCCTAAACCCTATTTAGAAAAATAATAATTTTAACCCTAAACCTTAACCCACAAATATAACCCTAAATCCTAATCCCCAAATCCCAAAACTGTAAACCCTATTTAAAAAATTATAATTTTAACCTTAAAGCTTAACCTACAAATATAACCCTAAGCCCTAAACCCTAAATCCCTAAATGCCAAATCTCAAACCTTAAAACGCTAAACCCTATTTAGAAAAATAATAAATTTAATAATATATTTTATTTTTAAGTAATAATTATTTTGAAAAATAATAATTTCAATAATATATTTTGTCTGACGAAAAAATAATAATTAAATGATATTATTTAAACTTTACTGAATATAGTAGGGATATTATGATAATATACGGTATTTTCCATTCCATTCCAATTATAAACCAAACATTTTAATACTGATTCTTTCTATGATTCTAATGATTAAACCAAACAAAACTGTTTCTTTTTCATTCTCATTCCGATTCCGATTCTGATTCCGATTTTCATTCTCATTCCGATTACATTCTGTGAACCAAACGTCACCTTAGAGTTTTGATTTGATTGATAAAAAAGAATATGCATAGATGAGAAAAAAATATCCATAGATGTTTGGTAAACGTAATATACCATGGGAGAATTGGTATAAGGAATTTGGAAAACATAGGTAGGAAGTTAGTGTGACTTATAAGATTATTAAATGTGCAATTTAAAAAAAAATGAGCAAGTGAGGATTTACCTTATAATAGAATTAATGAGATAGGTGCATCCTAACTTATTTCCCAAAAGTTAATAGAAGAGTATTAGTAAGTGACGTTAAAATAGTATCAGCATCTTGTTCAATTTAAAAAAACTTCTATGATAAATGTTTTCCTGCTCACGTTAAATTAAAGGAAAAAATGTTATGGGATCTTTTTTTTAATAAAAATATTGTTTATTTTTCTAATTTTCAAAATATTAAATATTTAAAAAGTACTAAATATATCATGTTTTAATGTCATTTAATTAATAAAATAAATTCTATTTGTTTTATTCTATTATATTTAAGACAAATCTATTTGTTCAGATTAATGGGTATATTATAATGTTTTGCATGTATTTTAATATATAAATATTAAAATAAAGAAAAATACTTAAAACATGTTTATCACACTTTATGGAGCTTAAATGAATATAATTTATTTGATATTATCCAAATTGAATAAAAGAGATAATGAAAAATAAATAATTATATGCCGCAACACAAGAAGGTTTGAACATATTAGAAATCTAGTTATGATCTGATCGCACCGCGACGAAAACACAAATTTTTCTCACATTCTTTCATATAAATAAGATCCCTTTCAAGTTGCATTTTCAACTACTTTCTCTCCCCTTTTTTTTATTTTTAGATTTTAGCTTTTAGAATTTATTTAGTTTTTTCCTCAATTTTGAGGAATAACTTTTTATGTTTTAGTAGTTTCTTGTTTTCAATTCAATAAATTCTGGAGTACAATTGTTATCGGAATTTTCCAATCTTAGAATCAATCTTTCAAAGTTATGTAAGAATATTGTTAAAGTATAATTATATTCCTTTTGTTATCTATATATTTGTGTTGCTTCTTTTATCTCATTCTTGATTTATCTATGATCAATTATAACATGTCTGGTTGATAGTGAATATAAGCTTGCAAAATATTGAATAGATAAAATATTTTTTTAAAATAAATTGATTTTATTTTTTATTCAAGATTTTGTAAAGAATTTTATTTGAAGAAGTACATTACTCTTAATAACAAACTTAATATTAGAGTTAAAATTAATATTTAATCACCTTCACTTAATTTGGAGTAATACTCTTTTATTTTATATTTAATTATTTTGATATTTAGAGCGAATATCTATTTTAAAGGTTTTTTTTAGAAAGAATTATTATTTAAAAATGTATTGATCATATTTTTTCTTAAATAGTTTTAAAATCTGAAAGTTATTTGTCAGATAGTTAAATTCTTAAGTTTAATTCGGATACCTTAAATAAAATTTAATTAACTAACTCTATTTAAAGCTATGATTAGACGGTTTACTATTTTTGCTCCGCCTAGTAATATTAGTTAATTAATATTAAACAAAATAATTTCGACGCCACCTAAATACACTTTCATATAATTATTCTCCATTGTTTTATAAATGTATTAAATTGCATGAGTATTTATTGAATCTATGTTTATCTTTATCTTTATGCTTTAGATTAGTTTTAAAAAAAAATCATTGTGATAGAATATTTAGGTTTAATTTTATTTTTTAAAATTTGAATAATATTTAAAAATCATACAATATTACTTCCTTCAATCGACATTGAGAGTATACTTATCACTTCTATAAATGATTCGTACACTTGTCAGAATTAATAAAATTTAAAATGAATAAATATTTACGAAATTGATATTATTCCCAATCTTATTCCTCAATTTTTTGGGAAGTAATGGTGTTTTTATATCATTATCAAATCTAAAAAACTTTATGTGATGTAAATATTATGATTTTTATTTTTAAAACTTAATTTCAAATAAAAATTAAATAAAAAGTCTAAAAATATATATATTAGACAGAATTTAAATTAATATCTAAATTCTTTATCACACATATTAAAAAAATCATAAATAAATGATATTAGTTTTAAATTCAAATTTAAATCTGTAAAATATAGAAATCTAAATTTTTTGAATAAATTTTTGTGATTTATGGTTCATAAAAAAAATTTTAAATTTAAATTAATTTAATTATTAAATTTCAAAAAAATCTAAATAAACAGTAAAATCGAAAAAAATAATTGAAAAGGCAGTTCAAAGACTGTTTAGGAAAATTTGAATAGTAAAATCTAAAATTTTTAACTTAAAAAAATCATAAATAAAAGATATTAGTTTTAAATTAAAATTAAAATCTTTAAAAAAAATAAAAATCTTAATTTTTTGAATAAATCTTTGTGATTTACGGTTCATAAAAAAATAATAAATCTAAAATTTAAAGTAATTTATTTAAATTATTAAATTTTGAAAAATCTAAATAAATATTAAAATTGAAAAATAAATTGAAAAAGCAGTTTAGAGACTGTCCAGGAAATTTGAAGAGTAAAATCTAAAATTTTTATTTTAGAAAAAATTATAAATACAATATATTAGTTTTAAATTTAAATATAAATCTTTCAAAAAATAAAAATCTATTTTTTTTGTATAAATCTTTGTGATTTACAGTTTATAAAAAATAATAAAACTTGAATTTAAATTAATTTAACTTAATTATTAAATTTAAAAAAATGTAAATAAATACTAAAATATAAAATATAAAAATTTTGAAAAAGCAATTTATAGACTGTTAGGGAAATTTCAACAGAAAAATCTAAAATTTTTAATTTTTAAAATATAATAATAAAACTAAAAAATTATTGTTCTATGAACAATAAATCTGGGAACACTAATTTCATAAAAAAATCAAATATAAAAAATACATTTTAAATTTGAATTTTATTGCAATTTAAAATTTATAAAATAAAATAAAAATTAATTTTTAACTTAATTTTTATTTTAAATTTCATTATCTAAATAAATAAAAAATATATTAATAATTAATTAAATAAAAAAAATTTAAATAAATTTTTATTTAATTATATAATTTCATTAAATAATAATTAATTAATTAATTAAAAAAATTAAATATATATATATAAATAAAAAATAAAAACTAATTGTGTAATAGCATGAAAAATAAATATCTAAGGAAGTTTTGTTTAGAAGACTAGTTCTTAGAAACCTTTGTGTTATTAGTCTTTCTTAGAAACATTACTGTGTCTAGAATGCTGGTTTTTAAGGAGGTTTTATCTCACTATTCTTTCCTAATAGCATTCTTGGTTAATACTGATTATGTTATTTAACTTAAAGATTAACTTAACTTGTTTATTTAGTACTTTTGTACTAAATAATTATGTATATTTTTTCTAAATTTTTATATAGTTATTTTATTTTATTTTTTATTTTTAATTGATAGGTGTTTTAAATTTATGTTTTTAATAGTTTATGTATAGTAGGAGATCACTATACATAGATAATATTCATAAATTTAAACAACTATCCATGAGGTTGGATTCTAACCATCACCTTATTTTTGAGCTAAACACATTATCAAGCCTTAATCCTCCACCAGAACTAATAGAAATGAGAGAAAACTCACATGTTAGGGAAACCACCATGAATGAGTTTGCACGGCCAGTAATTGGTGCGACAACTACCTCTATCTAGCGAGCAAAACACTTAATGACGTCCAAATTAATTATTCCACTACTAAGAAAAAGTTCTTGACTATTGTGTTTTCTTTAGACAAATTTAGGTCTTACTTAGTTGATTCGAAAGTAATTGTGCATTTTGATCATTCTGCTTTGAGATAATTATTAAGTAAACCTAATGCAAAGTCAAGATTAATCAGGTGAGTCTTACTCTTACAAGAATTTGACAAAGAAATCAAAGATAAGAAGGGCAATGAAATCTTAGTAACTGACTATTGATCTAAGTTAATTTCTGACTTCAATTCTCTTGAAGGTGAAAGTAAAGATGATATAATTGAAAATTTTCTTGATAAATAGTTATTTTTAGTAGGTCTAAATCCTTGGTATACATATATCATTAACTATCTGGCCACCACTGGTGTTTCTAGAGCCCACATTTCTTCTCTGGAAAAGAAAAGGTTTCTAACTTATTTCTGACAATAGTTTAGGGATGACCCTTATTTATTCATAATTAGTCAAGATCAAGTCATTTGGAGGTGTGTTCCTGAAGAAGAACATAAAAGCTTTATGACATTTTGTCATGAACTTCATTGTAGAGGCCATTTTAATGGTAAGAAAACTGCCCTTAAGGTATCACAGTCTGGATTCTATTGTCCAACTCTTTTCAAAGATGCTAATATGTTTTGTGCACAATGTGATCCATGTCAAAGAACATTCAACATAAGCAAAAGAGCTAAAATTCCTTTGAAATCTAATTTAGTGTTTGAACTCTTTGATGTATGGAGGATTGACTTTATGGGTCCTTTTCCCCATCCAATAGTTTTGAATATATCTTGGTTGTTGTAGATTATATATTCAAGTGGGTAGAAGTTATACCCATTAAAACTAATGATGTAAATGTTGTTGTGAAATTCATTAAACATTTGATATTTAATAGATTTAGGATGCCTAGAGCAATAATAAGTGATGAAGGTAGCCATTTTTGCAATAGACTCTTTGATAGAATACTGAAGAAGTACAATGTTTCACATAGAGTGGCAACTCCTTATGAACCTCAAATTTCCGATCAAGTGGAAGTAGGAAAGTCAAGAGAATTTTGGAATGCACCGTGCATCCTTCAAGAAAGGACTAGGTAATCAAGTTGAATGATGCCTTATGAGCATACCGCATAGCTTACAAAACACCCATTGGGATGAGCCCTTATCGGTTAATCTTTGGGAGAGCGTGTCACATTTTCGTTGAACTCAAACACAAGGATTATTGGGCAATTAAAGAGCTAAACATAGATTTAGATAAAGTAAGAGAAAAACGGTTGCTCCATCTTAATGAGTTGGAAGAGATTAGGGACGAAGCCTATGAAAATGCAAAATTATACAAAGAGCGTACCAAACGCTATCATGACAAAAGCTAGTTCCTAAGTCTTTTCTTCTTAGAATGAAAGTTTTTTTATTTAACTCTCGTTTGAGATTGTTTCCAGGAAAATTGAGATCAAGATGTGATGGACCTTACATAATTGTCCAAATTTTTCACATGGAGCATTAGAATTATTGAATCTAAAGACACAAATAACTTTCAAAGTCAATAGGCACCGTGTAACTCCTTATTTAGAAGGAGAATACAACATGGCTAACGCTGATTCCATATTGATAAATTGATCCTCAGCACTATAAAGATGGATTTTGTTGGGATATTAAACCAAGCGGTAGATGAGAATGAAACCCATCAATGTAAGTAATTTTTCTTTTATGCAATTTTATTTAATTAGTTTCTTTTATGTTTGTTTATTTTATTTTAAGCATTAATATAATTAACGTTTCGAGATGTGTTAGAACTTACAATATTCTATCTCTGAGCATAATTATTTCAAGCTGATGTTAGGGTCACCTTGTTTTCCATATCAAATCATTAATACATCCAACGTATTGGTAACTTTTCTATCTCTATTCTTGCAATTTACATTTCTTAAACATTGAGGACAATATAGATTCTAGGTTGGGGTGAGTATATAAAAGTTACACATTTTATACATTTTTTATTCTTAGATAATTTAAACAATTTTCATATAATTTTATTTATTACTTTTATTTGTAATTTATTTCTTTAGTAACTTTTAGTTTTTTTTAGAGTACTTTTAAAATTTTTCCCAAAAATTAATCATGTATTAGGAATAAATTTAAATGATGGTCAAGTCTTTTATACTATTAGATTAATTTCCAAAAATATATTATGAAGTAATGTGATAATTAGTTTGTTTTTGCCATAACTAATATTTCTTGATAAGGTGTGAAAATTATATTAAACCCAAAATTGTTGTTTAGGAATTAAATAGTGGAGATTATCCTTAAGAGAAATATTTTGAGCCTACTATTTTTTATTCTGAGTGATAAATATTATTATTTCTACTCTAAACACTTTTTCTTATTTCTTCAGCATTATTAAATGATCTCTATAAGACGTAGCATTGAATGTCTATATTTTTACACCTTAATAAAGTGTTATATATTTATTTTTTATTTGCTTAGATTAAATGATTTAAGTATAAATTGATAGTATATATCTTTCTTCATTCATGTATAAATTTTATTAAAAAAAAAAGATATATCTAGGATTACCTAAACAAATATAAATAGAAAAGCCAAATATTAACTACTCACCTTACCATATAAAAAATGTACAATCTTTTCATGGGTCCACTCTCTAAAAAAATGGATTCTCTTATAAAAAAAAGAATATAAGAGAAAGAAAAAATAGAAAGAAATAGAGAAAAATGAATAATATAATCTATATACTATGACCCCAAAAGCCTAAACAGTTGTGAGAAATGGTTTATTGTGATAGAAAATATAGAAAGTAATTTCCTTAGAAGTCATTGCATTTTCATATATTTTCTAAAAGGCACATTACTTGATATTTTTATTTAATAAATTTGATTGATGCATAAAAATAATGTATAATATTTTATAAATCCTTACATTTGATTCCTTTCATGAAATTAGCGTTAAATTAACACTTTAAGTCTTTCTTCTTTATACATATGTGAATATATTAGTTCATTTCTATACATCAATTCTTTTGCATATAAATTAGTATAAGTGTTTGAACCCATAAGATTCAGTGTTTTTCAAAATATTAATTTGTGAGGAATAAAGTCGAAGCGAATTCGGATTCCTCACACTAAGTTTGGATGAAATTAAATTGATACATTTTTTTATATAAAATATGAAAATAATTTTCAACTAATTATTATAATAAATCATGAATGTTTAGGGAGTTGAAATAATCTATGCTTAAGATTTTAATTATAAAATTTAAAAGAGATTATAAACATGGAATTTTTTATATTTCATTTCTTTATTTTATTTTAGTCTTTTTACTTTGTTTTAAATTTTATTAACTTCTTATTTTATTTTTTTTGTTAATTTTTATTAGTATCATTACAAAAATCCTCATGAGACTTAAACTCATCCACTAAAGCAACCTAGGGGTTTAGCGATTTGTTGCATATACTAAATGCAACCGTATCAATCCATATAAGTGATTTCAGTTAATTTAATTTTTAGTTTTAATCGCTTCTTTTGCTAAGAGACTAGCAAAAAGCTGGTTGAGGGTTGTGATGAGTGCTTAAAAAGCACTAAATATACCATGTTTTAATGTCATTTAATTAATAAAATGGATTTTTATTTGTTTTATTCTATTATATTTTAGACAAATCTATTTGTTCAAATTAATGAGTATATTGTAGTGTTTTGTACGTATTTTAATATATAAATATTAAAATAAAGAAAAATACTTGAAGCATGTTTATCACACTTTTTAGAGCTTAAATGAATATCATTTATTTGATATTATCCAAAGTGAAGATAATGGAAAAACAATTGTATGCTGCGACACAATGAGATTTGAACATGTCAAAAATCTAGTTGTGATCTGATCGTGTCGCGACAACAACACAAGTTTTTCTTACATTATTTCCTATAAATAGGATCTCCTATATACAAAGAAAAGAAGCTTCCAAGTTGCGTTTTCAGCAACTTTCTCTCCCCCTTTCTATAGATTTTTATATTTTAGCTTTTAGAATTTATTTGGTTTTTTCCTCAATTTTGAGGAATAACTTGTTTATGTTTTAGTAGTTTCTTGTTTTCAATTCAACAAATTCTGGAGTGCAGTTGTTATCAGAGTTTTTTCAATCTTAGAATCAACCCTTCAAAGTTGTGTAAGGATATTGTTAAAGTACTAATTATATTCCTTTTGTAGTCCATATATTTGTGTTGCTTCTTATATGTCATTCTTGATTTATCTATGATTAATTATAACATGTTTGGCTAATAGTGAATATGATGTAATAATAAGATTGATATGTTTGTAAAATATTGAATAAGTAAAACATTTTCTTAAAATAAATTGATTTTATTTTTTATTTAGATTTTTATAAAGAATGTTATTTGAAGGAATAAATTCGTCTTAATAACAAACTTAATATGAGAGTTAAAATTAAGATTTAATCACCTTCACTTAATTTAGAGTAATATTTTTTTATTTTAGATTTAATTATTAGGATATTTAGAACGAATATCTATTTCAAAGGTTTTTTACAAAGAATTATTATTTAAAAATGTATTGATAATATTTTTTCTTAAATAGTTTTAAAACTTGAAAGTTATTTTTCAGATAGTTAAATTCTTAAGTTTAATTTGAACACCTTAAATAAAGTTTAATTAACTAACTCCATTTAAAGCTATGATTTACTAATTTCTTAAAAATAAAGTTGAAATTTAATATTTAATTAATTAATAAGTCACATCTAGGAATAATAGTTAATTAATATTAAACAAAAGAATTTTGGCCCAACCTAAATACACTTTCATACCAACAAGAGAAAATCAATAAATATCAATTTCTATATTTAATAACCTAAATAATATGAGCAAGTATAATTACTGAATTATTATATCCATTTTTCTCCATAGTTTATAAATGTATTAAATTATATGAGTATTTGTTGAATCCTTTATACTTTAGATTAGTTTTTTCAAAAATCAAATCATTGTGATATAATATTTAGGTTTAATTTTGTTTTTCAAAATTTGAATAATATTTAAAAACCACACAATATTATTTTCTTAAATTGACCTTGAGAGTATACTTATCATTTCTAAAAATGATTAATACACTTACGAGAATTAATAAAATTTAAAATAGATAAATATTTACAAAATTTATATTATCTATGAATTCTTTTATCAAAAAGGTTTTTGTTAGTCCTTTTAATTATAAAAAATATGTTTATGAGTTATTTTATTTATAATAAAAAAGAGACATAAAAAGACTTATTGATAAAAAAATGTTAAATAGATACTGATGAAGATATTTTCATTATTTATCAAACCCAAAAAATTACAAACATAAATGGTATATATACTTGATTAAATAAACTAAATATTACTTTCTCAAAATTAAGTAACCAAATGACACATTTTATATAAATAAATTGGCCACCCACCTTAAATTATATAGTATTTGAAACTCTCGTAATTAATCCATAAAAATAACTTCTTAAAATAAAATAAAAAAGATAATGAAAATATTATTTTATTAAAATAACTAATCAAAGTACCAAACTAATAGATAACATATTTTCATATAAAAATGGAAAACTCAAAAAAATGGCTTTTAAGAGTTTTCTTTAGATAGGAAATTGTTTTATATACTTGATTAACTTAACATTTTTTAAAATAGATATTAAAATCATTTTTTTATTAATTAAAGGAATTATTATAAGATATAATTTAAACTTAAATTTAAAATGATAGAAATAAAAAATCATACCACCTAATTTATAAATAAATCTTAAATTAACATTTTTTAAAATAGGTATTAAAGTTATTTTTTTATTAATTAAAGGGATTATTATTAGGTATAATTCAAACTTAAATTGATAATGGTAGAAATAAAAAATCATAACACCTGATTTATAAATAAATCTTAAATATATATATATATGAAAACATATTTTCATTTGATTAACTTAACATGTTTCCAGCAAAAAAACAAATAAATCAACAAACACATAAATTTACCAAATACTTCGTCAAAATAAATTATCAGATACTAGTTACAGGTTACCATGCACGCGTTATCCATTTTCATAGTTTGAGAAATTATTGGTTATGAATAAGCATAGATGAATATATAAGTACTAATGAAAATGTAGAGATTTCAATATCACGTAAATATAGAAAATATTATTAATATCTTAAAGAAAATTAAGTAAATTGTAAAATTTATAACTATTTTTAAAATTTTGTATGAACTTTATAAAAATATTTTTTAAAAAATATTAGATTAATTAAATTAATTCTTTTCATTTAAATATTATATAAGTGGCTCAAATATGATAAATACACATATAATGTTAATATATAATGATTAATATTATTTTTGCATTAAGAAAAAATAATTATTTTTAATTTCATAATATCTATATAAATTATATTGAAATAAATAAAAAATAAATAATATAAGTATAAAATTATTTTAAAAATAAGAATTATATATATTAAAAATAAAAAATATCGTAATTAGAATCAATCGAGGTGATTTATGTTAATTGAGGTGACGGTTGTAATAAGACCCGAGAGAAGCAACCTTTGACGCACAATAACTCTGATCATAGTAACTTCTAATTACAACTTATCTTCTCAAATAGAGCGATTATCAAGATCTTTGTGCTCTAAATCTTTAACTTTCTTTAGAAAAAGTAATTATCCTAATTCGTTAGATTTAAAAAAGAAGTAATAAGAATAGAGGATGTTGCAAGACATCTTCAAAAGTAGAGTGTTCTTAAATATTGAACATCACTAGTATATAACAAAGGTAGTTTTATATAATTAAAATTGTAGAAGAAACACTTCCACTTACTGGGAAAACTATTGATATAAGTTTATTATCTTAGAGTCTAATAAAGTCATACAAAGGGAAATATAATCATTTACATATTGGTTTAGTCCAAATAGCAGTAAAACCCCTTATAAGGGATGGATTAAACAACTCTATTTTCTCAAGTGTACGAGAAAAGAGACATAAGAAATTCTCAGATTCTTTACTTGGAGTTGTAGAAACATCTTTATGTTCTGTTCCAATCTATTTAATTACTTTCCAAATTTTTCTGTACACATAAAAGATATAAATGTTCAAAAGGCCTTAAAGGTCGATATCAAAACACATGGTTTCGATATGAAAGAAGAAACCAGCAAGATAGCTCTTATTTATAGAGTTTATTTTAAAGTGATGAACACTATTTATCCTGATATTAACTTGAAGTCTTTTATAAAAGACAAGCCAGGTTAAACAACCCTATTTAAAACCAACCTGGTAAAATCCAGACTAGTAGTACCTTAAACGGTACCTGATGAGTGCTCAAAAAGCACTAAAATAACCATGATTTTATGCACATTAATTGATTAATATATATATGTATTTATATGTTTTATCATATATTTATATATATTTGTCTTTTTCGGAATCACGGGTATTTTTATTGTTTTTCAGGTATTTTGGCTTAAAAACGTAACTTAAAGACTCAAAGAGGAATACTGGAAGCAATACATCACAAATATATTAATAAATAAATGGGGAAAGGCCAATAAATATGGAAAAATTGGATAAAATGGGTCAAAAGGGTCAAAAATGTCAAAAAGGAGAAAATCGCGTCGTCGCGCCGCCCGGTAGCCCGGCCAGAGCCGCGCGCGCGGCGCCCGGACCCGCGCGCGCCGGTGCCCGGCGCGCGCGCAGCACGCCCACACCCGCGCGCGTCGGCGCGCGCCGATCCAGTTCCGCGCGCGCCGCGCGCATCTCACCTGGCTCCGCGTGCGCCCGTGCGCGCTGGCCTGCCCGCCATCGGTGCGCGCCCTGCGTGCCTTGATTGCCCTCCGCGCGCGCCGATGCCCATTCGCCCCATTTTTCACGTGCGGCCGCCCGTGACGTCATGCTAACGTCATCAATGACCTCAGCATTTGCACTACGCGTTTTCACATTTTTTTAACATTTTTTCACTCATTTTTTCTCTCCATCCTCACCTATAAATACCCTCCTTCCCTTCACTTCTAAAAACACCTCAAAACCATTCTTCTCTTCTCTTTCTTTCTCTCATTTCTTAGTTTTTAAGCTTTTCTTAGTTTCTTTCTTAGTTTCTAGTTGTTCTTAGTTAATTTCTCTTAGTTTTAGAGTTCTTCCCTTTTTGGAAAGAACTAGTTATGTTTTTGTAATTTATTAGCTTTTCGATTCAATAAATGGGAGTGCAAATTCCGCTTGGAGGTTTTCCAGCAACGGGAATAGCATCGAAGTTCTGTAAGGATTTTATTTTCTTCTGATTATTTTTTATGCTTTATTCTTACATGTTATATTTAATTTGTGTGTGATTAAATTTAACTTTGCTGGCTGTTTATAAACATGATGTAATAATAACGTTGTTATGCTTGCGAAATATTAAATAGGTAAAAATCTCTAAAATGAATTGATTTTATTTTTATTCAAGATTTTATATTAAGAATGTTAGAGAGAAATATATTATTTTTCATTACAAACTTAAATATGAAAATTAGATTTTAAGGTTTAGTTATCCGGTCTGATTTAGAGTAGTGCTCTTTTATTTGTTGGTACAATCGCCTTGGTAGTTAGAGTGAAGCTCTATTTCAAAAGTTTTTATAAGAATTATTATCTGAAAATGTATTGACAACATGTTTTCAGTAGTGATTTTAAAACTTGAAAGTTAGTACTCGGATAATTAAATTCTTAGGTTTAATTTGGACACCTTGAATAAAGTTTAAACTGTCTAACCCCACCAAAGGTGGCATTTAAATGGTTCATTTTCAATCTCTTAGAAAAAGGAATTAATTTAATTAACCAAATTAGTTATCAACCCCTTGTAGGTGTTAATTGATTTGTTTAGTTAACAAAGAATATCTAACCCGCCAAAGGTGGTATTCATATAAAAAAGCGAGAATCAATAAATATCAATTCATATCTTTAATAACCTAATTAATATGAGCAAGCATAATTAACTTAATTATTATATCCATAAATACTCCACCTTTATAAATGATAAAATTTGCATAAATGTTTATTGAATCTATGTTTATTTTTATGTAAGTAGATTAAAAACACAAAAACCAAAATATCGTGACAGGATGTTTAGGATTTAATTTCGTTTTTAAAAGTTTGAATAATAAATTAAAAACCACATACATTCCTTCCTTAGATCGACCTTGGGAGTATACTTATCATTTTCTACGAAATGATTCGTGCACTTGCGAGAGTTTTATAAATAGATAAAACCAAATGAACGGGGAGGATCGGCGATGTCGGTTACTGCCCGATCAAGATTTTTAGCGCGTTCTTGGGATGGTATCAAGTTTTTTGCGCAGATTCTGGGAAGGAATAACGTTTTTAAATTATTTATCAAAATTTTAAAAACTTTTTGTGTTGTAAATAATTGTGATTTTTTTTTATTTTGATTAAAAAAAACAAAAATAAATTAAATTTTTTTTTGTTGTTTGTGAATAGTAAAATAAAAACAAAAATTTAATAAAAATTAAAATAATTTTTTTTCTCTCATAAAAAACAAAAAAATAATAAATATATAATAATAAAATTGTTGTTCGTAAATAGTAAAAACAATAAATAAATAAAAATTAAAATAATTTGAAAAAAAAAATTTCAAATTTCAAATTTCATAATAATAAAAAAACAAGGAAAATTAAAAAAAATAAAAAAATAAAAAATAAAATAAAATAAAACTTACCGTTCAAGAATAGTAAAAAAAGTAAAAATAAATAAAAAAATTAAAATTAAAAAAATTAAAAAATTAAAAAATTAAAAAAATTAAAAAAAATTAAAAAAATTAAAAAAATTAAAAAAAACTTAAATAAATTTTAAATAAAAAATAAAATAAAATAAAAAATATAAAAAATATAAAAAAAATAAAAAAAAAACTTTTTCATTTAATTTTAAGTTTTTTTTAAATCTTAATTTTATTTTTTTTTAAATAAAAAATAAAAAAAAATTTCAATTTTTTTTTTACCGTTTTTAATTTTATTTTATTTTAATTTATTTTATTTTATTTTCCCTTTTTTTAATTTTATTTTATTCTATTTTATTTTTATTTTATTTTATTTTATTTTATTTTATTTTATTTTATTATTATTATTATTTTTTTACTATGTTTTTTTTCTCTTAATTTTCATTTAACTTAATTAACTTAAGTTTTTACTAACTTAATTAACTTAACTTTTTAATTAACTTAGATTTTCATTAACTTAATTAACTTAAATTTTTATTTAAATTAACCTAATTAACTTAGCTTTTTAATTAACTTACATTTTCATTAACTTAATTAACTTAGATTTTTACTTAACTTAACTTAATTAACTTAGAGTTTCATTAACTTAATTAACTTAAATTTTTACTTAACTTAACTTAATTAACTTAATTTTAATAGCATGAAAAGTAAAGATCTAAGGGAGTTAAATACAGGAGACTAGTTCTTGGAAGCCTTTGTGCCACTAGTCTTTCCTGGGAACGTTGTTCTGTCTAGGAGGATGGTTTTTAAGGAGCCTTTGCACCACCATTCTTTCCTGGGAGCACTCTTGGTTAATACTGATTATGTTATTTTAACTTAGATATTATACTTAAAAAAACAAAAAAACAAAAAAAAAAAAACCAAAAAAAAAAAAATCTGAAACTATCTCCAAAATTTTAAAAGTTTTAATTACAATCTAAGGAGTTAGTTGTTTTGATTGATCTAGGTACAATTGTGTTTTGATGCCTTTAATTATTTGATTTGTACCTAGATGTGGATGATCTGAAACTCACAAGCATGTCCCTAGTTTTAAGTACAGAAAAATTTAAAAATCCATAGGACATGACTGAAAAAGTATAGGTAGACAATCTTGTCTTACTTGTAGGTTTGATTGACTCAATGATGAGGGGACATTGAGTTTACTTAAAAGGCAATCCCCAAGTTACGTCTTGCTAAGACGTTAAACTAAGCGCTAGATGGAAGGCAACCCATCATTTTAGGTAATTTTTTGTTATTTGTTTTATATACTTAATTTTATTGTTTATTTTAGTTTAATTATATGTGAATAATTTTTAAATTGTTAAAACTAAAAATATTTGTTGAGTTGTTAAAAGTTCATAGCAATCTGTCTGTATACACTTTAATGATGAATATGATGGATGCACCTGCATTTCTCCATCACTACTTGCAACATTCTCAAGAAATAGGTAATATTTCCTCTCTTTTCTCTTTATCTTTAATTTACAGTTGTTACATTGAGGACAATGTAAGTTCTAGGTTGGGGGTGGTGAAAAGTTACCATGCTTAATTTAAAAACAAATTTAACAATTTAAAAAAAAATAAAAAAATAAAAAAATTTTTAGGTTCACATTTTCATTTTTATTGTGTTTGGTTTTATTTTTCGTGTGTGATTTTAGTAATTTTTGGAATTAAAAAAAAAACATTTCACAAAAATTTGTCATTTCTTTAAATCAAATTTAAGTAAATAGTTAAGTCTTTTGTACTGTTAGATTAATTTTTGAAAACATATCATGAAATATTTTGTAATTGTTTTTGATAATTAGTTAATTTTTGTCATAACTAGTATTTCTTGATAAGATGTAGAAATTATATTAAACCCAAAATCGGTATTTATGAATTTGTTTTAGTGGAGACTACCTTTGTGAGTTATAATTTGAGCCTAATTTCCCTTATTCAGTGAAATATATATTTTTCTACTCCAAACATATTTCTTATTTCTTCAAATTCTTAGATGATCTCTATAGGCATTAATATTGAATGTATGAATTTTTTCTCATCTTAATAGAGTATCGTATATTTTTTATTATTATTTTTGCTTAAGATAAATGATTTGAGTAAAAATTGATAGTATATGCTTTTATCTCATTCGTGCATGTTGTTAAAAAAAAAGAGACATATCTGGGGTTACCTAAACCAAGATCAAGCAGAAAAGCTACAAAATTAACCACTCACCAAAATCCTTAAAAAAAATGTACAATCTGTACATGGGTTGACTCTACAAAAAATGATATATATTGAAAAGTATCTTGAGAAAAATATAGAGAGATAAAGAATATATAGTATAATCTACATCTTATGACGCGTTACCCAAAATCCAAAAAAAAACAAAAAAAATGTACAATCTGTACATGGGTTGACTCTCTAAAAAATGATATATATTGAAAAATATCTTCAGAAAAATATAGAGAGAAAGAATATATAGTATAATCTACATACTATGACCCACATTGCCTACAAAGTTGTGAGTAAAGGCTAATTACAAAAGAAAGATATAGGAAATAATTCCCTAAAAAGTCATTGCACTTTCTTCATTTGTAAAAGGCATATCTCTTTAAATTTTTTCTTAATGAGTTTGATTTATGCATGAAAATAATTTTTATATATGATATCTTTATAATTTATACATTTGATTCTTTCCATGAGATCAACGTCAAAATAACACTTTGAGCCTTTCTTCTTTATACATATGCGAACATATTAGTTCATTTCTATATATCAACTCTTTCGCATATAAATTAGTATGAGTGTTTGAACCCATAGGATTCAGTGTTTTGAGAGTATTAACTTGTGAGGAATAGAGTCGAAGCGAATTCGGATTTATGACACTGAAATTGGGTGAAATTAAATTGATACATTTTTGATATGAAATATGAAAATGATTTTCGACTAATTATTATAATAAATCATGATTGTTTAAAAAGATTAAAATAACTTATGCTTGAGATTTTAATTATGATCTTAAAGGAGATTAAAAAGTATGAGACATTTTTGTGATATGTTGTTTTCTTTTATTCGTAAACGTTAATTTTTGATTTTGTTGTAATTTTAGTTTTTAAGTTGATTGTTTTTATTATTTCTTTTAATTTTTACATTTAGTTCAATGTTTGTGGGTATCATTACTGAAAACCCTCACGAGACTCAAACTCGTCCACTAGGGCAACCTAGGGGTTTAAAGGCTTGCTGCATAGGCTAAATGCAACCGTGTAAATCTACGAAAGTGATTTAGGAAAGTTTAATTTTTAGTTTTTATCGCTTCTCTTGCTAAGGGACTAGCAAGAAGCTGGTTGGGGGTTGTGATGAGTGCTCAAAAAGCACTAAAATAACCATGATTTTATGCACATTAATTGATTAATATATATATGTATTTATATGTTTTATCATATATTTATATATATTTGTCTTTTTCGGAATCACGGGTATTTTTATTGTTTTTCAGGTATTTTGGCTTAAAAACGTAACTTAAAGACTCAAAGAGGAATATTGGAAGCAATACATCACAAATATATTAATAAATAAATGGGTAAAGGCCAATAAATATGGAAAAATTGGATAAAATGGGTCAAAAGGGTCAAAAAGGAGAAAATCGCGCCGCCGCGCAGGCCCGCGCGGCCGCGCCCGAGCCGCGCGCGCGGCTCGGCCGCGCGCGGCACGCCGCGTCCGCGCGCGTCAGCGCGCCGATCCGATTCCGCGTGCACCGCGCGCATCTCACTGCTCCGCGCGCGCCGTGCCCTGCGCGCCCGGTTGCCCTCGCGCGCGACGCCCATTTCGCCCCATTTTTCACGTGCAGCCGCCCCATGACGTCATGCTAACGTCATCAATGACCTCAGCATTTGCACTACACGTTTTCACATTTTTTTAACATTTTTTCACTCATTTTTTCTCTCCATCCTCACCTATAAATACCCTCCTTCCCTTCACTTCTAAAAACACCTCAAAACCATTCTTCTCTTCTCTTTCTTTCTCTCATTTCTTAGTTTTTAAGCTTTTCTTAGTTTCTTTCTTAGTTTCTAGTTGTTCTTAGTTAATTTCTCTTAGTTTTAGAGTTCTTCCCTTTTTGGGAAGAACTAGTTATGTTTTTGTAATTTATTAGCTTTTCGATTCAATAAATGGGAGTGCAAATTTAGCTTGGAGGTTTTCGGCAACGGGAATAGCATCGAAGTTACGTAAGGATTTTATTTTCTTCTGAGTTATTTTTTATGCTTTATTCTTACATGTTATATTTAATTTGTGTGTGATTAAATTTAACTTTCTTGTTGTTTATAAACATGATGTAATAATAACGTTGTTATGCTTGAAATATTAAATAGGTAAAAATCTCTAAAATGAATTGATTTTATTTTTATTCAAGATTTTATATTAAGAATGTTAGAGAGAAATATATTATTTTTCATTACAAACTTAAATATGAAAATTAGATTTTAAGGTTTAGTTATCGGTCGATTTAGAGTAGTGCTCTTTTATTTGTTGGTACAATCTCCCGGTAGTTAGAGTGAAGCTCTATTTCAAAAGTTTTTATAAGAATTATTATCTGAAAATGTATTGACAACATGTTTTCAGTAGTGGTTTTAAAACTTGAAAGTTAGTACTCGGATAATTAAATTCTTAGGTTTAATTTGGACACCTTGAATAAAGTTTAAACTATCTAACCCCACCAAAGGTGGCATTTAAATGGTTCATTTTCAATCTCTTAGAAAAAGGAATTAATTTAATTAACCAAATTAGTTATCAACCCCACCCATAGGTGTTAATTGATTTGTTTAGTTAACAAAGAATATCTAACCCCACCAAAGGTGGTATTCATATAAAAAAGAGAGAATCAATAAATATCAATTCATATCTTTAATAACCTAATTAATATGAGCAAGCATAATTAACTTAATTATTATATCCATAAATACTCCACCTTTATAAATGATAAAATTTGCATAAATGTTTATTGAATCTATGTTTATTTTTATGTAAGTAGATTAAAAACACAAAAACCAAAATATCGTGACAGGATGTTTAGGATTTAATTTCGTTTTTAAAAGTTTGAATAATAAATTAAAAACCACATACATTCCTTCCTTAGATCGACCTTGGGAGTATACTTATCATTTTCTACGAAATGATTCGTGCACTTGCGAGAGTTTTATAAATAGATAAAACCAAATGAACGGGCAGGATCGGCGATGTCGGTTCTGCCCCGATCAGTACCTTGGAACCAGACAACTCTTCCAGAGTCATGGTCTTTAACACAAGACCAACCCACTATTGCTCCCAAAAATATCAAACTTAATAAAATTATTATGCATTCTAATGGATCAGTAGAAATTAGCTTTGATCCCTTAAGAAAGATCAATCTAAACTTTAGACCTTCGTTAGTTACTCATACGTCTATAATTTCTACACCTTCACCATCTTTATCATCTGAACTAGTACCCTTAGTATTAAACCGATTACAACCTGAGTTTAAAGGGGTCACTAATTTTCCTTCTGGAATTAGTAAACTAGTTTATGAACGAATAGATGATAGCATTATAGGTAGTCCTCCTTCAAGTACAACTCTTTCAGATTTGAGTTTAGACCAACTTGCTCATTTTTCAAACATAATGATGATGGAAGTTAACAAACTTTTCTTAAATGATATGATATTACAGATGTTTGGAGACTATGCTAATAAGCAAAAAAGACAGATCTTTTGTTCTCTTAAAAGGGGAGAACAAAAAATATTTTATGATAAATATTAGGCAATCTTAAAGTTTGTAGAGAAGAAGAAAAGAGAAGTTACTTTAGGCTTCTTTGATTTTATTATAGCTTACTCTCCTACTACGGACACCCACCAAAAACAACTGTAAAAAGTACTCACACTTGTGTAACAATACCTTATAAATAAGGTTCATCTAACCCTAACCCTAACCATCTAGCTATAGATAGTGTAGTAAACCAAGTTATTGAACATGCTAATTATACCAATTTTTATCTACAAACAATTGGTAGCCAATTTACTTGTATTGAAAAAGCCATACCACAAGTAAGCAAAGAATCATCACCCTCATCTACAAAATCTCACTTAAAAGGTACTTTAGAACCTACCTTCTTTAAGCCACTCCCACATTTATCCAACTTATGAAGAACTGATGATGATAAATAATTCTTAAAAGAATTATTTGAAAGACTCTCAAAATTAGAGTCAAAAGATAAAGATAAATCTTCATCCATTAAAATGATGGAAGCTTAAGACATTGATACCATATATGATGAAGAAGTACTAAAAGTTCTAAATCAAGTAAATGGTGATAAACACTTAGAGGTAAATAAATTGGTTAATCCTATTCTAGTTTATCAGTCTAAACCATATTAAAAATATGTTAATTTATGCTACGGTAGTAAATTTCAACAAGTCTTTTGATCAAATTAGCAGTTATAGCCATTGTTTTAGGATTTATTGGTTAATTACAAGCCTGGTGGGACAACTATCTCTAACAACCTCAAAATGATGAAATTTTAAAAGCTATTAAATAATAGTATGGTGAAAATGATGAACCTTATAGGGTTGAAGACGCAATTAATATACTCGTTTTAACAATTTGTTTGCATTTTGTCAGTTCAACTAGAATGCAAATGGATCAAAGTTATGAATAGTTAATAAACTTAAGATGTCCAACTTTGTCACCTTTTAAATGGTATAAGGATATCTTTCTTTCCAAAGTCTTAACCAGAGATGATTGTAATAGTGATTTCTGATCGGGGCAGAACCGACATCGCCGATCTTGCCCGTTCATTTGGTTTTATCTATTTATAAAACTCTCGCAAGTGCACGAATCATTTCGTAGAAAATGATAAGTATACTCCCAAGGTCGATCTAAGGAAGGAATGTATGTGGTTTTTAATTTATTATTCAAACTTTTAAAAACGAAATTAAATCCTAAACATCCTGTCACGATATTTTGGGGTTTTGTGTTTTTAATCTACTTACATAAAAATAAACATAGATTCAATAAACATTTATGCAAATTTTATCTTTTATAATGGTAGAGTATTTATGGATATAATAACTAAATTAATTATGCTTGTTCATATTATTTAGGTTATTAAATATATGAATTGATATTTATTGATTCTCTCTTTTTTATATAAATACCACCTTTGGTGGGGTTAGATATTCTTTGTTAACTAAACAAATCAATTAACACCTATGGGTGGGGTTGATAATTAATTTGGTTAATTAAATTAATTTCTTTTTCTAAGAGATTGAAAATGAACCATTTAAATGCCACCTTTGGTGGGGTTAGACAATTTAAACTTTATTCAAGGTGTCCAAATTAAATCTAAGAATTTAATTATCCGAGTACTAACTTTAAAATTTTAAAACCACTACTGAAAACATGTTGTCAATACATTTTCAGATAATAATTCTTATAAAAACTTTTGAAATAGAGCTTCACTCTAACTACCGGGCGATTGTACCAACAAATAAAAGAGCACTACTCTAAATTAGACCGGATAACTAAACCTTAAAATCTAATTTTCAGATTTAAGTTTGTAATGAAAAATAATATATTTCTCTCTAACATTCTTAATATAAAATCTTGAATAAAAATAAAATCAATTCATTTTAGAGATTTTTACCTATTTAATATTTCGCAAGCATAACAATGTTATTATTACATCATGTTTATAAACAGCCAGTAGAGTTAAATTTAATCATAGACAAATTAAATATAACATGTAAGAATAAAACATAAAAAATAACTGTAAAGAAAATAAAATCCTTACAGAACTTCGATGCTATTCCCGTTGCTGGAAAACCTCCAACGGAATTTGCACTCCCATTTATTGAATCAAAAAGCTAATAAATTACAAAAACATAACTAGTTCTTCCCAAAAAGGGAAGAACTCTAAAACTAAGAGAAATTAACTAAGAAAAGCTAAAAACTAAGAAAAACTAAAAAAACTAAGAAATGAGACAAAGAAAGAGAAGAGAAGATGTGTTTTGAGGTGTGTTTAGAAGTGAAGAGAAGGGAGGTATTTATAGGTGAAGATGGAGAGAAAAAGTGGGGGAAAAAATGTTAAAAAATGATGAAAACGCGGAGTGCAATTGCTGAGGTCATTGATGACGTCAGCATGACGTCATAGGGGCGGTTGCGCGCGAAAATGGGGCGAAATGGCAGCGGCGTGCGCGGAGGGCAGCTGGGGCGTGGAAGGCAGGCGCTGCGCGCACGGGCACGCGTGGGAACAGGAGAGACGCGCGCAACTGGGACTGGGCGTGTGCTGATGCGCGCGGACGTGGGGCATGCTGTGCACGGCTGTGCGCTGGCGCGCGCGGGGCTCGGCGCAACTGGGCGGCGCGGCGGCCCCATTTTCTCCTTTTTGACATTTTTGACCCATTTTGTCCAATTTTTCCATATTTGTTGACCTTTCCCCATTTATTTATTAATATATTTGTGATGTATTGCTTCCAGTATTCCTCTTTGAGTCTTTAAGTTACGTTTTTAAGTGAAAATACCTGAAAAACAATAAAAATACCCGTGATTCTGAAAAAGAAAAATTTATATAAATATATGATAAAACATATAAATATATATATTTTTAATCAAATAATGTGCATAAAATCATGGTAATTTTAGTGCTTTTTGAGCACTCATCACAACCCCCAACCAGCTTCTTGCTAGTCCCTTAGCAAGAGAAGCGATAAAAACTAAAAATTAAACTATCCTAAATCACTTCCGTAGATTGACACGGTTGCATTTAGCCTATGCAACAAGCCTTTAAACCCCTAGGTTGCCCTAGTGGACGAGTTTGAGTCTCCTGAGGGTTTTCAGTAATGATACCCACAAACATTGAACTAAATGTAAAAATTAAAAGAAATAATAACAACAATCAACTTAAAAACTAAAATTACAATAAAATCAAAAATTAACGTTTAAGAATAAAAGAAAACAACATATCACAAAAATGTCTCATACTTTTTAATCTCCTTTAAGATCATAATTAAAATCTCAAGCATAAGTTATTTTAATATTTTTAAACAATCATGATTTATTATAATAATTAGTCGAAAATCATTTTCATATTTCATATCAAAAATGTATCAATTTAATTTCACCCAATTTTAGTGTCATAAATCCGAATTCGCTTCGACTCTATTCCTCACAAGTCAATACTCTCAAAACACTGAATCCTATGGGTTCAAACACTCATACTAATTTATATGCGAAAGAGTTGATGTATAGAAATGAACTAATATTTTCGCATATGTATAAAGAAGAAAGGCTCAAAGTGTTATTTTGACGTTGATCTTATGGAAAGAATCAAATGTATAAATTATAAAGATATCATATATAAAAATTATTTTCATGCATAAATCAAACTCATTAAGAAAAAATTTCAAGATATATGCCTTTTACAAATGAAGAAAGTGCAATGACTTTTTTGGGAATTACTTCCTATATCTTTCTTTTGTAATTAGCCTTTACTCACAACTTTGTAGGTAATATGGGTCATAGTATGTAGATTATACTATATATTTTTTATCTCTCTATATTTTTCTGAAGATACTTTTAAATATATATCATTTTTTAGAGAGTCAACCCATGTACAGATTGTACATTTTTTTTTTTAGGATTTTGGTGAGTGGTTAATTTTGTGGCTTTTCTGTTTGATTTGGTTTAGGTAACCCCAAATATATCTCTTTTTTTTGTAGCAGTCATGCATAAATGAGATAAAAGCATATACTATCAATTTCTACTCAAATCATTTAATCTAAGCAAAAATAATAATAATAAATATATGACACTCTATTAAGATGAGAAAAAATTCATACATTCAATATTAATGCCTATAGAGATCATCTAAAAATTTGAAGAAATAAGAAATGTGTTTGGAATAGAAAAAATATATATTTCACTCTAAATAAGGGAAATTAGGCTCAAATTATATCTCACAAAGGTAGTCTTCACTAAAACAAATTCATAAACACCGATTTTGGGTTTAATATAATTTCTACATCTTATCAAGAAATACTAGTTATGACAAAAATTAACTAATTATCAAAAACAATTACAAAATATTTCATGATATGTTTTCAAAAATTAATCTAACAGTACAAAAGACTTAACTATTTACTTAAATTTGATTTAAAGAAATGATAATTTTTTGTGAGAAAATATATTTTTTTATTATTTTTTAATTTCAAAAATTACTAAATCACACAAAACAAAAATAAAACCAAACACAAAAAATGAAGATGTGAACATAAAAAAGAAAAAAATTAATAATGTTTTTTTTTGAATTTTTAAATTTGTTAAATCTTTTTTTTTTCTTTTCTAATTAAGCATGGTAACTTTCACCACCCCAACCTAGAACTTACATTGCCCTCAATGTAACAACTGTAAATTAAAGATAAAGAGAAAAGAGAAGAAAGATTACCTATTTCTTGAGAATGTGTAAGTAGTAATGGAGAAATGCAGGTGCATTCATCATATTCATCATTAAAGTGTATACGATGATTCTTTGTGAACTTCTAACAACTCAACAAATATTTTTAGTTTTAACAATTTAAAAATTATTCACATATAATTAAACTAAAATAAACAATAAAATTAAGTATATAAAACAAATAACAAAAAATTACCTAAAATGATGGGTTGTCTCCCATCCAGCGCTTAGTTTAACGTCTTAGCAAGACGTAACTTGGGGATTGCCTTTTAAGTAAACTCAATGTCCCCTCATCATTGAGTCAATCAAACCTACAAGTAAGACAAGATTGTCTACCTATACTATTTCAAACATGCCCTATTGATTTTTAAATTTTTTTTCTGTACTAAAAACTAGGGGCATGCTTGAGGGTTTTAGATAACCCACATCTAGGTGCAAATCAAATAATTAAGGCATTAAAACACAATTGTACCTAGATCAAACAAAGAAACTAACTCTTGAGATTGTAATTAAAACTTTAAAATTTTGGAGATAGTTTCAGAATTTTTTTTTTAATTTTTTAATTTTTTTAAGTTAAAATAACATAATCAGTATTAACCAAGAGTGCTCCCAGGAAATAATGGTGGGACAAAGGTTCCTTAAAAACCATTCTCCTAGACAGAGCAACGTTCACAAGAAAGACTAGTGGCACAAAGGCTTCTAAGAACTAGTCTCCTAGACAGAACTCCCTTAAATCTTTGCTTTTCATGTTATTAAAGTTAAGTTAATTAAGTAAAAAAAAATCTAAGTTAATTAAGTTAAGTTAATTAAAAAGCTAAGTTAGTTAAGTTAATAAAAAATCTAAGTTAATTAAGTTTAGTAAACTAAAAATCAAAGTTAATTAAGTTAATAAAAAATCTAAGTTAATTAAAAAGTTAAGTTAATTAAGTTTAGTAAACTAAAAATCTAAGTTAATTAAGTTAAAAAAAAAACTAAGGTAATTAAGTTAGTAAAAATCTAAGTTAAATAAGTTAAATAAAAAATTAAGAGAAAAAAAAAGTTAAAGAAAAGGAAAAAAAATAAAATAAAAATTAATAAAAATAAGATAAAATAAATTAAAATTGAAAAAGGTAAAAGAAAAAAAATTTAATTAAAAATTAAGCCAAAAATAAAATAAAATTAAAATTAAAAAAAAATTAAAAAAAATTGAAAAAGAACAAAAATAAAAAAAATTGAAAATAAAGTTTTTGATTTTTTTTTTGAAAAAAAATAATTATTTTTTAAATAAAATAATTTTTGATTTTTTTTTAATTTTTTTTAATTTTTTTTAATTTTTATTTATTTATTTATTTTTATTATTTATTTATTTTATTTAAAATTTATTTAAGTTTTTTTTTACTTCAAAATTCAAAATTATTTTATTATTCATGCTATAATTTAGTTATGAAATTAAAAAATTTAATTTTTTTTTATTTATTATGAAATTGAAATTTGAATTTTTTTTTTACCATTCATGAACGATAAGTTTATTTATTTATTTTTTGTTTTTTTTACTATTCACCAACAACAAATTTTTTTATTTTTTTATTTTTTTTAAATAAAAAAAATCACAATAATTTACACAACAAAAAGTTTTTAAAATTTTGATAAATAATTTAAAAACGCTATTCCTTCCTAGGCAACGGCGCCAAAAACTTGATACCATCCCCGCCAACGGCGCCAAAAACTTGATCGGGGTAGAACCGACATCGCCGATCCTGCCTCTTCATTTGGTTTTATCTATTTATAAAACTCTCGCAAGTGCACGAATCATTTCGTAGAAAATGATAAGTATACTCCCAAGGTCGATCTAAGGAAGGAATGTATGTGGTTTTTAATTTATTATTCAAACTTTTAAAAACGAAATTAAATCCTAAACATTCTGTCACGATATTTTGGGGTTTTGTGTTTTTAATCTACTTACATAAAAATAAACATAGATTCAATAAACATTTATGCAAATTTTATCTTTTATAATGGTAGAGTATTTATGGATATAATAACTAAGTTAATTATGTTTGTTCATATTATTTAGGTTATTAAATATATGAATTGATATTTATTGATTCTCTTTTTTTTATATAAATACCACCTTTGGTGGGGTTAGATATTATTTGTTAACTAAACAAATCAATTAACACCTATGGGTGGGGTTGATAATTAATTTCTTTTTCTAAGAGATTGAAAATGAACCATTTAAATGACACCTTTGGTGGGGTTAGACAATTTAAACTTTATTCAAGGTGTCCAAATTAAATCTTAGAATTTAATTATCCGAGTACTAACTTTCAAGTTTTAAAACCACTACTGAAAACATGTTGTCAATACATTTTCAGATAATAATTCTTATAAAAACTTTTGAAATAGAGCTTCACTCTAACTACCGGGCGATTGTACCAACAAATAAAAGAGCACTACTCTAAATTAGACCGGATAACTAAACCTTAAAATCTAATTTTCAGATTTAAGTTTGTAATGAAAAATAATATATTTCTCTCTAACATTCTTAATATAAAATCTTGAATAAAAATAAAATCAATTCATTTTAGAGATTTTTACCTATTTAATATTTCGCAAGCATAACAATGTTATTATTACATCATGTTTATAAACAGCCAGCAGAGTTAAATTTAATCATAGACAAATTAAATATAACATGTAAGAATAAAACATAAAAAATAACTGTAAAGAAAATAAAATCCTTACAAAACTTCGATGCTATTCCCGTTGCTGGAAAACCTCCAAGCGGAATTTGCACTCCTATTTATTGAATCAAAAAGCTAATAAATTACAAAAACATAACTAGTTCTTCCCAAAAAGGGAAGAACTCTAAAACTAAGAGAAATTAACTAAGAAAAACTAAAAACTAAGAAAAACTAAAAAAACTAAGAAATGAGACAAAGAAAGAGAAGAAAAGATGTGTTTTGAGGTGTGTTTAGAAGTGAAGAGAAGGGAGGTATTTATAGGTGAAGATGGAGAGAAAAAGTGGGGGAAAAATGTTAAAAAATGATGAAAACGTGGAGTGCAATTGCTGAGGTCATTGATGACGTCAGCATGACGTCATGGGGGCGGTTGCGCGCGAAAATGGGGTGAAATGGCAGCGGCGCGCACGGAGGGCAGCTGGGGCGCGCACAGGCGCGTGCGGGAGCAGGAGAGACGCGCGTGCAACTGGGACTGGGCGCGTGCTGATGCGCGCGGACGTGGGGCATGCTGCGGGCGGCTGGGAGGCGCGGCGGCGCGATTTTCTCCTTTTTGACATTTTTGACCCTTTTGACCCATTTTGTCCAATTTTTCCATATTTGTTGACCTTTCCCCATTTATTTATTAATATATTTGTGATGTATTGCTTCCAGTATTCCTCTTTGAGTCTTTAAGTTACGTTTTTAAGTGAAAATACCTAAAAAACAATAAAAATACCCGTGATTCCGAAAAAGACAAATTTATATAAATATATGATAAAACATATAAATATATATATTTTTAATCAAATAATGTGCATAAAATCATGGTAATTTTAGTGCTTTTTGAGCACTCATCAATTTCTGGAAAGAAAAGTTCATTTTAGAACTTCTATTATTATTTAAGGATAAAATATGTTCATACTTCCGTACAAAGCATGGAAATGTTAATCCATATAATCTTTGCATATATGGAAAGCTTATAGTTGAAGTAGTCAGTCAAGGTTTAAAACTTTGTAATGATCTGAAACTTCAACGACAATTGGGTAAAGAACGACTCCAGAATAAGCAAGGCTTAGAAGATTTCTGTCAACAATATGACTACATTGATATGCTAAAAGATTCTTCTCACAAGAATACAAGTAGGAGAGCAATGATACCTCCAAAGCAATCTACTAATAGGTGGAAAGCACCTAGAAGAAAATGGTCTAACATGCCCACTCACTCAAGTAAAACCAAAAGAGTCGTACCAACTAAAGGAAAAAAGATTCTAATTCGCTACGTATGTGGACAAAAGGGCCACTACAACACCAGCTATAGAAAGCAACAAAAGGTTAATGAGCTAAAGATATACGATAAGCTTAAAGAAAAATAACAGAGGTTCTCTTAAATGATGAATCTGAACAAGAAGAACACGATTACATTTATAAGCCATCTTCCACTACTGACATAAATGAAGTTATACCAGAGGAGGATCCCTATGTATGTGACTATTACAAAGTCATCATCAAAATGAATGGCCTAGACTTAAATGACTTAACAAAAGAAGATGATTTTATTATAGAAACCATTGATAAAATCGATGACCAAAATAAAAGGAAAATAGCCCCAACTTGATACATAAATCTAGCAAAAGAAGCCTCTACCTCTTCTGAAATAAGAGAAACACAAGGAATCTAGAGACAACTACAACAACGTAATCAACGACATTCCTTTAATGAAATCCTAAAAAGGATTAAAACTCTTCCTAAAAACAAGGAACCAACCATTAAAAAGCTTCAATTAGAGCTTAATTAGACTAAGAAAGATCTTAAAGACCTTAAAACTTGAGTTCAAATTCTAGAACTCTATCAGGGACAACACTATTTTGATCTTTCAAAAGTAGAAGAAGAACCAGAGGAATTCACAAATCTTCTTAGTAAACTTCCAACTACATCTGAAGCACTAAAAGAAAACCATGAGACTTCTACTGATATTGCTAATATGCATTTATTAATTCCATTGATAAAATCATCAACCATAAATGGTACTCAAAAGTAACCATAGTCATAAACAAATAATGTGTCTTTACTGTTCAAGCATTGTTTATAAAGTTCATACAAAATTTTAAAAATAGTTATAAATTTTACAATTTACTTAATTTTTTTTAAGATATCAACAATATTTTCTATATTTACCTAATATTGAAATCTCGACACTTTCATTAGTAACTATATATTTATCTATGTTATTCATAACCAACAATTTACCAAACAATGAAAATGGATCATAACCAATAATTTCTCAAACAATGAAAATGATAACGCGTGCATTGCTACCTGTAACTAGTATCTGATAATTTATTTTGGCGAAGTATTTGGTAAATTTATGTGTCATGTTAAATTTGTGTGGCGATCAACAATCCACTAAACAGAATAAATAGATACATCTCGATAGAAAATATAATTGTAAATACCTCTATTAGTCGAGACATTTTCCCTAATTACTTATGCTACCCTTACTTACTACCTCCGTAAGAACTATAATTCAACACCAAAATCTAACTCTCCTCCAGAATCCCACTACAAATAGTAGTCTAATCAATCACCAATGGTCCATAGTGTAAGGAAAATGAGGTATCCATCTCAATGAAAAACACCATCTCATGTACATATAACTTAAGGATATGGTTTTGATCTCACAAAAATTCATAAATACCGAACAAAAACTCAATGTAAATGTGAAATAGAATCATAAAGCACAATATAATTTTGGTAGAGCTTCATTTCTATTTTTCTGATTTTCATTTCAAAGAATTTTGGGTATTTTATAGAAAATTTATCAACTGTTCAAGGCCTCATTGACCACCTTACCTAGGTTGGCAGAGGTAATACCACCTACGGTGAGGGTAATAACCGTTACCATCTCACCAGCCAAGGTTGGCGAGACAAGTTGTGAGCCCTTAAAAATGTGATTTTTAGTTTCCAAAAATTGCCAAATAATTTTTTACAAATACTAGTAAATAAAACTACACAAAAGCACATACAACACAACCTAGCATGTATACTATGCAAACCAACCCCGTGGTATGTGTAAACATGCTCGTATACATAATGTACCTAACTAAGTGTGTGTATGCATTATTGAACCATCGATAACCAACCTTACATAGAGAAAAATAATACACTAAGTAAAAATAAACAAACTTTGTATTTTACACACGGGATCACCGGCATAGACATAAATCACTTATGAGACTTACGATCTCCTTCTTTGGCTTTCTGTTGCAAAACATTGCACAACTAGTATAGATACACATCAACATAAGGTGATCATAAAGATTACCTAAAGATGTTTATTCTTATGAACAAAACATTGACGCACAACCAACTCCCAAAACACACTTACTCTAAGTGCATCCATCTTCAACATAGACACATTCCACTGTAAGTTTGAACTCCAAGGTCTCAACCTACATCGATAACCGGTATACACAAAACAACACATACCCGTGAACGCATCATGTAGAAACATCGTATAGTCTACCTAAATACTATCGTATTACCTCTACACACGTACACATTCATAAGTTAAGTGGTATGATTCAAGTGAACAATCTATTTAAACCTTACTTTAAATTACTTAAGATGTTGTAAATTACTATATAGCAAGTAATGGTCTTTCCTATAGATGATTTTTGAAACTAACTCTTATTTATTGAAAAGGAAGGGTTTGGTTTTGTAAATTGAAAATTAAATATATCAACTAAAAATTAATAAATATCAAAATACAATATAAAGATTACGATAAAGATTGAAATAAAAGAATGATTAAAGGATCAACAAACACATATTCTATTCTCCTATTATTTAATTATATCAACTTAGAGAAATTCACAAATACAAAAATCTCATTCTTTTCTTACAAATTCGTTGAACTAAACAAGCTCTTAATCTAAACTTTTTTTAATAGACAACTCAGAATAAGTTCTCTTAATTTAATTTATCAAAAGCATTAATTTTTAAATAAGAAAATTGGATTAAGATTAAACACACAGACTCAGTTTAATTATCTTAAGTATTAGTTCTCATTGTAAGCAATATATCATTAATTATTTAAATTGATCCAGCGATTACGTACACAATCAACTAAATTGATTATTGATGAATTAATTTAATTATTTAATTGTTTACTTAAATAGTTATATAAATTCATACAATAATTAAAAATGAGAATTAATACATAATCAAAAAGAATAGTTGAATAGAATATTTGAGATCTTATTAAATATTGCAATCTATGTCTAAGGTTTTGAAATCATTCACAATTAAATATAAAATTAGATGTTCATGACAAACAATAAATTAAGAAAATTATTCATGAAAACAAAAAAATAAAGGAGAAGAACTTTTAGGACTTTTGTTTTTGAATCTGATCTCTAACTTCTTTAATTGAATCTTGAATCCTCTTTTTCTCAACTATTGCCTTAATTTATGTCTATATCTAAATCTCTCTAAATTTGTATTATGATGTTCTTCTCTTCATTATATTTTATGGGGTGTTGTTTTATATTTATAAGAGATAAAAATCAAATCTAGATGTAAATATGATAACTGGTATTCTAGTGGAGAAAGGACTAATGTGAATCATATGTCAAAAGGATAAGATAAGTTGGGATGGCTAAAAGGATAGAATAAGCTACAAAATATTTTCACTTTTTTAAGTTAATCTACCTATCAAATAAAAATCATAAAAAATCCATAAAAATCTCAGAAAAATCCCAAAAAAATCTTAAAAATAAATATTCTCCCAATAAATATAAAATAAATAATTTTAGCTAACTGTAAAAATAATATATATATATATATATAAATGTAAAGGAATTAATATCTAAAAATATGTATAAAATATCATTTATCACTAAGCATAGTTAAATATGTAGGGGAAATATAAAAGACAAACTTCCATTAATTTCATGCAATACTCCCCCTAAGTGCAAGCTAGTCGGTTATCCAAAATGTAATGCAATCCCACACTCACTTCAAATGTAACACAACATGTTAACAAATCACAAGTTGTGCACACAAATTTCTCCCATTTTTTGACATAGAAAGTCAAAGGAATACCTTTACATGAGGGAGGTAAGGCATACGTGAATGCAATTATCCTATCATTCATGCATCACAATAGAAGAGATTAAAACATAAAATTAAACACAATGCAACACATGTAAAAAGAAAGCATTCATATGCTAAACATAAATAATCACAAACAAAGAACAACTAAAACTTCTCATTAAGAAAGAGAACAACTAAAACATCTCATTAAGAATGAGTTTTTGATTAAGGATTTCAAAAATAAAAACAAAAAGTACATCAAAAACAACTCAATACTCTCCGCCACCCTTTCTATCATCATCATCCTAGCAAGCATTGTGGGAAGAAGCACCAGGATCCCTATAGTTTGGCGGAGGTACATAAGATGGTTGGTTAAAGTATTTTTGAAGATGTATGTTCCATGTAGGATCAATAACATCTCCACCAAAGTTTTTGAAGAGGAATTTAAGGGATCCAAAGAGAGATGCACTAGAGTGAGAAGGTTGAGAATGGCCTCAGGAGCCAACAAGATGAGGTTTGACAAAGGTAGAAGAGTGAAGAGAGCCATGCATTAGGGGCATGAGAGCAGGGTGATAAGAACAAGCCTGAGTCTGAGCAGAATGAAATTTGATAAACTTTTTCAACATGGACTGCATCTCTTGAGTGAAGGAATAGATGTCATTACAAATAAGAGACAACTGTGAAGCAATTTGAGAAGAAGTAGAGGATGACTGAGGAGGAGAAGGAGATGAAGTACAACGAGTAGAATGAATAAAATTTTGATAAAGAGAAAAGGAAAGGTAGAACACTCAGAGATAGAGTCTTGACTAGAAAAAAAGGGAAAATTTGAATAGGACCTCGACTTTTGACAGAGCAAGAAACATAGGGGAATAAGGAGGTATCCTTCTAGGTAATCATAGAAGGATAATGAAGAGTGGAAAGAAAAGAGGCAATAGAACAAAAATAATGGTCATATAGATCATGCTTGTAAGATCTATAGTCTCAGTTAATACCATGCATAATATCATTGAGGTGACAACCAGGCGAATTCTTACTTTAGGGCACCTCTACCATAGGTATGGCCAAGTCCAACCAACTGGTCTACCATCTCAGTGATATTACACTCAACAACCTAAGAGAATTCCATGCGAAGTTCGAGAATAACAAGGTTCTTGAACTCAAATGGGATGATGGGGAAAGAAGGATCTCAACATCTAGAAGAGATAATTTTCTAAGAATATCACATATTGAAAGTAACACTTCGCCTTCTAAGGACGAGAGTGGTGAAGAAGTCAAAAGGAAGAAAATGGGACAGTTCAACATAAAATTCTTGAGCAAAAATGGGATGATAAGAGTAAGAAAACAAACAAATAGAGATCTATGTGAAGTAAGCAAACCTTTCTCGGATTAGAGGGAGGTTATTGATTATCACTGGATGCTTTGTTAATGGTAATGTTCCACATTGATTAAGTTCAATGCTATGATAGAGTTTATAAGGATTGTGGGTATATGATGAGTGCTTAAAAAGCACTAAAATTACCATGATTTAATGTACTTTAATTGATGAAAAATATTTATATTTATATGATTTTATCATATTTTTATATAAATTTGTCTTTTCAGAATCACAGGTATTTTTGCTTCAAAAATAATTTAAAGACTCAAAGTATAATACTAGAGGCAATACATCACAAATATGTTGAGAAAAAATGAGGAAAAGTTAAAAAAAATGGAAAAATGGAAAACAATGCAGAGTCGCAAGCGCATTACATCGAAAGTTCGTGCTTAGCCGTGTGCATCACACTGTAAGTCTGTGCGCAGCTGCACCCATTCACATAGAAATCCTACGTGCAGCCGCATACGCATCAAGCCAGACTCTTGCTTGCGTCAATGCCTGCATCAAAACCCATCCACTCTGTAAATCCCGTGCACAACAGGGCATTTTTAGACACGAATCTCACCCAGTCGCACGGTTTAGCACGTCACACGCATGCCAGCCTATCCAATAAACGTCTATCATAATTTTTTTAAAATATTTTCCACTTTTTTAGCCTTTTCCTCACTTATAAAAAGTCTCTTCTCCCACATTGTAAAAAACACATCTTAAGAAACAATTTTCTCAACTCTTTCTAGAAAGTTTTTTTTTTTGTTTTTCGTTTTAAAGTTCTTTTTTTTAGAATAACTATCTATGTTTTTGTAAATTCCTAGCTTTTGATTCAATAAATGGAAATGAAAATCCGTTTGGTGGTTTTCCAACAACAGAATTAACATCAAAGTGCTATAAAGATTCTTTTAAGGTATAAATTTTAAAATGAATTCTTTAAAATTATTTTTATGTTTTATTCTTATATGTTATATTTAATTTATCTGTGATTAAAATTAACATGTGGCTGACTTTTTATAAACATGATATAATAATAATCTTGTTATGTTTACGAAATATTAAATAGGTAAAACATTTCTATAAAATAAATTGATTTTGTTTTCATTCAAGATTTTATATTAAGGATATTAGAGAAAAATATATTATTTTTTATTACAAACTTAAATTTGAAATTAAATTTTAAGGTTTAATTATCGATTCTGATTTAAAATAGTACTCTTTTATTTGTTAGGACAATCGATTGGTAGTTAGTGTGAAACTCTATTTCAAAAGTTTTTATAAGAACTATTATTTGAAAATATATTGACAACATATTTTCAAATAATGGTTTTAAAACTTGAAAGTTAGTACTCGGATAATTAAATTCTTAGGTTTAATTTGGACATCTTAAATAAAGTTTAAAATATCTAACCCTAAAGGTGACATTAAAATGGTTCATTTTCAATCTCTTAGAAAAAAAAAGAATTAATTTAATTAACCAAATTAATTATTGATCCCACTTATAGGTGTTAATATATTTGTTTAACTAACAAATAATATCTAACCCCACCAAAAGTGGTATTCATATAAAAAAGAAAGAATCAATAAATATCAATTTATATCTTTAATAACCTAAATAATATGAGCAAGCATAATAAACTTATTATATCCTTAAGTATTACACTGTTATAAATTATAAAAATTTGTATAATTGTTTATTGAATCCATATCTATGTTTATTTTTTTTATGTTTTTAGATTAGGAAACAAAAAAACCAAAATATCGTGATAGAATGTTTAGGAATTAATTTTGTTTTTAATATTTTGAATAATAAATTAAAAACCATTCCTTCCTTAGATTGACCTTAGGAGTATACTTTTCGTTTTCTATAAAATGATTTATGCACTTACGAGAGTTTTACAAATATAAAACCAAATTATTTGTAGGATCGGCGATGCCAGTCTTGTTCATCAGTATCTCTACCTATTGGGTTAACTTTTTAGGATTGGAAAGCCCATGATTCTTATGAACTTTGACATGGTATCAGACCTTCAATCGATTGGGTCAAAAACTTTGGGCCTCACCTCATAAAAAAATTTGAAATGAGCCTTGCAAAAATTTAAAGAGATAAGTGAAGCAAATAAAATACATTAAAAATACAAAATGATGGATTTTGCAAAAGACAAAGACGTAGACTTTAAGTAAAATGTTAAGAGTAGTGTTCCACATTGATTAAGTTCAATGCTATGATAGAGTTTATAAGAATTTTGGATATCCCCTCTCATTAGGTTAACCTTTTGGGACTGGAAAGCCCATGATTCTTATGGATAGTGACACGCTTGTAAAGAATGAACACTAAATGATGAGTAGCTTCTACAGAATTAGATTGTTGCTCAAGGGTTTTTTTTGCTCTACTAGAATGTTTGGTTTCCATTTTGGAAAATATTTAGAAAATCTAGGTCGGTAAATGTTTAGAGAGTGGAGAAAGTTAACAATTATAAGGTGTGAAGAAATGAATAAATGAAGGGCTTTATATAGGAATCTTGTATGCTTACCGACCTCTTGCCAACCACCTTATATAGGTGCTCAATAAGCCATTAATGAGTGAGTAATAAATTACCCTCATTGAGCTTCTTGACAAGGGGGTGATGAGGTTCTCTAAGAAGTCACAAACAACCCAAGAGAAGACAAAAACAGAGAAAGAGAGAACTAAAACAAGAATGCTTGAAATTTTTTATTTTTCCAAATAGTAAAGAAGTGAAAAAATAACATAAACAAATATCAAACAAGAAGGGCAAAGCACACAAAATAAACATGAACAAAAATACTACAAGAAAAATAGAGAAAAGAAAAACAAGCATAACCTATACTGATTATAAGAAAGAGTGATCAAACTACATCCTTCCATTTAATTAATTTATGGGGGAACCAGTATCAAGATGAAATCTCTACTTCACATAAGCATGCAATGTATATGAAACTCGAGAAACATTTTGTTTTGAGATTCTCAAAAAATCGATCAACTGACTTATATACAATCAACCAAGCGAACTTTTAGAAGCAAATTGAGTCCATTTCATATTGTGCCTTAGGTGCATAATACACACAGTAGGTATATGCTTATATGAGATACAATAACTATATCTTGAGGGGAAAAAGCGATGAGAGCAAGAAGATCTTCAAGGGGTATTCCTAATATATCTAGTACACTACCTAATAATATATCCAGGAATGCCACATTAGATGGCAGAAATATGTAAAATAGTAAGAGAATCTAGGTCTTTAACTCCAAGGAGTAGCACATGGTGGAGAAATAGAAGAACCAATACTAACATTAACTCTTACACAAGGATGAGAAGTCAATTTTTCACAATTGGGTCTCAAATACCCACATCCACCACAACGATGGAAAAATGGTGAAAAACTAGTAGGTATAGGTAAGAGACCACTATTGGTACAACGTGAAGAACTAGAAGTAGGTGAGGCATTCACCATGCTATAAGAGGATGGATGAGATGCAGCAACTAACTTACCTTTTGGGATGGTAGTGACTGATTTCAACTTAGGGTTTGGGATGGTAGACATGATAAAATTAGAAAAAGCACTTGTAATTGTTGACACATCTTTTTCAAATCCAATCTTTTTCTTATCACGTGCTACTGATAATCTCATTCAGCTTCTGAAGACCAGTCATCATCTGGTTCACAATTGAAGAGAAATGTGATAGCTTTTTCTCACTCACAGAAAGCTTATCTTTCAAAGCTCTAGTTAGATCTTTCTTTTTTCGAAGAAAAAGTACATTATAGAATTGTTGAGTATGTTGACTTTGGCTTGTAGTTTCTCAAGTTCTACTTCCTTTTCAAATAGAGTATAAGCCAAATACTCCTTATCACTTTTGGACCAGTTACTTTTTGCCCAGTTTTCGTGTTATGTTGGTGATTCTAAGCCATTGCCCTTGGTGGTCTTGAGCATAATTCTCTTTCCTTTTGTATCAACCATTTGACCTTGTATGGGGAGAATATGGTGAATCACAAACACTTGAAGGTCACCAACTAACTCAATGACACTTAATTCTCCCGATTTATACATGGATTCAATAACCGTGACCTTAACATGGAAACATTTGGGGAGACTAACAATAATATTTTTAATTTATTTTTCATCTCTAATGGGTAGAACTTGTCAAATGTTTCATCTTCTTCCATTATATAGAGGTCGAAGTCTCTGTTGAGATTTAGTCTCTTGACCTTTTAATCTTAGAGTTCCCTCATATGTTGTCTCTAAAATATACCAAGCTTTCTTAGAAGTAGTACAACTTTGGATTCTTTAGTGTTCATCTAGAGTAACTTCTTAGATAATAGCATATAAACATTTTCTATTCCATTCTAATTCTTTGCTTTTCTCCTTCATCCATTCAATCATCGGCTTAGAGATAATCGTGTTATCATAAAATATTTTAGTTGGATATGTCCAACCATTTTTTATCAGAAACCAAACACGGTTCCTAAGTGCCATAAGGAGCCCCATATTTAGGACTTCCAATAGACATAGTTAAATCCATTGAATAGAGGAAGCCTACCTATATTACCTCATTCTCTATAGTCAATTATAAGTGAAGTGAATATGTGTAAAAAATAAAGTTAGAAAAAATCAACATCGAAGCAATTAAGCCCAAAAATGATTATACCGACTATGATACCAATTGAGAGAGTCCAACATTCGATGAACAACCAGGGTAAAGAGACAAAGATTCTTTATAAACTCACACCCAATTTACAAGCTGCAAAAAATATAGAAAACAGAAGTAAAGCAAAAGTATATTGAATAAATCAAAATGTATATTAAATCAATAAAAAAATAGATGGATTAATTTAATATTAATAGGTAGAATAATTAGAAGACAATAAGTATGTTAAAAAAGAAATGAAAGAAATCATGCAATAACATAAATGCAAAGATGCTTTCCAATTAGATTTAAAGTCTCATATGTTGGAATATACACGAGAGAGACTCATATTGTACTAAAACATAAGCAGATCATACAAACACAATGATATAGTGAGATAAATCCATATAGAACCCCGACCTATGTGGTAAAATCTTTGAGTTGCTTATGATAATCACTCGACATCAAACAATCCATTAAACAGAATAAACAAATACAACTCGATAGAAAATATAAACTCAAATACATCTATCAGTCATGACACCTATCCTAATTGCCTATCTTTCCCTTATTTTCTACTTCCGTAATAATTATAATTCAACACCAAAATCTGGCTTTCCTCCAAAGCCCCACTACACATAGTTGTGTGATCAACCACCAATGATCAATAGTGTAAGGAAAATGAGCTACCCACCTCAACAAAAAATCCATTAATTGATGAGTGCTTAAAAATCACTAAAATTACCATGATTTAATGTACTTTAATTGATTAAATAGATTCATATTTGTATAATTTTATCATATTGTTATATAAATTGGTCTTTTTTGGAATCACAGGTATTTTTATTGTTTTTTAGGTATTTTTGTTCAAAAATAACTTAAAAACTCGAAGAAAAATAATGGAGACAATACATCACAAATATGTTGAGAAACAAAATGAAGAAAAGTAAAAAAGATGGACAAAATGGGTTAAAACGGTCAAAGAGGTTGAAATATCGCACACAGTTGCCCATTCACACCGAGTCCCATGCACACTCCCGGCACACACCCAACATATGCTCGCACATAGTTAAAACACGCCCAGCACACGCCCACATGCAGTCAGAACATGCCCAACACACACCCGAACGCAGCCAGCACATGCTAAGCATATGTCGCGTCGATTTTTACACATGCTAGTACATGCGAGTGTCGTGTTCTACACGCATAAGCACATGCCAACGTCGTGTCCTACGGGCACCAAATGTCCATCTGTCTTAATTTTTGCTCGTATGCCGCAATTTTCATGCCTCGCACGCGTGCCAGCTTATCCAAACACGTCCAAATTCAAATTTTGAATATTTCCCACCATTTTTTGCCTTTCCCACACCTATAAAAGGACCCTCTTCTCCCATTGTAAAATACACAATTTTCTCAACTCTTTCTCTCTCTAGAATATTTTTTAGTTTTTATTTTTAAAGTTCTCTTTTTGAGAAAAACTAAGTATGCTTTTATATATATTTAGTTTTTGATTCAATAAACATAAATTCAAATCCGTTTGAAGTTTTCCAACAACAAAATTAACATCAAAGTTTTGTAAGAATTATTTTGAGGTATAATTTTGAAATGAATTCTTTAAAGTTGTTTTTTCTGTTTTATTCTTATATGTTATGTTTAATTTGTCTATAATTAAATTTAACATGACTGGTTGTTTATAAATATGACACAATAATAACGTTGTTATGCTTTTGAAATATTAAATAGGTAAAGCATCTCTATAAAATAAATTGATTTTGTTTTTATTCAAGATTTTATATTAAAGATGTTAGATAGAAATATATTATTTTTTATTACAAACTTAAATATGAAAATTAGATTTTAAGGTTTAATTATCCGGTCTGATTTAGAGTAGTGCTCTTTTATTTGTTTGTACAATCGCCCAGTAGTTAGTGTGAAGCTCTATTTCAAAAGTTTTTATAAGAACCATTATTCAAAAATATATTGACAACATATTTTCAGTAATGGTTTCAAAGCTTGAAAGTTAGTACTCGGATAATTAAATCCTAAGGTTTAATTTGGACACCTTGAATAAAGTTCAAAATGTCTAAGCTCACTAAAGATGGAATTTAAATGGTTCATTTTAAATCTCTTAGAAAAAAGAAATTAATTTAATTAACCTAATTAATTATCCATCCCATCCATAGGTGTTAATTGATTTATTTAATTAACAAAGAATATTTAACTCCACCAAAGTTGGCATTTATATAAAAAGAGAGAATCAATAAATATCAATTTATATCTTTAATAGTGTAAATAATATGAGCAAATATAATAAACTTATTATTATATCTTTAAGTACTTTACTGTTATGAATGATAAAAATTTGCATAATTGTTTATTGAATCCATACCTATGTTTATTTTTTTATATTTTTAAATTATGAAACAAACAAACCAAAATATCGTGACAAGATGTTTATGATTTAATTTTATTTTTAAGATTTTGAATAATAAATTAAAAATCACATAAAACTAAAGTTTTCACAAGATCGACATTGCATGCCGATCTTGTCTCATCAATTTTTTGGTGCCGTTAGAGGGGAAGGAATATCGTTTTTAAATTATTTATCAAAATTTTGAAAACTTTTTGTGTAGTAAATAATTGTAATTTATTTATTTATTTAAAGTTAAAAAATATTTAAAATTTAAAAAAACACTTAAAAAAAAGAAATTAAAAAAATTTATTTAAATAATGAGCTCTAAAAAAATAAAAATAAAAACTAATTAACTTAGATTCTTAATTAATTTTGATTTTAACTTAACCTAATTTATTAACTTAATTAACATAGATTTTCATTTAACTTAATTCATTAACTTAATTAATTTTATTTTTCACTTAACCTAATTTATTAACTTAATTAACTTAGATTTTCAAGTAACTTAATTTATTAATTTAATTAATTTATATTTTTACTTAACTAAATTTATTAACTTAATTAATTTAGATTTTAATAGCATGAAAAGTAAATATCTAAGAGAGTTCTATCTAAGAGAATAGTTCTTGGAAGCCTTTGGGCCACTAGTATTTCCTAGAAACGTTGTTTTGTCTAAAAGAATGGTTTTTAAGGAGGCTTTGCCTCACCATTCTTTCCTGATAGCACTCTTGGTTAATACTGATTATGTTATTTAACTTATAGATTATAAAAAAAATAAAAAAATTGCATATACTATCTTCAAAATTTCAAAGTTTTTTACAATTTGTGATAAAATGAGGTAGTTGCTTTGTTAGATCTAGGTACAAATGTATTTTGATGCCTTAATTATTTGACTTGCACCTAGACATGGGTTATTTAAAACCCAGAATCATGCCCTAATTTTAGGTAAATAAAGTTTTGAAAATTCATAAGGCGTGACTTAAAACGTATAGGTAGACAAACTTGTCTTACCTGTAGGTTTTATTTACTCAATAATATGAGGACATTGAGTTACTTAAAATGAAATCCCTCATTTACGTCTTGCTAAGACGTTAAACTAAGCACTAGATAGGAGTCAACCCATCATTTTAGGTAATTTTCTTTTATTTCTTTTATTTATTTAATTTATTTTCTTTATTTTAGTTTACTTTCATGTGAATAATTTTAGAATTGTTAAAACTAAAAATATTTGTTGAGATATTAGAAGTTTACAATGATCTGCCTATGTGAATATTAATGATAAACATGATGGATGCACCTGTATTTCTCCATCACTGCTTGCACATTCTCAGAAAATAGGTAATTTTTTTTCTCTTTTCTCTCTCTTTTTAATTTATAATTGTTACATTGAGGACAAATTGAGGACAATGTAAGTTCTAGGTTAGAAGTGGTGAAAAGTTATCATGCTTAATTTCAACAATTTTAAAAATTTTATGTTCACTTTTTTATTTTTATTGTGTTTGATTTTATTTTCTTTGTATGGCTTAGTAATTTTAGAATTCTAGGATTAGTTTTTAAAAATTTTCTCAAAAAAATTTATTATTTATTTAAATAAAATTTTAAGTAAATAGTTAAGTCTTTTACATTGTTAGATTGATTTTTGAAAATATATCATGAAGTATATGGTAATTAGTTAGTTTTTGTCACAACTAGTATTTCTTGATAAGATGTGAAAATTATATTAAACCCAAAATTGATGTTTAGGAATCAAATAGTGGAGACTAACTTTAAGAGATGTAATTTGAGCCTAATTTTCTTTATTTTGAGTGAAATATATTTTTTCTACTCCAATTTTTTTTCTTGTTTCTTCAAATTTTTAGATGATCTTTATATGTATTAGCATTGAATGTATGGATTTTCCCATCTTAGTATAGTGTCATATATTTATTTTTCATTTGCATAGATTAAGTGATTTAAGTAGAAATTGATAGTATATGCCTTTATCTCATTCATGCATGACTTCTACCAAAAAGAGACATATCTAGGGTACCTAAACCAAAATCAAACAGAAAAGCCACAAAATTAACCACTCACTAAAATCCTACAAAAATGTATAATTTGTTCATGGGTCCACTCTAAAAAAATGTTGGAAAATTTCTGTACGGATTCTTTTGAGGTATAATTTTGATTCAATAAACAGAAATGTAAATCCGTTTAAAGGTTTTTTAGCAATAGAATTAGCATCAAATTTCTGTACGGATTCTTTTGAGGTATAATTTTGAAATTAATTTTTTATAGTTATTTTTTATGCTATGTTTAATTTATCTATGATTAAATTTAACAAGACTGGCTATTTGTAAATATGATATAATAATAATGTTGTTATGCTTGCAAAATATTAAATAGGTAAAACATCTATATAAAATAAATTGATTTTGTTTTTATTCAAGATTTTATATTAAAGATGTTAGAGAGAAATATATTATTTTTTATTACAAACTTAAATCTGAAAATTAGATTTTAAGGTTTAGTTATCCAGTCTGATTTAGAGTAGTGCTATTTTATTTGTTAGTATAATTGCCCAGGAGTTAGAGTGAATTTCTATTTCAAAATTTTTTATAAGAATTATTATTCGAAAATATATTGACAACCTATTTTCAGTAATGGTTTCAAAGCTTGAAAGTTAGTACTCGGATAATTAAATTCTAAGGTTTAATTTGAACACCTTGAATAAAGTTTGAAATGTCTAAGCTCACCAAAGATGGAATTTAAATGTTTCATTTTCAATCTCTTAGAAAAAAGAAATTAATTTAATTAACCTAATTAATTATCGACCTCATCCATAGGTGTTAATTGATTTATTTAATTAACAAAGAATATCTAACCAATCAAAGGTGGTATTCATATAAAAAAAGAGAATCAATAAATATCAATTTATATCTTTAATAACCTAAATAATATAGTATAATAAACTTATTATTATATCTTTAAGTACTCCGCTGTTATGAATGATAAAAAATTTCATAATTTTTTATTGAATCCATACCTATGTTTATTTTTTTTATGTTTTTAGATTATGAAACAAACAAACCAAAATATCGTAACAAGATGTTTAGAATTTAGTTTTGTTTTTAAAATTTTGAATAATAAATTAAAAGCCACATATATTCCTTCCTTAGATCGACCTTGGGAGTATACTTGTCATTTTTTATAAAATGATTTTTCTACTTATGAAAGCTTTACAAATATAAAATCAAAGTATTCGCAAGATAAACATTGCATGCCGATCTTGTCTCATCACTAACTAACATTGTCTCAAATATGCATAACTCAGGAATACAATTTTGCTCTTACAAACACGATTCACAAATACCAAATAAATGCTCTAGGTAAATGTGAAATGGAATAAAAAAACATGATATAATTTTGGCAAATCTTTGCTTCAGTTTTTCTAATTTTCATTTCAAAGAAATAAGGGTATATTTATGGAAAATTTATCAGTTCTTTGAGGTCTCACCAATCACCTTACCGACCCTAGGTTGGCCGGGGTAATATCATGCACGTTGAGGGTAATACCCATTACCACGTCGTCGTCAAGATTGGTGAGGGGTTGGCAAGACAGGTCGACAAGCCCTCAAAAATGAGATTTTTCATTTTCAAAAATTGCTAAGTAATTTTTCACAAATACCCACAAGTAAAACGTCACAAAACCAAAAAAAAATACAACCTAGCATGCATATTATGAAAACTAACCCTATGGTGTGTGTAAACATGCTTGAATACATATTGTACCTAACTAAATACATATGTGCATTACTGAACTGTTAGTAACCAACCTTATATAAAGTAAGATAATAAAAAAAATAAAAAAATAGACTTTGTGTTTTGTCATGAAAATGCCAACACAAACACAAAGAACTTACAAGACTTATACATGTTAATTCTTGAATTAGTTGTACAACTAGTTTAATATTTAATTTTGTTTATAGTTAGATTATGAAGTTGGTGTAAAATTGGAAATTTTTGTAATTAAAGTAGCAAGTTGTAATTTTTATTTCCATTGGAATTAAATATGCTTAGGATAGAAATTGTTAATGATATCAATTTCATCTAATTTAGTTATTACTTTTTATGATTATAATGTAATAAATGAATTAAATTTAGTAGTCATAATTTTAGGTTATTCATGAGTGAGATTGATTAATAACCGAATTTTTTGTCAATTACAAAGTAAAAAAAAGTATGAAATTTTAAGCGAACTTAAATTGCTAAAATTAAAATTGACAAAAAAAAGATCTTAAAATTATATAATAAATTTAGGGATTTGAAATCTAAATAGATTATTACATGATAAATTTAATTGTAATCTAGTGATGAGGATAGTCCTATAATCTCATATTTTTCTTAAAATAGTTTTGCTTGCTATGTTCATATTTTTTTGTTTTATTTTATTTTTCTACAAAAAAATTCAAAAACCTTCCATCGTTCTAATTATAACATTTTAGGACTTAATTTCTAAACTAGTAATTAATATTTTAATCTTCTTGTTCCTTTGCGTGTAAGGATTCTTACTTATAATCATATTTATATCAACTTAATTTATTGTTTAAAAAAGTAAAAAAAATATGGTTAAATATTTTTATTATTAAATAAAAATATCGTTAATGTCTTTGTTGATGCTGATTAGACATCCAATATATGTTGATTATTGTAAGTCCACATATGGTGTTTATATTTTCTTTGGTGCAAATCTTGTGGTTTGCTTTGCAGAAACAAACTCTTATAACTCATTTAAGCAAGTGGAGTACAAAAGTGTTGCTAATGCTACCTCAAAGATTTTGTAATCTTTTCTCTTTTAATTACATGTCACTTTGCTTAGTACACCAACCATTTAATGTGATAATCTTAAATCTGTAGTCGTTACTGTTAGCCCTATCTTACATACTAGAACTAAGCACATTGAGTTGGATTTATACTTTGTGTGTGAGAAGGTGATTAATGGTCAATTGCACTTACAATATATGCCTACACATAAGCAAACAAATGATATCTTTACAAAACTCCTATCAAGTTCTCAATTTCTTTTTCTTTAGGGAAAACTTAATATTCATTGCTTTGTTCTAAGTTTAAGGAGAGGTGAAAGGATTATTGCCTTATAATCAACGTTGTGTTGTATGTTAGCAAGTTGTTGTACCAACTATATAGGTCGTTATATAAACAATTTGTATCGTAGTCATTTTTCTCAATGAAATGATTACATATTCATGTTCTCTCTTTTCTCATTCCCATTTCATTTCCATATATATATATATATATGTATATATCCTTGAATCTTTCATGCATTTTTTCTTGTATCAAATAATTCTTGATTTAGTTTTTATACGATTTTTTTGTTTTCTATTAATTATTTATTGAAAAATTTAAAGTAGAAAAACAATAAAAAATAAATATTTATTATTTTGGAATAATTAACGTAAATATTCTTGATCATTTAAATTGGTTATTAGTTTGATCATATTTAAAAATTACATAAATTAATACTATTAACATTTATAAAAATAAAGATAACATTACAATATAGGGTTAAATTAGATGAAGTTTAACTTTAAACTTATCTAAATAGACTAGTTTAACTTGAATGATATTTAATTAAATAATGTAATATAATATGATTAATTATAAAAATAAATATAAAACTTCGATTTTATTTTTATTGTAAGTATAGAATACTCACGATATTTATCTCTAATTTTAAGCCAAGAAATAACCAGCCCATGGGCCATATATTTTTGAATGCCCAAGTTAATCAGATAGATCATCACGTACGTGGCCTCATCCTTTGCGTAAGTCAGATAGATTTCACGCTTCCACTTCGCGCGCGAAAGACCAGTACCCACCTTTGCCCAACACCCACCTTCTCGCAACCAAGCCAATGGTGACCAGCACCAACCAGTAAGTGCGCGCAACCACCAATAGAGCCAGGCACCAAGCTTCATAAGCAGTTTACCGAGCTTCACGGCCAGTTTCATTTCTTCGACCCCTACTCCATTCCAGCCCTAGTTTTCAAAAGACCGAGAAGCCAGATGAGCTCGTTGCCATCGTCATTTCTCGCCATTGCGTGCGTTTCCATAGTCGTCCCCGATGCTTGCCATTAACTTCCTTCCCAGTCAAGTTTCTAGCCTTTTTGCACAGTGCACTTTCCAGTTTATTGCGTGCAGTCTAGCCTTCTTGTTGCACCGTCTGTTAAGGTTAGTTCCTACATCTTTTCTTGAATATATTGCTTTCAATTTCACATTGGAGATAATTATTTTGGTAGAGTTGCATTTTCTGCAAAAGTGAAACAACCCCAAATTTTAGATATGTTGAAACTGAAAATTTATGTAGAAAATTACCATTCTTGCTTCCTTCCTGCTATAAATTAAATTTAGCACTGCTGCATGTTTATCTATCCACACTGAATTTCAGCAATAAGCTGAAGGTTACAACTCCAAATTTTAGAGATCTCAACTTCAAAAATTCACATTTATTGGAATTTTAAATCCGGGAGTCTTCTTGGTGAAGGTGGATTTGGTTTTAATCTGTGCCTTTATTGTGCTTGTCGCTTCCGATTTTACTATTTTTAAATTCTTTCGACACTTACTCATTAGCTTCTATTTTCTTTTAATTTCCTTCCTCTTTCCCTATACTTTATTAGCATTTATCTTAGAAATGATGGTGCAGTTTGGATTATGAGATTAGATTTGGGCTCAGTAACTAAGCAGCTCTCACTTGATTAAATCTTTATATTCTGCTAAATTTCTTATTTCTGCATAACAATTTTTGTGATGTCTTCAATCCTTTTTTTTGGCATCCAATTGTTCGACAAAATGCGTAAACCATGCTTTACCTTAACGTACTTCATCAAGAAGAGTTAACTATGCTCATATGGGGTAACATTTTCTTATTATTTTTCAATTCATGCTTTCTCATTTCTTAGTATAATATGCCTTGGTAAGTAATATATTTTGATTCTTCTTAGTGGCTTAGGATTTTCTTTCCATCAATTTCTTGGGTATTTGTATGGTTGGTGTAAAGAGATGACTCAAAAGAAGATATACACCAGTTAGTTGAAGCATTATAGGGCATAAGAATAAATTGATGTAATTAGAGGCTGTTGTAAACAATCTTATGTAGATTTGAGCTAGTTTGGTTTTCCATTGCTTGTATATTTGAACCATGAATAAAGACTAGTTATCTAGATTGCATCTGAAATACAAGCTTCAATTTGAATTTGTATGGATATTGACGTTGCACTTTTTGTATGCATTTGAATGCATTCCTATTGTAATAGACTAGAGAACATTTGAAAGCATTTGCATATGCATTACTTTTTTTAATATTTGCAGCGTTTCTACAGTGTTGTATGTGGTCAAAAAGGTTCCATTGTACAACATTTATCTTCTACTCCTTTAGTGTCAAAAGATGCTGCTAATGAAAAATTTCGCCGGTTTTTAAACGAGCAAAAAAATAAAAAAATATTGCCGGTTTTTAATTTGAGAAAAAATAAAAAAATTTGTTGGTTTTGAAACCGGAAAAATTTCTTTCCAATCACTTAATACGCTAGTTTTAAAAATCGAAAAATTTAAATAGTATTGTAATAGAGTTAGGAGTCATTTTTACAATCAAGAAAGCATCAACTCTTGAATTCTGAAAACCATGCTTGAGCAAAGCTGTTTTTAAACAATCAAACTAGGCCCTCAGAGCCTATTTTAAGCCATAAATGGCTTTGTTGAGTCTACATTCAAAATCAGAATGCACACAGTCTTTAAAATCAACAAGTTGCTCCATAAAAACCTCATCCTCTAGAAAGCCATTAAGAAAAATATATTTCATAAAGTTTTTGCATTGTCTTTTTATGTTCTTGATTGAATACTTGAATCCGATTTATCAAAGGGAGTGATTATCCTTTGTGGCATTTCAAGGTTTGGGTTTTAAGGACTTTGTTTCCTTAGAGTTCTAATCTGATTATCTTCAACACGTTCTTAGCAAATCAATCGTTTCTATTCCTTTGAGTTTGTGGGTTCCTAGGTTGTTCGCCTAAAGGGTACGCATCATTAACCTTTGATAAGTCGGATTCAAGTATTCAATCAAGAACACAAGAAGGCAAAGCAAAAAGCTTTCTAAAATTTTCTTTTCATTAATGAATATTCATGTTGTCTCCAAATTACATAGCTCTTCTTCTTTATAAGCAAGAAACATTAAAAGAAAAAACCCTAGATGAAATGGGTCTATTTAGTTATGGATTGGTCTTAATCTAACCTAAAAAAATAAGAGTAAAAGATTTAAAATAAAAAAGTTCACAATTTACTAAAATAAAAGTTGCTAAATATAAAAGGCGTACAATTAAATAAAAGACTAAGACTTAAAATGAAAATCCCACAATTAACTAAAATAAAAATTACTAAACATAAAAAGCCAATAATTAACTAAAACAAAAAAATTCCTTCCTAATTTATCCTTTGCATCCAATTTGACATTCTAAATCTATTCCTTGCGTAAGATCTTGAGAATATTTGTAGGATCTTAGGAATCTTTAGAATATTTGTAAACATCAACTTAGTTAGTACCTCAATCTCCATTATTCCTTTCCTCTTTGAAAAGATTTGTACTCGAATCTTAGCTTTGAAAGCAGGTCGATTTGGTATTGCAAATTCAGGTATGAAGTCTATTTGATGCTGTTTGCCTCGCAAAGGATGTAATCCATGGGAAATCTCTTCAAGAAGTTGATCCTCAAAGTCCTGCAATAGAGATACAATGATACTAGGAAAAGATAAGTTAAGATCGTAAGTAGGAAGATAAACATCCTTGTACATAAATACAAGTACTTGTTGCCTTCCAATAATTGCACTCTTAATCTCATGTTTTTCAGCAAATGCACTCATTCTTTTATTTTCCTCTCCTTGCTCACTTTTCTCTCTGTTTTGCTCACTTTTCTCTCTTTTTTGCTCACTTTTCTCTCTTTTTTGCTCACTTTCTTTTTTACTCACTTTTTTCTCCTTTGTGCTCACTTTTCTTTCTTTTATGATTTTTCTCTTGCTCACATTTTTGTTTTTCTCTCAACTTACACTCTCTTGCTATCCTAATATGGTCTTCATAAGCTTGCAAAGGTTTAAGAGGAGCTAATACAAATTTTTGGTTGTTTATTTCAAAAGAATAATGATTTATGTAACCATCATGTGACACCTTCTTATAAAACTGCCATGGTTGCCCAAAAAAAAAATGAGCAACATACATTGGTGCTGCCACATCACAAAGAACCTCATCCTCATGCTTGCCAATTGAAAAAGGAACCCAAACTTGTTTGTTGACATTCACTTCTCCACAACCATTTAGCCATTATAGCTTGTACTGTTTGTGATGCTTTTGTCACTTCAAATTCAACTTTTCTACCAACAAAATACTAGCTATATTAGTACAGCTCCCACTATCAATAGTAACCGTGCATACCTTATCCTTCACATGACATCTTGTGTGAAAAATATGCTCACGTTGCTCCTTATCTCCTTCACTCTTAGGCTGCATATTGAGGGCTCTCCTTGTGACAAGTAATTCCTCGTGCATAGGTTCTTCTAATTCTACATCAAAACAATCCTCCAATGGTGGCATTTCATTGTCACTTGAGCTAGCACTCTCAATTTCTCTTTTATGACATACAACCATAACCCTTTTGTTTAGGCATTTAGAAGCAATATGTCCGAGTCCTTGGCACCTAAAACACTTAATATCATGTGACTTAGTGGGAGTTTTTGTTTTAAGTTTACCATTTGGAACAACACTGAATTGTTTGACTTTGCTTCACCTTTTGTTCTAAAGGCAGCTTTGTTTTCCTTCCAAGTTGATTTCCACGGAGAACTAGAGGACGAACTAGATTCGAACCTTTTGGACTTGATTTGCTTCTTCACTTTAATGGCTTTGTGCAGTAGTTCTTCCATTTCTACGTAATGTTGCAATTCAACCACATCAACTATTTCCCTGTTTAACCCGGCAATGAATTTGGCCATTGTTGCTTCTCTATCTTCCTCTATGTTTGTTCTAATCATGGCGACTTTCATCTCCTTATAATAATCTTCTACACTCATGGAACCTTGGCCATAGCCTTGGAACTTTCTATATAGATCCCTATAATAATGGCTAGGTACGAACCTCTTACACATCACCAATTTCATATTCACCAATTTCATATTTTTCCATTTCTTTGCCTATTGACCACCAATTGATCCCACCATATACCAACATAATTTGTATATTCTACGGCTGCTAGCTTTACTTTCTTCTTCTCGAAGTAATTATGACAATCAAGCACATGCTCAACCTTTCTTTCCCACTCAAGTATAACTTAGGATCATTCATTCCTTGAAATGGTGGAATGTCATCTTTATACTGCCTATATTGCTATCTTTTTGGTAATTAGTCTTTTTGTCCTATTTATAACTGGTTTTCTCTTCCACATTGGAATGAGCTTCTCCCTCGAACTCATGTCTTCTATGTCTTCTTCTATATGATTGAGAATCGGAAGAGGATTCTAAATCATCCAACCTTGCATTCAACTTCTTAAATTGGTCATTAAAATTCTTGAAGAGGACTTTTAAGTCTACCTCTTGTGGTTCTCTTCCTTTCTTACTCATGTTTTCAAACTATAGAAAAAATGAGATAACTCACACTGTCTCTCACATGTTTACTCCCTAATTAGATTGTTATCACTCCTTTTTTTCACACAATTTTCGCTCTCTTTTTCTCTCACTATTTTTGTTTTTTATGACTCAAAGCTCACGCTAACCTCCTTTGTGTTCTTAACAAAATCAAAGAATCCAATTAATCGAGAAGTAATCGTTTTATGGGTAACAATCTCAAAATTCAGAATTTTGAAAGAACTTAATGGCAAAGTATGATAAAAGGAAAGTCCAAAGAGGACTCTAAAGAAACTCTTGACCAAAGATGACTCTAAAGAAAGATTCTTGATCAAGGAGGACTCTAAAGAAAGACTCTTGAACAAGGAGGATTCTATAGAAAGACTCTTGAACAAGGAGGATTCTATAGAAAGACTCTTGACCAAGGAGGACTTTAAAGAAAGACTCTTGACCAAGGAGGACTTTAAAGAAAGACTCTTGACCAAGGAAGACTCTATAGGAAGAATCTTGACCAAAGAGAACTCTATAGGAAGACTCTTGACCAAAGAAGACTTTAAAGAAAGACTCTCGAGAAGCAAGAACAAAATAAAGGAAACCCAATTTTAAAAAGAACAAGAAAACAATACTTAGATTCTTAAACAATCTACTACTATGTTCTTTTCTTTTTCTTTTTTTTCTTTTTTTACTACTGCTGTTGGTACTGTGAATAGAAAATTCAAAAAAAAAATTCGCAATCCTAATGAGCAAGAACTGAAAGCAACGTAAAAAGCTGCACAAATCTTTATCCCCTTGGTAAGTGGTTAAAACGACGGGATTTGGGGTCAAAAACGGTACGGAACGCAGGTGAATAGTAAAGAGCTTCGATTTGATATATTATAATAGTCGTTTCGTTACTCGAGTTAAAGGTTATGGCTATTTAAAATTGCAACTTCGATTTATCAAATTTTGTTTTTGAAATTGCGAACAACCCTCTTCTCCTTTTTTTTCTTTTTTTTTGAAGAACAAATATGATTGAACATAGAAAATAAAGAATCAAGAAAAATATACGAATAATTCAAAGAAAACTAGGAAACAAAATCTAAATATGAAAACAACAATAAAATTGAAAGTAAACACAAGACTCAAAAGAATGAATTTTTTTTTTTTTGTGATTTGTGACTTAAGAACGTATAAAACAATCAAAGGACGAGTTTTTTTTGAAATCTAAAATTTAAAACAAAGATAGATAAAGATAAATAACCTGTTTTCAGCAACCAAGACTTTGATACTAAATGATGCGGACCTTTTAGGAGAATAATCTAGGAACCCACTAACTAAAAAGAATAGAAACGATTGATTTGCTAAATACGTGTTGAAAATGATCGTATTAGAATTCTAAGGAAACAAAGTCCTTAAAACCCAAACCTTAAGACGCTATAAAGGATGATCACTCCCTTTGATAAGTCGGATTCAAGTATTCAATGAAGAACACAAGAAAGCAAAGCAAGAAGCTTTCTAAAATTTTATTTTCATTAATGAATATTCATGCTTCCCTCAAATTATATAGTTCTTCTTCTTTATAAGCAAGAAACCTTAAAAGAAAAAACCCTAGATGAAATGGGCCTAATAGGCCTATTTAGTTATGGATTGATCCTAATCTAACTTAGAAAAATAAGACAAAGACTTAAAATAAAAAAGCCCATAATTTACTAAAATAAAAGTTGCTAAAAATAAAAGGTCCACAATTAAATTAAAGACTAAGACTTAAAATAAAAAGCTCACAATTAACTAAAATAAAAATTATCAAATATAAAAAGCCCATAATTAACTAAAACAAAAAATTTCCTTGCATCAAATTTGACATTTTAAATCTATCCCTTGCATAAGATCTTGAGAATCTTTAAAATATTTGTAAACATCAACTTGGTTAGCACTTCAATCTCTATTACATTGTTTATGTCAATTTGTCTAAGTGATTAGAAGCAAGAGTGAGCACAACTCTAATAGTTACAAACTTGACAGCTGGACTAATAGTTCTTGAGAAATCAAAACCAGGAACATCATCATAACCTTTAGCTACAATTCTAATTTAAGTGTTTCTATAAGACTAGTACCAAGTTTTTTCATTCTATAAACTCACTTGCTTCCGATGACCTTTTTATTCTTTGGTCTTGGAACTAAAGTTCATTTTCATTCCTAAGATGAGCTCATCCTTCATAGATTTATACCAATCATCATGTTGGAGTGCTTGCTTGGTATTGACAGGTTGTGTGGTATCAAGAGGAGAGAGAAATGCTTTGGGTTTACGTGTCCCATCCTTGGTTCTTGTAACCATAGGATGAGTATTACTGAAAACTTGTAATGAAGACAGGTTTCTTAAATAGGAGAAATCACATGTGAAGAGAGAGAAGGTACTAAGGAGGGATTGTTGACTGATATTGATTGATCAGTAGCATGTATGGGAGAACTGGCTGGGTAAACAGGTGATAGAGACTGATCAGAGGATGAGGAAGAGTACATGAAAAGGTAGGGACTACAAAGGAAATAGAGGGAGCCATTGAAAAAGAAGATAGGGACTTATGATACAAAATAGGTGAAGGAAAAGTACTCGGAAACAGTTGAGAGCTAGATGTAAGGATTGAATTGACTTTATCCTTCTTAAAAGAACAAAAACAAACTCATTAAACACCACATGCCTTGACACATAAAGACGTCCACTTTTGTTCATACATAACCAGTAAAGGTGCAAGGGTCAGATTTGAAATCAAATTTGTGATCTCTATATGGTTAAAGGTATGGAAAACAAAGACAACCAAAGGTTTTAAGAAACAAATAATTTGGCTTAGAGTGAAACAAGAATTCCAAAATGAAAATAGATGACAAGATAGGAGTGGGCAAATGATTTATAAGATAAGTAGCAGTGTAAAAGGCTTCATCCTAAAAACTCAAAGGCATATGATCTTAAGCAAAAAGAGTTAATCCCATTTATGTGGCATGTCTATGATTTCTCTCCATAGTACCATTCTATTCTGCAGTACGAGGACAAGATAGTTGCATAGTAATTCCCATGTGATTTAACAAAGGAACTGAGGCTTGAGACTCACCACCTCCATCACATTGGAGAGTTTTAATTTTAAAATCTGTTTTGAGCTCTGCTTGAGCTTTGAACGTGAGAAAAACATTCTTGACATCAAATTTATACTTTAGGAAATAAATCTAGGTATAGCGTGAGAATTCATCCATGAATACCACATACCACTTATATCCATTACACGAACACACGGGTATAGGTTCCCAAATATCATTATGTATAAATTGTAATGGTTCAGTAGCTCTCCTTTCTAAAAGGGAATCTTATGAGTCTTTTCTAATTCACAGGCTTCACAAACAGTAGGAAAGTCTGACATGTTACATTCAATTTGTTCAGTGTGCAAAACAGTATGAACAATCTTGGAGGAGGGATGCCCCAAACTCAAGTGCCACAACAAATTATCACCAGACTTTTTACAAGTAGGTGCCACTTGCTGCTCACATAAGTTAGAACTATTTACAGATGGTAGTGGCTTATTTAACATAGAAATAAAACTGACACCATTATGAGTAAGTACAATGTTAACATGTTTTATAGTTTATCCATCAAAAGCATTCTTGAAGTTCAAATCAAAAGCATAAAGTTCCTTTTTAACCTTGTCTTCCAACAAAATTTCCTTTGTCCTCTTGTCTTTGACAAGCAAACATTAAAGTAAAATTCAAAGTAAATAGAATTATCTTGCACAAATTTTATAACACTAAGTAGATTCTTGGCTATTTTAGGAACATACAACATAGCATTAAGCAGAAACTCCTTACCAGAATTATTAGCACAAGAAATGATACTACTACCAGTGTGTGCAATAGTCATTCCAGTTCCATTGCCAATATAAAGCTGTTCAAGTCCCTTGTAATCAATTTTGGCTGCTAAGTGGCTTGGATCAGCAATTATGTAATGTGTGGCTCTTGAGTCTATATACCATGAGATCTATCACGGTTTTTGGGGTAGCCACATAGGCTTGTGTTGAGCCTTGAGATTGAGAGGATAAATTGTTCAGTGTTATAAGGAGAGGATTGATTTTTATTATTGTTGCTTTGAGGCTAGAAGGAATAATCAAACTTGTACCAACATCTTGCTGCTAAATGACAAACTTTGCCACAAAGTTGACAGATATATCTTCCACCATTAAAACGTGATCTACCACGGCTTCTTCCTCTATTGTTGTTAGAATTACCTCTTGTAGCCTTATTCTCAGATTGATTATAGTGCTGTTTAGGTTTTACAACATCACCAGAATGAAATGAGTTTTGACTCTGAAAGTTTCCTTTTTAATTTGATTTGTTTGCTAGATTTACAGAAGGTAGATTTACAAGGTAGTAAAGAATTGTAACTTTGCAAGAAAATCTATATCCAGGAATTAGTTAAATATGAGTTAAATTTTTTTTCAAATTTTTTAAGAAAGTTATCAAAAATTTCAGAAAAAAGATCAAGGCATATGATAAGCTTATCTATATCAGATTTTCAATTCACTCATGAACTAGAATAAAGAAAGTTGTGTTAATCTATATCATTTTATCAAATTAGAGACATCTAACAATAACAGAGAAGTTTTAAAACCAAAGATGTTTCTAGAAAATAAATTTAATACAGATAAATTTTGTATTCTAAGAGGATAGATACAAAGTCAAATTTATCATGAATTCAAAAATTGATAAACTTTTATGAAATCAAGATAAATTATTCAATTAGTAAAGTTATAATAACTTTTCATAGCATTATGGTCCTCACTAAAGAATCTAGAAATCTATCAAAAAATAAGAAATATATTTTGTTTTTACGTACACGAAGGATCACAAATACATTTATTGCATTAAAGGTTGAGAAAATGATCATGCATCATGAGTTATGTCATCAAAAGAGTTGTTGGTAGAAAATGATAAAGAAAAATAAAGATGTAGAATTCACATCTTTAATCGGTAGATCATGCTGAAAAAATATAAGGCGTATATTCAAACACCAAAAATATAAAGTTAGGAGAGAATTATTAAAGTAAGATGAATAGTTGTTTCTTACTATCGTAAACAACAACTCCTTATCTTATAAAAGAAATACTCATTTCATTTCATTGGACACGCTTCAGTAATATCTTCTCTACTCTAAGAAATTATTCATCTACCAACTATGTATTTACAAATTATGAGTAGTTAAAAATCTCTTCAAGGTTTTTAGTTGACTTTAAGAATTATAAAAATTATTAATATTATAAATAAAATGGAGTGCAGTCACTATTTTATTTTCCTATTCTCTAGTAAGTCTATTTTGGACACCATACTATGTATAGATGTAAGAGGTTTGTCATTATTAGGAGGATATTAAGGTTAGAACAAGTTGAAGCATATTAAGCGTAATAAAAAAAGACGAACAACAAAAGGAAAGATTGTGATGAATCAATTAAATTCAGATATAAAAATTATAATTTTAAATCATTTAAAGGATCTTGAATGATCAAATATTTATTTATAACATTAATAAAATTAATAAATAAGAAAATTTTGACAAAGATATAAGGAAATTATAAAGTTAAATAAATATTTTGATAAGTAACTCAAAAATTTACCTTTAAATAATAATATGTAGGAAGTAAAAATTAGTATTTTAAAACAATTACTCACAATTTAGTATCAGAATCATAGAAAAAAAATCATTAGATGAAAAAGTTAACATCGTTAATTATTTAAGGGTATCATTGATATTAAGTATAAAATTTGAGAATATCCTTGATATCATGTATATAATTCAAATATATCCTTAATATTAAATATAAAATTTGAGAATATTAGAACTATTTTTCATAAAATTCAAACCTAAGTAAAAACCTAAGTAAAAATATGGTAAAATTTACAATATGAATGAAATTTTTTTGGAGAGTATCATGATAAATATAATTTTTTTTCCTCTATCATCATATTCCCTTCTACAATTTTCATCCTTTATCATCATTTTTTTTAATAATTCTATTATTATCATTGGAGCCTTTCTCTCACGCTTTATTTTTCTCTTTTATTAAATTAACTACTTTTCTTTTTCAATTATGCAAAAGTATAGAAAATTTCTTTTGAATTTATTTTAAATTTTTGATTTAAAGTTTAAATCGTCATTCTATCAAGTACGAAAATTGGTAATAACTCGTTGTGCGACGCGTGCGCGACAGGGGCAAGTTCGCCGACTGAATCTTATCATTTGCTTTTTTTTTTTCTTCACAATATGTCCTTGGCATTTTTAATTAATAAAAAACATGGGTTTATGTAACAAATGAAACAAAAAGTACCTCGACTAATGATTCTTTAAGAGTGGTGATATGACTCACTGATTGATGATGTGGTTCGGTGATTCATAGACTAATATATTATCAAATCAGTCAAATCTTTTTTCAACAAATCGTGTATTTAATACCTAAAAAAATAAAAATAAAGAATATATTCATAATTTTACGAGAATAAAAAAAAGGAAAGAAAAGATATCCAAATAATAATAATAAAATTATAATATAAAAGAGTGAAATGGTTGATGGAAGATGGCAATAAAAAAAATAAAAAAAGATAATATATTCATAATTTTATGAGAACAAAAATGAAAGATCATTTTTAATGTAACTTTATAAAAATAATGTAAATAAAATAATATTAATACGAATAAAATGACTCCTTTAAGTACTTTATCCTTGAGTTTTAACAAAACACGTTGGAATCGGAAAATATTTTTTTATAAATGTTAATTGAGCTAGTTACAAAAACCAACGCTTATGTAAAGTGTAATTTATTATTAATTAAATTTTATTAAAATTCATGTTTATGACTCAGTGTACTAGTGAGTGGGGATCCAAAATTTAATTCTCAATAAGATAAAAGTCTCAAGCAAAGATGGATAGAGCTGCATGAATTTAAATAATTAAGATTATTTAAAGAAAATAAACCACTGAAGGTCAAATTAAATGACACACCGCACAGCCTTCTAACTAAAGAAACAGATAACAGCTTTCCCAGCATGCCGTTGCCCAAGCTCCGGTCACAAATTCAGCAGTACAACAATAAAGATCTCGGCCGAAAGACATAAGATCTCTTTAACATAGTGTGTATATTTGACTATTAGCAACTGACATCGACCAAACAAAAAATAGTGTATATTTGAATCAACCATTAAGATATATAATAAAAACATCCTAACAATGAATTGGAACACAACTGAGGGACTGTTCCTCAAATGCCACCCAAATTTGTTGCTTAGCTGGTTGCAGCTGGTTTAGCAATCGCCTTCTTGATAGCTTCAGCATAAGTCTTGTGTTGATAGGTGAGGGTGGATTCAAGCAAGTCAAAAAGTGAAGTCTTTGGATTCCAGCCTGTCGCACAAAGCACTCAATAAAATTCCGTCCTTTGTGCTTAAATCATGAATAAATTAGGAACAAGCAAAATATTATATTATATATATATATATATTACCAAGCTGTTTATTGATGATGGTCATGTCTGGGATTCTCTTATCACTGTCATCATAGCCCACACCATAGAACTCTTCGGAGCTAACATCAATAGTAGGCTTCTCCAATGCTGGTTCACCACTTACCTTCGAGTAAACCTGTAAATAGCAGAAAGCTTGTCCATTATTTTAGATTAAATTTGGAAAACACTATCAAAACGTACCATAAGACAATATATATATATATATATATATATAAAGCATTGATATAAGATGCAGTCTTCTCACCTTAGTCATAATTTCAGCAAGCTGCCTTACTGTAACTTCATTGTTGGGGTTGCCAACATTAAAGATTTGACCGTTGGCCCTAGCAGGATTTTCCTGGAAAAGGGAAAAAAAATAAATAAATAATGTTTTCATTAGACTCATCCACTAGTGGTATTAGTATATGCCGTTATTTTCAGAAGAGAGCTAGAGGAACATACAATCATTAGCAAAACAACTTCAATAGCATCCTTGATGTAAATGAAAGTTCTCTGGGACTCGCCCCCATCCACAAGCTTGAGTGGTTCCCGACGTAGAAGGTTCTGGAAATGAGAAAGGACACGTGCATTCTTTAAAAATATATAACTAAAAGGCATACATGAGTTGAAGCTACAAATTCCTTGCACATACATTGCTGAAGCACGCCAGAACCCTAGGAACACCTTCACTTGGACCATCAATTCCAGGTATGAAATCCATCCTTGGACCAATCCAATTAAAAGGCCTAACAATTGTGAACTCAAGACCATTTTCAGCCCCCTCAGCTGTAAACAAAATAAAACGTGAAAATCATCATTACAGACAAATTCTAGAAACAAACGATAGACCCTAGCAGAGGGGGCAAAAAAATATAAAAGTAAAACCAACCATAGACCAGCCTTTCGATCAATTGTTTTGCACATGCATAGGACCATCTCTGCTTCTCAACAGATCCAAAAATACAAGGGGATAAATCCTCTTTGAGAACATAATAATCAGGATCCTGCACCAACAAATAATGCAAAATTTCATGTACATAAGTAGTTAAAGCAAGGAAAATAACAGCCAGAAGCACAAAATTTAGCAACATTGAAGAAAATAATAATGATCTTATCCAAAATAGTACTAGCATAATGGATTAACAATTTCCTATTATGATTAGAATTTAAAATTTGAGAACTAAATACTTAACAAAAGTTATTCCAACCCTTATACCAGAGCAACCCACCTTAAATCATATATAGCCTACCAGATGACAAAATATCGTATAACTAGAACAATCAACGAAACCCTCAAAGCACTTTAGTTCATATTAATATGAAGGCTACACTTTTTCAAAATTTGGACATTTAGCATGTCTGAAATTTACCAATGAAATATAGAACTCAAAATTAATTTACACAAGTACAGACATTTTTGTAGCTAATTTATCTTATTTAATATACCTAGACAACCTCTCATGATTATAGATTTATAAAATTGAAGGCAGTGCTTCGCATTTACAACTTTACAGATAAGTGTGAGATCCTAATAGAAAAGGACATTTAAACAACATGTTACTGCATGCGTGGCAATCCACCGACATAATTTATAGATCTGAAATAATTAATAATTTAATCAGATCATTTTAATTACATGTTCATCAATTAATCGCATATGATTTTCGAGAAAAAACAAGGATCTAATAGATAAAGACAGGAGCCAGAACAATAGGACATGAAAAACCAAAAAAGATGAAGAGTATAAGGATAGAAAGAGAGTGCTCACCTGACGAAGAGGGCTATCTTTAGGAAGAAAGCTTCCAATGGTTTTTCCATATACTTCACAAGTAGAGAAGTGAATGAGCCTCTTGCTGTTTTCCGAACAATACTTGACCTGTAACGATTTAATAAAAGAGGCAAAACCCACATCAAATTACAATTCAACTTCAACCAATTCCACCATAACCAGAAAAATCATTGAACTTTTCAACAAAACAAAACAAGCCCACAAATCCAATTTCATAGAACCATAAGAATACACACCACAGGAAGAGCATCAATAAAGTTGCTGTAAATGGTATCAAGAGGACGAGTGTTGTAATCCGCAGGAGTACAGATCGCCGCAAGATTTATCGTCTACACGAACAAACAAAAGAAACTCAAAAAAAAAAAAAATAATGAAAACGAATAATGTCCAAGAACACCCACAAAACCAAGAATTGTGAGCGAGAGACAAACCAGATCCGCCATTTTGATAAGACCCTCAAGGCGAGAGTCGTTCTTGATGTTGAGTCGGTGGAACTGAATTCGATCAGACCAAGGCTGGTTATCAGGTTCAAGAAGATGTTTGATCTTGTCATTATAAACATCAAGAGCAAAAACTTTGTGAGGGGTCTCCATCATAAGCTTCTCACAGAGATGAGACCCAATAAAACCACCAGCTCCTATCATACAAATGGCTATTGGCTTAATTGGGTTTCCATCAAGATCTACCCTTGTAGCTGAAGAAGCCATTGTTAATCGCAGAAGCTCTATCCCTCTGTCTGAGTTAAAATATGTATCGTTGTAAATCTGGGCGTGTAATTAAGATAGTACGATAGTAGTGTAGGGTGCGAGAGATTTATGTGTATGAGAAGAAAATGAGAGGTGACTATTCATTTTATTTAAAGAAAGATTGTGTCTCTTAGCAAGTGGGTCACGGAGAAAGAAAAAAAAAAGTTTGGGAATTAACACCGTCTTGTTAAAAAAAAAAAAAATGCAAGTTGATATAAATTGAAGCAAAGTATCTAAATTTAAGTAATATTATCTATAAACTATAATTAAAATAAATAATTTTTTGTAAAGATTATCACAAATATATACTAAATTTTTATTTCTTATTTCTTATTTTATTATTTTATAGAATGAAATTTTTAACTTTTTACAAATATATCGATTAACTTTAACCTAAATTAACTTTTAAATGTGTGTAAATACATCTCATCCTACTGACACCCTTGATGACAGCCGTCTTTCTAGGTCTTTGTTTTAAACAGATTTACTGTACTTTTTACGGCTCTTTTTCTCTCAGATTGAAAGGCCTTTTTTTTTTTGGTTTTCTATAGAATTTTTTATTTAAAAAACTATGGGTGTGTGTATGTGTTTTTTTCTTCTTCTCAGTTTCAGATTCCGGTATTCAGAACTTTGAGTTACGATTCCATATTAATGCACTCCATCTAATGATTTAAGTCTACTGCAATTTTTCTATAGAGAAAAGAGCTCTATTATCTCCATTTTCATTATAACGTTGTGATTATTCTAGATTTATCTTATTTGATATTAAATGTGTAACAGATATACGATTTAATAAGAACAAATATCTTGGTAGAATATAGCGAAGATATATGACTGACTTAACAAATGGTTTGGATCTAACGAGTTTGATAAAACGTACAACCCAGTCGATAAAAGTACCTCATTATTAAACGGTGAGGTCTTGGATGACAAGACTTGGTGAAACTATGATATCTCGACGTGATTACGACCCTCTCTTTCCGTGAACGACCTGCATATAACGACCTTTTTTATTTGTGTGTAATACTTGTAGCAATCTGCTTTATGTTTATTACTACATACGTAACCATGTATACAGGTCGATTATACGTATCTTGTCACGTGCGTAGGATGTCATACATACATATATCCCTTAAATGAGGAGAATACAGGATCTATTCATTTGTTAATATTTTCATTTTTCTCTAAAAATCACTAGAATTCCTAATTAGAGAATTCTCTCCAAACAATTGGCGTCGTTTGTGAGAACTCAAATCTTTCTAGTCCATAGCTGGCATTTGAGACCTTAATTTTCATTCCAAGGAGAATTATCTCATTTTAGGGACATTTACTTGCACATAAAAAATGGACATGAATGGGTAGCGAGCTGGAATAACGAGCGCTCACACAATCTGCATTGATGGATTTGACACTGAAGACAGGGCAACCTGTAGATCGCTATAGTAGGACCACGATGAATTGTGGCTAATGTAGACTAGGAGCAAACTAATGATAGAGCATTGGTCCAAATCACCCAACCACGGGCTAAATTAACAAGCGTTGGTCGTTCCTTGCTGGTTGTTCTTAGATCCATGTGAGAGCTAGTAGGTTGGTATGATTTTGAGCCAAAGACAAATTGGACTTGGCATGAACTAATGAACGGGTTGGAGAATGAGAGTTACAAATCAACTACAAACACTACCATGAACGGACAGGAACTATCACCAATTAAGCCTACCTCAACTGATCCTAACCAAAACCAGATGAACAGCTCGTGGGCCGATTAGGAAATATATAGAGTGGGAAATGGCATAAATTGGAAGTGGCATTAGTACATACCGAGTAAGATTGAGAATAGGATGTATAAATGCTACTGTGTGATATCATCTCCATCACAAACGACCACAGATCAGTGCGCTATGAGTGACCTGAAGAAACGGGCTGAGGAGATGTGGGTTATATGAACTTTCTTGAACAAACTGGGCCTAGTTCGACCCAAATGAAAAGCTCGGCCCAATTCACATAAAACAACATCGTTATTTGCTTCAAATGAGTCTAATATAGTACAAACATACCACTTTGTCGCAAGGTCTCATAGGCTAACATGAAATGAGAAATGGTTGGGATGACAATCACAAACAAAATAAACATAGACCAAGAAAGAGTTGCCGTCCAATTATTCGACTAATCCACACAGGCAACGCAGACAAGATCTAAAGCTCTGTAACTCATCTTGAGCATGTGAAACACAACGAGAACTTTTCTTCATTACGGTTTAATAAGGCCTCTGTATTGTCTTCCACCTATCATAGAGATCCAAAAAACAATAGTAGTTTGGTCTGATTGGATTACCGATCTGTTTGGACGAACGAATGCTCTTCGCTCAATGTAATTACAAATATGCCGTGGGGTGGTGCCGTGGAAGACAAGGTAAGGATTGGGTGCGAAGTAGTTGGACGAGCTATCTGGTTTAGGTCGTTATTATCAGACGAGGTAGTGGTAGCATGACGTAGATCGAGCAAACCATGAGCTGGAACTGGGTTATGGGTTATGAACTTTTGAACGAACTGGAAATGGCCTACACAAATCTGTGCGCAATGAACGAACTGGAAATGGATTGCGCAAATTTGTGCATAATGAATGCTGTAGAAATGGGCTGAGAAGATGTGGGTTGTGAAAACTCTTGAACGAACTAGGCCTAGCTCGGCCCGAATGAAAAACAACCCCGCTATTTTTTCTCTGGTACTAGCTTTCGAACTCTCTCAATTATAGCAACAACATAAAGTAATCCAATACTCTGTACGAAAGCCTTGAAGCGATACTAGCTAGGTTGGAACAAATGAACCCGGTATGCCACGATTTGAGGAAGAACGGACTAGGGGTTGACCGATTGGAGCTGGCGAATTGAAAAGAGATGAATAGATGCGCCACGTTACTTGAATAGAATGACATGGGTCATTGAGGCTAGAAAAGTGAATCATGAGATTGCTAATAGGGACGATCTGTTATGATGTTTAAACGAACAAGGCAAGCTGCTAACTGTTGTCAATTTCATTCCTAGCTCGTTTTGTGCCGTTTAGGGTTATTTGAGTGTTTTACTCTATTTTATGGCTGGGTGTAGCTGGTTCGATTATTGACCAGCACGCTAAGTGATGAACTAGAGGTGGAGTTACGCGCTAAGTAAAGTGACAACATCACGATCTGAAGAACGGAACAGGTTGGACGACCATCGAGTAAAAAGAACGACATGAGGACTTACAATTTTGGCTGGTTAGATCATCGACCAACGTTCATTGGGGCTACAAGGATTACACCCGATTTATTAGAATTGAATCTCCGATAAAAAATGTCCCATTTTTAGTTCGCACAGAAGAATCGTGCAATAAGCAATAAATAAAGTCATAAATCGGTTGATACCCGGTTCAGTGTTTAGTCACACACCAAATACTAAGTACTAATTTATGACAAAAGCAATAGTTTCTGAATTACAAATTTTCCCAAGTATGGTGAGATTGCCTTTCACGAAGCCTAAGAATCAAAACCGAAATCCTTTGTAACTACCCTTTTGATCCACCACCTTTTTTGAGCCCGTGAAGTTGGAGGCTGTGTTTGGATCGACCTATGTGAAAAAGAAAATTGTGCTACCCATCGTTTGACACCTTGTTTATATAGTCTCGCTTGCACCTATTACTATGTTGATGCAGAATGGATTGCCTCTGTTCGACCTGTTACATACATTACTTTGAGTTTAGCACTCTTGTGAGGTGACATTGAATTGTTAGGATTGATATGATAAAGTGGTGTACAACGTGCTGTTTTTCACCTTGGTGGAGCTATCAGTTCTATATATGAGCATAATCTTTTTCAGAGACAGAGATGTTAGAATTGAATTAAGATAATAAGTAGGAAAGCAACTTAAGGAATTATGTTTTCGAATTGGAATTGAGAATGGAACTCCGGGATAAACATGAGCTCAGTTGGGGTTTTGTGATTACCGAAGCTGTGGTTGTTCTAAACATATTGTCCACTGGAAATGGTGACACCATTGAACTTTTTTACATACAGTTCTATACGCTTACTACTTTAGCACCATCTCATGATTTCTGTTGTGCTACACGTCTATCATGGAAGACGACAATCTTAATTCTTAGAAAGAACTAAATAATGCTCAGCATGGTCCAAGTATGCCACGGGTACAAACATAATGAATATCTCCATAATTATAAGGATGAAGTTTCCAACAAAAATAAGGGAAGCTTATGCGCATCAAGCGAGGTGTGTTTATATAATGTATGAATTGATCATTACATGCCCTTCTTTATATGATGTAGGGGTTGATTTTGGCGACTGAGGTAAAGCTTGGTGCACCTTGAGATCTGTGTGATCCATGCGTCTCTAAAAGGAATTATAAGAGATTCAACACTTGTTGAAATATGACAATACTTCGATCCTCGAAGACTATTGAACGAGATCCATTAACAAGTCGTATTATTTATCCCATTATGACAAGAAACATTGTTGAGGAAATTATTATAAAGTGGGACTATTCATGCCACATATGTCGTATACGACCAATTCATTATTATAAAGTGGGACTATTCATACCACATATGGTGTATACCACCAATTCATTATCCAAATATTGATGAAGTTATTATGAAGTTTGCACCATGTTTTCTTTAGGCACATAAGGTCGATACATGAACTCCCATGTTTCGAGTATTTAACTATGAGTTTGTCAAAGTATTGACTATTTCTTTGTGCAAGTAAAATTTGGAGCTCATATGGGGTAAGGTTTTCACCCTCGCATGTCGCGTATTTTGCAAATTATTAAAGCGATCAATTCTTCAAATTTTGGAGCACATATGGGGTATGGTTTTCACCCTCGCATGTTGCATATCTTGCAAAATATTGAAGCGATCAATTCCTCAAAGTTTGGAGCACATGTGGGGTAGGGTTTTCACTCTCGCATGTCGCCTATCTCACGAAATTTATGACCTTCCAAGTTGGAAAGATAAGTCGACTAATCCCCGCACTCAACATGTGGCTTGTGTTATGCCTCGTGATTGGAGGAGGAGTCCCCTAACCCCCTCACTCGAGATGTGAGATACGTCCTATGCCTCGTGATTGGAGGAGGAGTCCCCTGACCCCTCACTAGAGATGCGACTTATCTTATGCCTCGTGATTGGAGAAAGAGTCCCTTGACCCCCTCACTTGAGATGCGGGATACGTACTATGCCTCGTGATTGGATAAGGAGTCCCCTGACCCCCACTCGAGATGCGGCTTGTCTTATGCCCCATGATTGGAGGAGGAGTCCCCTGACCCCCCACTCAGGATGCAGGATACATCCTATGCATCGTGATTAGAGGAGGAGTCCCTTGACCCCCCACTTGAGATGCTAAATATGCTCCCAATTGTGTTTTAGGCGTCTTATTTTGTGTCCCAAGTGGGGACAAGTCATTTGACCTTCTCACTTGAGATGCAAGACATCCCATTGCTTCGTGATTGGAGGAGGAGTCCCATGACCCCTCCACTCGACATGCGGCCTGTCTTATGCCTCGTGATTAGAGGTGGAGTCCCCTGATCCCCCAACTTAAGGTGTGGTCTGTCTTATGCCTCATGATTGGAGGTGGAGTCCCCTGACCCCCCCACTAGAGATGCGGGATACGTCCTATGCCTTGTGATTGGAGGAGGAGTCCCCTGACCCCTCCACTCGACATGCGGCCTATCTTATGCCCCGTGATTGGAGGTCGAGTCCCCTGACCCCCCCACTTGGGATGTAGGATACGTCATATGCCTCATGATTGGAGGAGGAGTCCCTTGACCCCTCCACTCGAGATGCGACATGTCTTATGCCTCGTGATTGGAGGAGGAGTCCCTTGACTCCCACTCGAGATGCGAAATATGCTCGTGATCATGCTTTGGGTGTCTTATTTCATGCCTCCAAGTTAGGAAAAGTCATTTGACCTTCTCACTTGGGATGCGGGACATGTCTTATGCCTCATGATTAGAGGTGAAGTCCCTTGACCCCCCCACTTCAAATGCGGGATATGTCTTATGTTTCATGATTGGAGGTGGAGTCCCCTGACCCCCCCACTTGAGATGTGGGATACGTTCTATACCTCTTGATTGGAGGTGGAGTCCCATAACCCCCTCACTTGAGACACCAGATGTGTTTCAATATGGTAAAAATGTAGGTATTATTAAATGATTCGCTCATAATCCGAAATACGTCTTAAGAAAGAGACTTGAGTTATAGGGAAAACTACTCTTATGGAAGCACATGTGAGAGGTTGGATATTTCACCCTCACATGTCGTATCTAACTGTGGGTCATTATTTCACCATGGCATGTTGTATCTGAATGTGGGCTATTAATCTCTTCTGACAAGTTCCACCACTGCCTTCGAAAGGGACCTCAGTTCACCCCATTACTTCGGTATTAGAAGCAATATAAACATAACAAGTCATATATTTTTCATTAAGGTAGAGCATTTAGGTCCCTAGTTCATTGGGGTAGTTAGGGTATATGAGCCATCTTTCCGTTATAAGGCGATGTTTTACTCCTAATTTGAAAATACCATATCATAGTGTAGTGCGGTGTAATAAAAGCCTCGCTTCTCAAGCTACATGACAAATAAGGGCTTAGATATATGGCTTCCAATAGCAAGGCCATCCACCTTCCTTATTCGTAAGGATTACTTAATTGTTCCTCTATAACAATAGAGTGGCATAGTAGCATTCGCCTAGCGACCTGAGTGTTTGATCGGGCAGAACCGACATCACCGATCCTACCGTTAGTTTGGTTTTATTTATTTATAAAACTCTCGCAAGTGCACGAATCATTTCGTAGAAAATGATAAGTATACTCCCAAGGTCGATCTAAGGAAGGAATGTATGTGGTTTTTAATTTATTATTCAAACTTTTAAAAATGAAATTAAATCCTAAACATCCTGTCACGATATTTTGGGTTTTGTGTTTTTAATCTACTGACATAAAAATAAACATAGATTCAATAAACATTTATGCAAATTTTATCATTTATAATAGTGGAGTATTTATGGATATAATAACTAAGTTAATTATACTTGCTCATATTATTTAGGTTATTGAAGATATGAATTGATATTTATTGATTCTCTCTTTTTTATATGAATACCACCTTTGGTGGGGTTAGATATTCTTTGTTAACTAAACAAATCAATTAACACCTATGGGTGGGGTTGATAACTAATTTGGTTAATTAAATTAATTCGTTTTTCTAAGAGATTGAAAATGAACCATTTAAATGCCACCTTTGGTGGGATTAGACAGTTTAAACTTTATTCAAGGTGTCCAAATTAAACCTAAGAATTTAGTTATCCAAGTACTAACTTTCAAGTTTTAAAACCACTACTGAAAATATGTTGTCAATACATTTTCAGATAATAATTCTTATAAAAACTTTTGAAATAGAGCTTCACTCTAACTACCGGGCGATTGTACCAACAAATAAAAGAGCACTACTCTAAATCAGACCAGATAACTAAACCTTAAAATCTAATTTTCAGATTTAAGTTTGTAATGAAAAATAATATATTTCTCTCTAACATTCTTAATATAAATCTTGAATAAAAATAAAATGAATTCATTTTAGAGATTTTTACCTATTTAATATTTCGCAAGCATAACAACGTTATTATTATATCATGTTTACAAATAGCCAACAAAGTTAAATTTAATCACAAACAAATTAAATATAACATGTAAGAATAAAGCATAAAAAATAACTGTAAAGAAAATAAAATCCTTACAGTACTTCGATGCTATTCCCGTTGCTGGAAAACCTCCAAACGGAATTTGAACTCTCATTTATTGAATCAAAAAGTAAATAAATTACAAAAACATAACTAGTTCTTCTCAAAAAGAGAAGAACTTAAAAACTAAGAAAAACTAACTAAGAAAAACTAAAAACTAAGAAAAACTAGAAAAACTAAGAAATGAGAGAAAGAAAGAGAAGAGAATATGTGTTTTGAGGTGTGGTTAAAAGTGAAGAGAAGTGGGGTATTTATAGGTGAGGATGAAGAGAAAAAGTGGGTGAAAAAATGTTAAAAAATGGTGGAAACGCGGAGTAGTGAATGATGATGTCATTTGAAGACGTCAGCATGACATGGAGGGCGGCTGCGCGCAAAAATGGGGCGAGATGGCAGCGGCATGCGCGGAAGGCAGGAGTAGCGCGCGGGAGTAAGGAGCTACGTGCACGGTTTGGGCGTGCTGCGCGTAGCTGGGTGCTGGCGCGCGCGGGCTGGGCGGCTCCGTGCGCGTTTTTCTCCTTTTTGACCCATTTTGTCCAATTTTTCCATATTTGTTGACCTTTTCTCATTTATTTATTAATATATTTGTGATGTATTGCTTCCAGTATTCCTCTTTGAGTCTTTAAGTTACATTTTTAAGCGAAAATACCTGAAAAACAATAAAAATACCCGTGATTCCGAAAAAGACAAATTTATATAAATATATGATAAAACATATAAATATATATATTTTTAATCAATTAATGTGCATAAAGTCATGGTAATTTTAGTGCTTTTTGAGCACTCATCAGTGTCGAGACATGAAGACCAAGATCTTCAGGTCAAAGTAAACGACTTAGGTCACCTATGCATACAAGACCTAATCAAGTAACTCTTATATGACGGCTTGATTAGGAAAAGTTTATATGATGATCAGGTAGCACTTAAATGATGACCTAATTTTAGAGTTAATAACGAAACTCGAGGAGAGCTTGAAGAGTTTACCCCTTCAAACTCAGATTAATAATAAAAATACTCTTAACGACTTGATAACCTCACAAATAGGGGAGTTAATATAACATTTGGTATTATATAAGTATCAGGTGTGCTGCCTAATGACCTATATCACATCACCATAGGATAAACCACCTCTTTTCTCTTTTGAGACATGTTAAAAAAATTATTAAGAGGAAGAAATTACTTAATGTGAATATTGGTCGTTTGAATCTCGACCTAAAAATAAAGAATGGACTGGTTATCCCTTTAAACGAATGAACTAAAAAATAGACTAAGTATTTTTCTAACGGGCAGACAGAGCGAAATAATAGGAAAACAGTTAAGAGGTCGAAATTCTCTAAAAATAAATTTAAGTTAAAACGTATGGTAAAAGTAAATTTCTTCACTATTTATAAAGTGAGCGGGAACCTAAAAGGTTTAACTAAAAAATAAAATTAATTAACGGAATATTGTTTGTAGTTAAATAACCTCGCGATCGAAAATTGTATTGTCTGAGTGGCTATTATATACTTAGATACATTGAATCGTTTAAAGTGGTTTATTTAAATTAAAATAAAAAAACAAGTATTATTCCCTTGACTTCTCAAAATCAAGAGAATAACAGAGTTAATATTTGGTATTAAATATGTAACGGACATACGACCTAATAAGTACAGGTATCCTACTAGAGTATAACGAAGATATAAGGCTGACTTAACAAATGGTCTAGGCCCAACGAGCTTGGTAAAGCATACAACCCAGTCGACAAAAGTACCTCGTTATCAAATAGTGACGTCTTGGATAGCAAGACCTGGTGAAACTATGATATCTTGACGTGATCACGGTCCTCTCTCTCCGTGAGCGACTTGCATATAACAACCTCTCTTTATTTGTGTGTAACACTTGTAGTGATTTGCTTTCTGTTTTTTACTACATATGTAACCATGTATACAAGTCGCTTATACGTACCTTGCCATGTGTGTAGGATGTCATACATATATATACCTCTTAAATGAGAAGAATACATGATCTATTCATTTATCCATATCTTCACTTCTCTCTAAAAATCACTAGAATCCCTAACCAGAGAATTCTCTCCAAACATATCTTCATTCCCATTCCCTTCTCTACATTTTCTTTTAACTCTTTCTGAATTCACTTGTGGTTAGGTAGTTGATTTTGTTTCCTATTTCTTAGATTCGACTTGTTCTTGGTCAATCTATGGTGAGGGGACGAAGGCGTGAGAATGAGTTTAGTTGGTTTGTCAGGGGTGAGAGAGAGAGAGAGAGTGATATTTAGGATTTTACATATACTTAAACGTTAACTCCCATTAAATTTAATCATGATTGACATATTTGTAACAAGTTTAAAGTTCAATAATATAAAAGTAACAATTAAAAGTTTGGTAGTATATTTGTAGAAACTCTTATAATTTAGTGGTATAAAAATATGTTTACTCTTATAGTTACGGTATATAATAATAGTGTTAAAAAACATGTAACACATTGGAACTTATCTATATTATATATAAAAATTTAAATCACACTTTATAAATATTTAGATAAAATTGGTTGGATTTTTTATAGTAATGACTACTATTATCATTAGCTCATTAGTTATTACATAATTTATTTTGTATTAATTAAATAATTACAATTATCTTAAAAGCTATTTAAAACATTAACTATATACTTAATTTTTAAGACTATAACTTACATGTAATGCACATGCTTATGACTAGTGTCGAAATTGATTTTTGTTGGAGGAGAAGTTTTGGAGTGTAAAACCCAGTAAATTTATTTTAAGTACTTAAAGTACCTTAGATTTTTTTTAATAATATATTGAAGAGTAGGAATATATCACGAAATATTTTGGTGATAAATCGGACTGAACTAGTGAGCTTCTTGGACAGCTCCTCAATTAGCTATAAAAGGGGGCCGAACCATTCATTTTGCTCACACTTGCTTCTTCCCTCCTTTCTCCCTCACTCTACAACATCCTCTCCTTAAGTTGTTTGGACTTTTTGGCACAATTTGGAGTGCATATTGGGGATAAATATATAAGTATTCTACTCCAGGATTTGAGGTAAGGGTTCTTACTCTAGATTTTTAAATTCATACATTGTTTTTAAAAACGAATTGTGATGCATCATATATTTTGGATAAAAGTGGAAAATTGGATATCATTATTTCATAATTAATGTTATAATGTTATAAATGTTGTTTAAAATAAGATATTCATCATAAATATTTTATTATGCATATATTGAAATTTTTTTGTATAAATAAATAAGTATCAAATGTTATTATTGAATATGATATGGAATCTGAGAATTTTATGCATGCATCATGGAGATTGTTTTATATGTGGGAATTGCACCTATACGTGGTCTTACGAAGTGTGGTATCCATAGGCTACTGATTGTAGTAGACTATTTTTGAAAAACTACAAGTTCACATCACATAACATGTATTCTCATAGTTTTTCTATCTGTGATGCCTTGTATTATTGACCACACATGGGCCTCAGAGTGGGACCTTCCGTTGTGTCTCGAAGTTTACCATCTAATAGGTTTCAAAGGGTGATTGCACCTGTACATGGTCTTACGAAGTTGATATCTTTGCCTTTTGGAGTTGTAGAAGGTCAATGTTAGCCGATACTTGGTAGATCAGGCTGGCCTACCTAACTGGTATGGCTGATCTACTTAACTACTTCACATGACTAGTTATTCTACCTGATTGGTGGTGCATAATAGGTCTAAGTGTGGTTTCCATTCTCACAAGATGAGAAGTATAGTTTCTTCAATTGGCTCGATGATTAGAGCATGACCAAATGTAGGATCCCGTTTTTATTTAGGTGCTTCAAGGGGTTTCTTATCAGGGGGTTATTGCTTGATGGTGATCTAGGTGCCTATTGATTACAACCTCAATTTAGGGAAACTAGACTCCTATTGAGTATTCTTGTTCTTTAGAAGCACGCCAAGGATGGATGATTGGTCTTGGACACTAACTAGATGACCAACTTGCTGCAAAAATGGGACAACGTCAAGAACACGTTGGGAACTCATTTTAGTGACTTAGTAATTCAAGCATGTTTTTGAAGGAAAATGTGGATGAAGAACGCGAAGAACACAATGAATGTTCTTGAGTTTTTTCCAACTCAGATCGATTAAAACACCAAATTTTGTTCCCCACAAAAAGTGCCAGATATTGAAGCTAATTTTTGTGTTCACCATGCTCTTACCACATTGATCCTACAAGTCACTTGCAAACACATTAGAAGGAATGATACCGTTGGGTGTCATATTCACTTTGATGCTTAAGTTAGTATATATATGAGTGAACTTAGATCAAAGATGATTTAGAAAGTTTGATCATTTGCTTATAGGTATCATTTTAAGTGGAATAAACCTATTTATAGACTTGGACCATTGGTAATCTTGTAAATAATTTATAGCTATCAATTTATGTCTAAATTATTTATATTAATTTAGATAATAAATAAATAATAAATATTACTTAATCTATTAATGACTTTTCATAAATATAAATTTAAGTCATTAATATATATGTTATATTAGATTCAAGAAGCTTATTAGAAAAAGGCTTATTCTAAATTCAAAATGAGCCTTGTATTCATTTGAATTTTCAATAGTAATGATTTTTTATCCAACAACTAGTAACTATAGATATATAAAACATATCCAGCTAATATATTTTTATACAAACAACCCCAATTGTTTTACATTAAATATCATATAATTGGACAATATTTAAGTTAAAATCCAACAAATTAGATTTGTTTAATGTTGAGCTCTCTTAAATTAGACATCGTTTAATATTGTTAAAGTGTTATATTTATTTTTTTATAAATTTTAAGGGTTTTAGTTTATATAATTTTTCAAAAAATTAGGTAAAATGTATAAAATAATATCCTTAAAACTTATAATAACTAAAATAATACATTAATAACATCCGACGATGTCTAATTGACCACAACTCAAAATTAAATTGAAATAATTGATTAGAATTTAACTTGAACGGTGTTTAATTAGATAATATTTAATGAAAAATTTCGATGGATGATTTTTTTATAGTTAAAATATATAAATTTTATACATAAAAAATGTTAATTTAATGATTATAAATTTAAGATTTCCATAAATATTGTTTTCTCAATTTTTTTTACATCATAGTTAAGGTAAATTTTTTAAATTGATTATTTGCTGTTGTCTTTATTACAATTTTTTTATTATCAATTAAAATTACTTTTAAAAAGATTTTGTTAATTTTTAAAATTAGTACAAATATAATATAAATTGTAAAAGAAAAAGGAGTGTTGCAACCCAAACAATATAAAAAAATTCCTTAATCTTCAAATTCGATTACGTTCAATTTACCCAAAAAAAAAAATTTATTTTACGCTCACTAACTCCTTTAAGGTTTTTGGATGGGAAAAAAACCTTCAAAAATGTAAAAAATCTTCTATGCAAAAAGAAGATTACGTACTTACTATAAAAATTTTAGCCTTTTCTCTACTATATTAATCTTTCTCTTTATTTTCTTTTCCTTTTGTCTCCTTTTTTTAGTTGACTAGTAAATTTTCTTTATTTTTCATTTTAATTAGATAAAATCAATTACAATGATATTTCTCTACCTATATGTAAATTAAAGGTGATAATGATAAGAGTAAAAAAATGTATATAAAAATATTATTAAGGAACCAAATGTCTATTTTATTTGTTTAATTTTTATTATTATGAAAAAAATACTTCTAATTTTACATTTCTCAATGTCAAGTCAAGTTTATAGAATGTATTTTATGTAGCAATCTAAACAAATAAAAAACCATTAAATAAATCTAGTAATTCTAATTCTAACACGAAAATAATTAAGAATGAATCTTTTTTTGAGATATTATGTTCATTATAATTAATTATAATTGAATTCTCTTTGTATTTTTTAATTTTATGAATGAAGTTTATTTTATTTTTTAATAAAAAAGTATTTTTGTAAATATTTTATTAAGAGAATATAATATAAGATATCTCGTGGATTTCATTTTTAATCTTTTGAACATGTCACATGGTTTTAAAATATTTGTCTACATGCATTCGAAAGTATAAAAATTATAAGAATGTATCAATTTCAATTATAAATAACCACTAAAATACAACAAAATTATGTTATACTTCTTAAAAAAGATTTAAATCATAGATATTATTGTTTAACTTATGTTTAAATAAATTTTATTATTAAACTCATGTTAAATTTTAAGTATCAAAATCAAAAGGTTAAAATTGTAAATCAGTGTACAAGGATTTAAAAGCCTTTTCCCACTCCTTTTAACATGTATTGTAAAGTAAATGTGTACCTTGAAAATCAAAGTTGTCCTAAAATTTTGTTTTTCCCTATATATGTTTTGCTTTCACTATAGTAAATATAAAAAAATCTCCTGAAAATTATGAGAAATTAAAATTAATATATTGTATTTTCAAAATACATTATAGGGGTCCATATAATCAAAGTTAACTCGTTAACTTTGGCTGTTAGAGGTTAAAAAAGAGAAAAGAAAAAGTATGAATTTAGAAAGTAAATTATATAATAGTTTTTTTATAGGTTCTACGTAAAATAAAAATAAAATAATTCTTATTTTTTTATAAATAAGACAATCATTAACTCATCTCTCTTCATCAACTCCTCTCATTTTGTCTCTTCCCTCGTTTCTTTTACGGTTCTCTCTGAATATAAAGTCCTCTCATTTTCCTTTGTATTTGATTCCAAAAATATTAAGTCCTCATATTTGAAGTCCGATTAGTAGGTTCATAAGGCTTTTTTTTATAGTGTTTAATCAAGAGCTAGTGGTTTTTTAGTAAGTTTTTAATTTTCTTCAATCTTTTTTTTGTTTAACAAATGGAAATTCTTTATTAATTTTCTTCTCTTTATCTCTTTTATACTTCAATTTTTTCCTTTAATTTTCATAATTTTTTTGAGGAAAAAATTAATTTTTAAATTTCTTTTTTGTTTGGTAAAATTCGAGGCTAGTTTTGAGAAAATTGATAAAATAAAAAATTATTTCTTTAAAGCTTGATAGAGCTATTCTTAATTTAAATCATTAATTGTTTTGAAACTTTAACATTATAATTTTTACATATGTATCTTTTTTATAAAAAAAAAACTTTTGCAGTTAGTATCCTGATACAAAGAAAGAAATTGCAACTTTTAGATTATTTTTTATAAATATATTTATGTTTTTCATTATTTGAAAAAAGAGGATGTTGTTTTGGAGTGGCATATATTATGATTTGATATATATATATATTAAAATTCACGAGCATTGAGTGAATTTTTGATGTTATGCTCGTGAATTTTTTATGTTGATGGCATCTGAAATTTTTAGTTGCAGTACTTTATTTATTTAAAGGGTATCTTTGATATAACTTTTATACAATATAATAATAATTTTTAAAAATAATTATATTATTTATATACCCATAATTAAGAATATATGAATCTTAATCATTTTACATGTTTAAATAAATACGATGTGGTAATAACTGGTTGATAAAATAATCACATGTTAAATACACTGCTTTTAATATACCATATCAGAGTTACAATGAAGAGAGATAAAGTTAATGAAATCTTTTGGCCATGTTAATGAAAATGCCTAAAAGTCAGGCTTGTTTGTGATATTTTTTTTAACAATAACAGATGTTTGTTTGTAATATAATCGTGTGGCTTAGATCAAAATTTATCCTTATTTCTATTTTTCTTATATTCTTTAATTGTCACAAATTTAATTACACAAGGAAAAATATAATGAGAAATCAAATCCTACAATATTTATTATTATTCGATTTGTTGTATCAATATAAGATATTATTTAAATATAATATCTTATTTAGATAAATATTGATATAAATTAAGAAACTAGTTGTATAAATAAGTATAACTACTCATCAATTAAATCAATGAAAAAATATATTTCTTTCACATTTTAAGAATTCAATATGGTACCAGAACATATGCTTTGAAAAACCTAAAAAAAATGATAAATTTTTTGAGCAAGATTAAGGCAACAGTTGGCAAGACCAATGACAACCATCAATTGCTAGAGATGTTAAATACAACATAACCATCCTTTGTCAATCTCTTTGGTAATGTCCCTAATTTTGAAGAGATATCAGGTAAAATATTTTCTCTCACACAACACAATAAAGACATGATTTAGATATTAGATAGTAGAGCCAGTGACCATATTATATGTAATTCTGTCCATCTTACATCATCTCGACATGCTCATAATTGTATAGTCAAACTACCTGATGGTACATGTTACAACTCCCTCATATTGGTACTGTAGTCTTTTCCTCACATTTTATGTTGCTTAATGTCCTTTACATCCCATTATTCTACTTGAACCTCATATATATTAACAAGCTTGTGTTGGATTCCTTTTATGTCACTGTATTCATCAAACAAGTTTGCTTTATATAGGACCTTCAATCAGGGAGGATGATTGGGACGGGAGCTAAAATTGAGGGATTATACTACCTCAATATGCCCAAGAAAGGAACGTGCAATGTGGTGTAGACTAAAACTCAAGATTTGTGGCATCACTGACTCGACCATCCCTTAAGCAAGGTTATTTCTTTGTTCCCTTTTATGAAAAATAAAACTTGTGATCTTAGTTATTGTTCTGTTTGTCCTCTAGCTAAGCAAACTAGACATTTCTTTTCTTTAAGTTTTTCGACCAATACTTCTTGTTTTGATTTAATTCATGTGGACATATAAGGTGGCTATCATGTTCCATCTTTCTCTGGAGCTCAATATTTCTTAACAATTGTTGACGATTATTCCAAAAGTACTTGGGTTTTTCTCATGCATCATAAGTCTAAAGCAAGAAATTTGCCCATTCATTTTATTAATTTATTCGACACACAATTTGTGAAAAGAGTTAAGGTTGTTAGAACTGATAATGGTTCAGAGTTTAAGTGCATCAAATTCTATTCTTCTAAGGGTATTTTACACCAAACAAGTTGCATTAATACGCCTCAACAAAATGACATCACTGAGCATAAACATAGACATTTGTTAAATGTTTCTTGTGCACTTCCTTTTTAGTCACACTTGCCTAAGCCTTTTTGGGGGATGCCATATTAATGACTACTTCCCTAATCAATAGGACACTAACACCACTCTTACAAGGGAAAACACCCTTTGAGATGTTGTTTCACAAACCACTGACTTATTCCCAATTTCGTGTCTTCGGTTGTAGGTGTTTTGTTTCCACTCATCCACTGTGACCTAGTAAATTTGACCCTTTTTCTATTGAATGTATCTTTATAGGTTATCCCCATGGTGAAAAGGGTTACAAGGTTTATAGCTTAAAGGACAAGAAAACACTAGTCTTGAGATGTGATTTTTTTTAAATTGAATTTCCTTATCAGGCTAGGACTACCACATCTTTAACTCTGGATAACTTTCAGCCATTAAGTCACTTATTTCCTTCCTCATTTACTTTGTCCCAAACAGACTACCATTTCTTACCAAATCTTTTCGAATCTAAGTCTGATTCCACTCCTAACTTTCCAAATCTTCCATGATCATAATCTGATTCCAATTTTAGCTTACCAAATTTTCCAAGATCATAATCACATTTCAATCCTAACTCTACCATCTTAATCGTATCACCTAAAACTGAAACTCACTTTCCAATCATCTCAGACTCATCCATTTCCCCAACAGTAGCTTCCCTACCACGACGCTTCACAAGACCCACTAGAATACCAACCACATTGCTAGACTTTTATATTAAGGTAGTCCTTCCTTCTCATCCTACATTGTCATCCTCCACATGCAAAGTTCAGCCTTTAAGGAATCCTCATTCCATTGCTTATATCTTGTACTATGACAAACTTTCTCTAATACACAAAGCTTTTATAGCCTATAAAATGCACCCAAATATTTTTCTCAGGCCACCCTTGAACGAAAGTAGAAGGTAGCCATGAATCAAGAAATTCAAGCCTTATAAGAAAATAAGACATGGAGTTTGGTACCTCTTCCTCCCAATAAGAAAGTAATTGGTTATAAGTGTGTTTTTAAAATCAAACATAATCTTGATGGCATTGTGGAGCGTTACAAGGCTCATTTAGTTGCCAAAGGTTACAGTCAAATTTCCAGAATTGATTATGGAGAAACCTTTGCTCCTGTAGCCAAGCTCACCATAGTTCATATTCTTCTTAGTTTAGTAGCTTTGCATGGTTGGCACCTACATAAATTGGATGTCAATAATGCCTTTCTTAGTGGTGACTTATGTGAGAAAGGTTTTCATGAAGCTACCTCCTGGTTTTGGACGAAAGAGGGAGTATAGAGTTTGTCAACTTCATAAATCATTGTATGGATTGAAGCAAGCATCCCGATAATGGTTTTTGAATCTTTCTACTGCTTTGAAGGATGGTGGTTTTAGTTAATCCTGATCAGACTATTCATTTTTCATCCAAAATTACCAAGGAATATTTATAGCCTTGTTAGTTCAAGCTCAAAATGAAGTTCATCTTGATAATACTGATAAGAAATAATTTGGAAGATATCTTGAAAATGAAAAAATTTCTTGCAAGTAAGTTCAAGCTCAAAGACATAGGAAATTTAAAATATTTTTTTGGCATTGAGGTAGCACGGTCTAAACAAGGAATTGTTTTGAGTCAACATAAGTATGCACTTGAAGTTATTGAGGATGTTGGTTTCCTAGGAGATAAACCATCACGGTTTCTCATTGATTAGAACTTTGCATTATGACAATATGAGGGAATATTTTTGAAAGATACGTCTAAATATCGACGATTAGTTGGAAGACTCATTTATCTTACAATCACTAGACTAAATCTTATATATGTAGTGCACATTTTGAGTCAATGCATAGACAAGCCTCACCAACCTCACTTGGATGGAACTCATAAGGTGTTAAGATATTTGAAACATACCCTAGGTCAAGGGATACTACTATCTTCCATTGGACAATTAGAAATAAAAGCTTACTATGATGTAGATTGGGCATGTTGCAAGGACACTTGAAGATCTACTACCAAGTACTATATTTTCTTAGGCAATGCACCCATTTCATGGAAGACTAAGAAGCAAATAACTGTATCTTACTTTAGTGTAGAAGTAGAGTACATGTCTATGACAATATATGTTACAAAATTACATGGATTAGAAATCTATTAAAGGAATTGAATGTTAACTACACACATGTAGTCAGATTATTTTGTGACAATTAAGCTACAATTCATATAGCATCAAATTCAATCTTTCATGAGCGGATGAAACATATTGAATTTGATTGTCATGTTGTCCAGGAAAAGGTGCAAAGAGGATTGGTTTAGACAGTTTATGTCAAAACATAAGAGTAGCCAGCTGACTTGTTAACCAAGCCGCTAAGTACTAAACAATTCACTGTCATCTTATGCAAGATAGGTGTAATCAACATACACTTTATCTTGAGAGGAAGTATCGAGGAATCAAATCCTAGATGATCTAGAATATTTATTATTATTTGATTTTCTATATCAATATAAGATATTATTTAGATATGATTTGCTATATCAATATAATATCTTCTTTAGATATGAGTTGCTGCATCAATATAATATACTTTTTAGATATAATTTTCTGTATTAATATAAGATATTATTTAGATATATATTGATATGATTTGGCAGCATAAATATTTAGGGAAGTAGTTGTATAAATAAGTGTAATCACCCATCAATCAAATCAATGACAATATACATTTCTTTCACATTTCAAGAAATTAATATATAATATTGGTGACTTATGTATTGTGTAAGTGATAGAATATGTTAAAAAAAGTACAAAAAATTTTATTTTCATAAAATTATACAATAATAAGATGATATTTCAATTGTTGTTATAACATATTTATTTTATATTGAAGTAGTACTCATAAACAAATTGAGTAATCACTCATCAATCAAATCAATGATAATATACACTTTTTTCACATTTCAAGAATTTAATATATAATATTGGCAACTTATGTATTGTGTGAGCGATATAGTATGTTAAAAAAATACAAAAAAATTTATTTTCATAAAATTTTACAATAATAAGATGATATTTCAATTGTTGTTATAACATATTTATTTTATATTGAAGTAGTACTCATAAAAAAATCGAGTAATATTCTCTCATACTTTTCAAGTTTGGTTGTTTCTAGTTAAATGTTATAATATTTTGAGCCAAATTTCTTTCTTTATAAGCATAACATGTATAAAATCTTGACATCTCAAATTATCCTAACTTAATGATAAGAGTTTTTAAAATTTCTCAATAGAAGAATTTTAAAATTTTACGATCTTAAGTAATCAATAAATTGGGATTGACCAAAAAAAAAGCAACAATTTTTTACTATGTTTCATGAACACAAATTAGTAAAACTTATAGAGATTATGCCATTTTCCATTGAATTCTAGATAGAGGTTACCCTATTTTCATTATGAACAAATATTTATCTAAAATGACCCTAGAATGTAAAATATCTTCACTTATGTCCTTGAAGTTTACAGAAAATGTTATAATATCCTTAGATTTTATGGTTAATACCATTGATGTCCCTAAATCTAATGGTGTTAATTTTTCAATCTATATTTTGTTAATATTCCTATAGCTCTAATATCAAATTGGATGCTAATTGTTAATTATTAAAGATATTTTTTTAATTTCCTTATTATAATATTGTGTTATTTCTATCCTTATCTTTCTCTTTATTAGTATCATTACTTGATATAAGAAAATATTTAAACATTAAAGATCTTTAATTAGCTTAAAAATTATAATTATTATACTTGAACTTAATGGTTCTACCATGGTCTTCCCTTATATTCGTCTTCTCTTGTTACATCGATTATGCCTCAATTTTACTCAAACCTCAATACTTTCCTGGTAATGGTGAGCCTTCTACATCCATACATAAATGCTGTCCAATTTAGACTTGCTAGAAAAAGTGACTAAACTCTATTTTATTCATAATATAATAATTATTACAATCTTAAGACCAATTAAGAACATTAAAAGGATTCTTAACTACTCATAATTACTAGGTCCATATTTTTTGGTTGGGATTTCTTGATAAAGGGGGTTACTATACTAGTAGCTACATATTTTTCTAAGTTGTGTGCTCTTTTTTTTCATGTGTTCCCAAATAAAAATAAGTGTTCCTTTTATAGCATATGAAATCCCTATGTATAGATGGAAATTACTATTTTATCCTTACTTTAATAATTCCTCTACTTTAAATATTAGCCATTGATTTTTCCTTGGCACATGCTGCTGACTAAAGATGTGGGTCTACATCTTTATTTTTTCTTTGTCGTCTTCTACTGAAAGTGCCTCTTCTTTCTTCTTCCTTGTCATTTTCTACCGAAAGTTTTTTGGATGACGTTGATGATGACGTATCTTCATCTTCTCGATCTTTGATTCAGTAAATGCATAAATGATCTTTGGTGGATTTTCTGGCATAGAAGCACAATATCTTCCTCATTTCTTGTCCAATTTCCAAGTTATTACTATTAAAGTTTGTCTCATATTTATGATTTGTTCACCATCCTCTTCAAAGAGAGCCATGCTACTATGATAATTTATAAGGTCTTTACTAGTTGAGTAATTTACTTTGATCTTAGTAGAGTTATCAATTTTTCTGAGCTCATAGTAAATTAAGCTTAACATTGGACCTCTTAATACACAAAATTCTTTTATGTTGAATTCTTTTTCTGGAAGAGCCATTGGTTTGGTAACTTCTCTGTTTGTGTTGGAAATTCCTAGCTTGATAAAGTGGTAGGGAATGATACATCCTTCATCATTCCAATCTATTAGTAAACTAAAAAAATATGAGATAAATAGGCTTGTTACCTACTCTTATCTTCTTGTTAAAGTTTTTCCATGTATGACTAATAAGAAACATATCCTAGATATATGTTTCTTATTATTCATACATGGAAAACTTTGTAAATAAATATTGGATCAACACTTTCTAAAATATTGAATTTACTTCTCATAGGGGATTCTTTTTCTATAGTGTAGAACTTCATATCTTCTATGTGTTCTTGTGTAGATTTTCTAGTCAAGTTGTAGAGGCTCAACCACTTTGGTTTGTTGAGATTTTAGGGGAATGCTTCTTTGAATAGCACTAAATGCCTTATTGTCTTTGATGTCTCTGGGAGATATACTTATCTAAATAGTGATGTACGCCTTACTATTTTCCCTAGGATTGTCAACTGCTTGGTACTACTGGTTGTTATTGTAGTGTTATAGAGTATTTTTTTACTATCATCTCTAGAGTTATTAGTTTTGATACTTTGTAATTAGCTCAACTTCTTTCAACCTTTATTCTATTTGTGAAGGCTCTATGGGTTACTCCATTAAACCTAAGAATAGATTTACTTGCTTCTTTCTAGTTGTTGTAGATTCCTAGTTTTATGCTATTATAGACTACATGAATCTTTTTCCATCCTTCTTTTTCTGCTTCATCAGTCCAATTGAGCTTTCTTATTTCAGAAATGTTACTCTCTTTTGAACTATTAGGTTTTTCCTTTTCATCTTGTATTCTTTGTTTAGAAGTTTTATCTTATTTAGATTGAATTTTGATGAAGATTCTTCTTTAGAGTTTTTGGACTCTTAGAGTTGTTTTGAACAATCATGTTCTTTCTATTTATTTTTTGTCTCCATAAGAGACTTCTCGAGGTATAACAACTCAAGTTCTTCCAGTAGGATTTTTATCTCCTTTTCCTTTATCTTGATTTTGGTATTAAGATGTTCCATTCTTGTAAGCATCAAAATAGTTAGAGATGTTAATTCTCTGGTAAGAGCACTTGCTAAACTATTCTTATTTTCTGGGAGATGTTCGACATCAAAATTATAGTGGTTGAACCTCTGTTGCCATCTGACTAATCTTTCTTGTTTATAATCACCTATAATATTAGTTGTTCATAAATAACCAAAATTATTGTTATTAGTTATAATAATTAATCTATAACTTATAACATATATTGCAAATTTTTTAATAGTCTTTCTAATAGCTATATTTTTTTTCATTGTTGTGATAATTTCATTTTAGGCTATAGAAAGATCTTGATATATATCTACAAAGATATTCATCTTTGTTATCTAATTTTTGCTTTCAAAACTACTCTCCAATATTCTTGTGAAATATCTATTTCAACTATGATTTTATGATTTGGCCCTGGATAGTATAAAGTTGGTAAATTTTTTATTTTTGCTTTTACTTTATCCATATAAAGAGTATCTTGTTCTGTCCATTTTCAGATATGGTCTTTTTTTCAATTTAGGTTGTAAAGGTTTTTCGCATTTCTACAAGTTTTTGGATATATGTTTCAACATATGTCAAACATCCTAAAAATGTTTATAATTGGTGACCAAACATGAATTTTGTGTAATGAATATGTAAGTATACATATTACAACAAGTAATATAATGACAAAAAAGATCATTTCTTTGAAGATTAGGTTATTGGAAACTAATTTTTAAAACTACAAAAAAATAATTTTTTTTGTGTTTTTATGTTTTGTGGAAGTAAAATTAAAAGAACTAAAAATAAATTACAGTAATTAATTAATTCAAAATTGATAGCTAAGAAGATATATGAGAAAATATTTAAGAATACTTAATCTCCCAATTTTCTAAACATATGAATCACTAAAATCCCCCATTATAATTATCAATAAATTACATGATCAATTGAATCTAACATAACATGTATTACTCTTCCAAGTAAACTACACACCATATAGTAATTAACCTAATCACATCTCATGTCAATTAAATTACATACTACTCATTAAGTTCATTAATTATGGGTCACATACATAAGAATCATACATAATTGCCTAAAAACTATGCATATTATTTTATCAAGATAAACAATTAAATAATTCTCTCAAATCTATGTAATTGCCTTTATAGATCAATTGTTGGCCAAACAATTAATCGTATATAAATTAGATTAAATAATATAATTAAATTGAAATCATAATTGGGGTAAACTATTAGATCATCATATGTTAAAAATTGAGTTCATAAGATCCCTAGATTAATAAATTAACTAAACATAATTTTGTTCAAATCTTATATTTTTTGTAAAAAAAGACATAAAAATTGATAAAAAAAAGAGAAAAAGAAGAAATAGAATCAATCTTTTTGAATTATAACACTAACCTCCTCTCGAATCTCCACTCAAATTGTATATCCTTTTGAATTTTTCTATACTTTTCTCTCTTTTTGGCTCCAAAATCTGATAAAAAAATATGTTAATTTTATATCATTATGATTTATAGGGCAATTAGGGGTTAATTTAAGCTCAGGTGAAAGCTGGACCATTAGATAAGCTTCAGATCATGGGCTGAGATGAAAAAAGGGAAAATTAATACCATTGGTGAATAGAAACGTGACATGTGGCAAAGGAAATTATTGAGCGAATCAGGGCACGACGCATGGTGAAATGGACTAGTCTCGATCAATGCACAATGAATCAATGACAAGTTGTGCAATTTGATTTGCGATTATGGATTGTGAGGTGGCCATGTGGAGAGAATGGACAGATCGTATGACGATAGATGGCAAGATTGTTGACCATGGGGTGAAAATCAAAATGAACGTTGTGCTGACATGTGGTATGGTGCTGCATCACATGGTACACATAGCATTGCACGATTGGGCCTCTCCGCTTGCATGGATTCCATGTGGCATGCATGGTCCGCTCCACTGCTTACATGTCCTCCACGTGGTGTCTTCTGATTGGTCCTGCATTAAAAAATTGCTAAAAATTATATTTTGACACCTTTTCTCTAAAAAGTTTATATTTTAATATTTTTAATCCAAAAATACTATTTATTTAATAAAATGAGAAAATATTAAGTAGAAAAGTGTCTTGATGACTCTACTTTCATAGTTTCATTACACCCGCAAACTTAACTCTTTGCTTGTCCTTAAGTAAAGCCAAGGCTATCTAAATGAACTATTATGGGTAGTATTTTTATAAATATATATCTATTAATACATGCATATTTAGCAAAAAGTGTCCCTCTCAAAGTTGTACAATTCTATGACAAGGGGATTCACATAATCATCCATCAACTTTCCATAAATACAAGGATATGAAAGGTTTTTGATGAATCGATTCGTGTGTGTGTTGCACATGATATCATCTAATGCACTCATGAAATAAACCTATATAAGCATGCTAATTTATTCAATCTTAGAACAAGTATAAGTTTATTTTTTTGCATCACTCTCCACTAATATAAATATGCATTTAGCTAAAAATCAATAAGGACTTTACATACTTGTAATGTAAGGCTTAGGTCAGGGTCAATAAATGAAGAAATTTAGGTTCTTTCTGTACCTTAGCTTTGTTTTATTCATAATGCATATCTTAACTATAATTGAGCTTTAAATTGATATTTTAGTTCACCATCTTTTATCATTCTTTTCATATTATTTTATTCCACAACTTTTTTTAAATAATTTCACAACATCCCAAAACTTATTTTCAATTTTATTTTTTTCTTTAATGGGATAATTGTGTTGTCAATTTTTTTTTAAATAGGGTGTATTATATTTCACCTTACTATATAACTTTACACATGGTTGTATTTTTTTTCTTTTCATACGAGCTAAAGATGTAAGGGTAAAGGTAATACTTATTGATTAGGCATAAAATGTGGCTCAAAAATATGAAAGGTTCTTTCTTAGGCTTACATAGGTAACTACATATATTAATAATGGTTAGATTGAAAGGCTTAATCGATCCAAATAAGGCCTAAATCATTTCTCTTACTAAATACTATTTAGGATTTCATCTCAAAGGATGATCAAATAGATTCTAAAACATGGTATATCTCATCAACTCGCATAACTCAAACAAAATTTCTCTCAATAAGAACATTGGAATCAATCATGAACATGGGCATAAAAATTGAATCAATCCAATAAAAACTAGCAAGTATATCACATTATTAATGTAAGTATCTTAACGAGCATGTTACATTTCTTATTCTAGTCATGACAACCAATTTTTATCATTGAATTCATATGTTTCATGTCAAGCATGCATGTACTTAGTTTCAATATATTTATCAATTTCTACCTAAAATATTATTAAAAATATAAAAACAATTCCTAAAAATTGAAAATACATACTAAATACTAAAGTAGAGAATGAAGTTCCTCACCAAAACTTAAATTGCACATTTTCCCCAATGTGCACATATAAATATGAAAAAGCAAAAGGAAAGAGAATACCCTTAGTCCTGGCACACCACATATGTCGTTGAAACTGCTCAATCTTGTTGCACTATTGCTCTCCACATTTATTCACCTATAAAAAAACAATAAAAATATATGTAAAATAATGTTGGGTTGCCTCCCAATCAACATCACATTTGACATCCTAGACAGTTATATCAACTCCTAAGGTATATCACTCTATATCTATTTACTTTTGAGTTTGTCCAGAAACAGTTTGAGTCTTGATTTGTTCAATAATACCTTTTGTTTCAGTTTAAAAATACAATGCTCAATTCTTTTATCATGCCATATTTTTGTTTTCTTTTTGTACTTTTTGGCATTTTTATAAGTACTCAACCGTAGCTCATCTAATTTATGTATTTACAACATCTTTTCCATCTCTCTATTGGACTCTTCCACTTGCACACTTAATTAGGGATGGTAGGGTAAAGGTGTGAGGTCTAACCTTGATGGTCCTTCAATAGATGGTTTGAGCTTAGATTCTATCTCAAAATTTTCCATAACCACATTAGGTAAACACATGGTAGGTGTAGCCTCCAGATAATTCACACAATTAATAATATCAATCATAGAATCTATACTTTCAAAATTAAAATAGATTGTTTGTTTCTTGGGGAGTTTACTTCATTACTCATAACATCACGTGGAATAGTCTTAAGTGTAGGTGACTCAACATATTCTTTTAAGTTATTATCTTCCTAAAGCATTCATCAATATTATCAATATCAAACGGCTCAAATTCTTTAAAAACTTTAAATGTTACTTGGTCATCATGCACTTTCATTGTAAGCTCCCATTTTTGTACATCAATGAGTGTTCTTTTGGTTACTAAGAATGGACGGCCAAGTATTATAAGAATGTTATTATCCACTTCTATGTCTAGTATAATGAAATTGGTGAAAAAGATGAACTTGTCTACTTTTATTAGCATATCTTCTACCACACCTCGAGATTGCTTACTTGATCTATTTGCTACTTATAATGTGTTGTCTCTTTTGGAGAACATAAAACGTGCAAGCATACACCGTCACAATTAATAAAATTTGATAAGTAAAGTATCGTTCCCACGGAGATTTGTCACTATAGTTTGTTGAGTACTAAAATTGTTTCCCTATGATTTTATCCAAAATAATCGTTGATTTAGAAAAAGTTAAAGAAAAGAGTTTAATAACAAAATAAAAGAAATCTAGGATTGCAATTTTTCACCAAATTAATCCACTCAAATCATATTATTTTCTCTTGATTTATATTTTTACAGTACAATTAATTTGTCAACCGAAAACTTCTAATTTTATCCATACATCTCTTCCGAGCTCCGTATAGACACACCTCGTTAAATTAATTCACTATATTCCTATGAGAATTAAACTCACCAAGATTCATTACGTTCTAAGTTCTCAAATGGGCACACATACAATTAGTGCCACAGATCATTTGATAAAATTCGTAAATAATCAAAAACATTAAGCAAGAATAGAATAAACAAATCGAACGTCTTATAAATCTTTCAAAAATAATTAAAATCAAAGCTTCATAAATTTAGATAAAATGCAACCCTAGAAAAATTAAATTACTTCATAATAAAGAAAAAATAATATTACAGCAGTCAAGGAATATCAGTTACATAACATTAAGAAAATTAAAACTTCATCTTCTCCAAAATATTTGGCAAACGTAGAACACAACAAAAGCCAAAAATGGTTTCTACGTGTTCCATAGCCAACCCCTAAACTCTCCAAAAATTCCAAAACTCTAAATTCCAAAACTCCATTTTTTAGCAATAAATCCCCTATTTATAGCTAAAAAATACATCTAAAATAATACAATTTTTTACACGCGTAAAAAATTCACATCGAAAATAAAACTCCGACATTTTCCTTAGATTGAGCATCCACGCGTACGAAATAGAATATTAATTTTTTTTAAGCGTGGATGACAAAAATAGAGGGCGCCATGTCTGCTTTTTTTTTAAATTCAATGTGCATGCCACGTGTCAGCGTCTGATTCGCTACAAGGATTAATACAGACACGTGGCAGCATTTCATACGGTGAGGAAATCGGTTGCACGCAGACACAAACGCACGGGAGTAGAGGCGTGCGGACGTGGGACAAAGGCTGCAACACGTGTGTGATCCTATGCTTCTATGCTCACCATAACATGCCACGTGTCATCATATGATTAGTTGTAAGGAATGGTGGGACACGTGGCAACTTTCTATTGGTTCAATACTCGGGCGCATGTGAAATGGCCGCACGAAATCATGCCTTGAAAATGCGTCAGACAAGTGGGTCCTACCCTACACACCGACCTGCGCGGTAGGTGGGCCCCACTCGGCGCACCGAGGGCATGAACGAGAAACCTGAACCCACTCGCTTTGGTCGGGTTTGATAGACATACGTGCATCGTAGCCGTTTATTCTCTGATCTGACGGTCCACGTTGCACTCGTGGATTACGGCGCGTGGACTACTCATCTCCTGCGTAGAGAAATTAACTCTCTTAATTGCATTTTGACCCATAAATTTAATTCAAATTACATTTTAAACTTTCTTTAATTACAATTAAGCCCTTTTCTAATTTAAATTAAATTTTAAACTTTTAATAATTAAAATTAAGCCTAATTTTAATTTAAATTATGTTTTTCGACTTTTATAAATTGTAATTAAGTACTATTTTATTTGAAATTATATTTTTGGACATAAATTTGCAATTAAGTAGGTTTTCAATTCAAATTATTTAATTTTCTTAAAAATATATTCCTTAACAAATAAACAGTAAATACTAATTAATTTAACTAAAATTAACTGAAAATGTAAAGAACATAACAATTATAATTAATAAAATAGATGAAAATAACTATATAAAATACAGTTATCATAATGTTACTGAAGTGAATTTAGCTTTACCAGCCTCTATTCTCTTGAAGATCGATAATGGCATAAGGTTAATGCTTGAACTTAAGTCACATAGCACTTTCTCAAAGCTCATATTCTCAATTGTCTAAGGAATGTGAAAGCTACCCAGATCTTTTAATTTTTAGGGTAATTTTCTAGCAAGTATAACAATACAATCTTTAATTAAGGTTATTGTTTCATTTTCTCCAAGCCTATTTTCCTTAGATAAGATGTCCTTTAAAAATTTGGCATGAGAAGGCATATATTCAAGTGCATTTGCAAATGATATGCTTATGTGTAGCTTCTTGAAGACTTTCAAGAATTTTGAAAACTACGTATATAAATTTTTTTTTGTAGTTTTTAAGGAAAATGAATGGTGGGTTGGTAGAGTTTACTTTTCTATAGTTGAATTATTTCCTTTTCAGTACTATCTTTATTCATTAGTTCCTCCCCATCGTTATTAATTTCATGTTTCTCCTCGTCCTTTTAAGTTTCATGTTCCTCCTATAAAGTTTTACCATTCTTCAAGGCTATGGCGTTGCAATGCTCCTTACCTTATCTTCTTAAGTTTACAATTGTGGCACTTGGAAAGTTGCCTTAAGGACTTTGACTTATGGCTTAGGCAAGTTACCCTATATGGGTCTCTAAGTTTTGAATGGAAGCCTTTTAAGTAGATTGGATGAAGTCTTTCATCATCCCTATTAAAGCATTTGTATTGTCCTCAGTAGGTGGCCTTTTCTCTTGAGCTTATGATTGTTATGATTGTTGAAAATCAGGTGGTGGAAATGATTGATTGTTGAATTGATTACCACCTTGATTGTTGTTATTCCAAGAGAAATTTAAATGTCTCAATCCTGGGCTATATGTGTTCGAGGATGGATTACTGTTTCGATTCACATTACCCATATAGAATGCTAATTTAGTATTATTTGGACAATTATCAAACAAATGAGTTTTATTATAAAAGACACAAGACACCTTTGAATCTTGAACCTGGTTAATATTCGATGGCGGGTTTTGGGCCTTCAAAAGATTCACCAAACACTTGAGTTATAAGTACTGTGATATTATTTGTCTCTTATACTCTAGCTACTCTTCTTGTGGATGTCATTCTATCAATTAGGCATTGATAATTATTGCTAGCCATTTTCACAAGTAACTCATAAGCTTTATTCTAAGATTTGGCTAGCAAAACTTTATTGTAAGATTTGGCTAGCAAAGCTTCATTAATTAATGCATCAACAATGGTTATTGTTTAAGCATTGAGACCATGGTAGAAAGTCTCTGTTTGGATCCAATGAAGGATACCATGGTGAAGACATTTCCTTAGTAGTTCTTTGAATCTTTCAGATGCTTCGTATAAAGATTCTCTTTCATATTTTTGGTAAAAGGTAATGTCAATCCTAAACTTGCCATTCTTTGTTAGTAGGAAGTATTTCATTAAGAATTTCTCTGCCATATCATTCCAAGTTGTAATGGAATCTATTGGCAAAGAGTTTAGTCAAACTCGAGATGTAAATAAAGATCCTCTCGTGGAAATCCGTTGAATTGTCCAATTATTTGCAACATTTGAAACATCACTGGCTTTAGTTCAAATTGATTAGCTTGAATTTTTGGCTTTATAATACTTGGATTTATCCCTTCCAAAATAGGTAATACATATTTGTTAATAGCTCTGTCCCTGTCGTCCATCAAAGGTATCTAGTTGTTCAAATGTAGCTCATTATTTTTTCTTTCTAATGGATTAGCCATTTTTTTCACTTGAGTTTCTTTTTTATTGATATCTAAGTACGCTCAATTTCAGGATCTAAAGACAAGATTTCTTCTTTACACACTTTGCTTATGCAATAAAGCCAACTATACTTCTAATAGCACTAGGAGATGTCAAAATTAAAAATAAATAAAAAATAAAAATAAATAAATTAAAATTATAAAAAATAAATAAAATTAACTAAAATAAATAATAAATAATTAAATTAAAATTTTGAAAAATAAATTAAAAAAATAACTAAAATAAAATAAAAAAATTGATTTCTAATATTTATAATCCCGATAATGGTGCCAAAAACTTGATAGGACATAAATTGCATGCAATAAAAACGTAAGTATATGTATTACAACAAGTAATATAATAATAAGAAAAGATTATTCGTAAGGAGAATATATTGTTAAAAACTAATTTTTAAAACTAAAAAAATAAAAATGATTTTTTTTGTGTTTTTATATTTTGAGAAAGTAAAATTAAAATAACTAAAAATAAATTATAGTAATTAATTAATTCAGAATTGACAACTAAGAATATATATGAGAAAATATCTATAAATACTTTATCTCCCAATTTTTTAAACATGTGAATCACAAAAATCCTACCAATATAATTTTTAATCAATTACATAATCAATTGAATCTAATTTAGCATGTATTTATCTCTCAATTAAACTACACACAATATAATAATTAACCTAATCACACTCTCATGTTAATTAAATTGCATGATATTTATTAAATTCATACATTATGGATCACATACATAAGAATCATACATCTTTGTCTAGAAACTATGCATGTTATTTAATCAAGATAAACAATTAAATAATTCTCTCAAATCTATTTAATTGTCTCTATAGATTAATTATTGACCAACAATTAATAGCATAAAAATTAGATTAAATAATATAATTAAATTGAAATCATAAGACCCATAGATTAATAAACTAATTAGAAATAATTTTGTTCGTAAAGTTCATATTTTTCCTAAAGAAAGACATACAAATTGATAAAGAAAATAGAAGAAAAAGAAATAGGAACTATCTCTTGAATCTCCACCCATATTGTATATATTTTTAAATATTTTATACTTTCTCTCTTCTTGGCTCCAAAATCTAATAAAAATATGTTAATTTAGGCTCATTAGGGTTTATAGGGTTAAATTAAGCTCAGGTTGAATCTGGACCATCATATCAATTTCAGATCAAGAGTTGGATGAAAAAATTAAAAATTAATAATGCTAGCAAATAAAAATGTGACACATGGAAAAGGGATTTATTGAGCGAATTAGTGCGCGACGCGTGACAGAATGGAATAATCTTGGTCAATGCATGTTGAGTCAATGACGGTGTGATGTAATTTACAATTACTGATTATTGGCACCTAGGTGGAAAAAATGGATGAATCGCGTGATAACATATGGCAAGATCGTTGACCATGTGATGAAAATCGAAATGAACGATATGCTAACATGTGACATGGTACTGCATCCATGGTACACATGATGTTGCACTATTGGGCCTCTTTTCTTGCATGGTGATAAGAGTCAAATTATTGCATTTTTGTTATGATTTAAATGTTGATATTTGTGTGAAAATTGCATTTATTTGATTATTTAATCCACAAATGTCATTTCACGGGTATTTCGTGTTTAAAGTGCAATTTCAGGTAAAATCATGATTTTGGAGAAGTTTGGGACAAAGTTCAATGATCGGGATTGAGTGAAAATAAAAAGAAAACAAAGTTTCAAAATTTGGAAATCTCGTCGCCGGCTAGATTATTCTCACCGCCGGCGAAAATCCTACAGAAAGCACGGCGAAAATCTTCCCGAGAGCACAAAATTTGGCAAATTCATCTCGCTGCCGGCCAAAATCGCAAACCCAAAAAAATTTATTTTCCAGAAATCTCGCCGCGGCATGAACAATATCGCCGCCAGCGAGTTTCGTCCGAAAACAGATTTTTTGGTTGTTTTGTTCCAAAATTTCCCCCCAAACCCTAGATCTATATATACAATATGATGGAGAAAGAGGGGGACGTCAGAGAGAAGAGATCTGAGTCATTTTTGGAGGAGAAAAGGCAAATTTTGGAGAGAAAGTTTGGAGAAGCTTGAAGGATCATCACCATTGTTGCTACCAAGTCTTCATCTTCAAGAGTTTTTCATCTCTTCTCCTTAGCCTTCATATTCTGCATTTTATTCAGATTTGTTAATCATGAATTCAATTGAAATAATGGTTGTTCTTATTTCCGTTATGAACTAATTCGTTTTTACTAAGGCTATGATGTAGTTAAATCAAGGAAATCTGATTTCTTTTGTTATTGTTATATGAAGTCATTGTTTTCAAGTTGAGTATTTATTTCCATGCTTAATGCTTTTAAATTTCTGATCAAGATTTAGATGATTTGTTGCATTATATTGAGACCGAGAGGAGATGTGTAATGAATGTTTCTTGTGATAAATACCGTATGTTGAATGCGAGTTTGACACCTAATGCATGATGTATGTGGTTATTCTAGAAATTCCATAAATCATAATGTGCTTATTTGTGATTAAATATTCATAGAAATATAGTTGGTTTTCATAGATAAGTAATTCTAATATAACTTGAGAGAGAGTATTAGATAAGTTTGGGTTTTTCAACCATCACTTTTAGCTTTGATTCTCATATAACATGACTTGAAATTGGATTGAATTGATTTAGCGAAATCAAATGCCTTAGCATTTTTAATCATTTGTGAACAACATTAAATTTTGTTATTTGCGTTTAGTTTTATGTTAATTTGCTTTTAAAACAATTTCAACAATTCGGTTTTCAAATAAAATTAGGGTTAGTCAATTTCGGTACTTAGTAACGTCATTCCTTGTGGGTTCGATATCCATACTTTTGTACACTTTATTACTTGAATGATTTGTACACTTGCGAAAAATAAGCATCAAGTTTTTGGCGCCGTTGTCGGGAAATGGTTTGATTTTATTAATATCGATACTACCTAATCTTAGTTTTAATTTGAAGTTAATTTGCTTTATCTTTCTTTCATTTTTAATTTTGCTTATTTTGCTGTTTTATTTTATTTATCAAAAAAAAAGTAACTTTGTGTTGTTTTGTGTTAGTTGATTTTCTGGTTGTAGGATTTTTGTATGAGACGTACAAGAAGCCTTAACCTTCTTCCATTTGATCCGGAGATTGATAGAACATATAGGCGTCTAAACCGAGAGAGAAGACGTTCAACCTCAACTCCTAATAGACAATCAACCATGGATCCACCATTTGTTGAGGGAGGTGGAAATCGTAGAGCTTTGAAGGATTATGCTGCTCCTAATGTTACTGGAACTATTTCAGGTATAAGGAGGCCGACTGTTCAAGCCAATAACTATGAGATAAAACCATCCTTTATCCAAATGGTTCGATCAAATCAGTTTGGGGGAATGTCAAAAGATGATCCAAATGCACATATTTCTTACTTTCTGGAGGTGTGTGATCTTTACAAGATAAATGGTGTGTCTGAAGATGCTATAAGATTGAGGGTTTTTCCTTTTTCACTTCGGGATAAAGCCAAGGAGTGGCTAAACTCATTACCACCAGGATCAATTACGACATGGAATGAATTGGTTCAGAAATTCTTGTCCAAGTTCTTTCCTCCTACTAAGACGGCAAAATTGAGGAATGAAATCACATCTTTTACACAATATGACCAAGAATCATTGTATGAAGCTTGGGAAAGATTCAAAGAAATGTTGAGGAAATGCCCACATCATGGTATACCAATTTGGCTACAAGTCTCTACATTTTATAATGGGTTGGTTTCAAACTATCGTGCAATGATTGATGCTGTAGCTGGAGGATCTTTAATGGGAAAAACACCGGAGGATGCTCATGAGTTGTTAGAGGTTATGGCAGAAAACAACAATCAGTGGCATTCAGAGCGAGTAATTGCAAAAAGACCAGCAGTAGTGCATGAAATTGATTCAGTGAATGCTTTGTCGGCTCAAGTTACTGCTCTTTCAAGAAAAATGGATTCTTTGTCATCCAAGTTAGAATCCAAACCAACTGCACAATGTGATTTATGTGGTGGAAATCATGCTAGTATCGAGTGCCAAGTTGGAAATCCATTTGCTTCACCAACTGCTGAGCAAGCAAATTATGTTTCAAATTTCCAAAAACCTCAACATAACCTATATTCGAACACCTACAATCCAGGTTGGAGGAATCATCCAAATTTGTCATAGGGAAATAACCAAGGGGGATTCAAATCGTCATCATCTTCCTACCAACCCCAAGAGAAGAAGCAAACAAATTTGGAAGAAATTTTGGGAAAGTTCATTGATGAGACAAGAGCAAATTTCAGAAATCAAGAGGCAATCAACAGGGACATCCAAACTGGAGCAGCTTTCAAAGCAGATTGTAGAAAGGTCTCAAGGATCACTACCTAGTGACACAATAAATCCCACAGAACATGCAAAGGCTATCACATTGAGAAGTGGTAAAGAACTTGAAAGGCAGAGGAAATCGGAGAAAAAGATGGAAGAATCTAAAGAAAATCCATCAAGATCCCAAGATATTCAACCTTCCCCATATGCGAAATATGAGCCTCCTATCCCATATCCTCAAAGATTGAATAAGAAAAAGCTTGATAATCAATTTGATAAATTTTTGGATATTTTTAAGAAATTGCATATTAACATTCCTTTTGCAGAGATGTTGGAACAAATGCCGAAGTATGCAAAATTCATGAAGGAAATTCTATCAAAGAAGAGGAAGCTGGGAGATTATGAAACTGTCATGCTAAATGAGGAGTGCAGTGCAGTTCTTCAAAGAAAATTGCCACAGAAGTTGAAAGACCCAGGGAGTTTTACTATACCTTGTACTATAGGGAGTTACAATTTTGATAAAGTCCTATGTGATTTAGGAGCAAGCATTAATTTGATGTCACTTTCTGTTTTCAGGAAACTAGGCCGGGGAGAAGTGAAGCCCACTTCAATCTCTTTACAATTAGCGGACCGATTGGTGAAATATCCTCTAGGGGTAATTGAGGATGTTTTAATTAAAGTCGACAAATTTATTTTCCCTATAGATTTCGTGGTGCTTGACATGGAGGAAGATAGAGAGATACCGTTGATATTGGGGAGACCGTTCCTTGCAACTGGAAGAAAATTGATTGATGTTCAGCAAGGAAAGCTCATTCTACGGATGCAAGATGAACAAGTAACTTTTGATGTTTTTGAAAAAATAAAATTTACAAGTGATGTACATTCTTGTTTTCAAATTAACACTCTTGACGGGTTAATCTCGGAAACTTTTGAGGAGAGAACTCCAGTGCTACCACTAGAAGCTTGCCTTGTGAAATCTGCAACAATTGAGGAGGAAGATAAGGGGATGAGATAATGTTCAATCATCGGCAAAGACCTAATAATGAATATTTGTGTAGTGATGAAAAATTTAAGGAGTTGGGAACAAATGAAACTCCAACCTTAGTGGTAAAGAATGGAGCCAACAAGATTGAGCTAAAGCTAATGCAATCCCATCTAAGAAAAAAAAATCTTACGTTCACTACCGGCAAGGGCAGTTTCACCGTCGACGGAAAGGAGATTTCTCTTTCCTTTCTTACATTGAGGACAATGTAATGTTTTGGTTGGGGTGCGGTAAATGGTAAATCTTTTCTCCCCTTCATTTTTAGTAGTTTTATTTGTGTGTTTAGTTGTGTTTAATTTTGATTTTCCATTTATTTTTCTGTATTTTGATTTAATTTTTTTTATTTCTTTATTGTCTTATTTTGATTTTGATTTTTTATTTTAATTTGCATGTTGATGATAATAATGTGATTGTGATAACAAGTAGCTGTTAGAAAACATTGAATTTTGCTTCGGTTTAAAGAGAATTTCAAATGTTGATTTTACCTAGTTGGTGACTCTTTTGGTATGTGGTGTGATTTGGTTGATTAGTCTAAATGCTTAGAGAAGTCTTATGTGCGAATTTTTCATGGACATTTTTGTGATCTCAACAAACTCTAGAACTCATTTGAAAACCTCTTGAGGCGAAATAATTTGGAATTGCACTATTTAGGATATGATGTAGGCCATTTTTGGATCGATTGTGCCATTTAAAGCCTTCCTTGTTATCCTTATATCACTAGTAACCTCTTTGAGCCTATTTAAATATATTGTTAGCCTTACTTTTCTTTCTTTTTGCCTTATATAACCTACCTTCTATTGAGCCAAAAATATATATGTATATATAATTCCTACCTTATTTGTTAAGAGCACTTAATTTTGAACACAAACTTTTCAAGAGGAATTGGAGAAATCTTCCACATATATTGGAAGAAATTGGTTGGAGGTTATGTCTTTTCAAGAGCAATTAGAGTAAGGATGCAAAAAAAAAAAAAGAAGAAGAAAGCCTTCACATTTTAATAAATAAAAGAGTGTTAGTGATGGATGTACTAAGGAGAAAGATTGAGGAAGAATTTTGTTTATCTTTGGAAAAATGGGTTATGATCGGAAGAAACAATTTGGTTTAATGGTGTTACTCTTTTACTTAATTGGTTGTGTTTAATCTAATAAGTGCCCTTATTTGTATTTTGACACTTCTCGTTCTTTCTTAACCAAATACCTAAGCCTAACATTACAAGCCTCGTAAAGTCCTATTGATCCAAAGTGGTGTATTTTTCTTCATTAGTGGAGAGAGGTTTGAAAAGTGAGCCTATGGAGTTTGAGATTTCACCTTTTTGTTTGTGGATGTTGTGCATAATATTATCTGGGCATTATGGCTATTGGTTTGTGGTTTGATGGATGTTTAAGAGTCAATAACAAAAGTGAAATTGGCATTTGAGATTTCTTAAAGCTTAGGTGACATTTAATTATTCTATATGTTGGGTGTTATTTATAATTTTTGAGACATTTGTGCAAGTTATTTGTTATGTGATTTTATTGTTTTAAGTTAGGATAGTTATAGGTAAGATGTTTGTGGGTATCATCACTAGAAGCCTTCACGAGACTACAACTCGTCCTACTAGGGCCGCCTAGGGGTTTAAAGGCTTATTGCATACGCTTAATGTAATGTTATAAATAGAATAAATTTCTTTTGAATTTTTCTTTTAATGCCTCCTTTTAAATTATTCATAGATCGCTTTTCTTGCTAGAGACTAGCAAGAAGCTGGTTGGGGGTTGTTGATAAGAGTCAAATTATTGCATTTTTGTTATGATTTAAATGTTGATATTTGTGTGAAAATTGCATTTATTTGATTATTTAATCCGCAAATGTCATTTCACGGGTATTTCGTGTTTAAAGTGCAATTTCAAGTAAAATCATGATTTTGGATAAGTTTGGGACAAAGTTCAATGACCGGGATTGAGTGAAAATAAAAAGAAAACAAAGTTTCAAAATTTGGAAATCTCGCCACCGGCGAAAATCCTATAGAAAGCACGGCAAAAATCTTCCCAAGAGCACAAAATTTGGCAAATTCATCTTGCCGCCGGCTAAATGCATCTAGCCGCCGGCCACATTATTTTGGCCGCCGGCCAAAATCGCAAACCCAAAAAAATTTATTTTCCAGAAATCTCGCCGCGGCGAGAACAATATCGCCGCCGGCGAGTTTCGTCCGAAAACAGATTTTTTGGTTGTTTTGGTCCAAAATTGCCCCCCAAACCCTAGATCTATATATACAATATGATGGAGAAAGAGGGGGACGTCAGAGAGAAGAGATCTGAGTCATTTTTGGAGGAGAAAAGGCAAATTTTGGAGAGAAAGTTTGGAGAAGCTTGAAGGATCATCACCATTGTTGCTACCAAGTCTTCATCTTCAAGAGTTTTTCATCTCTTCTCCTTAGCCTTCATATTCTGCATTTTATTCAGATTTGTTAATCATGAATTCAATTGAAATAATGGTTGTTCTTATTTCCGTTATGAACTAATTCGTTTTTGCTAAGGCTATGATGTAGTTAAATCAAGGAAATCTGATTTCTTTTGTTATTGTTATATGAAGTCATTGTTTTCAAGTTGAGTATTTATTTCCATGCTTAATGCTTTTAAATTTCTGATCAAGATTTAGATGATTTGTTGCATTATATTGAGACCGAGAGGAGATGTGTAATGAATGCTTCTTGTGATAAATACCGTATGTTGAATGCGAGTTTGACACCTAATGCATGATGTATGTGGTTATTCTAGAAATTTCATAAATCGTAATGTGCTTATTTGTGATATAATCTTCATAGAAATATAGTTGGTTTTCATAGATAAGTAATTCTAATATAACTTGAGAGAGAGTATTAGATAAGTTTGGGTTTTTCAACCATCACTTTTAGCTTTGATTCTCATATAACATGACTTGAAATTGGATTGAATTGATTTAGCGAAATCAAATGCCTTAGCGTTTTTAATCATTTGTGAACAACATTAAATTTTGTTATTTGCGTTTAGTTTTATGTTAATTTGCTTTTAAAACAATTTCAACAATTCGGTTTTCAAATAAAATTAGGGTTAGTCAATTTCGGTACTTAGTAATGTCATTCCTTGTGGGTTCGATATCCGTACTTTTGTACACTTTATTACTTGAACGATTCGTACACTTGTAAACTAATTAGAAATAATTTTGTTCGTAAAGTTCATATTTTTCCTAAAGAAAGACATACAAATTGATAAAGAAAATAGAAGAAAAAGAAATAGAAACTATCTCTTGAATCTCCACCCATATTGTATATATTTTTAAATATTTTATACTTTCTCTCTTCTTGGCTCCAAAATCTAATAAAAATATGTTAATTTAGGCTCATTAGGGTTTATAGGGTTAAATTAAGCTCAGGTGGAATCTGGACCATCATATCAGTTTCAGATCAAGAGTTGGATGAAAAAATTAAAAATTAATAATTCTAGCAAATAGAAATGTGACACATGGAAAAGGGATTTATTGAGCGAATTAGTGCGTGACGCGTGACAGAATGGAATAATCTTGGTCAACGCATGTTGAGTCAATGACGGTGTGATGTAATTTACAATTACTGATTATTGGCACCTTGGTGGAAAAAATGGATGAATCGCGTGATAACATATGGCAAGATCGTTGACCGTGTGATGAAAATCGAAATGAACGATATGCTAACATGTGACATGGTACTGCATCCATGGTACACATGATGTTGCACTATTGGGCCTCTTTGCTTGCATGGCATCCACGAAGTGTTCATAGTGAGCTCCACTACTTGCATGGTGTCCATGTGGCGCATTTTTATTGGTCATGCATTAAAATATTCATTAAAAAACCAAAAATATTTCAAAATATTCCATAAAATTTTCAAAAATTATATTTTCATCTCTTTTCACTTTAAAGTTTAAATTTTAATATTTTTAACCTCAAAAATCCTACTTATTGAGTAAAGTGAGCAAATATTAAGTAGAAAAGTGTACCGATGACTCTAATTTCATAGATTCATCAATTGGTTTTTGTCTTTTAATTCACTAGAAAATTATTGAATGTTATTTAATATATATATAGGGTTGTAGATTATATTTTCTATCTTGAATGTTCAACCCTAAATACTTAATTTTCTCCTAAGCAAGTATTGCTTTCCTTTCAAATAGTACATTGCCTTTTTTCCTACATTCGTGTAAAATATTAAAAATATCTAAATAAATTTTATTTAACTCACTATTGAAAACCAAAATATCATCTGTATAGACACAAAAAATATTTTATAATTTTTTAAAGATGTTATCCTTATATCTTTGAAAGATACATGGGACTTGTTTTAATCCAAATGGTATTAAAATCCATGGGATTTATCCTTGGGGGTAACTAAATACTGTTAATTTTTGAGATTATTCATCGAGTCTTATTTACCAAAATCCACTCTTGCAATGAAAACTTGAGAAATATTTCTTTCCTTTTATTAATGATAATAGTTCTTTTTTCTTTGGAATAAAGTATCCATCATTAATGGTTTCTTTACTCAATACTTTGAAGTTTATTACTATTCTTATTTTCCTCTTTTTTTAGCTTCTTTTTTGACTAAGAATGCTCGACTTGAGTGAGGTAAATTACTTGGTAGTATGACTTTATGTTTCAAAAGTTCTTGAATTTGTTTTTCAAATGCATTCCTGTCTTCTAGAACATAGATAATTGGTTTTACTCTAATAACCTTGTTATGGTCTCTTAATTTTATATTGGCAATCATTTTAGATTTATTGATTTTTGGATCCAAAGGATTTTCTAAGCTTATTGTTTTTAATAGTTTTTTTGATACCTACTAGAGCTTTATCGTCCTGTATTTCATAAGAAAAGAGTTTTGTTTCTCTTCTATATCTAATTAAATATTTTTTAAATAAGGTTTTTGTGGCTTTGTGTCTATCTCACCACATTTTCACTTTTTATATTGTTGCATAAAATTTGGGTTTGATATTGTTAAAGCTTTTCTTATTTTTGATACATAAATGGTATCACTATCGAATGCTGTTAGACTTATTTTATCTAAATGTTGTGTAAAAGGTTGATATAAGTTTAAGAAATTATTTCCTATTAATAAATCAAATCTTGTTTCTTGTTGATATATGGTAAGAATATGAAATTTTTTTCCTCCTATCATTATATATATATTTTTTAAAATCCTATTAAGATTTATTGTAGTATTATTAAAAATTATTACAATTAAATCTTTTGGTGTTTGTTTTCAGTGTTCTTTTGGAAACACATATTTACTTGTTACACATATACTAGCTTAGGTATCTTTATATGCATGTAAATGATAGCTAGTATAGTCTTTAAATTTAAGTCCTACCTTAATATATGTACTATTTGAATTTGTAATACTAGATAAATCACTCATATTTTGATGAAGAGTACTCATATTTTGGGTGTTCATATTCTGAGTTGGTTACCCATAGTGTAAGTATATTCTGAGTCGGTTATTTTCTCCTTAGTTTTCTCTAATAGATAAATATTGTAAGTATCATCTATATATGATTCTTCAATTGGTTTTAATTTCACCTTAAAAGCTTCTTCTAAGATTTTTGCTTTTTGTGGAAATTCTTTTTTAAATTTTTTCCTATGTTAAAGCCTACTAGGGTATTCATTGACATAATGTTCTTTATTACAGATCCAACATTTTCATTTCTTTTTCCCCGAAGGGAAATAATTCTTGTTTTCAGGAGGTTTATATCTTTTTATTTTAGAATATATTTTCCTATAGGATTCCCTATTAAATCTTCTTTTATATTTTTGAAATTTTGTTTTTTGAATTTCTATCTTTAAATTTCTTGTATTTTTTTTATATTTTTTTATATTTATATTTATAGGATTTTATGTTACATCCATGTTTTCCTAGTATTTTAAAATATCTTATATCACAATAAATTTTATTATTTCCTCTTATTTGTTTATATTCCTTTCTTTCTTGGAATTTAATGATTATTCAGCTTTTAAGATTTCTTATTCTTCCTCCTAGGGTCTACATGGTTTCTCTATTTCTATGATTCCAACTTTCTGTTAAGGTCATATGCAATATTATAGGTAATTTTTGGAAAAAAAACATTTCCTTATAAATTGTTTGCATAGATGGTAATAAGTTATGGTAATACATTTCATATTCATAAATAAAAGAATCTATGTAACACATGTTACACATTTTCATATTTGTTAGATGCAATTTGGTTTTATTGATTTCATTTTCACTGGATTCAGTAATAGTTCTTCTTTTATCTTCTCCAATAAATTCCTTGTATATTTCATTTACTACTATATCTAAACATTCTCTTCTTGTGGGATCATTCCCTTGCATTAATAAATTTTGTTGGTATGTTATATTTGAAAACTAAATTTTAACATTTCTTGTCATTTTATGAGCTACTAATACCCTAAAAACTGAAGGGTTTGTTTGTGTGGTTTGAGAGTTTATATAAGTATACTTATACTACTAGCCCATTCATCTAAGACTTTTTTCCATATCTCTTATACAATTTAGATCTAAGAGATCAGAGCTTGAATTTTTGTGGGATACTACCTCTAGCTCCCCAATGTAACCTTTCTTCCATTTTTGGTGGTTGTCTTCTATTGAGAGTGTCAGGCTCTTCTATATTTTTTTCTATTTCTTTCTTTCTAATGTGGGTTAGATGTTTCTTTTTGGTAAAGAGGTGGTAATGAATTGGTTTTATATGACCTTTTGAAATCATGATTTTTGGTTCAGAATCAGTCTCACCGATTATTGTCATATCGTTTTCCTTTTGTTTATAATTGTTTTTCATTATAATGTTTTTTAATTCTTCACTAGTTAGTGTTAATAAGGTAATTATTTTTTCTATGTACCTATTTTCAGGATTCATAAATTTTTTTCTAATTATTTTTTGTATTCCATTAAATTGGAATTATAACTTTTTTGTTAGATTTTTCTTCATTTTTTCTTCTCTCATTTCTAGGTATCAGGGCGTCTGATCTTCTAGGTAGTTCTATTTTTAATCCTTCTAAGAGATCGTATTTATGACTTATAATATAATTGTGTCATGTATGTTATATACATTTTTTTAATTGTGTAAATTTCATATGTATATCTTATTGTAATTTATCATAACCATATTTTTTTATTTCTTTTAATAATTCTTTTTATGTTTCAATTATACATTATAGATATTTCATGTTTGATTCTTGAACTAAATCCATTTTCTTTGTTAAAAGTCTCATTGCTTTCATTAATGTTGCTCGATTTTTTGCTATGCCTACTAGGCTTCAATCTATTTATAACTACATATTTTTTAATTTTTGTTTAAACATTATTATTTTCTTAATAGGACATCATGAACTAACTCTTTCTTTACTTAAACTTCATCTTTTAGTTTTTAAACTTCTTTTTTAGAAGTTTTTCCTTCATGATCTATAAAAATAAAATCTTGGTATATTATTGTTTTTAATCACATTACTTTTTCTTCCTAGTATTAGAGGTTTTTTCTTGATATCTAAATGATATTCCTTTGGTATTTCAAAATCCGTTAGTATTTATGGTTTTATTATTTGTTAAAGTTATTGAAAGGTTTTATATATTTCTATAGATTCATTTTTTCATATATTGAATTATTATGATTGTTTGTTAATGAATATCTACTATGTAATGTATTGAAAATAGATTATTTTCTTCTCATTAAATCTTTTCTTTCAAATTCATAAGCTAAACTTAATACTTAGTTTAAGTTTTTATCATGAATATTAATGGAAAACCTAGGATATGATGTAAATTTTAGCTTATGGTATCCTACATTACTATGAATCATTCCTAGTAAAACATCTTTCTTATTTATTATTCTATTATCTAGCAATGTTATTCAATATAATTTTCTCGTCAATTAATGGTATATTATACCTTCCTTTTGCATATGTGATATTAATTCTCATTTCTTTATTACTTATTTTATAGTAAATTATGCTTTTCTTGGAAATAATTTTCTTAAAGAGGAAAATGATGTATCTTTAAATCCATCTTGTTCTTTAAGATTTACTTTTACCTTTTGAATTTCTTCAAATTTCTTATTACTTATTACCATTTTCTGTGAAAAATATCGTGAGATGTCTTCTATTTCTAATTATATTATTTCTTGATTTTTTATTTTTTTTGGTTCTCTATTATTTCTTCTTCCATTTTTATTTATGAAATGCCATTATTTATTTTTGTTAGATTTAACTTTCGTTATGTTTAAGGGATATTTTTAAATTTTTGAAACCTTAAGCGTATTTTTGAAGATACCTCAAAGCTTGGGAGTATTTTTTATGTTATTCTTTACAGGAACATACATGCTTATCATTAGAGGAAATATTGCTATTTTTTTTAGAGTTTTAGGGTGATTATTTGTGTAAGTTTTTCAAAATGTTATTTTGAAAAATTCACAAAGTGTTATTTTATTAATGGATGAAATTAGATTATGTGTTTGTAAGTTTCTAACTTAGAGACATACATAATTATATATATATATTCTTTTAACTTGGAGACATTTCAATGTAATATTTGTTAATATAATGGTGAGCATTCTGGCATCAATTAACTTGTAGTGTAATGATATATGTTCTTTATAGATATTGTAAAGATATAAATTCAAATCTCGCTAGTGTATACATGGGTGTGGGTGATAGAGTGTGTAAAGGTTATTAAAAAATATTTAACATCCATTAGTATGCAATATAGAGTTACTTTAACAGCTTAACATTTAAAACCTGGGCATGTTTAATTAGAGGAAATAGAATCATGATTGGAATAAATATTCTAATTTATTTATTAGATTGGACTTTTTAATGTTAGGAATTATAATTTTTGGGAATGCTTATTCCATTTGACAAAGAATTGTATTCTTCTCTTATAATAAGGATAACTATTCATCTTCTTGTAGAATTAAATTGTAAGTACTTTAGTTTTGATGTTGGTATTTTCATGTGTGGTATCTCTATTTTATTTAATAATTTTATATATCCTTTGTAAGGTTGGTTATTGGTTGCTCAGCTTTACTTAAGACACAATTTCATGTTTGTATTTTTACACACACTTACTCTTTTAGATTGCATATAATATGCATTGTTGGGTGCTTATGTTGTCTAGTTGGGGAATGTGCATTTCTCTATATCTAAAATGCCTTATTATGTGATTTTTGGCAAACTCATCGAGGAATTGGTGAGGACTCGTTGAGGTGATCGATGAGCTTCGAAGCCTTTTATGCTTTCCAAGAGCTCAACGAGGGTCCAAGATGTTTTTTTTCATAAATATCCCTTTTCTTATTTTATTGGCCAGGGTCTAGAGAGAAAGCTTTGCTTGTTTAGCATCAGACTTTTCCAATCATTTCTTAACCCCTTTTTATCTCAAATTTTTATGTTCAATAAATAATGTGTTCATCAGTAGGACATATTACCTAAAAAGAAAATTTTCTCTCATATTTCTCAAAACACTTGATTGAGTGTAAAAATGTAAGGTTAAATGAGAATTTGTTGAGAGTTCAAATCCATGGATGACTAGTGAAGATTCACATCATTTTGAGGAGTTTCTTTTACTATTCAGTTGTTATATATTAGCTTGGTGTTGTAAGGTTGTAATATTATGCATATGTGATGCGCCTATCTATTAGTATGCCATGTGTTTGTTGGGTTTGAAAGGTTTTAACATTTTCCATAGGTAAAGAAACTAGTTGCATGGTTGCATTCTAGGAGATTAAGCCATCAATAATCAATCACATCACGGGGTGATGGAGCTTAAGGGACAATCATGTATATACTTAGATTTGGTATAATGTTGAGAACTAATGGATGCAACTTAGGAGTAGTGGAGTATGGTGCTCTAACTGATATAGGTATATACATATATTTCTTTAGTTGTGAATAGTTATAGGTAACATATGAATTTTACCACATATGATATGGGTCCTATATGGGTTTACCAGGTTACATGTTGTGTTATTTATGATCACAAGTTGTGAAAGGGGAATTATCATTTAACAAATATGTTTACTTATAGGAGGTCTTAAAGAGATTGAAGTCTTTTATAACTTTCCTAGTATGATTGCCTTCTTCACCTACTATGTTGTTTATAGCATATTGTCAACTTGGAGAGGAGTATGTGAGGCATGCTTGGTTGAGTTAGAGTATAATTCATGAAAAGATTTAGTGGGTTAGCATATCCACCCTTTCCTAGTCTTGATTGTCTCTTTTAGTCTGAAGTTTAATTCACTAATGTGTAATTTTTTTTTATATATTTTGAATTTTAGTTGGTATCAAAATGAGTCACTCCTTTTTAGGATTACCTACCTTGGTGCTCCATTCTAGAGTTCTTTCTACGCATACACACACATTTTTACTTTTGTACCCTTTGCCTCTAATGTAGTGAGTTGTTGTTTTCTTTCTAAAGTTGTTTATCTTTGTGCTCCTGTGATGATTGCATTATTACTATTTTCATGTCTTACATCTTTGCTGTTTGTATTTCTCTATAACATATGGATTTCATTACTATATTAGTATACAATGATTAAATTTAGGTTACATGTGCATTTGTATAATGATGTTTTCTAGGTGCATGCTTTGCAAAGCATATGATTTATGCGTTTATTACATGTTATGTACTTATTACTTCTTTCCTTACATAGTGTGCTAAATGTTTTGTATGTTGCTATGTCTAACTATTTGATCTTTTACTAGTTTCTTTGACATGCTTTATATGTGTGTTTGGCTTGCACTTTTGCTTGTACCTTTTTTTGATAGCATAGTGTATTTGTCTTGCTTTTTTCTTTCTCTTTCTTTTGTAGCTTATTACATAAGCATCATACTACATGATTTCATCATGTAGTATCAAAGTATTAGGATTCTTCTTTTGTAATCCTGTCATTCATAGCTTATTCATTTACCTAGTATGTCTTGTGTTGTTTCTCAATTTGTCCATGCTCTTTTATGTTCATCTATTGCATGATCTTTCTTATCTTTGATTTTTTTTAAGAAAACTATAGATCTTTCAAGTTTATGTAAATGAGTGTTGTCTTCTCCTTTCTATGTATTTGGTGCTCGTTTAGGTTTTTCATGTGAATTTGTATAGAATTTTGAATTACCTGTAATTTTGTAACTATATTACATTTTTTTACCAATGATCTCTGTTGAGGTTATCTTTGTCATCTCATTTGTTTGTTATTTTTTGTGAGATTGACTATTTACACTCGTACTGGCATGTATCTTTTATTCTGAGGTTGTGAGTTGTTTTTATATTAACATTCTTAGCATGCTTTCTTGTTTCTTTATTTTCTACTATATGATGTGTATTGATGCATTTATTTAGGAGTTGTAAGAGTGTAGGGTGCATAGCATTGTTATTGTGGACTTGCATACATCTAGGAGGAGAAGTGTTCGTCATATGTATGATATAAGAGAAGTGTTGTGATTTTTATTTATTTTTGATAGTTGACATTTTCATATTTATGAGTTGTTATTTATATGTTCATGGTGATTCATGGAGGTTCTTTTATATGTTTTGTTCTTCATAACATCATTTTATATGAATCATGCATAAATAAGATAGTTAATATGACATGTTGTGTGCATAGTATGTATTCTCTTATTTTATGTGTAATCTTATATGTTTACAAGCATTCTTGCTTTGAAGTGCTTTATTGTATGTTTCTTGCATGCAGTTGATTACCTGATATTTATTGATATGATATACGACATGTATTTTTCTTTGGTGATTGAGATATCTTTCCTTATATGTTTGCATAGCATAGGTTGCGATTGCATGATTGAATCTCTACATGTGTCATTAAGGGAAGGCAGTTGAGTCAATAGGAGTGTATCAACTTGAAAGATAGTTGGACTCTAAGTTTAATGTGTCTTATGCTCATTGCAAAGTCCCTTACGCCCTCCCACAATACATAGAGACGTAGGGCTTTGTTTTATGTATTGAATTAGGGAAATGTTTCCTATTTGCATATTTCTTTGTTGTTTGTGCATTCAGTTTGTTATTGTTACATGTTCTGACCTTGGTATTGTTGTTTCTTTGTTTAGCATGAATGTTATGGTTCCATGTATTTCTGTATGACTTCTCTTCTCTATATAGTTGTGTGATGTGTTTCATACATGTGTACGTGCTTGGTTTGGCTTTTCTTGTCGAAAATAGGGAAAAATGTGCATTAATTGTGTTTGTTTGCTTTATGGCATGGTGAGTTTAGATTACATTACATCATTATTGTTGATATGTATATACCTAAGGGGAGTGTTGCATATTTTCAAAGAGAGTTTGTATCTCTATGTTGCATGTAGTTTGTGTTTATTTTTGTGCTACATGTTGAGTGTGCTTAGACGATTAAAGTTCACTTGTGTAGGGGTGACTTGATAGTAAGTATTAGACTATATTATATGCATGCATGTTTGTTTTTTTATGAGTATGTGTTGTTTCGAGTGTGTAGATATAGGTGTAACTACTGACATCACAATAGGGTTAAGGCTTAGTTGGAGTTTTATGGATGATGCAGACTTGCAACATGTAGTGGATCATTAAGATGGATATGTTAATTCATCAAGATGGATTGAGCATAAAAAGATGAACACACTAGTATCAGATGTATTGAGGGTATTTAGGGATTATGTTGAGGTTCATTCATAAGAATAAACTCTTTAAGTACATTTTACATCTTATAATTTTGGTGTTGGCATTTCCATGTGAAAAACATATTATTTGTATTTTATTTGATATTTATGTATGTCCTTTGTAAAGTTTGTTACTGGTGGCTCAGTTTTACTTAGGATATAGTTTCATGTTTTCTTATTACACACATGGACTCTCTTAGATTACATATAGTTTACATCATTATATGTTTATTTGTTGTTTCATTATCCCGTTAGGGACTGGGAAATTTTCTATGTCTAAAATGCCTTTTTGTATGGTTTTCGGTGAGCTCATCAAGATGCTCACTGAGGGGTTGCTAAAGTGGTCAGCAAGCTTTGACAATAAAACTCTTACCAAGGCGACGTTTACTATCACCAAGGTGGTCAACTAATGTCTAAATGGATGAATTTTTCCTATAAATTCTCATCTCCTTTCTTATTTTCTTAGCTATAATCTAGAGGGGAAGCTCTGTACGTTTGGCATCTAACTTTCTTTCTCTTTCTTGGTCAATTTTCCTTCTGAGTGCTGGGTTCGAGAAATAGTGTGTTCATCAATAGTACATAAGACATCAACGAGGAGTCTCTCTCATATTTTTCAAATACTAGGTTGAGTGTAAAAATGTATGGTTGAATGAGGATTTATTGAGAGTTAAAATGCATAATTGGTTAGTGAAAAGTCATATCATTTTGAGATGTTTCTCTTAATGTTGAGGTGCCATGTATCGGTTGGGTGTTGTGAGGTGGCAAAATTGTGCGTTGGTAATGAGCTTATATGTTGGTGTGCTATGTGTTAGGTGGGTGTTACGAGGTTGCAATATTGTGCATTAGTCAAATAACTATTTTGGTTGTGAACTGTTGATTTATTTTTATTAGTGAATTACTTGATGTGAAGTGTTTACCTACCATGAGCTAGAACCTATTTGGGTTTATCATATTATATGTTGTGTTATTGTGATTACATATTGTGAGAGTGAAATTATTATTTATAAAATATATTTACACATAAGAGGTCTTGAAATGATTGAAAATCCTTTATCACTTTTCATGTATGATTATTTGATTCACATATTGTGTGTTGTTTTTCTTATTCATTACATATTAATAGCTTGAAAAAAGCATGTGTGGTACATTTGTTTATTGAATATATTTTTTTCTTGTCTATTGATTGTATATAAATATTGAATTAAGTATGTTGTTTTTGATTATATTATTTATTATTTCATTTTCTTAATTCAGCCCATGAAAATATTTTATGCGTTAGATTAACCGATCTTTTTAGGTTTGAGTTTTCTAATTGAATCAAAAGTTTGAAATTTAGATTTAATTATTCGTACGTTTAGAAATTCAAGAATTTAGTGCATTCTTAATATTTATTACGTTATTATAACGGAACTTTCCAAGTTACTTATTCCTAATAATTTATGTTCGTAATTTACTAATAATTTTATTCATGTAAGGCAAACATGTTTCTAGGTTCCCCCCTTTTTTTTGGGACGATGGTTTGTGTTTTCTCTATGTTTTTGTTTTTTTATAAATAAATAAATATTAAAATATCTTTAATATATATATATATATATAACAAAATATTTTTAAAATAAATACAATTTTTATTTATAAATATTTTTTTACTTATATGTATAAATAAATATTAAAATATCCTTAAAATAAATATTTTTTAAAATTATCTATTATTATATATAAAAATAAAAATAACTAACAAAAATATACTTATGATTCTCAGTTTCGCTATTCTACATTTTTTTCTCACTCCTTATGTTTCTTTTTTATACATAAATAAATATCAAAATGTTTATAAAATAAATATATTTTTTATTATATAAAAATAAATATTAAATACTTTTAATATTAAATAAATATCAAAATATTCTTAAAATAAATACACTTTTTTATTTATATATATAAATAAATATCAAGATCTCTTATATATAAAAAGATAAATAATTACTGAATAGAGCATTAGTTATTCTCCTGCTCTAGCGTTTCATTATTTTTTTTGTCTCTATTTTTTTTCTTTTTCACGCACAAATAAATATCAAGATATTTATAAAATAAATAAATTTCTTATTTATACACAAGTAAATATCAAAATGTACATAAAAAAAATACACTTTTTCATAATTATTCTCTTGCTTTACTATTATGTTAGTTCTTTTTATTTTATACAAAAATAAGTATTAAAATACTCCTATAATAAATACAATTATCTCTCTTTTTACTTCATCTATATATTTTCTTTTCTTATTTTTTAGCTTTAATTTTACCTTTTTTCTTTTCTTATCTCTTTATATCGATTATTCTCCAATTTCATTCTCTTAATATTTTTTTAAACACAAATAAATATTAAAATATCTTTAAAATAAATATATTTTTATTTATACATATAAATAAATAATGTAATATCCTTAAAATAGATATATATTTTTTATAATTATCTATTATTATATATAAAAAGAGAATAAACAATGAAAAATATATTCATTATTTTCTCACTCGAATGTTACATTAATATTATTATATATTTATTAAATTTAAATAATATAAATAACTTTATTAATATAATTATATTTTATGTAACTATACATGCACATATACAAACCTAGTTTCTATAATAAGAACCTTGAGAAAGTTTCTGCTTATTGAAACTATTTTAAAATGAAAATATTTAAATTAAATAAATATGATATTAAAAGAATGTAACTTATACTAATTTGAAATTTGTTCGGTAATATTGATATAATTAAATTTATTGTGATAATTATTTTTATTAATAATAATTAAATAGAAATAATTGTATAAATAATAAATATTTTTATTTGATTACGAAAATATCATAATATAAATTTTCTTTTAAACTATTATGAGCTAATAGCTACTATACTAGGGACAATGAGCTGGCTTGGTTAAGGCGTCATGTGAGTGGCTTTGTACCAATGAGCTGTCCATTTTTATGCTCACGTGGTTCATAATGGAACACATTTCGTTTCACAGCTTTTTATTCCTAAAAAAATTAGGTTTTTTGTCATTGTATTAAAAAACTATTATTATATAACAAAAATTCAAAACTCAATTTCGGTTTTTTACGCGCTATGCTCCAATTCCAACAACATCGATTTTTTTGAAATAACAAAAATATTTTTTTTTAAATATTTTATTATTAAATATTATTTTATTAAAAGTATTCAAAACTTATTATGTTAAATATTATTTAATTAGATATTTTTAAATTAAATTATAATAATTTAAATATATTCATTATTAAATATTATTCAATCAAATTATATTTAATATTATTAAAATATAAATTTTATTATTATTAATTTTAAAAATATTAAATTATATAATTTATTATTTTTAATTTTTTACCGCTTGTTTACTTTTACAATCCTCCATGACATATTATTATAATAAATATTCATAAGTTTTGAGATATATCCAAAAATATTGTTTCAAAAATACTCCTAAAACATAATATAAGTTAAATGTAACGAAAATGAATAATAACGTTCTTAAAATGAATAATAACGTTCTTAAAATGAATAATAATATTCTAAAAATGAAAGAAGAAACAATAAACCCAGAAATAGTAAAATTAGAAAGAAGATGTTTTTCATGTTAAAGAAAGAGATAGATTTAAAGACCCATCATTCTCATCTTTAAGAAAATTATTCTTTAGAAAAAACATAATTTATTATGTAATAAGTAATAAAGAAATAAGTATTAATATTACAGATGTAAAAGGAAGATATAATATACCATTAATTGATAAATAAACTATATTAAACAAGCTATAAAAAAGATAATGAAAAAATTAGATGCACCATTTAAGAGAAATTCAAATACTAATAAAAGCTCATTTCAGAGAAGGAATAAATACACCAATAAATATAGTATTACTAGATAACAAAATAATAAATAGGAAAGATACCTTATTAAGAATGATCCATTGTAACTTATGATACCAAAAGCTAAAATTTATAACATATCTTATGTTTGTTATTAATATTCATGATAAAAACCTAAACCAAGTATTAAGTTTAGCTTATAAATTTGAAATAAGAGATTTAATGAAAGAAAACAATCTATTTTCAATACATTATCTAGTAGCATATTCTTTAACAAATGGCCATAATAGTTCAATATATGGACAAAATGAATTTATAAAAATAAACAAAACTTTTAAGGAATTTGGACAAATAATAAAACCATAAATATTAACAGATTTTGAAATATCAAAAGAATGACAATTAGATATAAAAAAACCCTGATAACAAGAAAAAAAAAGTAATGTTATAAACAATATTATACCAAGATTTACTTTTATAAACCATAAAGGTGAACCTATAACCAAGAAGAAGTTAAAAAACTAGAAAATAAAGTTAAAATAATGAAGCTATTAGTTCATGATGTTATATTAGGGAAAAATAATGTTTATAGATAAAATAAAAATTATGCAGTTAGAAGTAAATGGAAGCCTAGTCATCGTAGTAAAAAATTAAGTAACGTTATTTGAAACTTTGTAACTCTTAACAGAGGAAATAGATTCAGCTCAAAAATTAAATACAAAATACCTCCAAGATATAATTGAAACACAAAAAACATTATTAAAGGAAATAAAAGAATGTGGTTATAATAAACTACAACAAGAAATACACATGAAAATTTTCAAAACTAAGAAAATATGTATATAAAATATATATAAATAATGAAATTATAGGTCATAAATATAATCACTAAGAAAGACTAAAAGAAGAACCGCTTAGGAGATCAGATGCCCTGATACCAATAAAGGAGAAAAGAAAAAATGAAGAACAATATGATAAGAAAGATATAATTTCAATTTGATAGAATATAGAAAAGAATTAGAAAAAATTCATGAAGCTTGAAAATAAGGGTATAGAAAAATTAGTTAATTTGTTAACACTAACTAATGAAGAAATAGAAAAACATTATAATGAAAAACTTTGTACAAACAAAGAAGAAAATGATATGACAATAATCAATGAGTCTGATTTTGAACCAGAAATCATGACCCCAAAAGGTCATACGAAACCAATTTCATTACCTATTCCTTATCTAAAAGGAACATTTGACCCACATAGAGGAGAAATAAATAGGCAAAGGACAAAACAATTTGATGCCATAGATAGAAGAAGACAACCACCTAATATGGAGGATAGTTTGCATTGGGGAACTAGAGGTAATATCCTACCAGAATTCAAACACCATGATAATTATAAGTCTGATCTTTTAGATTTAGACTGTATAAGAGATAGGAAAAAAATCTTTAGATGAATGGGCTAGTGGTATGAGTGTGCTCATACAAACCTTTCAAATAAACCCTTCAATTGTAGGATACTAGTAGCTCATAAAATGACAGAAAATGTTAAAGTTTGGTCTTTAAACTTAACACATTAACAATATTTATTAATGTAAGGGAATGCTCCCACAAGTAGAGAATACTTAGATATAGTAATAAATGAAATATATAATAAATTTATTTGAGAAGATAAAGGTAGAACTATCATTAAATCCAGTGAAAATGAAATCAATGAAGCTAAATGACATCTAACAAATATGAAAGTTTGTGACATGTGTTACATATATTCTTTAATTTGTGAATATGAAATGTATCTTTTATGCAAACAACCTATAAAGAAATATTTTTTCAAAAATTACCTAGAACATTATATAAAACCTTAATAGAAATTTAGGAACAGAGAAATAGAGAAACTATACCACATATTCTAGAAAGAAGAATAAGAAGTCTTAAAAGTTGTATAATTATTAAATGTCAAGAAAAAAGGAATATAAAAAAATAAATGGAAATGATAAAATCTGTTATGGTACAAAAGATTTTAGAATACTAGAAAAATATGGATATAATACAAAACCTTACAAACAAAAATTTAAAAAAATACAAGAAATTTAAAAGATATAAATTTAGAAGAAGAAAAATTTCAAAAATATAAAAGAAGATTTAATAGAGAAACCTATAAGAAAAGATATTTTAGAAAAAAAAGGAATAAACCTCTTGAAAATAGGAATTATTGCCTTTCAGAAAAGAAAAAATGCAGATGTTGTATCTGTAATGAAGAAGGACATTATGCCAACGAATGTCCAAGCAAGCTACAACATAGGAAATAATTTAAAAAGAAATTTCCACAAAAAGCAAAAAACTTAGAGGAAACTTTTAAAATGAAATTAGAACCAATTAAAGACTATGATATAGAAGATACTTACAGTATTTATTTATTAGAAGAAACTGAGGAAGAAATAATTGACTCAATATATGAACACTTAGATTATGTGTATTCCTCGTTAGAATATGAATGATTTGTATAGCATTACAAATCCAAATAATATATATATCAAAGTAGGTCTAAAATTTAAAGGTTATACCAGCTATCATCTACATGCATATATAAACACATAAGTTAGTGCGTGTGTAGCAAGTAAATATGTATTTCTAGAAGAAAAATGGAAACAAGCACCAAAATATTTAATTGTAAGAATTGCTAATAAATACTAGAATAAATCTTAATAAAGTATTAAAAGATACATATATAATGATCAAAAGAGAGAATGTTTACATTCCTACTATATATCAACAGGAAACATGAGTTGATTTATTAATAGGAAATAATTTCCTAAACCTATATCAACCTTTCACACAATATTTAGATAAAATAAGTCTAACAACATTAGATGGTGATATCATCTATGTATCAAAAATAAGAAAACCCTTAGCTGTATCAAACCCCACTTTTATGCAACAACATAAAAGTGAAAATGTGGTAAGATTGAACAATAAAAACCTTATTTAGAAAATATTTCATTAGATATAAAAGAGAACAAAAATTCTTTTCTTAATGAAATACGAGAAGACAAAGCCCTAACAAGCATCAGAAAACTATTAAAAATAGTCAGTTCAGAAAATATTTTGGATCCAAAAATAAATAAATCTAAGAAAATAATCAACATAAAATTAAAAAACCCTAATAAGGTCATAAGAGTAAAAAAATGATTTATACTCCAGAAGACATAACTAAATTTGGAAAACAAATTCAAGAACTTTTGGAATTAAAAGTCATAATACCAAGTAATTCACCTCATTCTAGTCCAACATTCTTAATTGAAAAATAAGTTAAGAAAAGTAGAAAAAAAGAGAATGGTAATAAACTTTAAAACATTAAATAAAAAAACCATTGATGATGGATACTTCATTCTAAAGAAAGAAGAATTATTATCATTAATAAAATGAAAGAAATACTTCTCAAGTTTTGATTGCAAAAACAAGTTTTGACAAATAAGACTAGGTGAAGAATCTCAAAAATTTACAGCATTTAGTTGCCATTAAGGACAATTCCAATGAACTGTTGTACCATTTGGATTAAAACAAGCTCCAGGTATCTTTCCAAGATATATGGATAACATATTCAAGAAATTACAAAATATATGTTGTGTTTATATAGATGATATTTTGGTTTTTAGTAATGAACTAAATAAATATTATTTGGTTATTATTAATATTCTACAAGAATGTAGAAAATAAGGCATTGGACTCTCTAAAAAGAAAGCAGTACTTGCTTAGTAAAAAATTAAATATTTAGGGATGAAAATTGAAGATGAAAAACATAATCTATAACCCCATATAATAAATAAAATTTAAGATTTTCCTAGTGAATTAAAAAATAAAAACCAATTATAAAGATTTTTAGGATGCTTAACATATACAGAAGCATATATCAAAAAACTTGCAGAAATGAGAAAACCTTTACAAGCAAAATTGAAAAAAGACCATATATGAAAATAGATAGAAGAAGATACTCTGTATATGGATAAAGTAAAAGCAAAGGTAAAAAATTTACCAACTTTATACCATCTAGGGCAGATGATAAAATGATAATTGAAATAGATGTTTCACAAGAATATTAGGGAGTAGTTCTAAAAGCAAGAGTAGATGAAAAAATGAATATCTTTATAGATATACATCAAGAACTTCCAAGGCCTAGAAGTAAATTACCATAGTAATGAAAAAGAATATTTAGCTGTTAAAAAAGCTATTAAAAAATTTACAATATATGTTATAAGCTCCATATTTATTGTTAGAACATATAACAAGAATTTTGGTTATTTATTAAGAACTAATATTTCATGTGATTAAAAAAAGGAAGATTAGTTAGATGGCAAGAATGGTTCAACCATTACAATTTTGATGTTGAACATCTTCCAAGACATAAGAATAGCTTAGCAGATGCTCTTACTAGAGAATTAGCACCTATAACTATTTTTATGATTTTAGGAATGAAACACCTTGACATCAAGATCAAGATAAAGGAAAATGAGATAAAAATACTACAGGAACAACTCAAACTGTTATATCTCGAGAGAAATCTCTTATGGAGATAGGAAATAAATAGGAAGAACTTAATTGTTCAAAACAACCTCTATGGTCTAAAATCACAAAAGAGGAATCTTCATTAAAAATTCAATCTAAAGAGGATGAAAATTCTAAAGAAAGAATTCAAAATGAAAAGGAAGAACTTAACAGTTCATAAGAAAGAAAAAATTCTAAAACCAAAAAGCTCAACTAGGCAGATGAGGCAAAAAAAAGGAACAAAAAACGTTTATGTGGTCTATAATAGACAAATACTAGGAATCTATAACAACTAGGCGGAAGCCAGTAAATCTATTCTAGGAAGTAGTGGAGTAACTCATAGAGCCTTCACCAACCGAATAGAAGATGAAGGCAGCTATGCCAATCACAAAACACCAAAACTAATAACTCTATAGGAGATAGTAAGAAATTATTCTGCAACATTACAACAATAACCAATAGCCCCAAGTAGATAGAAAAATCTAGGGAAACATCTCTCCCAGAAACATCAAAGACAGTAAAGCACTCAATGCTATTTAGGAAAACATCCCCTAGAAATTCTCCAATCATTGAAAACAAGAAGGACCACTATAGAAATCTCAATAAGCCACAATGGTTGAGTCTTTATAACTTGGATAGAAAGTCTACCCAGGAACATATTGATTACATGAAGTTCTACACCATAGACAAGGAATTTCCTACAGGAAGTGAATTCAATATATTGGAAGAAGTTGATCCAATATTCGTTTATAAAGCTTTCCATGCAGGACTAATATAAAATATATATCCAAGAATTAATTTAAGTGAATTAAATTATTTTCCAAAATTTGTCTTTAAAAGGAATTAAGAACTTCAAAAGAAAGATAAAAGTAGGAGACAAGTCTATTTATCTTTGATTTATCAGTTCACTAATGAACTAGAAAGAGGAAGGATGTATCAGTCCTTATCACTTCATCAAGATAGGAATTTCCAATACAAGCAGAGAAGTTGCCAAACCAAGGGCACTTCCAGAAAAGGAATTCCACACCGAAGAACTCTGTGTATTAAGAGGTCAAATGTTAGGCCAAATTTACTATGAACTTAAGAAGATTAACAACTCTATTGAGATCAAAATAAATTATTCAACTATTAAAGTCCTTATCATTTCTCACAGAAGCATGGCTCTGTCAGAAGAAAATGGTGAAAATTTTTCCAAATATGAAGCCAATTTTAACAACAATAACCTAGAAATTGGTCAAGAAACAAGGAAGGTATTCTATTTCTATACCAGAAAAGCCACCAAAGATCACAGATGCATTCTCTGCATCAAAGATCGAGAAGAAAAAGATGCATCATCATCAACATCATCAAAAGGACTATCAACAAAAAATGACAAAGAATAATAAAGAAAGAAACTATTGACAGAAGAAAACAAAGAAAATAAAGATGTAGACCCCACATCTTAGTTGACAACATATGCCAAGGAAAAAGTAGTGGCTATTATTTAAAGTAAAAAAACAGATGAATTATTAAAGCAAGGGTAAAATAATAATTTTAGTCTTGTAAACAAGGATTTCTTGTGCTATAAAAGAAACCCTTATTCTTATTGAAAAAAACACATATACATATAAATCGAGAGTAAACTACTCTGAAAAACACTAAAACTCTAGCATAGAAATCCCTTATATTTAGGAATTCCAAACTAATAATGATATACCCAATAAGTATGAGTGGCTAAGAATCCTTTCAAGGTTCTTGGTTGGTATTAAGTGGTAATAATTATTATCTTATGAATAAAATGGAGTTATATTACTCTTTTTTAGTAAGTCAAATATTGGACACTATCAATGTACGGATGGAAAAGGCTCACCATTGCCAAGAGGGCATTGAGGTTTGAACAAAGCTAAGGCATAACAAGTGTAACAAAAGAAAATGAACAGAAGGGAAGACCGTGATGAACTTATTAAATTTAGGTATAACAATTATAAATTAAGCCAGTTAAGAATCTTGAATGTTTAAATATTTGCTTACAACAAATCATAATACTGATAAACAGAAAGATGAAAACTATTTTTAAAAAGAAACAACTAATTCTAGATGAAATTAAGGACAAAAATCTAATTCTATTAGAAATTTTTTATAAAAGCTATCTTTATCATTAAAACGAATATTTTAAAGATGAAGATTATGAAACTAGTCCTAAATATGTTAAAAGATTTAGTACCTTGTTAGACATCTATATAGATTATTGATGCTTATTTTCGCAAGTGTACGAATCGTTCAAGTAATAAAGTGTACAAAAGTACGGATATCGAACCCACAAGGAATGGCGTTACTAAGTACCGAAATTGACTAACCCTAATTTTATTTGAAAACTGAATTGTTGAAATTGTTTAAAAAGAAAATTAACATAAAACTAAACACGAATAACAAAATTAAATGTTGTTCACTAATGATTAAAAATGCTAAGGCATTTGATTTCGCTAAATCAATTCAATCCGATTTCAAGTCATGTTATATGAAAATCAAAGCTAAAAGTGATGGTTGAAAAACCCAAACTTATCTAATACTCTTTCTCAAGTTATATTAGAATTACTTATCTATGAAAACCAACTATATTTCTATGAAGATTTAATCACAAATAAGCACATTACGATTTATGGAATTTCTGGAATAACCACATACATCATGCATTAGGTGTCAAACTCGCATTCAACATACGGTATTTATCACAAGAAGCATTCATTACACATCTCCTCTCGGTCTCAATATAATGCAACAAATCATCTAAATCTTGATCAGAAATTTAAAAGCATTAAGCATGGAAATAAATACTCGACTTGAAAACAATGAATTCATATAACCATAACAAAAGAAATTTCCTTGATCTAACTACATCATAGCCTTAGCAAAAACGAATTAGTTCATAACGGAAATACGAACAACCATTATTTCAATTGAATCCATTAATAATAAAACTGAATAAATTGCAGAATATAAAAACTAAGGAGAAGAGATGAAAAACTCTAGAAGATGAAGTGTTGGTAGCAGCAATGGTGAAGATCCTTCAAGTTTCTCCAAAATTTCTCTCTCCTCCAAAAATGCCTTTGAACTCTGCTTTCTGCCATCCCCCTCTTTTTCCATCATATTATATATATAGATCTAGGGTTTGGGGGGCAATTTTGGAACAAAACAACCAAAAAATCTGTTTCGGATCTAAACTCGGCTGGCGGCGACATTATTCTCGCCAATGTAGTTTTCTCGAAAATAAATTTTTTGGGTTTTCGATTTTGGCCTACGGCCAAAATAATGTGGTCAAGGCTAGATGCATTTGGCGTGGCGTAGATGAATTTGCCAAATTTTGTGCTCTCGGGAAGATTTTCGCCATGCTTTACTCAGTAGGATTTTCACTGGCGAGAATGAATTGGTTTACGGCGATATCTCTTTGGTCAAGGCGATATCTCTTTGGCCTACGGCTAGATTGCTTTGCTCAACGTATTCTCCGTAAGGTTTTCGCCGGCGGCGAGAATATTCTAGCCATGGCGAAATTCCAAATTTTGAAATTTTGTTTTCTTTTTATTTGCACTCAATCCCGTTCATAGAAATTTGTCCCAAACTTCTCCATAATCATGATTGTACCTGCAATTGCACTTTAAACACGAAATACCCGTGAAATGACATTTGTGGATTAAATAATAAAATAAAACGCAATTTTCACACAAATATCAACCTTTAAATCATAACAAAAATGCAATAATTTGACTCCTATCAATTATATTAAAGCTATCGCAAGAATCATAGATCATCCCATTTCAATGACATTAATAGACTATTTTAGTGAAAAATATGTAAGAATAGAATAAGAAGAATTCAACAACTTAATGTTTGGATACTATTTCTTTGAAGATTACAAGTACATTGTATATACACAGGAAAAAACTTGTTTGTATACTAAGAATATGACAAAATAATATGTATTCAACACATATGAATTACCAAGATAATATTCTATGAATATCGAATCCTTAGTACATAAATTGGACCTATTAGACTTAACAAATGAAAGAATAATTTTAAAATTTAAAAGATAATTAATAGATTTAGGATTAGAAATAAGTAATCAACACAATGAAGAATATAATATACTTTGCAATTGTAATGAATATAGAAGAAAATTAGATTTATACCAACAAATAATAAGATTTTAGAAATATTATTGACTTCTACAAATAGACAAAGACTATCAACTAGATCAGTTTAGTCAATATTAACTCTTGATTAAATTTTTTAAAAATTTATTCGATCCGTAGAAAATTGGTATCAAAACCAAAGAATAAGAATATAAATAATAATATATGAAAAAACTAACACCATTAAATTTTAAAGACACCAATGATATTAACAGTAAAGTCTAGGAGCATTTTAAATATTTTATAAACCTCAATGACATAAATAAAGATATACTAAACCTTATGAATATTTGAGATATTATTCCCTCCATGGCTAAGAAACATATGCTAATTACTAGTAGTCTAATACTACTGCTTCTTAAAATAATCATATAAATAAGTCCATTGATCACATTTAAGTTATAATTTTACTCCTAAGGTTTCTTCAAAAGTTAAAACAACTTCTTCTTTTCATAGATTTCACCTTGGTTTAAATGAAAGATTTTTTTTATATTATTACTATCTAATTTAAATGATAGAGTTGGACATAGGTTATAAAATTTATTTTTTAAAAAAAATATCAAATGATATTTGTATATTTTATTTTATTTTATCGAATAACTACTTGAACTTATATGAAAGTTATTATTAATTTTCCAATTATAATCATATTAGTGTAATTTTAAATATATATAAATTTATATTTATATTAATTATAATATTTCACGTGTTTAAAGTTTTTTTAAAAATAAATTACTTCTTATTTTTAAAAACATAAATAATATGTGTAAATATAAATATGAGCTTTAAAACCAAATTACTAGTAAAATCGAACCTAACTCATCTGAAATTGCCATTTATGAATAGATTTGTATGTTCGGTTTGGTTAGATAAATTTAATAACTAATTAATGTCGTTGATTTTTAGTTTTTATTTTCAAAAACCTCAAATAATATTTCATGCACTTTTATTTTTTACAATTTTTTTTGTATTTTCTTAATTTTATACATTCATTTCTAAATTATATTTCATCTTTGTTTTGCAACTTTCATATTCTTTTTTGAATATGAGTTAGGTACATTAATTTCTTCATTTATTTAATTATTTTAATTTTCTTCTTTTATTAATCCATTTAGAGAAAGTTTATAAATTATGATAATTTTAGAGATGTATATTCAATTGAGGTTTTTTATGATTTTAATGGAGTTTAGAAATCCAAGCATATTCAATTACGATTTTTAAAGGCTTTATAAAAACTTAAGTGTATTTAGTTATAATTTTATCAAAATTATTTAAATATTCACGTTTATTTAAAAAATTGATTTTAGAAAAAGTTTTATTTAAAATTATACATAGGTAAATCTCAACTCATTCTTTCCTTAACTTCAAATTTTTTTAAGGATTTATAAAGGCATTTTTTTATTATTTTTGGTTAATATTTTCTATTATTAATTCAACTATTCTTAATACAAATTCATAAAAATAGATGAAATAAAATCCATTGCAATCCGCAAGGCTTAAGCAAAATCTACAAAAGTTATTAAAAGTTCATAAAAATATTTAAAATTTATAACTCTTTTAAAATTTATCAAAATTCTTAATTAATTAATACACTTTCTTTAATAATAATTACTTGAAATTTAGTAATAAATATTTGATCTATTTGCAATAGAATAAACAACTAAATAATATAAACCGACCAACCGATCTAAGTAAACTAATTATATAGGTCAATTGGAAGTTTGGTTTTATAAATTATGTAAGTTCGGTTAGGTGATTAGAGAAAGAAAAAAAAACTAACCAAGTTGCGCCCACTACTATACAAATATATGTATGAATTTATGTGTATTTAGTAGTCTTTTAGAAAGGTAATAATATTGTTGAGACCTAATTGTGTACTATAAAGTTCTATAAAGGAATCTTATGCATGGATTTATTTTAAGCATCGATAGATATGTCAATGCTATATTGAGTTTTGTGAGGTTGGGATTTAATTACATTTTGACATATACATTTAGATGTAATTTAATACATATTATAAGGTGAATAATGAGTGTTCTCAATAGAATACTTTATGAACCAACCTAATAAGCGTTTAGTTACTAGATAAACATAACTATTTGATAATCTATATAAAGAGATAAATGATTAATAGTTATCCTCTAATTGTTAGAAAGCGATAATTATGAAAAGACAATCATGATGCTACAACATGTCCATCTATATAGATAAGGAATCATATTAGGTTACTTATACTCCCTATGTATATTCACTATTATGTACATTTACACATCATATTCACCATCACAATCGTAAACACTCTCTTTCATATTAATCACAGAGGGAGACTTAGATATACTCTACAATCTAAAAATATTATTATTAACTTAAGCATTAGATGGTCAAAGGCTATCATCCTTGGTGATCTGAGGTCCTAACGATTTTCTCTATGTTTTAGATCCATGGAAAATAATCTTATATGATATTGATGAAAATCAACATTAACATCTAGCATCTATGGGAAAAAAGTGTGTTCTATTAGGCTAAAAAAATTCAAATCTTTAGAAGGACATTCATAAGAGTTCTCTATTATTTATGAGAGCACCACCATCATTGTTTCCAAATAATGTCTCAATTTGTGACACCTCTGGAAAGTAAGGCTTCCTTGACCATTGAGTAGAAAAATCTAACCAGTAGGCAGTGTTGATGCATCCTTAATAGGGCCCATAAGACATTTTCTACTCAACCAAGAAGGCCTTGCTTATATCTAAAAAGTTATGCATCACCTGAAAAATATCAATGCTATAATCGTCAATCCTATATGATAATCTATCACTCAATAAAATTTGGTGACCAAACAATACCAAAATAAGCCTCACATGCCTTATGCCATGTCCAATGCAAACAAAGCCAAACAGATGCACCCAACACATAACAGAGGGAAAATATGTGTGGTTTTTTGGAAAAATACATAACTCGTTCAAGCCTAGTTCACCAACTTTTAGACCAATTCTCAAAAAAATAAGATTGATTCTTCGATCCTCATGATGAGATGAATCCAATGAAAGTATTTTTGATAATTTTCACGACGCGTACGTAAATGAGTGTACAAAAATTTGTGTGTGGAAAGATCGTCTGTTCATCCAATTCAATTAATATTTTGGATAAAGGTGATATACTCCAAAAGAGAACATAAAAATTTAATTCATTAATTCTCTTAAAATAATTTCTTTGTCGATGATAGTATAATTGAAGTAAGGGTCGAACCCATAGAGGATTGATGTAATTCTATTTCTAGTTATTAGTTTGTTAGGGATTTAATTTAAGTTAGAAATGAGATTTTTAATTGATTGTGAAAAAGATAAAATTAACATAAAAATAAAGAAAAAATTGAAAAGAAGATTTTTGGGATAAAATAATGAGAGAGATATGATCAAAGGACTATCCTCACCATTAACATATAATTCAACTAATCACGTCATGAATCTTAATTAGTTTCTCAGGTTTTAAATCAAATTCATAATTTAAAACTCTTATTGAATCATTAATTTTAGCTTTTAAAATCCTAAGTTGCTTAGGACTTTATACGTTTTGCTTTCCTTGTAATTGATTAACAATTTTATTATTTATCAACCTAAATCTTGAATAACATAGAATTAGTCAATTAAATATGTTTATAATATTTAACCTAAGTATTCAATCCTAAATATAATTTAAAATCACAAAAAATAGTAATTTCATATAAAACTCATTGTTTTTGGCATGTCATAAATTAATTGATTACCCTAATTTATAACACACAAGATTTTGACATTCAAACATAAAATTGAAGACATCAAGAATTCAAAAATGGAAATTAAAATAATTTCTGACATTAAATTAATTAAATCATAGTCTAAGGCTTGGAATCACACACAATCACATTAAATATTTAACTAGCTATGGAATTGATTGACAAAAATTTTGTGCAATGGCTACATAAGTATATGTATCGCAATAAGTAATATAATGATAAAAAAAGATTGTTCATGCGAAGATTATGTTACTATAAACTAATTTTTAAAACTAAAAAGTAAAGATCAATTTTTTGAGTTTTTAGAAAGCAAAATTAAAATAACTGAAAATAAATAACGATAATTAATTAACTTAGAATTGATAGCTAAGAAGATATATGAGAAAATATCTACGACTAATTAATCCACCAATTTTCTAAACATGTGAATCACTAAAATCTCTCTAATATAATTACCAATCAATTAAATATAACCTAGTATGTATTCATCTCTTAAATAAACTACATACCATATAGTAATTAACCTAATCACACTTTCATATCAATTAAATTGCATACTACTTATTAAGTTCATCAATTATGAATCACATACATAAGAATTATACATCTCTACCTAGAAACTATGTATGTTATTTAATCAAGACATAATTAAATAATTCTCTTAAATCTATTTAATTGACTATATAGATCAATTATTGGCCAAAGAATTAATAATATAAAAATTATATTAAATAATATAATTAAATTGAAATCATAATTGGGGTAAAAATATTAGATCATCAAATGTAGAAAATTGAGTTTATAAGACACGTAGATTAATAAATTAACTAGAAATGATTATGTTCACAAATATCATATTTTCATAAAGTAAGACATAAAAATTGATAAAGAAAGGAGAAGAAGAATAAATACAATCAATATCTTGAATTGTAACACCAATCTCCTCTTGAATCTCCACCAAAATTGTATTTCTTTTAGAATTTTTCTATATTTCTCTTTTTTTTTTGCTCCAAAAACTGATAAAAATTGTTAATTTTTGTGTCAATAGGATTTTTGGGCAATTAGAGGGTTAAATTATGTTCATATTAAGATCAAATTTGGATTAAAGGATAAAATGGAAAAAGGGAAATTAAATATTGTTGGTCAATGAGATGGGGACCCGTGGCATGGGGAAATCATTGGATGAGTTAGCGCGTGACATGTTATGGAGTGGATTGGTTGTGGCTAACCTATGTTGAGTCAACACCATATGGCATGTTGTGATTCACGGATATGAATTTCATGGAGCCCGGTGGGAAGAATGGGTGAATCATGTGGTGATGTGTGGTACGCCTATTGGCTATACGACAAAACTCATAATAAATGTTGTGTTAACACGTGGTAAGGCCTGTATCACTTGATACATGTGGTGCACTCCGATTGGCTCTCTTTTATTGCTTGGCATCCATGTGGTGATGGCTTGTTAGCTCCTTTGCTTGCGTGGTGTCCACGTGGTGTCTTTTGATTAGTCATGCATAAAAAATTCTAAAAAATTCTCAAAAAATATATTTTCACCATTTTTCATTAGAAATTTTATATTTTAATATTTTTAACTATAAATTACTGATTATTGAATAAAATAAATAAATATTAAGCAAAAAAGTGAACTAATTATTCTACTTTAATAGAGTCAATACACCCCTTAACTTTATTCTTTACTTATCCTCAAGGAAAGCCAAATCTAACTAGATAAACTGACTTGGTAATATATTTGTAAATATATATCTATTAATACATACATTTTTAGTGAAAACTATCTTGCTCAAAAGTGGTATAATTCTATGATAAGGAGGTTCACATATTCATCAATCAATGTTTCATCAATACAAATTGATTCGTATGTGTGTGTTACACATGATACCATCCAATGCACTAGTGAAATCAACCATATTAAGCAAAAAAGTGCACTAATTATTCTACTTTAATAGAGCCATTACACCCATGAACTTAACTCTTTGCTTATTCTCAAATAAAGCCAAATCTAACTAGATAAATTGACATGATAATATATTTGTAAATATATACCTATTAATATATATATATATATATATATATATATATTTAGCGAAAACTATCATGCTCAAAAGTCGTATAATTCTATGACAAAGAGGTTCATATATTCATCAATCAATGTTACATCAATGCGAATTGATTCATATGTGTGTGTTACACATGTTACCATCCAATGCACTAATGAAATCAACCTATATGAACATACTAATCAATTCAATCTTAGAATAAGTCTTATAAGTCAATTTTTCATGTCCTTCTCCACTAATATAAATATGCACTTAGTTAAAGATTAATAATAACTTTACATGCTTGTAATGTAAGGCTTAGGTAAGGATCGATAAATGAAAACATTTTGACTCTTTTCACACCTTAGCTTTCTTTTTATTCATCGTACACTTCTTAACTATAATTGAGCTTTTACTTGATATTTTAGTGCATCCTATCTTATAATTATTTTCATATTTTTTTATTCCACATCTTTTTTTTTTTGGTAATTTCATAACATTCCCAAACTTATTTTTCTTTTTCTTTAGAGGGATAATTGTGTTGTGAGTTTTTCTTTTTTTCACTTTTTTTATAGAGTGATCACATTTCTCACTCAATGTTAACATGATTGAATTTTTTTTCATACAAGCTAAAGATGCAAGGGTTAAGATAATGCTTATTGGTTAGGAATAAAATGTGGCTTAAAGATATGAAAAGTTTTTGTTAGGCTCAAATGGGTGACTATGGATATTAATTAACAATAGTTAGCTTTTAAAGCTCAATCGATCAAAATAAGGCCTAAATCATCTCTATTGCTTAATACTATTTAGAATTTTTCCTCAAGAGATAATCAAATAGATTCTAAAACATGGTAGATCTCATCAACTCGTATAGCTCACAACAAATTATCTCTCTATAAAAACACTAAAACCAATCATGAACATGCGCATAAAATTTTGAATCAATCTAATCAAAACTAACAAGCATATCACATGATTAATGTAAGTATCTTAACAAGTATGCTACATTCTTAATCCTAGTCATGAAAACGAATTTCTATCATTGAGTTCGTATGTTTCATATCAAGCATGCATGCATTTAGTTTCCATATATTTATAAATTTTTACCCAAATCATGATTAAAAACATCCTAAAAATAAATAATTTTTTTCCTAAAAATTAAAAATGTGTACTAAACACTTAAGTATAGTATGAAGTTTCATTGTCCAAACTTAAATTACACATTTTCCCTAATGTGTACATATAAATATGACAAAGTAAAAAGGAAAGAAAACTACCTTAGTTTTGGAACACCACATCTGTCCTTGAAATGTTCAATCTTACTGTGCATTGTTCTCCACATTTATTCACTAACAAAACAAAAACAATAAAAATATAAGTAAAATAACATTAGGTTGCCTCCCAACTAGTGTCATATTTAACATTCTTAACTAGACAGTCATATCAACACCTAAGGTACATCCCTCTGTGTCCTTTTACTATTGAGTTTGGTTGGAAGCAATTTCAGTCTTAAATTGTTCAATAATACTTTATGTTCAGGTTTAAAAACACGGAGCCCAATTCTCTTATCATGCCATATTTTAATTTTATTTTTGTACTTTTTGGCATTCTTGTAAGCACTCTACCATAGCTCATCTAATTTATGTATTTACAGCATCCTTTTCACTTCTCTATTGGACTTTTCCACTTGCTCAGTTGATTGGGGATGGTAGGATAAATGTGTAAGGTCTAACGTTAATGGCCCTTTAATAGATAGTTTGAGCTTAAATTCTATCTTAAAACTCTCAACAACCATATTAGGTATGCACATGGGAGGTGTAACCTCCAAATAGTTCTCACAATCAACAATATCAATCATTGACTTCATACTTTCAAAATTAAAATAGATTGAATTGTTTCTTGGTGAGTTTACTTTATTTTTCACAGCATCATGTGTGTGCGACTTAACAAATGTTTTTAAGCTATCATTATGATCAGTAACATCCATCCTAAAACATGAATTTACCTTATTAATATTAGGGGGTTTAGATGCTTTAAACACTTTAAATGTTATTTGTTCAACTTGCACTCTCATTGTAAGCTCACATTTTTGTACATCAATGAGTGCTCTTTTAGTTTCTAAGAATAGACTACCAAGTATGATATAAATGTTACAATCCTCTTCCATGTCTACTACAATAAAATCTTTCAGAAAGATGAACTTATCTACTTTTATTAGAACATCTTTTACCACACCCTGGGATCACTTAATTTATCTATATGCCATTTTTAATATAATTGAAATGGGTTTGATTTTACCAACCCCCAATATCTTGAAGAACAATAATAGCATAAGGTTAATACTTGAACCTAAGTCACATAGCACTTTCTCAAAGTTCATGTTCCCAATTGTGCAAGGAATGTCAAAGTTATCCAATTCTTTCAATTTTTGGGATAGTTTTCATGGTTATTGTTTCATTATCTCTAAGCCTCGTTTTCTTAGATAGAATGTCCTTCAAAAATTTGGAATAAGAAGGAATTTTTTCAAGTGCATCTACAAATGGTATATTTATGTGCAGCTTCTTGAAGACATCCAGAAGTTTTAAGAACTACATATATAACTTTTGCTTTTATATTCTTTGAGGGAAAGGAATAATGTGTTTTTAGAGGTTGATATTTTTTGGCTTAATTATTTCCATTCCATTGCTCTCTTTATTCAACAGTTCCTTCTTATCCTTTTTAGCCTCCTGTTGCTCCTCATCCTTTTGAGTCTCATGTTCCTCCTCTAGAGTTTTACCACTTCTCAAGGCTATGGTGTTACAATGCTTTTTTACTTTCTCTTCGTTGGCTTATAATTGTCTCACTTGGAAGGTTCCCTTGAGGCCTTTGACTTATGGCTTGGACAAGTTTCTCTATTTAAGTCCCTAAATTTTGAATAGAAGCCTCTTAATGGACACTTTTGTATTTATTGACTAGATGAAGTCTTTAATCATCCCTATTAAATTATTTGTATTGTCCTCAATAGGTGGCTTCTTCTCTTAGGCTTGTGAATATTATCGTTGTTGAAAACTAGGTGGTGGAAATGATTGATTGTTAAATTGATTACCATCTTAATTGTTGTTATTACTACAAGACAAGTTTGGATGTTATCTCCATCCTGGGTTATATGTGTTCGAGTATGGATTATTATTTCGGTTCAAATAACCCATATAGAATGTTGATTCAGGATTATTTGGAAAATTATCAAACAAATGAGCTCCCCCACAAAAGGCACAAGACACCCTGAATCTTGGACCTAGTTTATACTCGCTGGCAAGTTTTAAGCCTTCAAAAGATTTACCAAAGATGACATTTTAGCTATATGTGCCATGATATCATTTAACTCATGCACTCCGGCTACTCTTCTTGTGGCTACCATTTTGTTTATTGACTATTGATAATTATTGTTAGCCATTTTATCAAGTAAGTCATAATCTTGATTGTAATATTTGGCTAGCAAACCTCCATTAGTGGATGCATCAATAATGGTTCTTGTTTGAGCATTGAGACCATTGTAGAAAGTTTTCATTTGTATCTAAGGAGGGATACCATGGTGAAACACTTCCTTAGAAATTTTTTGAATCTTTCCCATGCTTCATATAAATATTTGCCTTTATATTATTGGTAAGAGGTCATTTCATTCCTAGCTTAGCATTCTTTGTTGGTGGGAAATATTTTATCAAGAAATTTTCACCAAATCATTCTAAGTTGTAATAGAATTAGGTGACAAAAAGTTTAGCTAAGCTTGAGCACATTCTTACAAAAAGTAAGGGGTCAATCTAAGCCTAAACACCTCCTTGATTAAAACAATGAATTTGAATGAATCTCTAACTTTAATAAACACTCTGAGATGTAAATGAAGATCCTCTGTTGGTAATCCGCTGAACTGTCCAACTATTTGTAACATTTGAAATATCACTGGCTTTAATTCAAACCAATTAGCTTGAATGTTTGGCCTTGTAATACTTGGCTTTAGTCCTTTCAACATAGGTTTTGCATATTCATTCATAGCTTTATCCCTATTATAGTGAAAGATATCTGGTTGTTCAAATTTAACTTATGTTGTTTATCTCGAATGGATTAACCATTTCTTCCACCATGGTGACAACTTGTTGTTTTTATTGATCTCAAAGTATGCTTAATTTTAGAATCTAAGGGAAAAATGTATTCCTCACGGAGTGCTCATGCAATAGACTAAATAAGATATCAAAAAAATAAAATAAAATATAACTAAATAACTAAATAGATTAAAATTAAAATTAATTTCTAATGTTAATAATTCATGACAACGACACAAAGAACTTGATTGACACGAATTGTGTACAATGTTACACAAATATATGTATTACAACAAGTAATATAATGATAAGAAAATATCATTCCTACAATTATATTATTAGAAACTAATTTTTAAAACTAAAAAGTAAAGATAAATTTTTTTGTGCTTTTAGAGAAAAAAATAAAAGAACTAAAAATAATTAGCAGTAATTAATTAACTTAGAATTGACTGCTAAGAAAATATCTAGGAATACTTAATCACCTAATTTTTTAAATATGTGAATAACTAAAATTCTCCTAATATAATTACTTATCAATTACATGATTAATTAAATCTAACCTAACATGTATTATTCTTTCAATTAAACTACACACTATATAGTAATTAGCCTAATCACACTCTCATGTCAATTAAATTGTATACTACTCATTAAGTTCATCAATTATAGATTACATATATAAGAATCATACATCTCTATCTAAAAACTATGTATGTTATTTAATTAAGATAAACAATTAAATAATTCTTTCAAACCTATTTAAGTGCCTCTATAGATCAATTGTTGGCCAAATAATTAATAACATAAAAACTATATTAAATAATATAATTAAATTGAAAGTATAATTGGGATAAAAATATTAGCATCACATGAAAAAAATTAAGTTCATAAGACCCGTAGATTAATAAATTAGGTAAACATGATTTTTATTCATAAATCTCATTTTTCATAAAACAAGACATAAAAATTGATAAAGAGAGGAGAAGAATAATAAATATAATCAATCTCTTGAATTATAGCACCAATTTCCTCTTGAATCTCCATAGAAATTCTATCTCCTTTTGAAATTTTCAATATTTTTATCTCTTCTTGGCTCCAAAATGTGATAACGTTTTTTTAATTTTTGGCTCATTAGGATTTTTGGGGCGATTAAGGGTTAAATTAGGCTCAGATGAAATCTGGATCGTCAAATCAACTTCAGATCAAGAGCTAAGATGAAAAAAAAGGAAATTAAATAATGCTAGCCAATAGGATGAGGTCACGTGACACGAGAAAATCATTGGATGAACCAACATATGATGTATGGTAGGATTGAGTAGTTATGGTCAACGGGTGCTAAATTAGCATCACGTGGAAAGAATTGAAAAATCATATGACAACACGTGGCATACCCATTGATCGCGCGATAAAACTTGGAACGAATGCTACATCAACAAGTGGCAAGACCTGCATCACTGGGTACACATCGTGCACTTTAATTGGTGCTTTTTGCTTACATGGAATCCATGTTGCAATGAATGGTCAACTCTCTGCTTACCTGGTGTCTTCTCATTGGTTCTACATTAAAAAATTTATAAAAAATTCAAAAAAATTCCAAAAAATACATTTTCACCATTTTTCACTAAAAATTTTATATTTTAATATTTTAAATCTCAAAAGTATTAATTATTAAATAAAATAAATAAATATTAAGTATAAAAATGCACTAATAACTCTATTTATCGGGAATCATAGAACTTAATTAATAAACTAAATATTTCATTATAAATAAAAATATAATAGAAAAAACAATACTAATTTGATGAATTATTAGAGCCAAAGGGTTCAAAAGCACCGATCTTCAACTTTTTCTTTAATCTTTTTTCAAGAATCTTCAAAAATCGTACAATGGTGGATTTTTTTCACAATATTTCTCCCAATTTTTATAATTTTTGGCTATTATATTCATTTAATTGGATGTTATTTGGGTATTTGTATGCAAAAAATTATGTTTTGGGTTCACATTAAATCGTGATCGTTGGATGAGAGAAAATGGACTTAGATACGGTATGCCATGTATCTCAAAGTGAGAAAAGTTGATCAGTGTGTGAACGTGAAATCTATGCTCGTAGGGGTGATGTGTGAACATAAATGACATGGCATACTGTGTAAGGCCGGTAAGTCTCATGTGTTGCTGGGGCGAGTCATGGCACGCAATTGGACATTGGATGAATAAAGGATGACACGTGTCATGCATCCATAAGCTTTTTTAACTTAATCCACCAAATACAAAAAATTCAAAAAATTCCAAAAAAGCCTATAAATCCAAAAAAAAAATTATATTTTTTCAGTAAACACAAAATAAACAATAAAGTGTGAAGGTAAAAGAATTGATATATAAAATGTATATAAAATAACACTTATCAAAGGACTTAATAGTATTATGGTATCAAATTTTAAAAAATGTTAGATATTATCTTTAATGATCACTTTACTCAAGCTATATTACAATGACCATGTTCAAAGTGTGTGTGATGTGATATTTATTAGTAATAGTCAAACTATATAACCTAAACATGTTAGAATATTATTCCTCGTTATAAGATATCACTATAATTTTCATAATTGAATTATATGCTATAGACATTTCTTAAAATTATATCTCTAATTACCAAAAGTATTTCTTAAAATCAAAATATCTTACATTTGGTTGTAATGTGGCTAGGTTTATTAGTTCGATCATGAGTCCATGTAGTAAGAGGAAGAATAACATTATCATAAGAACAAATACATTAATAAAAATAGATTAGATTTCATTATTTTAGACCTGAACATCATTATTGACCCTTTTGTCTTCTCTTCCATTTGCCAATCATCTTTCACCCGTACAATACCTTTTTATATTTTCTCTTCCATTTGCCAATCATCTTTCATCCGTACAATACCTTTTTATACTCATTTTTAACTTGTCCAATTATTATTATTATTATTATTTTCATTATTTTTGAATTTTTAAAATCTAAATATATATGGGATACATAATATAATATAGGTTGTTTTGTATATGTTTGGCATTTGTTAAATTATAGCACAATTGACACTCTAAAATCTAATTCTAGTATTTTCATAGAATATCCATTCTCTTTTTGTTCAACTCCACTTATTATTGAACTATAAAGCATGATAAATGTGTTTGGCTCAAAGGGTAAAGAGGGGATATAAATAAGTGGCTCATGTATAAAAGGGTTCGCTAAAAGGGTTGTCCTTAAAAGGATAACAATATTAGGGTTGGACAATTTATCCAAGGTGGTTAATTATATTTTCTTAATCATTTTTCATGAAATATATTTAGTATTAACCCTGATAAACTTAAAGAAAAGTTCTAGTATCCTATCATATTCATTAAAATCATAACAAGGTTCCAAGAGATTCACAATTTAGATGCTATTACCATACTATCAAGAGGATTAACTTCCAAAAGGTATCTGTCTAGTAATAGATCCTTTAGATTCAATATCAACTATGCTCTAACCTTGGATTGTTGGTAAAGAACATTATGAAATTATGTCAAGAGTTAAACAAACTTTACAGTGTTACAAATAAACTCAAGACATTATAGCTATCTTTGGATTAGATGAATCATTTAAAGAAGATCGCTTAACCATAGCAAGAGCATAAAAATTGAACATTTCTTATCATAATCTTTTTTCGTAGCAGAAGTATTTATTGGTTCCCCAGAAAAATATATTGGTCTAGTAGAAACAATTAGAGGTTTTAAATTAATCCTTTTAAGGAACTAGTTGGTCTTCTTGAACATGATTTTTATTTGGTAAGGAACATTGATGAAGTTATCACGAAGGCTACTAACTTAGATATGGAGAGAAAATTGAAGAAATGACCTTAAATCTTTGTGTATTGACCCCAAATTAAATTCTTTGGGATTATAAAGTGAAAGAAATAATTTTATCTATTAATAGTGGAAAAATTGGTGTAGTACCTAATCATGTGCTTGTTACTATAGTTATAGATATCAGTATTTTGAGAATAACCCTTAAGGACAATGGTTAACAATGGTTTTGATAGGTTGTTTTGCTAAAATAGGAAATAATGAGGATAATGTATTAGTAAATGAGGTGGAGGAGGGTAGTGACATTGATCCACAAGACACTTAGCAAACTCTTGAAATAGCAGACGGTAACTTAAATAAAGCTAAAGGTAAAAGACAAACAATTAATGTAAATCTAGCTCCTAGACAAGCTAGAACACAAGTAGAGGCTATCAATACAATGTCATAATTAGTTGGTATTTTGAATAAGCAAACAAAAAAAGGGTGTATAAATAGAACTTCTACTTATATGCCTTATTTTGCTTCTACCAATTTTGATGCAATGAAAAAAAATTTGTATTCTAAAATGAAATAAAGTAGGATGAAGATGAAAAAGATACAAAATCAATAAAAGAGGATAAGTAGAAAAAATTATTAGATATTGTTGAATATAGTATCTAATAATTTCTACCTACTATTGCATTTGAACCATTGACTCATACTATCTGAAGTAATACTCTAACCACTTAGTTAGGTAGTTCACTTACCATCATAAAGAGACAAAATGTGTCCTATCACATTGATGGATTATAAATGGAATATTTCTCATAAGCATTACCAATCAAATGGATTAAAGAGATCAAATAGTTGGTCATGGAATATTCATCTTGACAAGAAATTATATACATGACAAAATATGTATCAAAAATAGAGCTATAACTCAGTTAGGTAGAGCATCTTGTTTACACGCGTACCAATGTTTTCATAGGAATCGATTATGTAATCAAAAGATTTGATATTATTGAGAAATTAATATCTTACTCTACGACTTTCAGGGAATAAAATAAGAGAAAAATACCCCAACAAGTGGTTTGGTTTGATTCGGGTACCCGTTTAAGCGCGAATATAGAACCCACTATGAATATAAGATATTGATGAAGACTTCACTTAACTTAATTTGATCTAGGCTAGAAGCAAACCTAAGTCAGGATAATCCTTCTTTGAAAAACTTTGGTGGCATTCTTGGATTCAAATTCACACAATGGATCAAAGCACATGGAACTATCTTTTTCTTTTTCTTTTTCTTTTTTTGTTAAGAAAAAATATGATAGACTAATTGATATTTCTATCGCTTAACGAAAGAGCCCAATGCAAAAAAATGCATATTATATCTTTGAAACTTACAATCATTTTGATTTGTTTCACCAAGAAGGTCTATGGTTCGAGTCCATATAGGCCTAAATATAAAAAAATATTTCCTTTAGAATTCTATTTCTATATATATATATATTAGAAATATATAGAATATATATTCTTATTCTATTTTTATATTTATTAAAAATGTCTCTCTAAAATTCAAAATAATTCAGATAGAAAGAGAATATCAAATTATAAACTAAATAAAAAATTTGAATTATATTTGTAATTCCATTTCTTTAATTCTTTATAGAAACTTGGAAGTAGAAAATAAAAGTGTCTTATTTTCATAAGAATAATATAGACTAATCAATATTCTATCAATATAAAAATAAAATAGAATTCAATCTAATAATAGAATAGAAAAAAATGGAATTATAGTGGATAATCTTGAATCAAGACATATTCCACTGTAAACAAATGAAATTGGGTGATTCGATCAAAATGAATGTTTTGACTAAACAGTTATGTTATAGATGACTTGACAGTTAATTCCATTTTGAATTGACTAAGGGAAACTCAATATATTTTCCATATTAATAGGAGTACTCTATGTTTATACTTTAGGAATATGATATTTTCTAGACGTTTCTAAAATATCAAGTGTTATTCCTATTTTGCTAATTTTTGAAGTTTCAACATCAATTTGAAAAGGACTTAAAAACTTTATAGTTATCAATCGAAAATAGAACCAATAAGGGATGCTTGGTTACAATTTTGATCATGTTATTGTATGTTTGCTCTAGTTTTTGTTGTTGAAATAGTTTTTCTATATCCATGTGCAATAAGTTTTGATGTACTAGGGGTATCTATATTTATAGAAGCTTTTTTTATTTTGGTGCTTATTCTAACTGATGGTTTAATTTATTTATGGCAAAAAGAAGCATTAGAATGGTCTTAGTTCTTGAATATTCATCAATCAATAAATAAATCAAAAAATAACATGTAGACAATTATGACTCCATTATTGAGTTTCCCTTACTTGATTGGACAACCCAAGTTCAGTTATTTCAACTACATCAAGTGATTTTTCAAATTGGTCAAGACTCTTTAGTTTATGGCCACTTCTCTATGATACTAGTTGTTACTTTATTGAATTTTCTTCATTAGTAGGCTCATGACTCGATTTTGATTGTTATTAATTGGTGCCAAGATCTAGTTCTAGTTAGGCAGAACTTATCTTAACAGTAGGTAGAATAACAATGAATATAACTCTCTTCTTAGTCAAATTTTATGAATAAATTCCTAAACCAAATTATATTATTACTATGGGAGCATGAAAAAATAGCATGGGGTATGTTCATTACTAATTCTTATAGTATTTTTCAAGGGGTGGATAAACTAAATCCTATAGATGTTTATTTTCTAGGCTATCCACCTAAACTAAAGGCAATCATATATGGTATAACAAAACCTCGTTAAAAATATTTCAAAAAATCTATGAAGATTGAATTATATCTCAATAAGAGAATCAATGTTTTACTACATCATAAGTTTCACCTTGCACGTAAAACTTATACTAAAACTTTTGATCAAAGATTACTTCCTAATCACCATCTACTTCAGAAATCCCTACTAAAGCATTTTTTCAAATACAAAAGTTCAATATTTTCCCACGAACTAGTAAATTAGGCAAAATCATTTTGTTTCTTAGTATAGGTATATAATAACAAATGGTAAGTCAATCATCACAAATTTCATTGTAAATGTCAAATTCTTATAACACTTATACAAATCAAAATAGAGGAGACATAAAAAAGATGTAGGGTTATTTTTCCACATGGGCTAGTTCATAGATCTTTAGGCTTTGATTACCAAGGGATAAAGACTTTACCAAAAAAGCTAGAGGATTGGCATTTTATTATGGTCATTATATATATATATATATATGGTTACAATTATCTACATACCCAATGTGCTATGATGTAGCACTAGGTAGATTGTTAGTCAGTGTGTACCATCTTACAAGAATAAAGTATGATATAGATCAACCGAAAGAAGTATGTATAAAAGTATTTACACCAAGGAGCAATCCATGAATTCCATCCATTTTTGGAAAAATATGGATTTTCAAGAAAGGGAATCTTATAATAATCATCCTTGTCTGAAACATATCTTAATGCCTTAGAGTTGGATAGGATGGCCTTTACGTAAGGATTGTATTCACATAAGTTTTCCTTATCACTAACTTAGCTATTATACATGCAAGTTTTGTATAAAATTATCATAAAGTTGCCTTCATTTAGGAACAATGTCAAGACATTACCAATTCCATTATCCTTTCTAACTTAACATTGTTTAGCTAATTTCATCACAAATGTCATAAAACAAAGAGAGAATATGTGATTATTTTGAAGTCTATTTATTATTCCTAATTATACTAAGAAAAATAATAAATAAGTACAAAAAACAAAAAAAAAGATTTATGCTACTTATACCATATTAATTCTAAAACACATCCTAAAATATGCTAAACTAATAAAGTAAAAGAAAATAAAGATAGAGATGTCATAACCCTCATCACACCTTATTCTTACATTGTTCTTAATGTAATCACATTCATATATGTAATGTAAAAGTAAGTAGAAGGGAGTACAAAACAAATCTAGGTCGCCTTTGACAAAGCACTTGGTTTAAAATTTTAAGCTCGATGCTATCACTTCTTTTCATTCATCATCATCAAAAATATTGAAGTGTATAATGTCAAACTATTAAGCTAGTAGTTTATAAAGAAATTCCTTGCACCTAATCATAGTTTTCTTTGAAGCACACTAGACATACACTCCCACACACCTATCTCTTTGCTATCCTTAAGCTTGTGCTTGGTAATAAAATGTTCTCTATGGTAATTTTCATACAAAGGCACATGCTTAATATCTTCTATATGAAGTATGTGGATTTGAACCTTGGAGAAGGTCTCCAAAATTTCTCTTTCATGATTCCACTTTGTTGAATTATTGAACCTATTGGAAAAAAGATAAAGCAAACTCATTAGTAGAAAAGAAAGGTTCAGATACTACCTTTGGTGCCACATTGGATTCTTATGGGATAATGGTATTTTCCTCCTCACTAGTCCCTTCTTCAAAGATATCATTCTTAAGGAATCTTGGGGATCCTCCAGTGGATTATCACTCTCTAAAGTAATGGCATTAGCATTTTCCGTAGGTTTAGCAATTTTTTGAGTGGGGAGCTTGCCAAGTACCTATGCCTTCAGTCTTTCCACAGTTACTGCCACTTAGTTAACTTGTATCTCAAGATTCCTCCTTGAATTCTATCATTCTTGTTAAAATTTCATTGTGTTAGTTGTGAAGGTATTTATTAAGTTTTCAAGAGACTTACTTAAGTGGTTGGAGTTGGTTGTGGCATTAAGAATGGAAAGTTAGGTGTGATGTTGAAATTTTTTACTGGATTTCTATATGAGTAGCTTGGGTATTGTTAATTCAACCATCCTACATTGTACATGTTAGAATATGGATCATACCTAGGCCTTTCTTGTATTCAAATCCACACATATCATTAGCATTCTCTTAATTTCTTTGTTGCTTCTCAAAGTATGGTGCATGAAATTTATTATGTAAGGTATGTTGCATCCATTTGTCCTCCTATTCTCTTGACATTCAACACTTTAAGAAAATTAATTTCTAATAAAGATGAATAAAAAAAATAATGAACTAAAAGAATACAATAAAATAAAATAAAGCTATGCCTAAAAATACAAATAATAAACCAAAGATAAAAAATTAAAAGTTAGAAGAAAGCTAGCAATTATTAGAATGTGAATTCAATCCCCAACTATGATGCCAAAAATTTAACATATCCCAAAAAAACACAGCTAAAGTAGAACCTTACTTTTATTAAAAATATGTTGGTAGTAATATAGTTTAAGTAAGGGTTAAACTGGTAGATAATTAATAACAATTCTACTTTTAACTATTAGTTTATTAAGGAGTTAATTTAAGTTAGCAATGAAGGGTTTTGAGTTGATTGTAAAATAGATAAAAATAACAAGAAAATAGAAAACACACGATCTTTTGGAAAAATAAGGAGAGATATGTGATTATGAGACTACTTTACCATTAGTCTATAATTAATTAAATATGTCATGAATTAGAATTAATTTCTTAATTTATAATTCACTTTCATAATTTTAAACCCTTCTTGAATTCTTAAATTTAGTTTTAAAAATAAAATCCACTTAAGGCATCATACTTTTTTTTAACCATGTAATTGATTAATAATAAAATTAATAACCAACATAAATCCTTAACAGCCTAGAATTACACTTATTAGATTTAAATTTATTGCATTAAGATCTAAAAAAGTAATAACTAAATTAGGTAATATTAAAACCATTAATAACCTTTAACTTAAGTATTCAAGGTGCCACTACAAATAATAACATTAGCAATTACATAATAACATCTTAGGCTAACAATAAACATATACATGTAATAAATTAGTTATATATCCTAATTCATACCAAACATATTTTTGACATTCAAACATAAAATTAAACACATCAAGAATTGTAACTAAAATTTATCATAACATTAAATTGATTAAGCCATAGTCTAAGGCTCAGAATTACCCAAAATCATATTAAGTTATTTAGTTAGACATAGAATTTGTCAAATCCGTAAATATAACTAAATAATTCATAATAAAAAAAGAATAAAAATACAAGAATTTGACTATATTGACAAATAAGTGGATCCAAAGGAACCAATTGCATCAATATTAATCATTGTACTTGAATCTCACTTTAAAGATCTTGCATGATTGCACGAAATTTGAGTTTTCTCTCAACTTTCGTGCAACTCTAATGATGTGTGTAGAATAAGGTGTTGTTTGGATATTTATATGGGAAAAAATAGGTTTTTGAGCTCAGATTAAATCTGGACCATTAGATGAGAAAAAATGGACAAAGATCTACTACATCACGTGTCATGGAGAGAAAAGTTGGTCAAATAGTCAAAAGGCACTCAGATGCTAAATTTATGCACGTAAATGTTAGTGAGCCACATGCATGCGCCTTACATAGTTGTAAGAGATGGCATAGTATGCTACATTTGACCTTTGTGTGATTGGACAAGAGTTGGAGCACGGAGTTGAGATTGGACAAATTGTATGATGCCACATATGATCACGTGGTAGAGTAACATGAATGGCATATTTGGCACATGGATTGTGAATAGGCTCGGTTTTTCTAAGTACATCCACAAACTTCACTAAGTTCATCCATCTCATCCAACAGATTCCAAAAACATCTATGAATATTCCAAATATTCTAGAAAATTTATATTTTTTAATAAATAATGTCAGCATATGAGAAAAATAAAATAAGTATAAATGTAAATGAACTGACATATAAAAATGTGTATAAAATACCACTTATTATGCATTGGGTTATTCATTAGGCCAAAAATGTGCCTGTGAATTTGTCTAACAACGAACTTCCCTATCATATAATGTTCAAAGGAGATGACATGTTATCATTAAAGAACAAAAATAAGTGTTGTATGGTCCTAAAAGGACTTGCAAAATGACAACAATGGAGTTCATTGGTGCTCTAGGTAGGATTAAAAATTCCATCCACAAACATCAAGAAATTCTTCTTAGTTACTAATAGAGAAGCGACATATACTTGGATGACTTGATAACTCAAGTATACCACATAAGAAGGTTGATAGATCGGGGGAGAGGGGCTTCACAAGAAACACCTTGTCAAATAAATCAACCAAACATATTAAAAAAAACTAGTCAAACAAACATGAAAAGTTCCAGAAAGAAAGAAACCTAACAGGAATGCAAACATGCTAATTGAGATTGTTCGTCCACCGAACTATGAGCCATCCACCTAGATATATACGAGCCATAAGTCATCCATACAAATGGACATATAAACCATAGCCTACACAACCACCCAATTGAATAGAATCTGGCTGGCCAAAACGAGGGCCAGATGAAAAAAAAGTGTCGTTGGACAGAGGTGGCTAGACAAGATGAGTGCTTAGTGAATAAAGTATGGTCATGTAGTGATTGACCAAATCAACTTGAGCTACAAACTAATCAATTTCACTTCATCCTCTACACATCACTTCACCATAGGTACTCTACTAGCTTTATGTCCTTCATTGCGAACTGACTCAATATACTATAGTCCCCAATGAAGGACAAACTTCAAAAGTGCTAATGATCTAACATATGAGCCTTACAGTAAAATTAGAACTCAAAAATAAAGTGAAAAATTTCAACATTAGTTTACTAGTATATATATCCCAAAGACTTGTATAAAAGATAAAATATGTAAAAATAAAATTTCACCCTACCAATAGATGGGATTTTCAACTTCCAAAAGGAATCCAACCGAAACATATCAACCAACGGCATATGCATATCTAGAAAATATTTTCCAAAGATGACTATGAGAGTACCTCATGAGCATACTCGAAAAATCCACTGAAGTCCCCAATGAGACCATTTGGAGAGATCAATGTAATCAACCAAGTCTACACACAAACTCATTGAAGCAACATGTCCCATCCAACCATAAGATGACTCCTGTTTGCCCAAATCCCATAGGTCTAGAACAATGTTCCAACTTTTCCTAGATTACAGAAAATCACATTGACACACTACAAAAGAGCATATCAAAAGTTAATTGCATATTTCTCTTAAAATAATTATTTTATTGGTTGTAATATAGCTTAAATAAGGGTTAAACCCATAGAGGATTGGTAACAATTATATTTTTAATTACTAGTTTGCTAGTGAGTTAATTTAAGTTAGCAATCAGGAGTTTTGGGTTGATTGTGAAAAAGATACAAATAAAATAAAAATAAATAAAATCATGAAAGCATAAATTTTGGTAAAAAAATAGTGAGAGATATGTGATCATTAGACTATCCTTACCAATCACCACTAGCCTACAATTCAACTAATCATGTCCTGAATAGAATTAGTTTCTCAAGTCCTAAATAAAATTCACAATTTAAAATTCTTCTTGAATGCTTAACTTTACTTTAGAAATCCAATATTGCTTGGGACATCCTCCATTCTCTTTTAGTATAATTGATTAAAAATTCAATTATTAACTAGCCTAGATCCTAAATAACGTAGAATTATGAGTAACATATTTAATTTATTCATTGTATTATGATCTAAAAATGTAATAACTGAGCTAGAAAAGATTATATATGTTGATTATCTTTAACCTAAGAATTCAATTATAATTATAACATCAATCATAATTTTCCACTTAATTCACAAAAATTGCTAATTTCATTCCAAACTTATGATTTAACAATAAAGACACATATACTATAAATTAGTACTATAAATTAGTTGATCATACTAATTCATAGTATACAAGTTTTTATACTAAAATATTGAATTGAACACATAGAGAATTCAAGAATTGAAACTAAAATAATTCATGACATTAAATTAATTAAATTATAGTTTAAGGCTTGGAAATTACCCACAAACACAATGAATTATTTAGTTAGACATAGAAGTCATCAAATCCATTAAAAAAATATAAATAATTCATAATAAATAAGACAAAGAAAAGATAAGAATTCAATGTTTTTAAATGGATCCAAAAGAACCAATTGCACTAATATTCAACCACATTTTTGAATCTTCTTTCATAAATCTTTCAAGAAAGCTCCAAATATGAAATTTCTATCACTTTTCATGTATTTGTATTGTGTTGATATAAAGGGATGTTGTTTAGGTATTTAAATGGGAAAATTTAGGTTTTTAGACTTAGATTAAATTGGAACCATTGGATGAAGGAAAATGGTTGAAAATCTACTTTGTCACATGTCATAGAGAGAGAAAAATTGATCATTATAGTCAACACATGGTCAAAACATAAAATCCATGTGTGGAGGATCTGTGTTGTGCACATGTCTGACATGGCTCATAGAGGGTGAAAGGTGTGTTACATGCATGGTTGGTTCAAGTCGAGTAGGAATGGTATGGACGGAGCACCATATGTCATAGTGATATGGCTAACATGGGGCATATGGATGCTACTTGGGCTGAGCTTTGATTTTATAAGTTTATTTATAGGCCATCCTAAGTTAATCAATCTAATCAAAAAATCACATAGAATTCCATAAAATTCTAAAAAAATCCCAAAACATTGAAAAAATTTATATTTTCTCAAATATTACAAATTAGCAATTTTATCACATAAGAATAATAAAATAAGTGTAATTATAAAGGAATTGATACTTAAAAATGTATATAAAATAACACTTATTAACGTTGCACACACATACTCTTTGTTTGTCCTCGAGTAAAGTCAAAACTCATAGTACATAGAATAATTTTTTTTAATATTTCTTCTCAGGCTTAATAATATTATGGTCTCCGAGTATAATAAATATTAGATATTTCCTCTAGTCATCCTTTCGCTCTAGCTACTATAGAATAATTATGCTAAAAGTTTGTGTTTATAATATAACATCCATTAGTAATAGTCAAATCATATAACTAAAACAAATTAAAACATTATTCCTTCCTATAAATATCAATGCTCTGTTTTCAAAACTAAATTGAATACCACAGACTTTTTCTCGAAATTGTATCTCCATTCACCAAAAATATTATCTAAAACCAAAATATTTTTCATTTGGTTGTAATGGAGCTAGGTTTGTTGGTTTAATCAAATGAAAGAAAATGAAAAAAAAATTTCAAAAGTCATGGAATTAAAGGAGACCTATAAATAACACTATCCTAAGACAAATTATGTCAATAATCTAGACTTAGATTTTATTGTTTTGGACCGACATCATTATTGGCTTCCTTTTTTCCCTTCTTTTTTGCTAGTCATTTTTAACATACAATCCCTTTTTGTATTTATTTTCAGTTTGTCCCCTTATTATTATTGTTGTTGTTATTTTATTTTTTTGAATCTAAAATATATATTGTATACATATTGTAGCCTTTATATATATATTCAGCATTTAATCAATTATAACACAATTGATACTCTTTAATATAGCATTTTCATATAATTTGTTGTCTTTTTATGCAATTTTACTTTGTCTTGAACTATATAGTGCATGGACAATGTGTTTAGTTCAAAGGGTAAGGAATGAGTATAAACAAGTGGCTCATGTAGGCTCAAATTGGTTTACTAAAAGAGATTGTTTGGATATGGATAACATTAGGGGTATGATAATTTAGCTAAAGGTTAATTCTATTGTCTTAATCATTTTAAAAAAAATAGATTTAACATTCACCTTAATAAACTTAAAGAAAATTTCTAACATCCTAATCATATTCCTTAAAATTATAGCAAGGTCCTAAGGGATTCACAACATTTTTCACAAGTTTTCAAGCACATAAATTTTTCTATCACCAATTTACCTACTGTACATGCAAGTTTTGAACAAATTATCATAAAGTAACCTTCACTTAGGAACAAGGTCAAGACTATGTTGACATCCATTATTCTTCTTAACCTAACATTGTTAAGCTAATTTCATCATAGATGCTAGAAAATATGGAGAAAATATATTCATATTTTCAAGTTTGTCTATTAATCCTAACTATAATAAGGAATGAATTAATAATTAAATAAAATAATTTGTGCTACATAGAGCATACTAATCCTAAACATATATACATGCAAGTTTTGAGCAAAATTATCATAAAATAGCATTTACTTAAAAACAAGGTCAAGACTCTATCAACATCCATTTTTCTTTTTTACTTAACATTTTTAAGCTAATTTCATCATAGATGCCAGAAAATAAGAAGAAAATATATATTCATATTTTGAAGCTTATCTATTAATCCTAACTACCATACAAATGCAATAAATAATTAAATGAAACCATTTATGCTACATAGAGCATATTAATCCTAAATATATATCCTAAAACATGTTAAACTAATAAGAAAAAATAAAATAAAGATAGATAATGCTAACCCCCCTCACACATCTAATTCTTACACTATCTTTAATGTAAGTACAAGCATTTATGTAACATAAAAATAAGTGAAAGGGAGTAGAAAATAAATATTGTGGGTTGCCTATCAAAAAACACTTGATTTAAAATTGTCATCTCAACATAGCCTCATCTTATTGCTCTGATTGGTAGCTCAAAAAATTGAACCTCGTTTGAGTGACTCTTATCAATCGCTTCATAATAAGTTTTCAATCTATGGCCATTGACTTTTAATTCTTGTTTGGTTTTCTCAATCTGGATTTTCACTACATAATAAGCAAATATATTTGTAACAATTCAACTGGTAGATGACATAATTTACCATACACCAATCAAAATGGTGACATCCTAATAGTGTTTTGTATGGCATCTTATATGCCTATAGTGCGCCATCCAATCTCAAGCTCCAATCCTTAATGTTGGATTTCATTGTCTTTCTTAGGATGACTTTGACTTCTTTATTGGAGACATCATCTTGCCCAATTGTTTGTGGTTGGTATGTTGTGAAATCTCTATAGTTGACATGATACTTTTTCAATAGAGCCTAAAAAGTCCAATTACAAAAGTGCAATCCACCATTACTAATGATTTTCTTTGGTGTCCAAACTAAGAAAAAATGTTATGCTTTGAAAAATATACCACTACTTTGAGTTATTAGTTTTGGTGGCTTTAGCTTTCTCCTAGTTAGATAATATACTCCATAAAATATTTGAGACATTTATCTCAAGACCCTAAACATAAAATATTTCAATAAAAAGTAGAGGTGTTTGAGACATTTATCTCTAGCCCCTATATTGCCTGATCATTGATAGCAATCATAAGCTTTACAAAATATGTGCATCCTTGAATAAAGTGGACTAATAAAATCCACTCTCAAGAACCTTGAGAACAGTCCTCTTATAATTAAAGTGTCCTCCACATCCATAAAAGGGGTAGAAGGTGAGTATAGAATGCAAATCAATTTCATGTACACATCTTCTTAATGAATGATATAGAAATTTTTTTCATAGGTATGAATCATCCACAAATAATACCTGACCTTCTTTTTAAGCTTATTTTGTTATGATCTTGTTAGCTTGCTAGCGATTTACGTTGTTGCAATGTAGTTGATGATTTCTATAAGGTGGTGAATCCTCCACAAAAAGTAGTTATTCATTTAGGAATTGTTGGTGCAATGTGATGTATGAATTTGTATTTATAAAAAGCTCACAATTGCATGAATCACTTATAATAAGTGACAAGTATACTCAAAAGGTCGATCTCAAGAGGAATTACGATGGTTTTAGATAATTCTTCAATGTTCTTAAAAACTTAAAACAAATACAAAAATAAAACCTAAACATTTGATCACAATCGTTTAATTGTGAAAATCCTAAATTAATGAAAAATACTTAAAATAACTAAATAGAATCGATTCAAACAAATCAAGGAAGATATATGTTTAATAATCAATGAAGAATTTATGAGAATATTTTGCTAGTTAACCATGCATCCTTAGAAATATTTAGTTTAATTAAAGTATAAAATCATACTATTGATTTTTCCTATTAAATATGAAAGTCTTTTAGCAAGAATCACTTTCTTTGTTAATCAAACAAATTAAATTTTTTGGCAAGGATCATTAATTGATTGATTAAGTTATGTCTTATGCCTAAGGAAATAACAAGCCATTTAATTCAATAATTTTAGTGGAGTCACCAATTTAAAATCTTATTCAAGTTGTCTAAATTAGATCTAGATGATATTTCTAAAACCTAATTCTCATATTTTAAATCTATTACGAAGAATAAATAGCTAATAAATTATTCATAAATAAATCTTGTAACAAATCTTGAATCAAGAAATAATCTTTATTTATTTTCTTATAAAAAATATTCATCTAAATAATATACACAAACATGATAATAAAGCTAAATTTTTATAGTAAAAATGAACCAAACATGCTCAAATTAAAATCCATGATCAGTGATTTAAAATCAGCATTCATTCAAGAAATTACAAAAAGATTAATCTAAAGATAAAATATTACAAGTCAGATCTAAATACCAATTAAGAATGGATGATGTGTCCTACTCTAAAATCGTGATCTTGATCTTCAAAACGTTCTTGAATATTTAGATATCTTTTCTTCATTTCTTGATATGAAAAAAAAACTCTCAAAGAAACTACCACTGATATTTTATGAATCTAATCTATATTATGTATGAAAATAAAAATACTATTTTAAAATGAAAACTGATGGTTGGTAAAATTTATGTAAAAGCCTATATATGAAAACCTAATGCTTAATTGAGTCTTTATAAGAAAAGGTCATTGAACAAGGATTGGAGTGAAAAATTGGCATCATGCATAGCGGCACTACATTTTTCCCACCCTGGCTAATGGTTCGATGACCTAGCACAATTCAACCATAGGAGGCCTCATCATGGCACAATTGTTTCACACCGTAGCAGGATATGTTCACTTTGCCCAGTAAATTTTCTGAGAGGTGTGCACCATGGCACACATAATCCTTCACCATGACACAAAAAATTTTGTTGAATTTTGCTTTGTACCGCATACACTAGGGTTGGTTCTTGTTGTAAAGATTACATACCTTAGTATTTTAAGCTATTAGGGTGCTATTTGAGTGTTCCAAGTGTTGTGTCTTCATGTGTTTATAAGTTTATCTATTTTGAAGTTAAGAACACTTGAAATACAAAAAAAACATACCCGTAATTCCAAACGTATAGGTTTTCATAAATAATCAAATATAATGCTATAATCAAACCTATTCTTTTCAATTAAGCACAATAAAATCACAAAATATGAGTGCTTTTCAAATACTTATCATAATGGCAAGACATTTTCTTCTAATATAATTTGACTCAAGTGGTCGGTCACTAAGTTTTCATTCCTCGTTAACTAGGATAATGTAAGTGAAAAGATATCAAACAAAGAAAAAAAAACAAATTGGGGCAAATTTAGGATCCATAAGGCTAGATAGATCAAGACACCTACAATTAGATTAAGACAAGACTAGATCAATCGAGGATCGATCAAGAAAATAGGGCATTATGCCTCAAAATGGTAAAAGAAGAGTTAGATCAATCGAGAAAAGTATCGATTGATTGAGTATAAGTAGATTGATCAAGCTTCAATCGAGTGCTCTCGGGTTGAATAATAATATAGTTAGATTTATCGAGTAAGGTCTCGATCAATCGAGTAGAGAATATTTTAACATATTAGCCTTGACTTTAAGTCTAACTTTCAATCTCAGTCATTGAATCAAAGCTAATAAGAATCCTAAACAAATTATAACCTATTTCAACCTATTTAAATACTATTAAGAGGCCATAAATAGGACTTAACATAGATAATTCACAATAAAAAAGATATATCAAATAAAGAAAGTTAAGGAGGCATATGAATAGCTAGCAAGGGAGATTAAAGAAATAGTTAGATTTTTTCATCAAAGTTGGATTTAATTTTTTTCCTCATCTTTCTTGTAACTTTTATGCACTCATATAATTTAATTATGATTTTTAGAGTTAGGAGTGGCTAGGTTCATCCTTTTTTTCATCATTCTTGTAACTTTTATGCACTCATATAATTTAATTATGATTTTTAGAGTTATGAATGGATAGGTTCTTATTTGAAATTTTTGATAGCCCTAGCCATAAATCATATGATTGATTTTATTTAGTTGAATGAATTTCTCCATTATTAGTTGATATAATGAATTTGATATTAATTCTTTGATTATTTGGTCAATAATTATATGAGTTCAATATTATGGTTGATGAATATGTGACATGATACATGTGATCATAATTGATGTGTAAATGAAAAAGCATGACAATGTGATAGTTTGCATATAATCCAAAATAATGCTTGACAAATATTAATTGGCATATAAGAAGATGTAGCCAATCAATTAGGTATAGAAACCATGCAATGATATTTCATGTGGAATGTTTAGGGGATTCATTAATCCAAAGACCTTAAACATATTTTACACCTACATAGTATTATGTATATTGGTAAATAATTATAAAAGGCAATCACTTTTTTTATGATGATACTCATGCTTAACACACTTTATTACTCAAAAATCCCATATAATTGTGGAATCACTACTAACTTATAGTACACATTTGGAAAGTGGTTGGAGTATTATAGATGCCAAACGAAATACTCTAATAGGCAAAGGTTCCAAAGAGATCTCTTTGTTCTCAAGTGTTATAGACATCTCGCTATAACTTGAATAACCATAAAGAAAATAATAATAAGAGTGGCCTGGTAATCTTTCTATCATTTGACTAGTGGAGGAAAAAAAAAGATCATTCCTAGCGTTGGTATTAAGCTTTCTATGGTCCATATATACTCTCTATCCTTTTTGAATTCTAAATGGTAAGAAATAATTTTCATCATTTTTAACCACTATTATACCATTTGTTTTGGTACCACATGTACTGGACTTACCCATTATTGTCAGATATGGGGTAGATCACCCCCACATCTAGCCATTTTGGTCCTTCTTTTTTCACCACTTCTATCATTAGTGGATTTTGTCGATTTTATCCAATTCTCATGGGTTTAGCTACATCCTTGAGTAGCATCCTATACAAGCATATAGAGGGACTTATACCTTTTATGTTAGTAATCGTCTAACCTATAATAGTGATCGCCACACATGAAATGTGTGTAATGAATATGCAAGTATACGTATCGTAACAAGTAATATAATGATAAGAAAAAATCATTCCTACGAAGATTATTTTGTTAGAAACTAATTTTTAAAACTTAAAAAAAATAAAAATCAATTTTTTTTGTTTTTATATTTTAAGAAGCAAAATTAAAGTAGCTAAAAGTAAATAGCAATAATTAATTAAATCAGATTTGATAACTAAAAAGATATATAAAAAAATATCTAGGAATACTTAATCCCCCAATTTTCTAACACATATGAATCGCTAAAATCCCCCCAAAATAAGTATCAATTAATTACATCATCAATTAAATCTAACATAACATGTATTCCTCTATCAAGTAAACTACACACCATGTAGTAATTAATTTAATCACAATCTCATGCCAATTAAATTTCATACTCCTTTTAAGTTCATCAATTATGGATAACATACATAAAAATCATACATCTCTGCCTAGAAACTATGCATGTTATTTAATCAAGATAAACAATTAAATAATTCTCTCAAATTTATTTAATTTCCTTTATATATAAATTGTTAGCCAAATAATTAATAGCATACAAATAAGATTAAATAATATAATTAAATTATAATTATAATTGGGATAAAATATTAAATCATCACATGGTAAAAGTTGGGTTCATAAGATCCCTAGATTAATAAATTAACTACACATAATTGTGTTTATAAAGCTCATATTTTTCATAAAAAGACATAAAAATTGATAAAGAAAAGAGTAGAAGAAGAAATACAATCAATTTCTTGAATTGTAGAATTAATCTCCTCTTAAATTTTCATCAAAATTGTGTCTTCTCTTGAATTTTTCTGTATTTTTCTCTCTTTTCATCTATAAAAATTGACCAAGATTATGCTAATGGAGGCCACTTAGGGTTTAAGGAGTGATTAGGGGCTTAAATATTGCTCAGGTGCGATCTAGACCTTCAGATCCACTTCAAATCAAGGGTTATAATGAAAACAAGCAAAACTAACAATGTTAGCAAATCACAACGTGACATATAGCATCAGGAATTCATTGGGCGAATCAAAGAGCGACGCATGGCAGGGAAGACCGGTCAGAGTTAACACACACTGAGTCAGCACCACACGGTGTAACGTGATTCTTGGAAACAGATGATGTGGCGTATGGATGGATTGCACAGAGCAATGGCGTATCGATATGTGGAAATTCATGGCGTGCATTTCATCCTCCTCACACGTAGCATAACTTCATTCGTTGTCCCTACTTATGTGGCATCCGCGTGACTTACCTAGTCAGCTCTTATACTTTCGTCGCATGACACTTGGTAGCTCCTGATTGGTCATGCATTAAAAATTCATAAAAAATTCCAAAAATTATATTTTCACCCCTTTTTCACTAAAATGTTTATATTTTAATATATTTGGCCATAAAAATACTATTTATTAAATAAAACAAGTAAATATTAAGTAAAAAAGTGCATTAATGACTCTACTTTCATAGAGTCATCACACCCCCAAACTTAAATCTTTGCTTTTCCTCAAGTAAAGCCAAGTATAACTAAATAAAATAACTTGGGTAGTGTATTCATAAATATACTTCTATTAGTACATGCATATTTCACGAAAACTATTCCTCTCAAAGTTCGTACAATCCTATGATGAGAAGATTCACATATTTATCAATCAACATTCCATCAATATAAGGATATGTAAGGTTTTTGAAAAATTGATTTGTGTATGTGTGTTGCACATGATATCATCCAATGCACTCATGAAATCAACCTATATGAGCATGCTAATCAATTCAATCTTAGAACAAGTCTCATAAGTCTATTTTTCACATCCCTCTCCACTATCATAAATATATACTTAGCTCAAGATCAATAAGGACTTTACATAGTTGTAATGTAAGACTTAGGTCGGGGGTCGATAAATGAAGACATTTTAGGCTCTTTCCACATCTTAGCTTTTTTTTTCATCACACACTTTTTAACTACAATTGAGCTTTAACTTGATATTTTAGTGCATCCTTTTTTGTCATTCTTTTCATATTCTTTTATTCCACATTTCTTTTTTTTTTTTTTTTGGAAACTTCACAACACCGCCAAACTTATTTTCAATTTTATTCTCTTTTTCTTTAGAGGGATAATTATGTTATGAGTTTTTCTTCTTCTTCTTTTTTATATGGTGCATTAAATTTCACCTTACGCTATAGCATAACACATGATTGCATTTTTTTTTATTTTCATACAAGCTAATGGTGAAAGGGTAAAAGTAATACTTATTAGTTAGGCATTAAATGTGGCTTAAATATATGAAAGATTCTTTGTTGAGCTCAAATGGGTGACTAAAGATATTAACAATGGTTAGCTTGAAAGGCTCAATCAATCCAAATAAGTCCTAAATAATTTCTCTTGCTAAATACTATTTAGGATTTCGCCTTAAGGGATGATCGAATAGATTCTAAAACTTGATAGATCTCATCGACTCACATAACTCACTACAAATTTTCTCTCAATAAGAAAACCAAAATTAATCATGAAACATGCACATAAAAATTTGAATCAATCCAATCAAAACTAACAAGCATATCACATGATTAATGTAAATATCTTAACAAATATGTTACATTCCTTATTTTAGTCATGACAACCAATTTTTGTCATTGAGTTCATATGTTTTATACCAAGCATGCATGCATTTAGTTTCTATATATTTATCAATTTCTACCCAAATCATGATTAAAAAACATCCTAAAACTTAAAAAAATTCCCTAAAAATTTAAAATGCATACTAATGCATACTAAATACTAATGGAGAGACTGAAATTCCCTTCCCCAAACTTACATTACACATTGTCCCCAATGTGCACATATAAATATGAAAAGGTAAAAGAAAAGAAAAGTCCCTTAATCATGGCACACCACATCTATCATTGAAACACTCATTCTTGTTGCATCATTGCTCTCCACCTTTATTCTCCTACAAAACAAAACAATGAAAATATAAGTAAAATAATGTTGGGTTACCTCCCAACCAACATCACGTTTAATGTCCTTGATTAGACGGTCATATCAAGTCCTAAGGCACATCCCTTTATGTCTATTTACTTTTATGTTTTCCTGGAAACAGTTTGAGTCTTAGTTTGTTCAATAATACTTTATGTTCTAGTTCACAAACACAGTGCTCAATTATTTTCTCATGCCATATTTTTGTTTTCCTTTTGAAATTTTTGGAATTCTTATAAGCACTTCATCGTAACTCATCCAATTTATGTATTTCTAACAGCTTTTTCACCTATCCATTGGACTCTTTCACTTTCATACTTGACTGAGGAAAGGAGGGTAAAAGTGTAGGGTCTAAACTTGGTGGTTCTTTAGTTAATGGTTTGAGTTTTGATCCTATCTCAAAAAATTTCATAATTGCCTTTGATATACACACGAAAGGCACATCCTCCAAAAAGTTCACATTGTTCACAATATCAACCTTTGATGCCATACTTTCAAAGTGAAAACAAGTTGTGTTATTTTTTTGGTGAATTTATGTCTTTGTTCATAGCATCACGTGTAACAGTCTAAATTGTGGGCGACTCAACAGATTCTTTTAAATTGTCCCCACATTTAGTAACATTTATCCTTAAGCATTCATTAGCACTATAAATTTTAGGGGGTTCAAATGCTTTAAAAACATTAAACATTACTTGTTCATCTTGCATTCTCATTATAAGTTCACCTTTTTGTACATCAATGAGTGCTCTTCCAATTGCTAAGAATGGACGACCAAGTATAATAAGAATGTCACAGTCCTCTTCCATGTCTAGCATAATGAAGTCTGTCAAAAAGATGAATTTGTCTACTTTTACTAGCACATCTTGTACCACATCCCTGGGTCTCTTAATTAATATATCTACTATTTGTAATGTTACTAAAGTGGGTTTGGTTTTACCAAGCCCCAATCTCTTGAAGACTAATAATGGTATTAAGGTTAATGTTAGAATCCAATTCACATAATGCTTTCTTAAAGTGGATGTTCCCAATTGTACAAGAAATGTTAAAAATATCTAGATCTTTCAACTTTTGGGGTAGTTTTTAGCAAGGATGGTACTACAACCTTCAGTTATGGTTATTATTTCATTATCTCCAAGCCTCTTATTCTTATATAAGATGTCCTTTATAAATTTTTCATAAGAAAGAATCTATTCAAGTGCATCTGTAAATGATATGTTTATGTGCAACTTCTTGAAGACATCCATAAATTTTAAAAACTGCATATTTGACTTTTGCTTTTGCAGTCTTTGAGGGTTTTGATGAGTGCTTAAAAAGTACTAAAATTACTATGATTTAATATACTTTAATTGATTAAATAGATTTATATTTGTATGATTTTACCATATTTTTATATACATATGTCTTTTTAGAATCACAGGTATTTTGTTATTATTTTTCAGGTATTTTAGTTCAAAAATAACTTAAAGACTCGAAGAAAAAAATATTGGAGGTAATACATCACAAATATATTGAGAAAATAAATGAGGAAAAGTAAAAACGATGAAAAAAATTGAACAAAATGATGGAAACGAGCGCAACGTGCCCATCCACGCCGAGTACCGAGCGCACAGCCACCCATCCGCGTAAAGTACCGCGTGCATAGCCACCCATCGCATTGATTCCTGTGTGCACCAATGCACGCACCATACGATCCATGCACAACATCATGTGGGCCTACATACTCCTCACTGTGTCCCACGTGTGCCAGCCACTCGTCTACCGCACTAATAGCTCCTCTGGCAAGATTTCCGCATGCCAACCTATCCAAATGCGCCCAAATTCAAATTTTGAAATATTTTCCCCCTTTTTTAACCTTTTCCTCATCTATAAAAGGACCATTTTCCCTCATTCTAAAACACACAAATTTTCTGAGCTCTTTCTCTCTCTAGAAAATTTTATTTTTTTATTTTGTTAGTTTTTATTTTTAAAGTTCTTCTCTTTTTGAGAAGAACTAGTTATATTTTTATAAATTTTTAGTTTTTTATTCAATAAACGTATAAGCAAATCCATTTAATTAACATCAAACTCTTGTAAGGATTCTTTTAAGGTATTATTTTAATGAATTCTTTACGGTTATTATTTTATGTTTTATTCTTATATATTATATTTAATTTATCTGTGATTGAATTTAACATGACTGACTTTTTGTAAATATGATACAATTATAATGTTGTTATGCTTGCGAAATATTAAATAGGTAAAACTTTTTCATAAAATAAATTGATTTTATTTTTATTCAAGATTTTATATTAAGGATGTTAGAGAGAAATACATTATTTTTCATTATAAAATTAAATCTAAAAATTAGATTTTAAGGTTTAATCATTCTGTCTGATTTAGAGTAGTGTTTTTTTATCTGTTGGTACAATCGCCCAGTAGTTAGAGTGAAACTCTATTTCAAAAGTTTTTTTAAGAATTATTATTCAAAAATGTATTGACGACATATTTTTAGTAATGGTTTTAAAACTTGAAAGTTAGTATTTGGATAGTTAAATTCTTAGGTTTAATTTGGATATCTTAAATAAAGTCTAATTATTTGACTCTATCTAAAGCTGTGATTAGATGGTTTTTTATTTTCTTAGAAATAAAGCTGAAATTTAATATTTAATTAATTAATAGGTCTCGTCTAAGGATATTAGTTAATTAATATTAAACAAAAGAATTTGGGCCCCACCTAAGGACACTTTCATACCAAAAAGAGAAAATCAACAAATATCAATTTATATAGTTAATAACCTAAATAATATGAGCAAGCATAATTAACTTAATTATTATATCCTTAAATACTCCACTGTTATGAATGATAAAATTTGCATTATTGTTTATTGAATCTATATCTATGTTTATATTTGTTTTTATGTTATTAGATTATGAAACAAACAAACCAAAATATCGTGACAAGATGTTTAGGATTTAATTTTTTTAAGATTTTGAATAATAAATTAAAAATCACATATATTCCTTCCTTAGATCGACCTTAGGAGTATACTTATCATTTTTTTATAAAATGATTCGTGGACTTGCGAGAGTTTTACAAATAATAAAACCGTAAAAGGGAATTTCGCAATATCGGTATTTGTAATGCTGGTCTTGCAATTCATTCATAATCCATCAAGTTTGTAGAGGTTGCTCTTTTTTGGCTAAATTACTTTCAAGTTCCTTCTTATCCTTTTTAGTCTTATAGTCCTCCTCATCCTTTTTAGTGCCAAAGTCCTCATTATCCTTTTGAGTCTTATTTTCCTACTCTAAAGTTTTGCCACTCCTTAAGGCTAATGATTTACAATGGTCCTCACCTTCTCTTCTTCGGTTTACAATTGTGTCATTTGGAAGGTTACCTTGAGGCCTTTGACTTATAGCCTGAGCAAGTTGCCCCATTTAGTTCTCCAAATTTTGAATTAAAGCCTATTGAGTTGACACTTTTGTATTAAATGATTGGATGAAGTCTTTCATCATCACCATTAAGGCATTTGCATTGTACTCAGTAGGTGACTTATTTTCTTGAGCATGTAATTGTTGTGGTTGTTTGAAACTAGGTGGTGAAAATGATTAATAGTTGAATTGATTATCACCCTAATTGTTATTATTTCAAGAGAAATTTAGATGTTGCCTTCAACCTGGGTTATATGTGTTTGAGTATAAATTATTGTTTTGATTCACATTACCTATATAGAAGACCGATTGAGGATTATGTGGACAATTATCAAACAAATGGGCTCCATCACAAAACACACAAGACACCATTGAATCTTGGACCTCGTTTATACTTGCTAGCGAGTTTTGAACCATCAAAAGATTTACCAAAGATGACACTTGAGTTGTAAGTGTTATGATATCATTTATCTCATGCATTCCACCTACTCTTCTTGTGGTTACCATTCTATCCATTGACCATTGATAATTATTACTAGTCATTTTATACTCTATGCTTCTAATAATACTAAAAGATGTGTCTAAATTAAAAATAAAAAATAAATAATAATAATAAACAACTAAATAAATAAATTAAAGTAAACAAAATAAATAAATAAATAAGTCAATAAAAGAAAATAAGTGAATTAAAGTTAAATTTAAAGTAAAGAAAAATAACTAAAGTAAAAAAACTAATAATAAAAAAATTTATTAATTTCTAATATTTATAATCCCCGGTAATGGTGCCAAAAACTTGATCGCCGCACACGAAGTGTGTGCAATGAATATGCAAGTATACGTATCGCAACAAGTAATATAATGATAAGAAAATATCATTCCCACGGAGATTATTTTGTTAGAAATTAATTTTTAAAACTTAAAAAAATAAAAATCTATTTTTTGTGTTTTTATATTTTTAGGAAGCAAAATTAAAATAACTAAAAATAAATAGTAATAATTAATTAAATCATATTTGATAACTAAAAAGATATATGAGAAAATATCTAAGAATACTTAATCCCCCAATTTTCTAAACATGTGAAACGCTAAAATCCCCCCAAAATAAGTATCAATTAATTACATCATCAATTGAATCTAACCTAGTATGTATTTCTCTATCAAGTAAACTACACATCATATAGTAATTAATTTAATCACACTCTCATGCCAATTAAATTGCATACTCCTCATAAAGTTCATCAATTATGGATAACATACATAAGAATCATACATCTCGGCCTAAAAACTATACATGTTATTTAATCAAGACAAACAATTAAATAATTCTCTCAAATTTATTTAATTTCCTTTATAGATAAACTGTTAGCCAAATAATTAATAGCATACAAATAAGATTAAATAATATAATTAAATTAAAATTATAATTGTGATAAAATATTAAATCATCGCATGATAAAAATTGGGTTCATAAGATCTTAGATTAATAACTTGACTACACATAATTGTGTTCATAAAGCTCATATTTTTCATAAAGAAAGACATAAAAATTGATAAAGAAAAAAGTAGAAGAAGAAATACAATCAATTTCTTGAATTATAGAATTAATCTCCTCTTGAATTTTCATCAAAATTGTCTCTTCTCTTGAATTTTTCTATATTTTTCTCTCTTTTCATCTCTAAAAATTGACCAAAATTATGCTAATGGAGGCCACCTAGGGTTTATGAAATGATTAGGGGCTTAAATATTGTTCAGGTGCGATCTGGAGCTTCAGATCAAGGGTTACGATGAAAACAAGCAAAAATGGTAGTGCCAGCCAATCATAGCATGACATGTGGCATCGAGAATTCATTGAGCAAATCAGAGAGTGTCGCGTGGCAGAAGAGAACAATTAGAGTCAATGCACACGGCGTAATGTGATTCGTGGAAACAGATGCCTTGGCGCAAGGGTGGATTGTGAGTAGCATTGGCATATCGATATGTGGCAACGTGGTTTGACCAAGCCCAGATTTGGATTGAAATTCGTGCTAACATATGATGTGTGTTTTGTCCTCCTTACACATGGCGTAACATGATTCACTATACTTGCTTACGTGGCATCCACATGGCTTGCCCAATTAGCTCCTCTGTTTGCATATCATGACACGTGATAGCTCTTGATTGGCCATGCATGAAAAATTGATAAATAAATTCATAAAAATTTCGAAAATTATATTTTCACCCCTTTTTCACTAAAAAGTTGATATTTTAATATTTTTAGCCACAAAAAATATTATTTATTAAATAAAAAAAGTAAATATTAAGAAAAAAAAGTACGCTAATAACTCTAATTTCATAGAGTTATCAAGTAGTCTTGTGATCCCTCATGACTCTTAGGAACTTTTTTTCTTGTTCATGAGACATATTGCTAGCAATGATGACTGGTAGTGTGTCATTGTTCCCTATGTAAGCATGTTTCTAGTGAAGGATGGGATTTAGCTCTAATGCGGGTGTCTTCACAATAGATTATTACGTTGACCATATGGTATGCTTGCTTCTTTTTAATTGAAATAAAACATTATAAATGCACAATGCATGTTATTGATCATTTGATATGCTTATTTGGAGAACACTTTATGTGTGAAATGTTATATGATATGAATCTTTCATGTTTTAGAATATCTTTTATCAACCCTTTAGGTAAAATCCTAGACAATATTTAGTTTGAGAAATGATTTAGACTTTAGTTGAATCGATTGAACCTTTAAAACTGATTATTGAATTTACATAAACTTAGTTACCCAATTGAGCCTAACTTGATACCAATAATTTTTTAAACCACATTTGAGTCTAAACTGAATTTATTGCATCCACCTTAACATCTTTAGCTTGTGAATATGGGAAATCACATGAAATGTTAAAGATTTTGATGAAAGATAATTCTTCTAAAAATTAAATAATAAAGTAAAAAAAGGAAAGTAAACTCTCAACACCATTTTTTCATAAGAAGAAAATAAATTTTGGGGTGTTGAGCTGCAAAGAAATAGAAAAAATAAAGAAAATAAAAAATAATAACAAGGATGCACTAAGTTATTGAAGAAAAGCTCAATTGTATATTAAAAGTAGGCTAAATTTTGGATTTGAGCTTAATTATACCTATTTAACTAACCCTACCTATGCATAATTTTACAAGATTTTAAGTCTTTTTTATCTCAAACTAAATACATAATCGACATTAGTAGAGAGATATGTGAAAAGTAGACTTAGGAAATAAGTTAAGACTATAATTTAATGGCTTGCTCATATAAGTATATCTCTTGAATGCATTAAATAACATCATTTGTAAGTCACACCGCACATGAATTATTCTATTTAAAATCATATATATCTTTATAGTAATATAATGTTGATTGATAGCCATGTGATATTTTTTATTATAGGATTGTACAATCTTTAGGGAATAATTTTTATAAAAAAAATACATGTATTGGAAGAGACATTTTTATGAATATTATATTTATGTCTTGTTAGTTTAGTTATTTAGTTTAGCCTTAACTTTGCTTGAGAATAAGCAAAGAGTCAAGTTTGAGATGTGATAACTCATTGAACAATGAAAGAAGAATTATAGAGCCACTTCAAGCTAGCTATTTTTTTTATAAATGTAGTTAAAAGGCATATCTTATACTAAATTATGTTGGTGTAGGTGAAACGACATTAAACAAAGTGGAAATGAGAAAATTGGGATAATTTGGGATCAAAATGGCTAGAGATTGAGCCAAGTGTCGATAGATTGAGAAAGGACTCAATTGATCAAGTATCGATCAAAGAAGCAAGGCACAACCTAGATGAATAGCAAAGAATTGGTAGATTTATTGAGACTAATATCAATCAATTAAAAAAGGAACTTGATCGAGGATTCTTGGGTTGAATGATGACATACCTAGATTTACTGAGTAGGATCTCAATTGATTGAGAAAAGTAAAATTTGACATATCAGCCCTATTTTAAGTCCAATTTTCAATCCATGCTGTTGGATTAAAGCTAATACGTTTCTAGAACTTTTTAGCATATGTTTCAACATATTTAAAAACTATAAAAGGCCATAATTCAACACATAATTAACAAGAGCAATACAAAATTCATAGATAAGTATAGTCCTCCTAGCAAAGAAAAGAGCTACACACCAAAAGAAAATATAGTAAGGAGATTGGATGAGATTGAAGACATAGCTAGTACAAGTCAAGAGATTGATTGTATTATACTATTTCTTCATATTTTATTAATTTTTATGATCTTCTACATTGATTTTATGAATTTGATCAATATGAATAGAGGCATGATTTTATTGTCTAGGGTTTTATGAACTCAATTTTCTATTATGTGAATTAATTATTTTAAACTCATTGTTATTGTTTCTTATTTTGTGTTATTCAATATAATTTTTATTATAGAATTGATTGGTCAAAAATTAATCTATAGAGAAAATTAGAAAGATTTGAGAGAATTATTTAATTAATTTTTATTACTAAATAACATGCATGGTGTTTCTAGGCAGAGACATATGATTTATGGGCATGAGATTGATAATTATGAGCTTAATGAGTAGTATATAATTTGATCAATATGAGAATGTAATTTGACTATTTATTATATGGAATATAGTTTGCTCGAAAGAGGAATTATGTGCTAGGTTAGATATAATTTATTTTATTAATATTATGGAAATTATATGATGAATTTTTAGTTATTCACATGTGTAGTAAATTGAGGGATTAAGGTTCCTAGATCTTTCTCTTATAATTGTTTATTTATTAATTTAGTATTAAATCTAGTAAGGGTACCTCTAAGATATTCAGGATTTAGGTTGGTTAATATGCAGATCTATAATCAATTATATAGTAAAAAAATGGAAAGTCTAAAGAAAATCTAGATTTTTAAAACTAAAGTTAAGAACTAAAGAATTATTTTAAATTATGAAAGTAATTTAGAATTTAAAGAATTAATTTACAATCATGAAATGTTTAATAAAATTGTAAGCTAGTGGTAAGGACAATATCATAATCACATATCTTTCATAATCATTCAAAACCCTCGTTTACTAATTTTAGATAATCCACTTAGAAACTAATAAGAAGTAGTAGAAATTTTCACCAATCCTCATAAGTATGACAATTTTAACTCTTAAAATTACTTATCACTTGTACATGATCATGTATACTTATATATTCTTAATCATGTCAAGTTTTTGGAGACGTTCATTGGGATTGAGCTTACAATTTTTCCACTAATTATTAGTTTATTTTTACTTTTACTTATTATTATTATTTATTTTTGCTTTAGTTTACCACTTTTTATAAGTTCTCAACTCTCACGAAACTATTGAATGTAACAAGAAAATTAATACATCTTGAGATCAAAAGGATCACTAGATCCATTTCATGAAAAGACAATTGAATCCACTTTTTCAAGTGATTTGGGAACCAAACAAGAAAACATGGTAGTTGTTGATCCAACACTAAGGGAATTACCTACACTTTACTTGAAACAAAAACCCTTATGCATAGTATATCGAAACTTTGATGTAGGTTTTGAACATATTTTGGACTAATTCATTTGTTGCCTATATTCAGGGGTTTAGTTGGAAAATAATCAAGCAAAACCCTTGAAGGAATTCCACATTGTTTTCTCTAGCATGAAACCAATAGGGATTATTGAAGAACAAGTCAAACTTAGATCTTTTCCTTTCTCTTTATTTGATAGCACTAAGGAATGGGTATATTATCTACCCTTCAATTCCATTTCTACATAGAATGAGATAAAGAGACAATTCCTAGAGAGATACTTCCCAACTTCCAAAGCCAAAACAATAAGGAAACAAATTTGTGGAATTATGTAACCCAATGGGGAAAGACTATGCATATTGAAATAAGTTCAAAAGGATATGTGCTAGCTACCCACAAAACCAAATAAGTGAGGAAATTTTGCTCCAATACTTCTATAAAGGGTTATCACACACACACACACACACACATAGATATATGATTGATGTTGTAATTCATGTGGCATTGTAAATAAAACAACAACTAAAGTACAAATCTTGATTGCAACCATGGCTACCAATTCTCAAAAGTTTGGTAACAAACTGATCCATATGGTAAGGTAAAACAGGTAAGTAATAAATCTTACCTAGAACAATAAATGAGTAATCTAACTACTTTGGAATAAAAACTAGTTATAAAACAAGTGAAGACATATGGCATATGCTTTACATTGGGACAACCTACTGATATGCATCCCAGTTTTCATAAAGAACAAGCTGATATTGTCAATGGTTCTTAAAGATAGAGGCTCAAGTATGATCCTTATAGCATTACTTATAACCTTGGATGGAAAGGTCATCCTAATTTTAGCTATGTAGCTAATTATCAAACAAGGGCTTCCTATAATCCACCTAAACTCCCTAATCCTAGGCCATAACAACAATACCAATCAAGACCCCAGCCACCACAACAACCTGAGGTTAAGACTATAAGAGACTTGGAAAATACTATATTTACATAAGAGACCCAAGCTTTCATGAAAAATACTGAACAGTCTAGCTTAGATACCTAAGCTTCCGTAAGGAACCATGAAAATCAAGTAGGCCAACTTTCCACAACCTTTGAAAGGTTGGATGCTTAAGCATCTGAAAAACTTCTATCCTAAACTATGGTAAATCCAAGAGAAAATGTCAACACAATCACTTTAAAAAGTGGAAAGTAATTAGAAGAGCTCCCTAAAATTCCAACAAAGACAAACTCTAAGAAGAGTTAGAAAAAGAAGCAATTGCTCCACCAAAATACACTACAACACCTCAGGTAATTCCTAAACCTCATTTGTATACTAATGCTTCAATGTTACCTTTTCCTAGAATGTTTGGTAAATCAAAGAAAGAGGCTCATGAACAAGGGATTTTGGAAATTTTTTGGAAAGTGCAAGTTAATTCCTCCATCTTAGATGCAATAAAACAAGTGCCAAGGTATGTTATGTTCCTTAAGAAGTTTTACACTACTAAACATAAGCTAAAAGGTAATAAGGTCCCCAAATGATATTAATACTTTCTATTATATTGACATTGTAGATTCTTGTGGGGAACATGTATTTGAACTTGAGCAAGAAGACACAATACAAATGGCCCTGACATACAAGTTAGACAAAGAGAATCTAAGAAGACCTACTAGTACAATACAACTCAATTTAGACTTGAAAATTATAGTGGCATTCTTGGATTCTCTTTCTAAAATGCTACAAAGGTATAATCTGGGCTTTATTTCTTTACCCATTAACCCTAAGAAGTTATCCTCTCTTTTGTAGGCACTATATTGGAATTGAAATAATATATTTGGCTAATAATGACACATTATCCATCATCATTGCTAGCCATTTGTCTCATAAATAAGAGGACAAGGTTTTGAGAACTTTGTGAGATCATATACTAACATAGGATGGAACATTACCATTATTAAAGGTGTAAGTCCTTCCATATGCATGCACAAGATACTACTTGAGGATTAAGCTAAATAAAAAAAATAGTAAGCACAATGCCAACTAAATTATCCAATGATGGATGTAATAAAGAAATAAAATACTCAAATGGCTAGATGTGGGGTTTATCTACCCATCTCTAATAGTACATGGATAAGTCCATTATAGCGGTACCAAAGAAACCCTAAATAACAATATTTAAAAATAATGAGAATGATTTGGCACCAAAAGGAATCCAAATGGGTTGGAAAGTATAGATGGACTATAGGAATATCAAAATCAACACTAGGAAAGGTCATTTTCCTCTGCCATTAATTGATCAAATGGTAGAAATGTTAGCATGCCACACTTTTTCTAGTTTTCTTGATAGTGATTTATGTTACCACCAAATTGCTACAGCACTTGAAGATCAAGATAAAACTATATTCACCTACACCTTTGTAACCTTTTCTTTTTTACCACTACCATTCGACCTCTACATTGCCCCAACCACCTCTCAAAGGTCTATGGTAAGTATATTTTAGAATACATAGAGAAAATTTTAGAGGTTTTTATGGAATTCTTTACATTGTATGGTTACTCTTTTGACCTATGTTTACATAATCTAGCACTAATCCTTCAAAGATGTGTAGAAACTAATATAGTTTCATATTGGGAAAATGCCATTTTATAGTAGGTCATAGGATTGTCTTCGGGCATGTAATCTCTTCTAAGGGCATAGAATTAAATGAAGCTAAAATTAATACAGTGCATAGATTTCCACCTCATACTACTTTGAGGAAGGTATGTTCTTTTCTTGGTCATGCAAGTTTTTATAGAAGGTTCATCAAGGACTTTCCAAAGATTGTACGACCAATGTACACACTGCTACAAAAGGGAACTCCCTTCATATTTGATCAAGATTGCAAGAAAACTTATGAAAACCTCAAGAAACTACTCACCATAGCTCTAATCATTCAAGCACCTAACTAGAATCTCCTATTTGAGCTAATGTGTAATGCTAATGATTATGCATTTGAAGTAGTGCTAGGGGAAAAAAACCACATGTCATTTCCTTTGCCTTCCAAAACCCTTAATAATGACCAAATCAACTATTTTACCAATGAAAAATATTTACATGCAATTATTTTTTTTCTTTAGAAAAATTTAGATCATATTTAGGAGGCAGTAAAGTAACTATATTTTCTAACCATACAACTCTTAGGTATTTCCTAACAAAGAAGGATGAAAAACTTAGACTAGTGATGAGGATTCTCTTACTACAAGAATTTGAATTCAAAACAAAAGAAAAAAAGGGGAGTGAAAAATTAGTGGCTGACCACATAATTCGAATCATTCAAGAAGAAGAATCTGTACCAATACAGGAATAATTTCCAGACAAATAGTTATTCTCTATAGAATATTCACCATTATGGTATGCTAACCTTGTTAACTACCTCGTAACCAAACTATTCCTTAGCAATTTACCAATAGCACAAAAATACAAACTTAGAAAAGAGGCAAGGTATATTTGTGGGATGATTTATACCTTTGGAAACATTGCATATATTAATTACTATAAAGGTGCAGACTTGGAATTGAATTTCATTCTATGCTCACTTTTTGCTACACATATGCATACCAAGGACACTTTGGAGCCAATAGAAAACCTCTCAAGGTTATTGAGAGTGGATTTTATTGTTCCACCTTGTTCAAAGATACCCATATCTTTTGTAAAGCTTGTGACCATTGTCAACGAACTACTAATCTAGGGCATAAATACTAAAGTCCATAAGCCTTTATACTTTTTTGTTGAAATGTTTTATGTATAAGGTATTGATTTTATAGGACCCTTCCTTTTCTCTAATGAATTTATATATATTACTTGATGTAAATTATGTTTCTAAATGGGTGAAATTTAAACCACAAAAACCGATGACTCTAAAGTTGTTGTAGATTTTGTGAAGTCCAACATTTTTTCTTGGTTCGGAATACCAAGAGCCATCATAAGCGATGATGGACTATACTTTTACAATAGGAATTCTAGGGCTCTATTCAAAAATTATCATGTCAACTATAGATTTTCTATAATATAACATCCAAAGACTAGTGAACAACCTGAACGTTTCAACATAGAAATTAAATCTATCCTAGAAAAATAGTTAAACCTAATAGGAATGGTTAGAGTTTGAGATAAGATGATGTACTTTGGGCATATATGATAGCATATAAAACACCCATTCAGATGTATTCATTCTTGTTGCTATATGGGAAACAATGCCATCTTCTAGTTGAGTTGGAACATAGCACCTTTTGTACAACTAAACAATGTAATATGAACTTAGATAAAGTAGGAGATCATAGAAGTTTGTAACTAAATGAGTTAGAATAAATCTACAATGAAGCCTATGACCGTGCACAAATTTAAAAGGAGAACACTAAGGTGGCACATGATAAGATGATACTAAGAAACAACTTTGAAATTGGAAAAAAAGTGCTCTTATTTGAATCATGCCTTAAGTTATTTTCAGGTAAGCTTTGTTCTAGTTAAATTGGTCCTTTTATTACTAACAAGGTGTTTTCTTATGCTATAGTGGAAATCTGAAGTGAGAAAACTAAAAAGGAATCTAAGGTCAGTGGGCGTAGGTTGAACCCTTATTACAAAACATTTCTTGAGGATCACATGGAAGAGATAAAATTTGGTGAACCAACCAACATGGATAACTAGGACAAGGAGAATTTGGGCTAGCGATTTTAAGCCAAGTTCTTTGTGGGAGCCAACCCACTAGATTTTTTTTATACTACTTTGTTATTTATTTTTTGTATTACATATATGCATGTGCTTACATGGATGACAATATAAGAATTAGGTGTGAGGGAGTATTAATTTAGCTCTATCTTTATTTTTATATGCCTTATTAACTTAGTTTGCTTTAAGATTAGTATTCTCTTGGTAGCATAATTCATTTTCAAATTATTTTATTTTTAGTATTTATTTATTGCATTACTTAATAGACAGGCTTGGAAACAATCACATTTCTATGTTATTTGGCACCAATGGTGAAATTAGCTAAAACAATGCTAGGTTGAAAAGAATCATGGATGTTGTCAAAACTTAAAATTGTTCCTAGGTGCAGTAAACTTTATAATATTTTTTCTCAAAACTTGTATACATAATAACTAAGTTATTGATAGGAAATATTTATGTACTTAAACTTGAAAACAATGTTGTGAACCCCTTAGAACTTTTCTATGCTTTGAATGTATGAGATGAGGATGCTAAAACTTTTTCTTTGGGTTTATCAAGGTGATATCTAAATGTATTTATTGAAAAACAACTAAGTCAATAATATTAACTTCTTTTGGAAAATTATCCTACCCCTAGCGTTGTTGTCCTTATAAGGGTAACCCCTTTAGTGAACCAATGTAAGCCTAAATGAGACAATTGTTTATACCCATACCATACTCCCTTAAACCAAACACATTAACCATATGCTATAATTCAAGAAAAGTGGAGTAGCATAAAAGGAGAATGAATTATATGAAAATGTTAGAATAGAACTTAAAAGTATAACTTGCGCTATAAATGTTTAACAACCCAACACACACAAAATAATCCCAACTACAATGTGTAGCCCTATAAAAATAAAACAAAAATATAAATAATAATAATAATATCAAAGGGATAAGTTGAAAAGAAAAATTCAAAAGTGGTTAAGTGTTCAAAAATAATGGCAAAAAGAAAAGAGAAAAAAGAATAAGGACGGTTGGGTCTAAATTAATGAAAGTTGACCTAATTTGTTGACATAATTGGTCTTAGGGTAATGTTATTCATAGATTACTTTCTCTTACTTCATGGCTTTTGAATTCTCTCTTTCACATTTCCTTTCAGTTGATTGTACCAATAAAGCCTAACCATAGTATAATCAAATGAAAGATCTTTAAATTTTAGGAAATACTTTTGGTAAGTAGAGAGAAAATTTAAGAAAAAATCCCATGGTATCCAAGTAACTTCTAAGAAGAATAGTTGTGAATAATAGGGAGAAATGATAAAATAAGCTAGTTTGAGTAATAGGATTCAACTATTGCAAGTAGATGCGAAATCACACACAACACTTTGAGCAAAATTGTTGTAAGGGACCTAAAGCTAAAGAATGACTAAATAATATACTCAATGAACATTAAAATTCAAATTATAGTCTTGATAGGCTCTTAAGACAATGCCATGAAACATATTTTGTATTCCCTTTTGTTTGAGGACTAACAAAGGTTGAGTACAGAGGAGTTTGATTGGTGTCATTTTATACACATATTTATACATCAATTCTCACATATTTACAATGAATTAGAGTTTCCTATTCATTTTATGTGTTTATTTTGTGTACACATGTGTTAAGGGTCGAATTGAGTAAAAAGAGACAAAACAATGTGTTAAGAGCAAAGCATTTATTCGATCGAGCTTCGTTTGAGATTGATCAAGAATGCAGGGAAAAAATAATAAGAGTTAATAGATCAATTGAAAAAGGTGTCGATAGATTGAGATATAGGTTGATCAATTGAGTGCTATCGAGATAGAAATCGTAATGAGTCAATCAATCGAGAAATGGTACACTTCTATTAGCCATTGGATCAATCATAATCTAATCCTAATCAAATTAATCTCTAAAATACATTGTTAAAAGAGCCCAAGGACTCATTAAAGACACATAATTGCTACAAGAAATAATAGAGATCAAGAGCATACCTAAGGTAAACTGTTGAAGGAGTTTTAGAAGAAAGGATTGAAGATTGGAGAGTGGAGTTATTTTGGCTTCATCATCTACAATTACTAAGTTTTTTTTATTATTTCTTATCTTCATAGTTCCATGAATATAATGTTGATTCATTTAAAATCCATGTCTAGCTATACTTCTAATGTAATTATGGGAAATTCCAAGCCCTAGACTATGATTTAACTAATTTAATATAACGAATAATTTTAATTTTAATTAATGATTCTTGATGTTGAGAATTTCATATGTGGAAATAATTTCACAAAGGTCAATTGTTATTTTGATCCAAATAGGTAACTGGAACCAAGATGAGGGTGAAAATGCTAACCCATTGAATCTTTTCATGATCTCTATTTCAAATCGGCCAAGCAGACCTCATAATATAAATTAAGCAAATAGAACAACAGTAATACAAAACAACATACTTAATTAAGCACATTATAGAAATAACCAATAGATAAGAAACAACAATATGTTGTAAACATATAAGTGACAATATGCCTAACAGATTCCTATCCAAAAAAGAAACATGCATAAGTAAGGAAAACACCATACAACATGTGAATCAAGAATACATAACATGAAAAGCTATAAAAGATTTTCAATCACTTCAAGACCTCATATGTGAGAACATATCGATAAATAATGATTGTACTATTATAGCATGTAATCATACATAACATAACATACCAAAAGAATGAGTCTAACACATGTACACAATCAGGGTATTGAGATACTGACTCTTTAGAGACTCATACCAACCTCAAATGCAGGCATAATAATTTCAATCAACAAACGCAATAGTTAAAAAGCCATAAGCATGCTATAAGGAAAGGAAAAAAAAGCATGTAATAACATAAAACAAATAGGCTTTCTAATTTAAGTCTAAATCTTGTATGTTGGTACATACACGATAGAAACTCAAATTATACTAACATAACAACAAATTATGCATAATAATAGATATAATAAGGTAAAACCATATAGAATCATTGCTTATGTGGTAATATCCTTGGGTTTCTTATGTGGTAACCACTCATTAACAAAAAATCCATTAAAAATAATAAATAGATACAACTTGATAGAGATATAAATGCAAATACCTCTATCGATCGAGACCTCTGCCCTAACTGTCTATTAATTCCCTTGCTTGTGGGAATAACCAATAGTGTGATCAAAACCTGATGATTTGTATAGCGAACCATAAAGTGAATAACCAATAGTGGGAACTACACTCAACCATGAACCATCGACAACCAATTTGGGAAATACATTCAACCATGAACAACCAACAATAAATGTGGGAATACACTCAACAACCAATAACCATGTGGGAAATACACTTAACACTCAAGAGTATGATTTTCTCACTCAATCACAAATTATTAATACCAAATAACACTCAAATATTAGTGATCCAAAGTCAAAAGAACGAGATGTCAATTTGTCAAAGCTCTGGTGCAGTTTTCTCATTGAAGAAATAAGAAAAGATGGGGTATTTATAGCCATAACTCAAGTTCAAGGGATACCTCACTGAGGGTCTCATCGACCACCCACACAGACTCTGATGAGGGATCTGACGAGGTAGTTTGATAAGGGGTTCGATAAGGCACACAAAAATTCCACTTTTCATTTCAAAATTTTTTGAGTAATTTTCCATAAATACTTACACATACAACAAAAAAACCAAAGTGAGAATGTTGGCTCTTTCACAAGCTCGCTCACCCAAAACTATGATGAAACAAAAACCACAACACTCAACATAGGATGCACACTATGAAAACCAACCCAGTGGTGTGTGTAAACATGCTCACATACAAAGTGTACCTAACTAGGTGCGTGTGTACATTACTGATCAACAGTAACCAACCTTACACCAAGGAAGATAAATATACTAAGTAAAATAAATAGACTCTGTGTTTTTCAAATGTGAAGCCAACAAAAACACAATTTTATGAAAAAGAGGTTCACATATTCATCAATCAATGTTCCATCAATACAAGGATATGCAAGTTTTTTGGCGAATTGATTCATGTGTGTATGGCACATGATATCATTCAATGTACTCATGAAATCAACCTATATGAGCATGCTAATAAACACAATCTTAGAACAAGTCTCATAAGTCTATTTTTCACATCCCTCTCCACTAATATAAATATGCACTTAGTTAAAGATCAATAAGGACCTTACATGCTTATAATGTAAGGCTTAGGTGTGGGTCGATAAATGAAGAAATTTAGGCTCTTTCCACACCTTATCTTTCTTTTTGTTCATCATGCACTTTTAAATACAATTGAGCTTTAACTTGATATTTTAGTGCACATTCTCTTATCATTCTTATCATATTCTTTTATTCCACATCTTTTTTTAACTTCACAACACCCCAAACTTATTTTCAATTTTATTTTCATTTTCTCTAGAGAGATAATTGGGTTGTGAGTTTTTCTTCTTCTTTTTTCTTTTTTTTTTCATAGGATGCATTACATTTCACCTCACTCTATAGCATAACACAAGATTTTATTTTTTTCTTTTTCATACAAGCTAAAGATGCAAGGGTGAAGGTAATGCTTATTGGTTAGGCATAAAATGTGGCTTAAATATATGAAAGGTTTTTTGTTAGCTTGAAAGGCTCAATCGATAAAAATAAGGCCTAAATAATCTCTTTTGCTAACTACTATTTAGGATTTCATCACCTCAAGGGATGATCAAATAGATTCTAAAACATGATAGATTTCATCAACTCGCATAACTCACCATAAATTTTCTCTCAATAAGAACACCAAAATAAATCATGAACATGTGCATAAAAATTTGAATCAATACAATCAAAACTAGCAAGCATATCATATGATTAATGTAAGTATCTTAACAAATATGTTACATTCCTTATCCTAGTCATGACAACCAATTTTTATCATTGAGTTCATATGTTTCATATCAAGCATGTATGCATTTAGTTTCCATATATTTATCAATTTCTACCCAAATCATGATTAAAAACATCCTAAAATTTTTTCCTAAAAATTTAAAATGCACAGTAAATACTAAAGTAGAGAATGAAGTTCACTCCCCTAAACTTAAATTACACATTTTCCCTAATGTGCACATACAAATATGAAAAAGGTAATAGGAAAGAAAACTATTTAAGCCTTGGCACACCACATATATCATTGAAATTCTCAATCTTGTGGTGCCATTACTCTCCACATTTATTCAGCTACAAAACAAAAACAATAAAAATATAAGAGAAATAATGGTGGGCTGCCTCCTAACCAGCGTCACATTTCACATCCTTGACTAGATGATTAAATCGACTCCTAAGGTACATCCCTTTGTATCCATTTACTTTTGAGTTTTCCCGGAAATAGTTTGAGTCTTGATTTTTTTCAATAATACTTTATGTTTCAATTTAGAAATATGGTGCTCATTTCTCTTATCATGCCATATTTTTGTTTTCTTTTTATATATTTTTGGCTTTCTTATAAGCACTCCACCGTAACTCATCCAACTTATGTATTTTCAACATCTTTTTAACCTCTCTATTATTGGACTCTTTGGCTTGCTCACTTGATTTGGGATGGAAGGGTAAATGTGTGAGGTATAAACTTGGTGGCCCTTCAATAGATGGTTTGAGCCTAGATCCTATCTTAAAATTTTCCATAAACACATTTGATACACACATGAGAGGTGTGTCCTCCAAAAAGTTCACACAGTTTATAATGTCAACCTTTGATTCTATACTTTCAAAGTTAAAATAGATTGAGTTGTTTTCTGATGAGTTTATATCATTATTCATAGCATCATATGTAACAATCTTAAGTATGAGTAATTAACCAGATTCTTTTAAGTTATCCTCACAATCAGTAACATTTACGTTAAAGAATTTACTAGCATTATCAATATCAGGGGGTTTAGATTCTTTAATAACTTTAAACATTAAACATTACTTGTTCATCTTGTACTCTCATTATAAGTTCACCTTTTTATACATCAATAAATGCTCTTTCGATTGCTAAGAATTGACGATCAAGTACGATAGGAATTTTATGGTCCTCATTCATATCTAGTACAATGAAATCCTCTGATAAGATGAACTTGTCTACTTTTACTAGCACATCTTCTACCATACCTCAAGGTCTCTTAATTGATCTATCTACCATTTGTAATGTTATTGAAGTGAGTTTGGCTTTACCAAACCCCAATCTCTGGAAGACCGATAATGGCATAAGTTTAATGCTTGAACCTAAGTCACATAATACTTTCTCAATGTGGATGTTCCTGATTGTGCAAGAAATGTTAAAGTTACCCATATCTTTTAGTTTTTAGGGTAGTTTTTTTAGCAATGATGGCACTGTAACCTTCAGTTAAGGTTATTATTTCTTTATCTCCAAACCTCTTTTTCTTATTTAGTATGTCCTTCAGAAATTTGGCATAAGAAGACATTTGTTCAAGTACATTACAAATGATATGTTTATGTGCAAATTCTTGAATACATCTAAAATTTTTGAAATTTTGGTATCTAACTTTTTCTTTTTCATTATTTGAGGGAGAGAATAGTGGGTTTATAGAGGGTTTCTATTTTTTTATTTCCTTTATATTACTCTATTTATCCATAAATTATTCCTCATCCTTATTAGTTTTTGGTTCCTCCTTATCCTTTTTAGTCTTATGGTCCTTCTTATCCTTTTGAGTCTCATCTTCCTCTAGCGTTTTACCACTTTAAAGGCTATAGCATTGCAATGGTCCTTACCTTCTCTTCTTAGGTTTACAATTGTGTCACTTTGAAGGTTACCTTGAGGCCTTTGGCTTATAGCCTGGGCAAGTTTCCCTATTTGAGTCTCTAAATTATAAATTGAAGCCTCTTTAGTAGACACATTTTTGTATTAAATGATTGGACGAAATCTTTCATCATTCCTATTAATGAATTTGTATTATCCTTAGTGGGCGACTTTAACCAAAGATGATACTTGTGTTGTAAGTACTGTGATATCATTTACCTCATGCATTTCGACTACTCTTTTTGTAACAATCATTATGTCCATTGGCCATTGATTATTATTGGTAGTCATTTTCTTAATTATGCTTCTAATAACACTAAAAGATGTATCTAAATTAAAATTAAATAAAAATTTAAAAAAAAATCAAGAAATAAATTTAACTAAAATAAATAAATAAATAAAATTAAGTAAATAAAAATAAATTAATAAAAAATTAAATAAATTAAAATAGAAAATAAATCAAGAAAAATAACTTAATAAAATAAAATAAAAAATTAATTTATAATATTTACAATCTCTGACAACGGCCCAAAAACTTGATCGGCACACAAAATGTATACGATAAATATACAAGTATACATATCATAACAAATAATATATTGATAGGAAAATATCATTTCTACGAAGATTATGTTATTAGAAATTAATTTTTTTAAAAAATAAAAATAAATATTTTTTGATGTTTTTATATTTTAAGAAAGCAAGATTAAAAGAAGTAAAAATAAATAACAAAATTAGAAACTAAGAAGATATATGAGAAAATATCTAGGAATACTTAATTCCCCTATTTTCTAAACATGTGAATCACTAAAATTCTCTTAATATAATTATCAATCAATTACATGATCAATTGAATCTAATCTAGCATGTAATTCTTTCTCAAGTAAACTACACACCATATAGTAATTGACCTAATCACACTCTCATGTCAATTAAATTACATACTACTCATTAAGTTAATAAATTATGGATCACACACATAAGAATCATATATCTCTGCCTAGAAATTATGCATGTTATTTAATCAAGACAAACAATTAAATAATTCTCTCAAATCTATTTCATTGCCTACATATAAACTGTTGGCCAAATAATTAAATTGAAATCATAATTGGAGTAAAATATTAGATCATTACATGGTAAAAATTGGGTTCATAAGACCTATTGATTAATAAATTAACTAGACATAATTTTATTCATAAAGCTCATATTTTTCATAAAGAAAGACATAAAAATTGATGAATAAAGGAGTAGAAAAAGAAATAAAATCAATCTCTTAATTTGTAGTACTAATCTCCTCTTGAATCTCCACCAAAATTGTATCTCTTTATGAACTTTTCTATAGTTTTCTCTCTTCTTAACTCCAAAAATTGATAAAAACTATGTTAATTACGAATCTTTAGAGTTTATAGGATGATTATGGGGTTAAATATAGCTCAATTAGAATATAGACCGTCAAATCAAGGGCTGAGATCAGAACAAGCAAAATTAATAATACTATCCAATAACAATGTGACACATGGCACACAAAAATTCACTAGGTGAAATAAAGCTCAACGCGTGGCAAGGGAAGACTAGTCTAGTCAATGCATGTTGAGTGAGTGCCACGTAGCGCAATGTGATTAGTGGTAATGGTGGTGTGGCAAATGTGTGGAAAGAACGAGCGATTTAGGTAATGACGTGTGGCAAGCTCGTTGACCAAGCACCAAACTCGAATTGAATGCCTGATGAGTGCTTAAAAAGAACTAAAATTATCATGTTTATTGTACTTTAATTGATTAAATATATTTATATTTGTATGATTTTATCATATTTTTATATAAATTTGTCTTTTCGGAATTACAAGTATTTTTATTGTTTTTCAGATATTTTCGTTCACAAATAACGTAAAGACATGAAGAAAAAATACTAGAGGCAATACATCACAAATATATTAAGAAAATAAATGAGAAAACTTTAAAAAGATGGAAAAAATTGAACAAAATGGGTCAAAATGGCCAAAAATGTCAAAAAGGCCGAAATCTCGCACCCATCAGCCCATCCGCACCGAATCCCGTATGCAATAGCCCATCCCAATCGAATCCTACTCACACTAGCCCCCAAGCACATCCAGCACATTCCGGTGCATATCTAGCACACGTGCCTAGCGTGTGCCCGCACACGCCAACCGCATGTATGTTGCAATTTTTGAGCCCCACAAGCATGTCAGCCTATCCAAACGCGTCCAAATTCAAATTTTGAAATATTTTCTCACCTTTTTTGGTATTTTTCTCACCTATAAAAGGGCCATTTTCCCCTATTGTAAAACACAAAATTTTCTCAACTCTTTTTCTCTCTAGAAAGTTTTCTTATTTTTTTAGTTTTTAGTTTTAAAGTTCTTCCCTTTTTTAGAAGAACTAGTTATACTTTTATAGATTTTTAGTTTTTGATTCAATAAGAAGAAATGCAAATCCGTTTGGAAGTTTTTCAGGAATATAATCAGCATCAAATTACTGTAAGGATTCTTTTAAGGTATAATTTTAATGGATTTTTTACAGTTATTTATTTATGTTTTATTCTTATATGTTATATTTAATTTGTCTGTGATTAAATTTAATATGGCTGGCTATTTGTAAATATGATATAATAATAATGTTGTTATGCTTGCGAAATATTAAATAAGTAAAACATTTTTATAAAATAAATTGATTTTGTTTTTATTCAAGATTTTATATTAAAGATTTTAGAGAAATATATTATTCTTCATTACAAACTTAAATCTAAAAATTAGATTTTAAGGTTTAATTATCTGGTCTAATTTAGAGTAGTACTATTTTATTTGTTGGTACAATCGTCCAATAGTTAGAATGAAGCTCTATTTCAAAAGTTTTTTTATAAGAACTATTATTCAAAAATGTATTGACGACATATTTTCAATAATGGTTTTAAAACTTGAAAGTTAGTACTCAGATAATTAAATTCTTAGGTTTAATTTGGATATCTTAAATAAAATCTAATTAACTAACTCCGCCTAAAACTGTGATTAGATGGTTTGCTATTTTCTTAGAAATAAAACTAAAATTTAATATTTAATTAATTAATAGGCCTTGCCTAAGAACACTTTCATACCAAAAAGAGAAAATCAATAAATATCATTTTATATCTTTAATAACTTAAATAATATGAGCACGCATAATTAACTTAATTAGTATATCCTTAAATACTCATTATTATGAATGATAAAAATTTGCATTATTGTTTATTGAATCTATAACTATGTTTATTTTTATATTATTAGATTAGGAAACAAATAAACCAAAATATTGTGACATGATATTTAAGATTTAATTTTGTTTTTAAGAATTTGAATAATAAATTAAAAACCACATATATTCCTTCATTAGATCGATCTTGAGAATATACTTATCATTTGCTATAAAATGATTCGTATACTTGTGAGAGTTTTACAAATTATAAAACAAAATATCTGTAAGATTGGTATTGTTATATCGGTCTTGTGCTCATCAACACTGTGTTAACACGTGGTGTAGCATTGAGTTACACTACATATGCAACAATTTGTGATTGGGGGTTTCTACTAGTGTGACATCCGTGTGGCCAATCATCTCCTCAGTATGCGTTAAAAATTCATAAAAAATCTATATTCCAAAAAAATCTCAAAAATTATATTTTCACCCCTTTTCATTAAAAAGTTTATATTTTAATATTTTTTAACTCCAAAAATATTATTTATTGAATAAAAGAAGCAAATGTTAAGTAAAAAAGTGCACTGATGACACTATTTTCATAGAGTCATCAAACAACCTTCTTAAAGACTTTGATTTTTGCTATGTTTGGTTGGATGGAATGAAATAGAATCAGAATTGATTCCTTCTATTTTTGTGTTTAGTTGAGCTAAAAAAAATGAATAGAATGAAATTGATTACTAAAGGAGAAGAAATCAGAATTCCTTCTCCCCCTTAAGGAAACATGATTTCATTCTCATCTCAATTTTTTTCCAATTTTATCCTAAACCCAAATCCCAAAACCCTAAATCTTAACCCATAAATATAACCCAAAACCCTAAACCATAATTAGAAAAATAATAATTTTAATCATAAACTTTAACCCACAAATATAACCCTAAAACCTAAACCCCAAATCCCAAATTCTAAAACCCTAAATCCTATTTAGAAAAATAATAATTTTAACCCTAAACCTTAACCCATAAATATAATCCTAAACCCTAAATCCCAAATCCCCAATCTTGAAACCCTAAACCCTATTTAGAAAAATAATAATTTTAACCCTAAACCTTAACCCACAAATATAACCCTAAACCCTAAATCCTAAATCATAAACCTCAAAACCCTAAACCCTATTTAGAAAATAATAATTTTAATAATATATTTTCTTTTTAAGTAATAATTATTTAGAAAAATAATGATTTCAATAATGTATTTTTTCTAACAAAACAATAATAATTAAATAATATTATTTAAACTTTAGTGAATATAGGAGTATTAAGGTAATATACAATGTTTTTCATTTTATTCTAATTGTAAACCAAACACTGTAATACTGATTTCTTCTTTGATTCCAATGGTCAAACCAAACAAAATTGTTTCCTTTCCCTTCCATTCCATTCACATTCCAATTTTGATTTCGATTCTGATTCTATTCTGTGAACCAAACTTCACCTTTGGGTTGAATTTTGTCTCACAATCAATTGAGTGTATAATTTTCTTTCTAAAATTCTATATTGTAGCCACCCAAGGAATATGTAGTCATTTAAATAGTCTTTAATTTTCCTGATGTGGTTAGGAGTAAAACTCCTTATTCCACTCCAACAAAGTGCCCTACACACAATTAAACTATATGCGTGTGAGAATCATATCCTCACTCAACTTAGCCATTTTCATGCCACACTGGAAGTCATATTCCTAATTGTGTGCTACAATTTATTCCAATCAAATTGTGTCATAAATCAATGAACCAAATCTAATTTTATATTTATCAAAATTTTCTTGCTTGTTCCACAAGCATTTAAATACCTAACAAACATTTTAAATTTAAATTTTTATATTTTTAATTAATTCAAATAATTATTTATTCCAACTAAATGATATTTAATTAATCACATGAATTATATAGCCATGTCAAATTATCATTTTATCCTTACATATTTATTTGACAATTATGATCTTATTAATTGTCCTTATAAATAAATGTGTATGTTAAATAAATAATTATTTAAACTTATCTTGGAAGCAACATCATTCACTCGTTATCATAGAATAGATTTAGGAACCGATGAAATTATGATTTCAAGTTTGAATAAAGCATTCATACATTAATTAACCCTTTAATTAATTATAAATATTTATTAATCTCAAAGTCACTCTACTATAGACATAAGACTTAAATGTCGAACATTATAGCTAATATTTACCCAAAAAAATGTATGTGAGTAATATATTGATGTAACCATTATGCGTAGCTTAATCCTCTATAGTTAGTTCATAATACGATCAAAGCCATTAAGTCTTTTTTACCTCCTATATTACATCTTTTCCTTAAATATCTACAACGTATATGAATAACTATCTATAATTATATTATAGATTGTACACAATTATCTAAGCTCTGGATCTCTAAAAAAGGAACTGATATTTAACATACGCGAACAGATAGAGAGAATTCCATCTCTCATGAGATAACATGTCACCCCACCATAAACGTCGATATACCTACATACAAGGAGTCTTAGCCCATCAATATGAGTATCGTCGAGCAAGTAAAACACCAAGGTACTAAAGTACCAAGGTGCTATAGTAAAGGACCAACTAAATTATTCAAGATTAAAATCTCCCCTCACATGATCATTGGATGAAATATGTAGAAACATTTGTGGGTAAACAAATATTAGAAGTGCTTCTAATATGTCAAATCCAATCTCGTATGATAAATTATTATATAAAATACACCTAATTAAATGTCACCTTATGAGTTACCCCATATAAGAGCCATTATATTATAAATGAATATGGGTCGTACTTGTGACTTATTAAAGATCCATTTTATAAACTTTAATTAATCATTGCAGACTACTTTGATTGTTTCACTTAAAACCAATCCTTATGTATATACGCTACATGAAAAAAAATAAATTTTACAATAATTTATATAAAGAATATAATAATACATGTAAATAAATGAAATATTTCTCTTATTTATTTGAATTTTAGCAAATTTTAAATTATATTTTTTTTTGTATATAAGGCTCTATCCTAACATATTCCTACATAGGCACCTTGCCTATGGGCTCTAATTCTACCTCCACGTAGGTTTCTTAACTATGAGAACTCTTATGATCTCGTAACACCTAATTATCTACCATCAAACCAGTATTACGATAAACTTCTAAAATGTTGTAACTCTTCACTTGCCAACATGACATTCTATCTCTTAATAAAACCTCACTTGATTTCACATTTTATACACTCAATCTAGTGTTTGAAAATATGAAAAAGAGACTCTTTAATGTCCTATGTCCTATGTCCTATGTCCTACAAATGACTAATATTTTCCTGACCAAACACTCAAAAGAAAAATAGACTAAGAATGAGCCAGGAAGTCTCAAAAGAACTAGGCAAAGCTTTCCCAAAATTTTAGCCAAACAAACAAGAGAAAATAGAAGGTTTTATAGAAAAATAGTAGACCTTGCTGACCAATTTTAAACTAGCTCCAAGACATTTACATTAAATGTCAACTTTCTATGCAAACATATCCTCAGGATATACAGGAAAGTAAAATGTGTGTGATCAAACTCAATATATGTCTTATTGTGTGCGATTAAGTAAACGTTAATCAATCTTACAAAGTGATGGATAAATACATAAAATAAAATACAGACTTTGTGTTTAGTATATGATAATTATAACATCAATATATATATATATATATATATATATATATATATATATATATATATATATATATATATATATATATCTTTTAGATTAAATAATATTTTTATTTAATTTAAATTTGTAATTTAAAATAAAAGAAAAATAAATATTAACTTCAAACCACCTCATAAATCCCTCACATGTATCTTTGTCTTACATGTTAAGTATATCGTTTTAACATGTTTTACGGTATTCTGAAGCCTTGACTTAGTAAGTAATGAGCAATATCAAATAGAAATTCATGTGGTTTCGTATATGCTATTTTATGTACTTATTTTGTTTTTTTTAATAATGATTACTTAAATATTTTTTCATATATATATAGATACGTATTGTTGTAAGTTGTATAACTTATTTGTTGTAAATTGAACCACTGGTGTGTCGATGTTATAACATGTCTACATTTTTTGGCATAGTATTTTTGAAAAAATAGGTTATTTGTTTAATATAAGTGTTTTTTTGTGTGTGTGAATTATACATTTTATCTATATAAATATTTAATTATTTAACATAAATAAAAATAAAAAAATAATATCAAGAAATTAAACTAAGAAAGATCATTAACCTATAATAATATTACTAAAAGAAAAGATAAAATAACTTTTTTAACAATTAACAACTAAATTGAATGATACTTGTGTTTAAGTTTCCTATTTTGTATTTTAAATATTACATTTTAAAAATATATCTTGGCCTGAAAATTAAAGTTAATATTTTTTAATGCAATTAAATTATAAATAATGAAGACTTTGAATTTAAATTTTTAAATATATTTATAAAATATCGTATTTATTAAAAATTATATTAGGTGGTAATTAATACATATTTATTTAGTTTTATATTTTAAAATTTTAATTTTTAATTAAAAATATTGTAGATGCATATAAAATTGAATCTGACTTTTTTATAGGTATTTTTATTTGTTTAGGTACCTTTGTAACAATATTATCAATAGATGTGAGACTTAAAAATTAACTTACACTACTTTTTGTACGAATTAAGATATATTTAACAAAATAAACATGTTGGTTGGCTCAAAGGAAAGATAAACTTGTGGTAGTTGTAGGATTACTTTTATCTTTCTCATTGTACTACTTGAAGTAATAGAAATAAAAAAAAATATTTAGGTAGTTAAATAAAAAATGATATATTCATGAACACATACGAAAATAAATTTAAGTTTTTTAAGGTATTTTTATTTTGCATATTCTAATAATATTTTCAATATCTTATAACTTAAAACAGACAAATATATTAATTACAAGATTTTTATGTAAATTAAAACATATTTGATAATATAGATATGTGAAATTATTACAATTATAAGTATTATCTTTCTCGGTTTGATTTAGATAATAAAAATACAATTTATTTAAGCAGTTAATAAATAAAAAATTTATTTGCATCTAATTTAATTTATACATATGTTAAATAAATAAAATAATTATAATGTAATAGATTTAAAATATCTCATATGAAAATATAAGTTTTTTTAAAAATATAAAATTATAAATTCAAATCTTATTATTATAATAATAAAAATAAAGCTATTTAAGTATTCAATAAATAAATAAAATTATTTAATTGTAATTTGATTTTTACATGAATCAAATAAATCATATACTCATAACTTCGTAAGTAAAAGGATAAGTATATAATACTTGACATAAAATATAAGTTTGAGTGTTGAATACGTTATGTTAGCTAAAAAGAGTATAAAATAAAATAAAAATAAGTTAAATTAAAAAAAATTGGAAGGACGACTATATACATTTATTTCTTCATTTTCTTGAAAGAAAAACTTTATGATAAATATTTCGCGGTAGTTAGATACCATTTATTATTAAATTTTACAATTTAATATTATTAAATATTATTTTTATCTAAACAAAATTTATGATGCTATTTTATTGAAAAATATATTATATAGATATTTTAAATTATGTTATTTATACTACTTAATTTTTTAAACTATAAATGGTGTTATTTAAATTTTTAGCTAAAAAATATCAATTAAAAATAAATTATATTTTTTAATATTTTTATATGAAAATATTATTTATAAAATAATTTTTTAATTAAAATATTATTAAAATAATATATTTATTTAAATAATTAAATAATATAAATGAGATAATATAAAAACATCTATCTGCGTCCCTTTTTCATTTAATTTTTCTATTTTTTTTCTTATGCCTATCTTTTTTTCCCTTTCTCTCTAAGGAATGTCATGTATAATTTTTTGGATTAACTACATTTTATATTGATAATATATAAAATATTGATAACATATAAATTTAATTTTACATATAATTACATTGTTATTCATATATTATGAACATAATTATAATTTTTAAAATATATGTTATTTAGTATATTTTTATCGTTACTCATACGTTAAGAACATAATTACAATAAAATAAATATTTTAGATATTTTATAAATTGTTCTACATGTTGTTGACATAAAACATAATTAATTCTAATTTTCTTGCTAATTAAAGTAGTTAAGTTACTTCTTTTGTTTTATAAAAGGTAGAAGATATTTTATTAATACTCAAATTTGAAAAATACAATAAGACATGTGAAACTTACTCTATATTGACTCTAGAGTTATCAGTGTATTTTTTTATTTTTTATTTTTTATTTATTATTTTTATTCAGTAAGTAATACTTTTAAGATTAAAGTATTAACATATGAATTTTTTTAATAAAAATTGACAAAAAATATTTTTTAGGAATTTTTTTTATGTAAGACCCATTCGAAGAGGACACGTAGATGTCATGCAAGAAAAGGAAGCTAATCAACGAGCACTGCATGTACCAAATAATCCAGGCATTGCCACGTATCGATATAATGTTCAATATGAGTTTCACCATGCAATCAACGAGGGTGTCACGAGTCATTATAGGATTCGTTCATTCTTTCTACCATGGTGCCACGCAATCTAGATCAACGAATCATACCTCACCACGTGGTGGTGACTCAACATGCGTTGACCATGACCAGTCTACCTTGTCATGCATCTTGCACTGATTCATTCATGTTTTTCCCATGCCATGTGTTGCAATCCCATTAGTCAACGCTGTTTAATTTCTTTTTTTTTATCTCAATCTTTGATATGAAGCTGATTTGACGATCTAAATTTCATATAGGTCTAATTTAACCCCTTAATTATCCCAAAAATCCTATGAGCCAAATTTGATATTTTTTATCAATTTTTGGTGCCAAAAAGAGGAAAAAAATACAAAAAAAAGTTTAAAATGAGATACTATTTTTGTGGCGGTTTAAGAGAAAATTGATGCTATAATTTAAAAGATTGATTGTATTTATTCTTCTTTTCTTTTTTTTTTCAATTTTTATGTCTTTCTTTATAAAAAATATGAGATTTATGAACAAAATCATGTCTACATAATTTATTAATCTAATGGTCTTATGGGCCAATTTTTTTACATATGATGGTCTATTATTTTATATCAATTATAATTATAATTTAATTATATTATTTAATCTAATTTTTTTCTATTAATTGTTTAGTCAATAATTAATCTATAGAGGTAAATAAATATATTTTAGAGAGTTATTTAATTGTTTGTTTTTATTAAATAACACATATAGTTTCTAGGCAGAGATTTCTACGTATGTGATACATAATTGATGAACTTAATGAGTAGTATACAATTTAATTGACATGAGAGTATGATTAAGTTAATTATTATATACTGTGTAATTTATTTGAGAAAAAGGAAACATACTAAGTTAGATTCAATTCAATTAATTATGTAATTGATTGATAATTATATTGGAAAGATTTTGGTGATTCGCGTATTTAGAAAATTAGAGGATTAAATATTTTTATATATTTTTAGCTATTAATTTTGAGTTAATTAATTATTGTTATTAGTTTTATAATTCTCTTTATTTTGTTTTCTTAAAATATAAAAAATTATATTTATTTTTTAGTTTTAAAAAATTAACTTATAATAACATAATATCTATATTAACGATTTTTTTATTATTATATTATTTATTTATTATATGTATATTTGTATATTCATCGTATAAAATTTGTGTACAATAATTCAAAAACTAAAAAAACAGAGTACATATATTAGAAAGCAATAGTTCTATTAAAAGAATCATTAAAATATGAGATTCTTTATCTTCCTCATCTGTAAGCATTTTTACTACCGAAAATGATCGCTTAAAGCGTTGTTTCAATGAAATTTTAAGTTGAATAAAACATCAATAACTTGCAAAGTTCTCATAGATATGAAAGTCATAAAAATATACAAATATTTTATTAATAAAAAAAATTTATATCAATAAATATAAATATAAAGATATACTAAATTTGATTTTTGTAAAATTATATCGGATAAAAAAACTACCATAACAATCACAATAAAATTATTTATAAAATAAAAACGAGAAAAAAACAAAAGCAGCAAAATATCCACCGAAAATAGAAAGGGCGGAGAAAACAGAGGTTGCTAAGCTAACTGCGTTAATTCAACGCAGAACACTCACACGGTGGGTCCTACGATTTACACGCGGACACTCCACGGAAAGCCAAGTGTATAAAACAAACAAATGGGCTTCTAACAACATTTCCTTCAATAAAAATAAATCAGATCACTTTCTTATCGGCAAAAAAAAAAAAAAAAAAATTCACAGATCACAATCTCAAAAATTATCTAAAACTTATCTAAAGCTCTAGAAAATCAAATTCCCATTTCAGTTTCATTCTTTCATTGATTGCCTTTCTGATTTCAGAAATCTTCAATCATGGGAACATCCCAGAGTCGAGAAGACCATCTCTCTGATTCAGACGAGTACAATTCTCAAGAAGAACAAGAAGAGGAAGAACAATACGACGACGTCGAGGAAGAATTGAAACCCCAATCTAAATCAAATACCTCAACCTCTCTTGATGATGTCGATAAAAAGCTCAAAGCTCTAAAGCTCAAATACGACCTTTCTTCCCAAAACCCTAATTCCAAGAATCCAGTTAAGCTCTACCTCCATGTGGGTGGTAATACTCCCAATGCAAAGTGGATCATCTCCGATAAGCTCACTTTCTATTCTTTTATTAAGACTTCGAATATCGACGGCGATGATGACGAGGATGATGATGATGATGATGATGCTTATGATGATGAAGTATCGCGAGGTAAGGGACGGTCTATGTTGTGGGTCATGAAGGTGGGCTCGAAAGTTCGATCCAAGGTTTCGACGGAAATGCAATTGAAGATGTTTGGTGATCAACGGCGTGTTGATTTTGTTAGCAAAGGTGTTTGGGCTTTGAAATTTTATACCGATGAGCAGTATAGAAGGTTTGTTACTGAATTTCAGAACTGTTTGTTTGAGAATGTGTATGGAGTTGAGGCTACGGAGGAGAATAAGATTAAGGTTTATGGGAGGGATTTTATTGGTTGGGTTAAGCCGGAGGTGGCTGACGATTCTATGTGGGAGAAATCGGAGGTTGAAGTTGGAGAGCGCCCTGAATCGCATGTGGGGAAGCCGATTCGATCGAGAAGAGACTTGTTGGAGGAGTTTGAAGAGGCTGCTAGTGGTGGAGTTCAAAGCATGACTCTTGGTGCATTGGATAATAGCTTCTTGGTGAATGATAGTGGGGTTCAGGTTTATAGAAATTTGAGTCATGGAATTCATGGGAAGGGTGTTTGTGTGAATTTTGATGGCGGTAATTCGCGAACTGGTTTGGGTTCCAGTACAGGGAAATCAACGCCAAAAAAGGCTTTGTTAATGCGGGCTGAGACTAATATGATGCTAATGAGTCCCTTTAAGGAAGGTAAGCCTCATTCTACTGGTCTTCAACAGCTTGATATTGAGACGGGAAAAATTGTGACTGATTGGAAGTTTGAGAAGGATGGTAATGATATTACAATGAGAGATATCACGAATGATACAAAAGGATCGCAATTGGATCCTTCTGAGTCGACCTTCTTGGGTTTGGATGACAATAGGTTATGTCAATGGGATATGAGAGACAGAAAAGGAATGGTTCAGAATATTGCAAATGCAAAGTCACCTGTGTTACATTGGATACAGGGTCATCAGTTTTCAAGGGGTACAAATTTTCAGTGTTTTGCTACGGCAGGGGATGGGTCTATTGTTGTTGGCTCTATTGATGGGAAGATCAGGTTGTATTCTAAGACATCAATGAGGCAAGCAAAGACTGCTTTTCCTGGGCTTGGATCACCCATTACACATGTTGATGTTACTTATGATGGGAAGTGGGTGTTGGGCACTACTGATACATATTTGATACTTATCTGCACTTTGTTTACTGATAAAGATGGATTGACAAAGACTGGATTTAGTGGCCGAATGGGGAATAAGATATCAGCTCCGAGATTGCTGAAGCTGAATCCTCTGGATTCACATTTGGCTGGCACGGATAATAAGTTTCATGGAGGCCATTTCTCATGGGTAAGAATAGATATATTCTCTCTTAAGTTAGCAATAGTTACTTGCTACATAAATGCTTTGATGCTAAGCAAACTTATTTATATTTGTAGTCTGACTTGTGGTTGCTGTTCCTTTTTGTCTAGCTGTTCAATTAGCTCTTTTGGTATGATGAATCTCATGTGTAATGGGGGTCTTCAATGATATTTCTATAGGCAGTGTGTTACTCGACATAGTTATGATGCTTCTATCATAAATTACTCATCCCTGGCTTTTTCATTAGTTTTAGCTCTTTCATGAGAATGTTTATCTTGTATTCTAAGAAACATAGTTACAGGAATTATTCAGCAGCAGATATGAATTTTCTTTCTGAATGTTAGCTTTTTCTTTTTTTGCTAGCTATTTGTTGTGTCCTAAGTTCTAATAGGATTAGTGATTATTATTGAATGCTAAATATAAATTGGCTTATAAACAAAGTATGGTTCTTAGTGCAGGGAATTCTTTCAAAATCTTTTGTGTAGATATTGGTGATATGTTATATTTCTAAATTATTAGTCCATTAGATAATTAATTATTTTATTTCTATAGTCAGAGATGATAGAAGTTGTCTGACCCATTTATTTTTTTCCTTAGCCACTTGTGGATTAGTTGCAAACAAACACATTACTATAAGTATTAAAAGAGAAGTACATGGTCTCTCAAGTAGTTACCGTTGCTAAATGAGTTATTACTGGTTCTGAACCTTCACTGAAGGTCAAGTATAACCTTTGTTCTCAACACCATGGAATGTAACCACCTAGAGTTATAAAATTTCCTTTGAAAACCTTGGTCCTAACTCCCAAGTTTGATGACCTACTTTTCCCGATATTAGAAGGGAAACAATAGTATAAAAATTTCTATATGTATGTATTTTACAAGAGAAGCTGAAACTGTTAAATTATCTGGATGAGCTTAACATGACTTCGATCGAAGTACTCATTATAACCCAATGAAAACCTTGGTCCTAACTCCCAAATTTGATGACCTACTTTTCCCGACATTAGAAGGGGAACAATAGTATAAAAATTTCTATATGTATGTATTTTACAAGAGAAGCTAAAACTGTTAATTTGTCTGGATGAGCTTAACATGACTTCGATCGAAGTTCTCATTATAACCCAATTATCCCTTATCAGTTTGTTTGGATGAACCTAACATGAGTTTGATCTACAGGTAACTGAAAATGGTAAACAAGAACGCCACCTAGTCGCAACAGTGGGCAAGTTCAGTGTAATATGGGACTTCCAGCAAGTGAAGAACAGTGCACATGCGTGTTACAGAAATCAGCAAGGCCTTAAGAGCTGTTACTGCTACAAGATTGTGTTAAAGGATGAGTCCATTATTGAGAGTCGATTCATGCATGATAAGTTTGCCGTTACTGACTCCCCAGAGGCCCCACTTGTGGTGGCAACCCCTATGAAAGTCAGCTCGATCAGCCTTTCTGGAAAAAGATGAATTTGCTTTACTAGTTTTTTTGTTTTATTTTATAGCTGAGGTAGCAAGATTGTTAAAAGCTGACGTCATTGTCACTCGTAATTATTTTTTTTCTTCCCTTTTTTCTTTCCATTTGTATCTTTTGCTACCTTCTTCTTGAAGTTGCCTAAGCCGTTATGCTTGTTTAGCTAGTTGTAAATCTCAATAGGATAATGTGTTTTTTACTATTGTATTAGGGATATTTCATATTTGTCCATTTTTAAAGGGTGTTTTTCGGTTGCTTGATTTTAACTTGGTGGAAGTATAGTTTCTCGTTGAAAAACCTCAAAATATATACGTATTAAAAAATTTTAGGTTAGCCAAAATAATAACTAAAATTAAAAAAATACATCAGCTAAATTTTTTTAAATGTTAAGCAAAGCTGATAGATTTATTTATTTATTAATAAATCAAACATTATGCTACCAGATTTTAATGCTGAAAATACATTAAAAAAAAGGAGCTAGAGCTCAAACACGTTTTAAAAAAAATAACTAACTAATAAAACAAAACCTACCGGACATTAATAATGGGATAAAATTTTATTAAATTTTAACTAAATTTATATATATAGGTTTTTAAATCTTTAATTAGAATTTTATACATAAATTTTTAAATTTTTACATCTTATAATTTAATCTTAAATTTTTAAAATTTTACATAAATTTTAATTTTATTACTAAAATACATAATTATGAATAAATAACATAAACCTGAACGAACAAAATGTTGAATTGAATCATGTGAAGTTTAAAAATTTAAAAATTTAAAGATTTATACCTCAAGTTATAAAAATCTGAATAACTAATTAAACGTTTGAAAAGTTTAAAATTTATGTTTAAATTTAATTAAAATATATTTAACGTTCATAATAGGATTCTAGCAAGTATCACACAACTTCACCAGGTCTCTACCCAAGGTTGACAATAGAGGCATGAGTGAGTCCATAAGGAAATTGATTAAAGACCAAGCTCCTTCCTACTTGGTCTTCCAAATTTTCCAAATTCCAGGGACAAAAAGGTACTGGTAGCTCTTCACCACTCACATTTCCATACAATCTTCTAAAGAGCTTATCACCTTAGCAATCAAGTAATAACTCACAACAATGGAAGTAATAGATTCAACAGGACAAAACATCTCCTTCGCGCAATAGTACTACAAACAGGACGGAGCTCCACCACCACGCACCGGCTCCGAGGCAAAGAACATTTCATAGCCACCACACCATTCAAACATCTCCATAAAAATGGTGCAACCTTGGAGCAACTCCTAACCTCCAAACTATTTCATACCTTGTTATTAGCACAAAGTCTATCACCACCACTAACTATATTAGAGCGAAAGTCATTAACTCAATTTAAGGTTAACTTAAGAGCTATATGATATGCAGACTTAACCAATAGCACTCACATTGTTTAAAATTCCAAATTAGAGTATCATAGCCATGCCTTGGATCAAGTTTACTTCCAAGAATAGCTTCAGCTTCCTTATGACTGAACAAACTCCATACAATGGCCACCTTTCGGCTTTTTCAGTATCCAGTGTCTTCATCAATAAGTTATTTTCTTCAAAACCAAAATCTGGGTGGCTCAACATCATAAGCGTCAGAATCTTGTCGCATTGAATACTTGTCTATAGATGTGATAACTTTTCAAACCAAAATGGATGGTTCAGATTAATAACCTACACCTCCAACAATTTGTTTGTAGTTAGTGCGAAACTACGAGGGAAAGAAAATGAAACAGTAATCTTTTTATTCCTCAACCAATTCTGATACAGAAGCTATCCTTACACACACTAACCAATCATTTTCTAACTCATCCACTGTTTAGTAGTTCATGTGATAATCACTATTTGCAATACCACCATTACACCACCAAAGAGTTCGAATGAACTTGTCCACCAGCCATACTTACAGAATGCAGCAGCAGCAAGCCTTAAATCTTACCAGAGACGAATTTTTATCAAGCAAGGAACGGCTGAGTCCTGTGACATGATCAAAATCTTTCACTGACATGATTTCTGCTTGATATTGGCTTACATCTTCATTAGTTACACAATTGATAAGAGTATGGCTTCGTCCTGTGTCATTATTAAAGTCCTCAAAGTCTTTTTCTGACCATAATTCTGCTTGATATTGGCTTGCACCTTCATCAGTATCACAAAGGATAATAGATTTGGCTGAATGGCTGCATTCAATGTCATCATCAAATTCTTCAAAGTCTTTGTCAGACACAATATCTGCTTGATATTGGCTGATTTCTTCATCAGTATCAGAAAGGATAACAAAATAGTTGCATCCACTGTCATTGTTAAAGTCCTCAAAATCTTTTTCAGATCCAATCTCTGCGTGACATTGACTTCCATCTTCATCAGTATCATAAAGTATGACAGAATCATCATTGGCTATTAATGCAGCATTATGAGTGATTCCACAATCAAAATACAAATCCCATGGCAGTATCACTCCTATCTTCTTTACAGTCATGCCAAACCCAGGCTTCATAAAAACTACAACTTTGTCACCACCCTCAAAGCCGTGCCAAAAACATTGGAAATGACCCAACCACACTTGATCTCCTCGACATTCCAAAGAATGAAATGTATACGCATCAAAGGTTAAGAAAAGATCCATTTGTAAGATTATTCACACATAAAGATGAAACTGCTAGATGGTCTACAGGAAAAGAACAAACAATGCCCACAGCCAAGCCTGCTAAATTTGAGTTAAATATCTGAGGCATTTCAAAAGAAGTTAAATTTCCCTCACTAACATAGGTGAAGCATTCAGGAATATCATCACCCGGGAAACATATCTTCGAATCTCCAGCAGCTGTAGCCCAACCCTGTACCAAGAAAGGCACACTGTTGGATCAGAAAAAATATATTTTTATATGACATGGGGAGTGACCAAAAATATTTATTTTTTTTATTTTTTTGTGTTGGGGATATGGTGAAGCAGAGTGAAACCTGTACAATGGTCTGCTTGAAATTAGTAGAGATATTCTTACAACCTTCCATACTAACAAAGACTGTTCTGGACTGTGATAACTGATCCAAACCTGGAACCTCAACAAGTTGCTTGCAATTTGGTAATGCCAAATGATACATTGTTGGATATTCTGATACATTTGGCATTCTTTCTAATGAAACGCAATTACGTGCCGAGAGACCAACTAGGTTTGGTGGTAAATCCAAAATGTGTTGTAATTGTGCATTGCCATCTAAAATAAGTGTTTCAAGTTCGGATAGACCAATCAGGCTAGGTGCAAGGCCATGAAAGTGGTTGTTCTTTAAGTCTAATGACTTCAAAGAATGCAGGTTCCACAGTTCCTTAGGAACTACATCATCCGTTAAATTGCAATCATTTAGATGCAACAACCTTAGGCAGGACAACCATTGAATTGAAGGAGGTAAAAGATTGAATGATTTGGGGCACTTTGCTGGCTTCACCCATGACATATGGATAAAGGTAATGGATTATATTTTTCTCCTTTCAAGCCATTTAAAGATAAGATTACAAGATTCTTCAGCTGCCCTATGGTAGGTGGTAGTTTTGTTATTCCAGTGTCATCAACTACAAGATTTCTTAAGGAAACCATTTCTCCTATAGCCTCATCCAATATGTCAATCATTGAACAGCAAGAAAGATCAAGAAATTCTAGTGATTTTAAATTGTAGAAGCTTTTCGGAAGGTTCTTAAGGATCTTGCATCCTTTCAGATTTAGCAACTCTAGTCTTTCAAGATGTCCAATTGAACGGTGAATCACTTGTAGCTTTTCACAGTCTTCGAGGATTAACTCCTTAAGATTAGAGAGTTTTGAAAAGTCAGGACTTCGTGTTAGGTGAGAGGAATGACCAAGATTTAGAATCTTCAATCTCACAAGCAACTGCAACCGAAATAATTTAATAAACATCATGTAGTGTAAAGTGGCATAGTAAATTCACATTAAATTTTAAGAATGAAAAGCATTAAGATGTTGGTAACATCATACCTTGGGGTCCTTCCAAACTTGTCTGAGGTTGCTATATTGAAGGTCAAGTACGACAAGATTTTCTTGATAAAATTCGTTTGGAATGGACTGTAAAGAACAACCATGCCAACAAAGCCATCTCAATTCCTTGGAAAAGTATATATAACTCCCTGCAACTTGCACATAGTTGAGCTGTAGCAATCGTAGTCTTGGCATATTCTCAAATGCTTTTGAACTGAACATAATGCTGCTCAATGTATCCATATTAAGGGTAAGTCCTTTTGTTTCTTCACTTCCCTATAAACATAGAGCACTAGTTAAGATATATTTAAGCCTTGACGGTAGAAAAAAGAATTAGGTTATCATCGTTTAACAAAATTATCCATGCATATGAACAATTTATTTCGATTAGAACAATAACATTGCATTAATTGCAAAGCTACATAATCCATACTACTATTCCCCTCCCAAAAAAATAAGAACACTAGTACACCAAAAACCATTAGCTCTAGTTGTTGTGAATGTAATGACTCAAATAAATAAATCATAAAAATCTACTTACAGTTTGTTTTGTTAGCACATCAACTGCATCTTGTTGAAACCATAGCCTACTCCATTTTCCAGGCTGTTTCGGAAATCTTTGCTTTATAATATTGGTTCCAGTTTCTCGTAGCAAATCATGCATCATAATCTCATTATCCCAACCGAGAGTTATAAGGCGCCGTTCAAGAAGGGTGCTGATTTCTATTTCTGTCTGAAAACCACAACCATTCAATATCTCTATGACATAATCCTTATCCATGCCAATGAAGAAACAACATATATCGAGGAATACATCCTTTGTTTTGAAATCACTTAAAGCATCATAGCTGATCTTAAGCTTTTTCAAAATTTTGTCATCTGGAGTTGTTTTCAATTTCTCCAAAGCACTACTCCACTCTTTTTTACTCCTGCCATGCAAAAGAGAACCCAATATTTCAAGAGCTAGTGGCAAACCCTTGCAATGTTCAACTACACTTTGAGAAAGTTCAGAGTATCCTTCATCAGAATATCCTCTTCTAAAGGCATGCCAACTGAAGAGCTCAAGAGATTCGGTGCCACTCATTTCCTGTGGCTCATATATAGCATCCACATTAAGCAGCTTTAACAATTGCTTATCCCTGGTTGTTACTACGATTCTACTTCCAGGACCAAACCATTTGTGACTTCTATGTTGAATATTGGCTCTAAAAGTAACAAATTAGTGGCATAATTTAGGGAAATTAGTGGCTTAATTAGTGACATGATTTAAGGAAATTAGTGGCATAATTTAAGGAAATTAGTGCCTAATTTATGGCTTAAATTATGGCACAATTTAGGGAAAGGGAGCCTTGCTTCATCTATAAATAGGGAAGAGTTCATGCATTGAAGAACAAGACAAAAATCAGAAAAATCAAAGAGAGCATAAGCAAACTCAAAGAGAGAAAATACTTGTGAATTTGAGAGTTTTCTATAAGTTTGGGGAAACACTTGAAAGATATTATTAGTGAGGAAATCTGTATCTGTATTCTGTATATTTCTTACTCAGTTCAAATAATATTTGCTGCCTCCCGTGTACCTAGGCGAATTACGGAACCACGTAAATTCTGTGTGTTCATTTTATCGCTTTGATATATTCATACATCGCTATTTATTGCTTCCACCACAACAAATTGGTATCAGAGCCAAATTTAGCAGTATTATATATCAAATCGAAGCTCTCAACGAGATGAACACAACGGTGAAAGAATCGGTAAAATCGGAAGTCAGAATCATCGCCAGAAGCTGCCGAAGTGCTGCTGCCAACAACTGAGTCAACTCACTGAGTTGGACCGAGTCAACTCAATCACTAGTGATATTTGGACCGAGTTGGTCCGTTTTTCATCCGTTTTCAGTTGAGTTCGATCTATTCCTAGCTAATTGGACCATTCCGGATTCAACTGCGGACTCCGTTTTTTCAAATAAGGTATAAAATTTGAAATAAAACATTGTTTTAAGTTGTAAGTACAAAATTTCTGTTATCTGCTTGTACTTATGGCTGATAAAAGAGAGATCGAAGAAGGTGAACAAGTTGACCATAGAATTTATGGCAAGCCAAGTTGTTCTACTCGAAGAACTATGTTGTCCAACGCAAAGTTTGAGGTGGAGAAATTCGACGGTACCAATAACTTTGGCATGTGGCAATGTGAGGTATTAGATCTATTGTTTTGAGAAGGATCTAATATAACCTTGGAGACTAGGCCAGGAGATTATTCAAATGAAGATTGGAATTATGTAAACCGACAAGCTTGTGGCACAATTCGACTGTGCTTAGGAAAAGATCAGAAGTACTTTGTCATGAAAGAGAATGTAGTCGTATTTCTCTGGAAGAAACTAGAGGACAAGTACATGACGAAAAGTATTGAAAACAGACTCTACTTGAAGAAGAAACTTTTCCGTTTCCAATACAAGAAAGGTACCTCTATGATTGAGCACTTAGATAATTTCAATAAAATTTTGGCCGATCTGCAAAATTTAGATGTTGAAATTATCGATGAAAATAAAGCTTTGTTGTTGCTGAATTCATTACCTGAGAGCTATGAGCATGTAACCACAACCTTGTTATATGGAAAGGATGAGGTTAAGTTCGTAGATGTTTCAAATGCTTTGGTAAATAACGAGTACCGGAAGAAGGATCAACATGATCACAGAGACTCAATATCAGAAGCATTGACGGCATCCAGAGGTAGGACTAACAACAAAAAATCTGACAGATCAAATAATAGGGGGCAATCCAGATCAAAGTCCAGAGGAGAGTCATCTAGAAGACGTCCTGCGAAGGACGAGTATGCCTATTGTCACCAGAAAGGGCACTGGAAGAAAGATTGTCCAAACAAGGACAAGTCAAATGCAAATGTTGCACAAAAGGGCGATGAAGATGAAGAATCAACCTTTTCAGTTTCATCATCAAAAACCTACTCAGATAAGTGGATCCTTGATTCTGGATGTTCTTATCATATGTGTCCAAACAGACATTGGTTTTCGAGTTTTGAAGAGCTCAATGGAGGAGTTGTGCTTATGGGCAACGACAATGCCTGTCAGACAAAAGGGATCGGAACAGTACGACTAAAGATGCACGATGGTACAATCAGACGACTTACAAATGTAAGGTATATTCCTAACCTAAAGAAAAACCTTATTTCTTTAGGTGTTCTAGATTCTGATGGTTACAAGGTAATATTGGAAAATGAAGTCTTGAAAGTTGTACGAGGTGCATTTGTAGCGATGAAGGGTACTCAGAAGGCGAACTTGTATTTCCTAGATGGGAGTACTGTTACAGGAAGAGCAGCTGTCTCAAGTAGTTCTGAAGAAAAGACAAATGATTCTTCCCGCTTGTGGCATGTCCGTGAAAAGGCTTTGCAAGGCTTAATGAAGTAAGGTCTTTTGAAAGGTGCCAAGACTGGAAAGTTTGATTTTTGTGAGCATTGTATAATGGGAAAACAAACAAGAGTCAAGTTCGACACTGCCATTCATCGTACTAAGGGATCTCTTGATTATATTCACACGGATGTCTGGGGACCTTCAAAGAATGCTTCACTTGGAGGTAAACGCTGGTTTGTGACTTTTATTGATGATTTCTCTAGATATGTCTGGATATACACCATGAGTCACAAAGATGAAGTTCTGGATATCTTTCTTAAATGGAAGAAAATGATTGAGACTCAGACAGGCAGGAAAATTAAAAGGCTCAGATCTGATAATGGTGGCGAGTATAAATCAGATCCCTTCTTTAAAGTTTGTCAAGATGAAGGGATAATCAGACATTTTTCAGTTCCTCGTACACCACAACAGAATGGAGTTGCAGAACGAATGAATCGTACTTTGGTTGAGAAAGTTCGATGTATGCTATCTAAATCCAAATTGAGTAAGGCATTTTGGGCTGAGGCTTTGTCATATGCAACTCATATAGTCAACAGACTTCCTGCGACTGCATTAGATGGGAAAACTCCTAAAGAGGTATGGTCTGGATAGCCTGCTACTAATTATGATTCATTGCGAATATTTGGATGTCCAGCATATTTTCATGTTAGTGAATCCAAACTGGATCCTAGAGCAAAGAAAACTGTTTTCTTGGGCTTTAAGGAAGGAGTTAAAGGATTTCGACTTTGGTGTGGTGAATCCAAGAAGATCGTCTTAAGCTGAGATGTTACATTCGACGAGTCTGTTATGCTGAGATAGACAAATTTAGAGAAAGAGAATGAAAGTCCAAATACTCTTTCTAAGGTGATGCTTGAGACTCTGGAAGATGCAGAAAAGATTGCACCGACTACCGATCGTGGTGAAGATGAAATTAATGATCAAGAAGAGATCTCAGTTGAGGTGGAGGCTTTCTCACCATCACCACCTATCAATCAGCAGCCAGAATCTATTGTCATTACTCGACCGAGAAGGGAGATTAGAAAGCCTACCAGATACACAGACATGGTAGCATTCGCACTTCCAGTAATTGATGATGATGTCCCATGCACTTACAGTGAATCCGTGCAGAGAGTTGATAGTATGAAATGGAAGATGGCAATGGATGAAGAGATGAAGTCTCTACACCAAAATCAGACTTGGGAGTTGGTTCAACTTCCCAAAGGAAAGAAAACTATTGGCTGTAAATGGGTCTATGCCAAAAAGAAAGGTGTTCCTGGTAAAGACAATATCAGATACAAAGCCAGACTGGTAGCAAAAGGCTATGCTCAGAAAGAAGGAATAGACTACAATGAGGTATTCTCACCTGTTGTTAAGCATTCATCTATTCGGATACTATTGGCTTTGGTAGCACAGTTTGATCTCGAGTTAGCTCAACTCGATGTCCAAACAGCTTTTCTCCATGGTACTTTGAACGAAGAAATCTACATGTCTCAACCGGATGGCTTCAAAATTCCAAGACGAGAGAATTGGGCTTGCAAGCTGAGCAAGTCAATTTACCGTTTGAAGCAATCACCGCGACAATGGTACAAGCGCTTTGATAGTTTCATTAGAGAGCAGAAGTACACACGCAGTCAGTTTGATCACTGTGTATACTTTCGGAAACTCCAAGACGGTACCTTCATTTATTTGCTCTTATATGTTGATGATATGTTGATTGCATCTAAGAGTAAGGTGGAGATCGACAGATTGAAGGCTCTGTTGAGTTCAGAATTTGAAATGAAAGATCTTAGAGAAGCTAAGAAAATTCTTGGGATGGAAATCACAACAGATAGAGTTGCAAGCACAGTCTGTTTGACACAGACTCAGTATCTGAAGAAAGTACTACAAAGGTTTGACATTGATGAAAAAACCAAACCAGTAAGTACACCGCTTGCTCCTCACTTTCAATTGAGTGCATTGATGTCACCTAGCACCACCGATGAGAAGAAGCAAATGGAACGTGTTCCATATGCAAATGTTGTTGGTGCCTTGATGTATGCAATGGTTTGCACCAGACCTGATATTTCCCACGCTGTTAGTATGGTGAGTCGGTACATGCATAATGCCGGTAAAGGACACTGGAAAGTAGTGAAGTGGATTCTACGGTACATCTATGGTACTGTGGATATTGGTTTGAAGTTTGAAAGAGACAAGACTGAAGGCAAACAACTAGTTGGATATGTGGATTCTGACTATGCTGGAGATCTGGATCTGGAGATCTGGATAAGCGTCGATCTACAACTGGTTATGTGTTCACAATGGCAGGAGGACCAGTTTGTTGGAGATCAACATTGCAGTCAACTGTAGCTTTGTCTACTATAGAGGCAGAGTATATGCTTGTAACAGAAGCATTCAAAGAAGCTATCTGGCTTCTCGGGTTGACCAAGGATGTGGGTATTGTTCAGAAGAACGTGAAGGTTTTTTGCGACAGCCAGAGTACCATTTGTTTGGCAAAGAACCAAGTTCATCATGGTCATACCAAGCACATCGATGTTCGATTTCATTTTGTTCGGGAAATCATCGAAGAAGGGAATGTTATACTCCAGAAAGTCGAAACTACAGATAACCCTGCAGATATGCTTACAAACGTAGTTACAGGGATCAAGTTTCAACATTTCTTGAACTTGATCAACATCTCTCAAGCTTAGAGCGCCTATGGCGCATTTGGAGGCAGCGTTATGAACTTTTTCGCCAAGGTAGAGATTGTTGAATATTGGGACTAAAAGTAACAAATTAGTGGCATAATTTAGGGAAATTTGTGGCCTAATTTGTGGCATGATTTAAGGAAATTAGTGGCATAATTTAAGGAAATTAGTGGCCTAATTTTAGGCTTAAATTATGGCATAATTTAAGAAAAGGGAGTCTTGTTTCATCTATAAATAGGGAAGAGTTCATGCATTGAAGAACAAGGCAAAAAATCAGAAAAATCAAAGAGAGCATAAGCAAACTCAAAGAGAGAAAATACTTATGAGTTTGAGAGTTTTCTATAAATTTAGGGAAACACTTGAGAAATATTATTAGTGAAAAAATTTGTATCTGTATTTTGTATATTTCCTACTCAATTCAAATAATATCTACTGACTCCCGTGTACCTAGGCAAATTGCCGAACCACGTAAATTCTATGTGTTCATTTTATCGCTTTGATATATTCATACACCGCTATTTATTGCTTCCTCCCACAACAACAACCTTAGGCAGGACAACCATTGAATTGAAGGAGGTAAAAGATTGAATGATTTGGGGCACTTTGCTGGCTTCACCCATGACATATGGATAAAGGTAATGGATTATATTTTTCTCCTTTCAAGCCATTTAAAGATAAGATTACAAGATTCTTCAGCTGCCCTATGGTAGGTGGTAGTTTTGTTATTCCAGTGTCATCAACTACAAGATTTCTTAAGGAAACCATTTCTCCTATAGCCTCATCCAATATGTCCTTAAGATCAAGAAATTCTAGTGATTTTAAATTGTAGAAGCTTTTCGGAAGGTTCTTAAGGATCTTGCATCCTTTCAGATTTAGCAACTCTAGTCTTTCAATATGTCCAATTGAATGGTGAATCACTTGTAGCTTTTCACAGTCCTCGAGGATTAACTCCTTAAGATTAGGGAGTTTTGAAAAGTCAGGACTTCGTGTTAGGTGAGAGGAATGACCAAGATTTAGAATCTTCAATCTCACAAGCAACTGCAACCGAAATAATTTAATAAACATCATGTAGTATAAAGTGGCATAGTAAATTCACATTAAATTTTAAGAATGAAAAGCATTAAGATGTTGGTAACATCATACCTTGGGGTCCTTCCAAACTTGTCTGAGGTTGCTATATTGAAGGTCAAGTACGACAAGATTTTCTTGATAAAATTCGTTTGGAATGGACTGTAAAGAACAACCATGCCAACAAAGCCATCTCAATTCCTTGGAAAAGTATATATAACTCCCTGCAACTTGCACATAGTTGAGCTGTAGCAATCGTAGTCTTGGCATATTCTCAAATGCTTTTGAACTGAACATAATGCTGCTCAATGTATCCATATTAAGGGTAAGTCCTTCTGTTTCTTCACTTCCCTATAAACATAGAGCACTAGTTAAGATATATTTAAGCCTTGACGGTAGAAAAAAGAATTAGGTTATCATCGTTTAACAAAATTATCCATGCATATGAACAATTTATTTCGATTAGAACAATAACATTGCATTAATTGCAAAGCTACATAATCCATACTACTATTCCCCTCCCAAAAAAATAAGAACACTAGTACACCAAAAACCATTAGCTGTAGTTGTTGTGAATGTAATGACTCAAATAAATAAATCATAAAAATCTACTTACAGTTTGTTTTGTTAGCACATCAACTGCATCTTGTTGAAACCATAGCCTACTCCATTTTCCAGGCTGTTTCGGAAATCTTTCCTTTATAATATTGGTTCCAGTTTCTCGTAGCAAATCATGCATCATAATCTCATTATCCCAACCGAGAGTTATAAGGCGCCGTTCAAGAAGGGTGCTGATTTCTATTTCTGTCTGAAAACCACAACCATTCAATATCTCTATGACATAATCCTTATCCATGCCAATGAAGAAACAACATATATCGAGGAATACATCCTTTGTTTTGAAATCACTTAAAGCATCATAACTGATCTTAAGCTTTTTCAAAATTTTGTCATCTGGAGTTGTTTTCAATTTCTCCAAAGCACTACTCCACTCTTTTTTACTCCTGCCATGCAAAAAAGAACCCAATATTTCAAGAGCTAGTGGCAAACCCTTGCAATGTTCAACTACACTTTGAGAAAGTTCAGAGTATCCTTCATCAGAATATCCTCTTCTAAAGGCATGCCAACTGAAGAGCTCAAGAGATTCGGTGCCACTCATTTCCTGTGGCTCATATATAGCATCCACATTAAGCAGCTTTAACAATTGCTTATCCCTGGTTGTTACTACGATTCTACTTCCAGGACCAAACCATTTGTGACTTCTAGCCAATGCATTCAATTGCTCCAACTCATCCGTGTCGTCAATAATAACAAGTACCCTTCTACCACTAAGTCTCTTTATGATCATATTGATTCCTGCATTAACATCTTCTATCTCTACTTTGATTTTCAAGGTGTTAGAAATAAGTTGCTCTTGCAATTTGAGATGTTCATTTGACAGCTTAGCCTCTTTAACATTTCCAAGAAAACTTGCACCTTCAAAACTGTGGTTATATTGATTATAAATAGCTTTAGCAATGGTTGTCTTACCAATTCCACCCATTCCTCAAATTCCTAACATTCGAACATCATCTAATCCCACACGCAACAGTGAAGAAATATCTTGCATACGAGACTTCAATCCAATTGGGTAAAGAGTCACAAATAAGTGCATATTGTTCAACCGTCTTGAGACCTCTTCGACGATTACATTGACAAATTTTTCTTGATTCCTAAAAATTATTTTCAAAAGTTGAATCTCAATGTATCCAACCAGATAAACTGATTATATATGAACTGTTTTATGAACTAAACTTTTAAATAGTATGAGCAAATCAAAGCATAAAATTTATTACTAATTTGTTTTGATCACTCTGTATTCTGTATTCACTGTCTCAAGTCATGATCTTGTTAAAAAATTTAATTTGTAGTCATAAGAAATATTATCCTAAAACTAAGCTCAGAATTACATGTTTAAGTAAGATTTTTTTTTCCTCATCTCCTCGTATTATCTACTTTCCAATTCATAAAAATCCTTTACCTCATGTAAGGCTATTCACAAAGAATATTTAACAAAAGCAACAACAATAATAAGAAAAGCACATGTATTGTCAACTTACTCATCAGTAGAGTCCCTAAGATGCCACCCAGATGAATTTGCAGCTTCAGTAAGAGCTGCTCTCCATCTCAGAACCTTGTCTTTGTCTTTAGGGAGTTGGTGATTGTGTACTTTCAATGCTTCTCCAAAACTACCAGTCTGTTTCCTAACTTCAGAGGGATCAATGTCAAAAAGAACGGGAAATACACTCTGCTGCAATGTTCTTCTGCCCTCCATGATCTGTACCAACTCCTCCAGACACCAACTTGAATTTGCATAGTTTCTCGAAAAAACAATGACTGATATCTTTGACCCTTTGATTGCACGCACTAGTTCTTCAGGAATATCATTAAGGGGAAAACATTAAAGGAAAATTATCTATACTTGACTAGTTGGTATGAATTTGATTTCTAGTAAGCAGATAGTAACCCTCCACCCTCTCAGAGGCTGTGGAATTTCACATTATTTTTAATCCTTGGACAATTCAATCATAAGGGGAAAAAATAACAGAAAAAAGAAAATGAATATTCAAACCAAATCCAACTTAGATTAATAGATTTCTTCATTTAGTGAGGAGAGACATAAAAAACAGTTGTTTAGGCATTTTAGCAAACACCATATAGACAAGTAACTAAAAGTAAAGAAATCGATGTTCAAAATTAAGTTAAGACAACTTGTGTCTGGTCCTACACCAATTCCCAATTTTCAAACTCCTTGTTAAAGGAGTGTTGTTGGCTGAGTCTGTTATTGTGTTCCTGGAGGTGTTTCACTGCTCTTTGACTACCTCGATTACGCTGGTGAGCAAATGGAATCACAACCCTCCTGCAATTTTTCTATAAATACATATTAATTTAAAAATGTATTTTTTATTACATTTTGATGCATGTATTTGTCTACATATCATGATATAATTGATTTATGTTATTAAATGGTTACATAATTACTTCAACGTCTCACATTTTTAATTTAGCATTCATTTTAACGTTAATACATTATTTGATACATACAACAACTTGATACATATAACATTATTCATTAATTTAAGTGAAATATATTTTTCGTTTTCTTTCAAAGTTGTGCTCTAATCTATAACCATTATGTATTATAATTTTAGGTAAAAATTTATTAATCTTCGATTAATATTTTTTTTTAATTTATCAATATTTTTATTTTTCTAATTGAAATATGAATAAACAAATTTATCTGTTCTTTAATGATTTTTAAGTAAAATGAAATTAAAAGATTTTAATTACGTCTACATGAGAAGATACACTTGTAGTTAATCACCTCGATTAGATTACTACAATCATTAATGTTATTGAAAAAGCCTAAATTAATTAAACATATTGGATTTTTATTAGCTCTTTTATGTTTTGCTTCAAGATATTGACAAAGATGAGTGAAAGATATTTAAGTAGTTCAAAATGGCTAAAATCTTCGTGTGTAAGTAGTAGTAAATAACACGTAATAATTCATACTAATTAACTAATAAAACATTATTATCTCCTTATTTATGATTATTTTTACTGCTATTATATGACAAATAACAAAGAAATATGTAATTTCAGTCATACAAGAAAAAACTACTTCTGGCTCTGCCCTAGTTATATGGCTGGATATTGGTAGAATTTCATTCACTGGGTAACTTTCTTTGCTAATCAAGATAGAATCTGTAGATGCATAGGTTTATGGTGCTTTTGTTAGTATTATTTTGCTTAGTTTTGTTGTCTTTAGGTTGTAATTGATGCACTACGCCATTAATTTTTTTTTTTTCAACTTTAATTATTTTGTTGTTAATTTTATGATAATACGTTTACTTTAATCTCTTCCCAAAACATACATCCAATTGATGGTAGCATTAGTGGATAATTGATCTTGCTAATAAGTTCCATTAGTTTTATTTTCTCTGATTATTAATGGAGTTCCTGTCTTAAATTATTTGTGTTTATGAGTTATAAATTTTTGTTTTAAGGTTTCTACTTAATTTTTCACTGGACATGTTTAATAAACATTGGTTTATAAATTTTCTCGTATATTCTCAGGTATATGATATCATGGGTATGGTTTCTACTTAAAATTGTATTATTATAAATGTTTTCCTAATTTGATATCTTGGTAATTAGAAAAAAAAATCAGTGAAATGCACGTGTATGCAATTCTTAATTAAAAAGTTAAAATTATCATTAATTAAAATAAACTAACTAAATGACATATTATTTAATTTAATGCATTTTTTAAAAAGAAATCAATCTTTAGGTAAGGCGATGTAGAAAAGGAATTGCAGAAGTACAACATGCATAGACAACAAGAACACGAGTAAGGAAGCACGATCATTAATAAAGTTTGAGAAAGTAAGTGTCGGGAAAAATTAGATGATTATAAAGAAATAAATTCCACAAATCTAGTATAACTTTTCAAACTAAAATAAAATAAAAATAATACTAAAGATTTTTTGTGTGAAAAAACATTTCTAAATGAAAATAACAACCACGAAACTCGTAAGCCACTTAAAACTTCCATTATAATAAGATGAGATTACAGACTTCACCTTTAGGTGGATCTCTCACAAAATTACAACAAATATGTATTTTCAATTTGTGGGTAAAACTTCACAAATTAACTCCCTTAATTTTTACTCTTTGAGGAAACTCTCTCTGTTTTCTTTCTCTCTACCTTTGATCTATATATTGAGATTAAGACTAAGGCCTTTTATAAAAGGAAATGAGCCTAACATTTTTGACTTTTTTTTTCTTTGTTCTTTTCTTCTTCTTTCGGCACCACCTTTGAATGTTAAATAATCTTCTTCTTTTTTTCTTTACTACTGGCCCATATAGTTGGACCAACAAATTTCCCCCTCCACCTTATGTGGGACATGACTCTTCCACATCTGCAATCTTTTTACAGATAGTAAGTTTTTCTCTAATCACGGCCTTTGTCATCATATCTGCCCCGTTATCATTGGTGTGAACCTTCTCAAATTGTAATAGTTTATGTTCCAACACACCACGAATCCAATGATACATTACGTCGATGTGTTTAGACCTTGAGTGGAAGGTTGGGTTCTTGTTAAGGTGAATTGCACTCTGATTGTCGCAATAAAGAACATAGTTTTCTTAGTTTTGATGCAATTCTTGTAGGAACTTTTTCATCCACAGGATCTCCTTACAACCTTCAATGATTGCAATGTACTCTACTTTTGTGGTACTTAAGGCAATACACTTTTGTAATCATGATTGTCATGAAACAGCTCCCCTTCCAAATGTTATTAGGTACCTGGATATAGATTTCCTCGTATCTACATCGTCAGCCATATCTGAATCTGTATATCCTTCTAATACAGGTTTATTATTACCAAAGTATAAACAATGACTGGAAGTTCCTCTGAGATACCTGAGTATCCATTTGATAGCTGCCCAATGTTCCTTTCAGGATTTGATAGGAATTGGCTCACAATGCCAACATCATGTGCAATGTCTGGTCTGCTGCATACCATAGCGTACATTAGACTACCAACCGCCAATGCATAAGGCACCTTACTCATCTCCAATTTATTCTCTTCACTTGAGGGACTTTGACTCACATTAAGCTTGAAATGGCTCGTAAGTGGACAACTAACAGGTTTAGCTTTGCTCATGTTGAATCTTTCAAGAACTTTTTCAACATACCGTTTTTGGGAGAGCCAGATCCTTTGCTTTTGCCTGTTGCGGGTAATCGTCATGCCAAGAATCTACTTGGCAGGTCCTAAGTCCTTCATTGCAAAGGACTTGCTTAACTCCTTCTTCAACTTGTTAATCTTGTCAGTATTTTGATCTATAATTAACATATCATCGACATAATGCAAAAGAATAATAAAATCACCATTAGAGAATTTCTTTATGAAGAAGCAATGATCAACCATCGCTCTGTTGTATTCATTTTTCTCCATGAATGAGTCAAAAAATTTGTACCACTGCCTTGGTGCTTGCTTCAGACCATACAAGCTCTTCTTTAGTCTGCATACCAACTTCTCTTTTCTTTTGACTTGGAAACCTTTAGGCTGTTCCATATAGATTTCCTCGTCAAGATCACCATGTAAGAATGTAGTCTTTACGTCAAGTTGTTCAACCTCCAAATAAAGGCTAGCTGCCAAACCAAGAACAACTCAGATTGAAGACATTTTAACTACTGGTGAGAATATTTCATCAAAGTCAACACCCTTCTTCTGTTCGAATCCTTTCACAACCAATCTTGCTTTGTAATATGGTTATGAACTTCCTTCTTCACTTTTGATTCTATACACCCACTTGTTCTTGAGAGCTTTTCTTCCCTGTGGTAGTTTCATCAGGTCAAATGTGTGGTTCTCATGCAGAGATTTCATTTCTTCCTGTATGGCTTTTAACCACTCACTCTTATGCTGATCAGTGATAGCTTCGTCATAACTCTCTGGTTTTCCCCCTTCAATGAGCATCACATACTCATTAGAAGAATATATACGACTTGGTTATGGTACTCGGGTAGATCTCCTTGTCTGTACTTCTGGTTGGACTTGTTCAAAAACTTGTTCTGGTTCTGAACTACCAGCTGGTGGATTAACATCATTAGTATCTGGTGCAACTCCCCCATCATCAGGATTTATTGGTAGAGAGACTGGGTTCAGATTAACTAGAATTTCATCTGATTGTGATTTCTCGGATTTCTCAAAATCCTCGATTGTTTGGTCTTTAAGAAACACCACGTCTCTGCTTCTGACAATCCTTTTTCTAATAGGATCCCAAAGTCTGTAGCCAAATTCTTCATGGGCATATCCCATAAAGATACAGTACTTCACTTTTCCATCCAATTTGGACCTCTTATCTCTTGGGATGTGAACAAATGCTCTACAGCCGAATACTTTCAAGTGTTTGTAAGAAACGTCTTTCCCCGTCCAAACTCTTTCTGGTATGTTGTAGTTCAGTGGAATTTATGGAGAAAGGTTGATTAAATTGATTGTTGTCCACATTGCCTCCCCCCAAAAGGAGTTTGGCAGTTTTGCAGTTTTGCATTTGGGAGCATACATCTGACTCTTTCACAGATGGTTCTATTCATTCTCTCCGCGACACCATTGTGTTGAGGTGTCTTTGGTACTAATTTTTCCAACCTGATGCCAAAACTTTTGCAATACTCCTCAAATGGTTTACGATACTTACCACAATTATCTTCACATACACACTTCAAACGTTTTCCAGTTTCTCTCTTCACTTTTACATGAAACTGCTTGAAAACTTTATGCACTTGATCTTTAGTTTTCAAAGCAAAAGTCCATACTTTTCTAGAATTGTCATCAATAAAGGTCACAAAATAGTGAGCACCTCCTAGTGAATTACAACTCATTGTACAGACATCTGTGTGTATTAAATCTAGAATATTTTCCTTTCTAGATGGTGCGAGACTACGAAATGCAACTCTATGTTGTTTTCCCATAATACAGTCAACACAAGTTTGCAAAGGTGTACCTTTCATTCTTGGAAAGAGCTCCTTTTTGGAAAGAATTCTAAGACCTTTGTCACTCATATGGCCGAGTCGCTTATGCCATAACTTGGTAGGAACTTCTTTCCTAGTGGTATTTACTTCTCCTCTACACAGCCTAGCTTCTGTGATGTAGAGTGATGTATCTTTCTTGCCTTTCGCTACTACCAAATTGCCTTTGGTGAGCTTTCACTTTCCTTCACCAAAATAATTATTGTATTCTTCATCATCAAGCATACCAGTAGAGATCAAATTGAGGTGGATCTCAGGAACATGCCTCACATCTTTAAGAAGTAATCTGCATCCAATATTAGTCTCTAGATAAATATTGCCAATGCCCACAATTTTTGATGCATCATCATTTCCCATCCTCACATGTCCAAAATCACCTTGAGTGTAATTTGAGAATAATTCTCGTCGTGAGGTGACATGATAGGAAGTGCCTGAGTCAACTACCCAAGTAGTGTCTTGGCATGCAAGATTGACATAATCAGCATCTCGAACAATGACAACTTCTTTAGTGACAGTTGTGGTGTCATTTGTTTAGGTTTCTACTTCCTGATTTCTGGATTGTTCTGCCTTTAACCTTTTACATTCTCGAATGAAGTGTCTAGGCTTGCCACAATGATGACACTTCTTGTCATACCTTGATCTAGACTTCGACCATCCTCTTTGTTGAATTTGGTTACAGGGATTTCTATTTTTACTTCTCCCGTGCCATTCTTGCTTGCCTTGTTTCTACATGACAAGCGCTTCAGTGTCAGAAGTATATCCTTCATCTTTTCATCGAGACTCTTCGTTTATCATTTTGTCTTTTACCATATCCATGGTAAGCTTTCCGTCAGGAGCTGAGTTGCTAATTGACACAACTAGAGTATCCCAACTTTTTGGTAGAGAGCTCAGCATCAACAATGCTTGTAGCTCGTCATCTACAGTCATCTTCATAGAGTTGAGTTGATCTACAATGCCTTGGAACTCACTTATATGATCTGATACGCTGCTTCCATCTTCATACTTCAAATTGACTAATCGTCGCATCAGATTAGCTTTATTCTGTGCAGTTATCCTCGCATACATTTTCTCCAACTTTTGCCAAAGAATGTAAGCATTGTGTTCATTAGCAAAATTTTGAAAAATGTTCTTGTTGATCCATTGTCTGATTTGAGCAGCACACTTTCAGTTCAGAACGACCCATTCAATGTCTGTACTGGTTACTTCTCCTACGGCATTATAATTGGCTTCCACAGATCTTTAATGTATAAAAGATCCTCCATCTTCGGCTTCCAAATTACATAATTAAATGCGGTCAACTTTATCATATTATTTGTGCTCTCCTCCATTTGAATCTTCAATCAACAGGTTTCGTCAAACTTGGTACTTTTCTGATGATGAATAATACCCACCAAATAGTATCGATGAATAGTACCTTCCGAATATTACTCTGTGAATAATGCGGTTGAATAGTATTTATGAATAGCCCGGTGAATAGTACCACAGATAGTATAATACAGTATATATGAATAGTATGTATATATGAACAATACTCTCATTAAAAATAACCAAAAAACTCTGATACCACTTTGTTAGAAAAAATTAGATGATTGTAAAGAAATAAATTTCACACACCCAAGATAACTTCCCAAACCAAAATAGAATAAAAATAACATCAAAGATTTTTTGCGTGGAAAAACCTTCCTAAATGAAAGTAACAACTACGAGACCAGTAGGCCACTTAAAACTTCCACTATAATAAGATGGGATTACAAACTTCACCTTTAGGTGGATCTCTCACAAAAATACAACAAATATGTATCTTCAATTTGTGGATAAAACTTTACAAAATAGCTCTCTCAATTTTTCCTCTCAGAAAAATCCCTCATAGAAAACTCTCTATGTTTTCTTTCTCTCTACCTTTGATCTATATATTGAGATTAAGACTAAGGCCTTTTATAGAAGGAAGAAAATTGAGAAAGATGAGAGAAAACTGAGATAATACTTATATTTCATACATTTTGTAATCTCTTTTACAATGTAATCTGCTTTTTATAACAGTTTATAAAATTTAGATTAATGCATTTCACTTTGTTTTATATTTAAAAGCTAATTAACTTGCGCCTAACAACATTACTAACAAACTCACAAAACGTAAACCAATAGAAAACAACCCAATTTAACTAATGCTTCTTGTTGCTTCAATTCCTAACATGGCCTACATGAATGGATTGGCTCTCACGGTTGAGTCTTCAACTTAGCTCCCATGGTTGGGCTTTTGACTCAACTCATATGATATAATACCATTGAATGATAGACTCGGCTCACATGTGGCATTTAACTCAACTCACATGATATAATACCTTTAAAGGATAGACTTGTCTCACATGTTCAATCATACATAGGCAGCTCACATGCACAATTCACATTTAAAGGAACGCTTTCTATGACAAGGTAGTTAGCATTCATATGTGCCCCAGTTAGTATCTTAGGCACATCAACTTCCAACTTGATTTTCTCATGCTTAGGCATACCAGTTTCCAACTTGATTCTTTCATCACCATTTCCTTCCTTATCCTCATTGTTAGTGTTAGGAAATTACGCAAATTCTCAATAAGCTTGATTTATGAGAAAGCAAGAATAGAAAAATAACACTCAAATTTAATAACGGAGTTCGGCCAATCTTGCTTACGTCTCCGGACCTGTTACAGATATTTTTACTGAAAGGGAAGAAATTACACAAGGTGTTTATAACACTCACAACTCACAACCCACAACCCAATTATACCCAAGAAAATTACTCTCAATTTTCTCTCACAAAAGCTTTTCTCTCTAAGCTTTTCTCTCAACTAGAATGAACACTTGGATAATTAATTCATTACAATGACACATCTATTTATAGGAAAATTCACTCCTTAAATTAATGGTTCCTTGAATTGCTCCTTGAATTAAGCTCCTTGTTTTGCTCCATGTTTTGCTTCTTAATTTGCTCCTTAAATTAAGGAGCTTTATAGCAATCTCCAACAATCTCCCACTTGAAGACTGATTTCAATATGTCTTCACACCTCGATCAATGCAACATCTTTTCTAGTCTTGTTACTCTAGCAGACCAACTGAAGTTGAGCACAACTTTAGTTTGTTAATAGTCACCACCTTTGTTAACATATCCGCTGGATTTTTGCTTCCTTGAATCTTCTCCAGTATTAACACATCATCTTCTAATAGGGATCTGATGAAGTGATAACGAAGTCCAATATGCTTGGTTCTAGAATGAAATGCTGAATTCTTCGCCAAGTGTATTGCACTTTGACTATCACTGTGTAGAACACTATTCTCCTATTTGAATCCTAGCTCAATTAACAAACCTTGAAGCTATATCATCTCTTTATTGGCTTCATTCACTGCTACATACTCAACCTTTGTAGTGGATAGAGTGACAATTTTCTGTATTTGTGACATCCAACTAACAGCTGTAGTTCCAATAGTAAATATATAATCGATGGTGCTTCTTCAGTGATCAACTTCACCTCCAAAGTCTGCATCTACGTAGCCTTGTACTTTTAATTATCCTTTACTAAAGTACAAACACTTTTCTGTGGTGCCTCATAGATACCTCAAAATCCACTTGACTACTTCAGAATGAGTTTTCTCTAGGTTTGACATAAATCTGCTAACAACTCCCATTGCATGGCCAATGTATGGTCTCGTACAGACCATTGCGTACATCAAACTTCCAATGGCTGAGGCATAAGGAACCTTAGTCATGAAATCTTTCTCTTTCTCTGTCTGAGGGGACTGATCCTTGGATAGGCGAAAGTAACTAGCCAATGGTGTGCTAACTGGCTTGGAGTCGCCCATGTTGAATCTCTACAAAACAAGATTGATGTACTCTGTCTAAGATAACTACAAGGATCCTTTCTTCTTATTTCTTGTGATTTGCATTCCAAAAATCTTCTTTGTTGGACCCAAGTCTTTCATGTCAAACTCCTTTGACAATTACTGCTTCAACCTTCTAATATCATCCATATCTGAACCTGCTACTAATATATCATCAACATAAAGTAGTAAAATGATATAACTGGACCTTTATCTCTTAAAGTAGCAACAATGGTCAGCATTGCACTTCTAGAAACCTTCCTTGTGCATGAAGTTGTCAAAATTTCTTTACCATTGTCTCGGGGCTTGTTTCTGGCCATACAAACTCTTCTTAAGTTTGCACACCATGTTCTTCTTCCCTCTTTCTGAGAAACCTTCTGGCTGGTACATGTATATCTCTTCATCTAAATCTCTGTGAAGGAATGCAGTTTTCACATCCAATTTTTCAAGATGAAGATCTTCAATGGCTACAATACTCAACACTAATCTGATAGTATTAAGCTTCACAACGGAAGCGAAAATGTTAGTGTAGTCAACTCCTTCCTTCTGTTGAAACCCTTTGACAACTAGGTGGGCTTTGTATCTCTTGGAACCATTATGCTTTTCTTTCACCCGGTATACCCATTTGTTGTGAAGTGTATTCTTTCTCATAGGTAACTCAGCTAGTTCCCATGTCTGGTTAGAGATAAGAGATTTCATTTCTTCTTTCATGGCAAGCTCCCACTTGTTGGAATCTCGAGTATGATAAGCTTCATCATAGCATTCAGGCTCCCCTTCATCACTCAGAAACATATAGTTAATATATCTCATGTTAGGCACATGAGGTCGAGAAGACCTTCTCAATACAAGAGCTAAAGTAGGAGGTTGTGGTGTGTCAGACTGCTACATATTGCTCTGTCTAACAAGTTCCTCTGGCTAAGGACTTGTTACAATTGGTTATGTTGCGGAACTATCTGGGACATCATCTGCATCTACAAATACTCACTCATTCTACTCTAAGTCATTGGCGTCTATTTTATGCATGTCCTTATACATCACCCTTTTGTTGAAAATCACATCTCTACTACAGATCACTTTCTTGTTTTCGTCATCCCAAATGCGGTAGCTAAACTCATCCTCACCATAACTGATGAATGTGCATTTCTTGGATTAGGGATCAAGCTTATTCCTACCTTGATCACTGATATGCACAAATGCTACACAGCTAAAAACTTTTAGATGTGATAGTTTCACCTCTTTTCTACTCCATACCTCCTCTGGTATTCTATGTTCAAATGAAATAGATGAGCCTCGGTTGATCAAGTAAGCTGCCGTGTTGAGTGCTTCTACCCAGAACTGCTTCGATAGACCTAACTGTATACGAATGCTTCAGGATCTTTCTGTCAATATTTGTTACATACGCTCAGCTACACCATTGTGTTGAGGCATGCCTCACACAGTTCTTTCCATTATGATCTCGTGCTCATAGCAGAAATTTTTGAATTTGGTGTCTTCATATTCACCACCATTATCGGTTCTGAGCTTTTTGATCTTCAAACCCATCTCATTTTCCACCATAGATTTTCATTTTCTGAAAACCTCAAATACTTCAGACTTATGCTTTAGAAAATAAACCCATACCTTCCGAGAGTGATCATTATGAAAGTCACGAAGTAGTGTTTCCCACCAATGGATGAGACAGTCATTGGTCCCCAAACATCAGAGTGAATAAGCTCTAGCCTTTCCTTCTTTGGAGTTCTGTAACTTGTCTGAAAGCTGACTCTCTTTTTCTTTCCAAGTATACAATCTTTGAACATGTCTATCTCCGCAGACTGTAGACCTGGAAGTTTTCCCTTTGAGTGCATAATTTTCATCCCCTTTTCACTCATGTGGCCTAGTCTCTGGTGCCACAATTTGAAGTTTCATTGCTTGCTGCAACTATGATTGAACAATATGCTCTTGCTGTCATGTAAATAGTGCCACTCTTCTTGCCTCGAGCAACTATAATTATGCCCTTTGAAATCTTCCAATCATCACCATGGAAGATCGTAGTGTAGCCTTCACTGGCAAATTGCCCTACTGAGATTAAGTTCCTTCTTAGGTTGGGAATATGCCTGACATCCTTCAGCTCCCAAATAGACCCGTTCAACTTAATCTTCACTACACCTTTTCCAATAATAGCACATGGTTAGTCATCACCAAGATATACCTTTCCAAGGTTTCCTGGGACATATTTCTCAAAGAATTCTTTCTGTGAAGTAGCATGGAACGATGCTCCAGAGTCTAACACCCAAGATTCTTTCTTGGTCTCCAAAGAGCATATCAATGCATCATCTCCTCCTGAGGTGGAAGTAACATTTTCCTCTGCTTCACTTGTTTGTCCTTCGATGCACTCTTGTACTAATTTTTGTAGTGCTCGGTTCTCCCACAATTCCAACACTCGATAGTCTTCGAGCTATGGGAATTATTAGGATTCCTAGATTTGGACCTCCTATCCTTTGATCTACCTCGATAGTCTGTTCTGACACGTCCATTCCCTTTGGTTGAATTTCTTCCTCTTGACTCTGTATGCAAAACTAAAAAAGTTGATGATTCACCTGACTCTCTACGTCGGATCTCTTCACTAAGAACCATATCACGAACATCATCAAATTTCAACTTATTACTTCCTAATAAGCTACTCACAGCCGTGACAGTAGCATTCCAGCTTTCTGGTAAAGAAGACAAAAGTATCAATGCTCGTACTTCTTCATCGAATTCAATTTTCACTGAACTCAACTGGGTTGTGACTATGTTGAGTTCATTAAGATGTTGAGCTACTGATGAGCCTTACGTCATCCACAAATTGAACAAACACCTCCTCAACTGCACTTTGTTTGAAGTTGATGGCTTCTCATACATATTGGAGAGAGCTGCCATAAGACCCACTATGGTCTTTTCCTTTGTTATATTGAAAGCAACATTACAGGATAGAGTCAATCGAATAACTTCGAGGGCTTGTCTGTCTAAAAGATTCCAATCTTCTTCCTTCATAGCCTCTGGCTTCTTCCCTGAGAGAGGTTGATATAGATTTCTTTGATAAAGATAATCCTCTATCTGCATTTTCTAAAACTTGAAATCTATGCCATCAAATTTCTCAAGTTTTACCTTTCCTTCATCTGCGGTCATTGCTCCCACTCAAATTTGACTTCCTCTGGATCGTTTTTGACTATTTCTACAAACCACCGTGTATTAGAACACCTTCATCGACAAACCAATATTGCCAACAAAATTTTACTATTCACATAATTCATTATTCACATAAATAGTAACCTTGTATAAAATTGACAGAAATTACCACCAATAACTCTGATACCAGTTGTTGGGAAATTACGCAAATTCCTAATAAGCTAGATTTATGAGAAAGCAAGAATAGAAAAATAACACTCAAATTTGATAACGGAGTTTGGCCAATCTTGCTTACGTCTCCGGACCTGTTGTAGATCTTTTTACTGAAAGAGAAGAAATTACACAAGGTGTTTACAACACTCACAACTCACAACCCACAACCCAATTACACCCAAGAAAATTACTCTCAATTTTCTCTCACAAAATCTTTTCTCTTAATTGGAATGAACACTTGGATAATTAATTCATTACAATACACATCTATTTATAGAAAAATTCACTCCTTAAATTAATGGTTCCTTGAATTACTCTTTGAATTAAGCTCCTTGTTTTACTCCATATTTTACTCTTTGTTTTGCTCCTTAATTTTCTTCTTAAATTAAGGAGCTTTATAGCAATCTCCAACAGTTAGTAGCTGCACAAGACTCATCAATAATTACCTTATCATACCCCCTAAAACTAAATGGAAGTTGAATGATACTTAATTTGGTACGCATGACAAGAGAAGGTTGAATTGTCAAAGGCATATAAGGACATGAGCATGTTGTCCTATTGATAGAATATGATGTACCAAAAACTCACCAAGAAGTACTTTTTCATGAAGGAAATAAATATCTACTTCAATATGTTTGGTCTTAGCATGAAACACAGGATTAGCAGCAAGGCTAACAACACTTAAGTTGTCACACCAAAGCATAGGAATAACAGGTAAACAAATTCCCATTTCCCTAAGCAAGCCTTTTAACCACAAAACTTCAATAGTTGCACAAGCCAAGACTCTATATTCTGCCTTTGTACTGGATTGTACTACCACAATTTTTTTTCTTAAACTCTAGAAAACTGGATTGGTAACAGAAAAAAGTGCACACACACATATACAAACACACCTGATATGGATCTTCTATCATTAGGACAAGCTCCCCAATCAACGTCCTGTTGGAAAATTACGCAAATTCCCGATAAGCCAGATTTATGAGAAAACAAGAATAGAAAAATAACACATAAATTTGATAATTGAGTTCGTCCAATCTTGCTTACATCTCCTGACCTACTGCAGATCTTTTTACTAAAAGGTGAGAAATTATACAAGGTATTTACAACACTCATAACTCACAACCCAATTACACCCAAGAAAATTGCTCTCAATTTTCTCACTAAAGCTTTTCTTTCTAAGCTTGTCTCTCAATTGGAATGAACATTTGAATTGATGAATTCATTACAATTATACATCTATTTATAGGAAAATTCACTCCTTGAATTTCAAAGGGTTAATTGAATTTTTCCTTGAATTAAGCCTTGTTTTGCTTCTTAATTTGCTCCTCAATTTACTCCTTAATTTACTCCTTGCATTAAGGTCAATTATTAAACGATCTCCCACTTGAAGACTGATTCCAATCTATCTTCACATCTAGATCAATGCAGCAGCTTTTCTAGTCTTATTACTCTAGCAGACCAACTGAAGTTAAGTATAACTTCAATTTGTCAATAGTTACCATTTTTGTCAACATATCTGCTAGATTTTTGCTTCCTTGAATCTTCTCCAGTATTAACACATCATCTTCCAATAGATATCTGATGAAGTGATAACGAAGCCCAATATACTTGGTTCTAGAATGAAATGCTGAATTCTTCGCCAAGCGTATTGTACTTTGATTGTCACTATGCAAAATATTCTTCTCATGTTTAAATCCTAGCTCAGTTAACAGACCTTGAAGCCATATCATCTCTTTACTAGCTTCAGTCAATGCTACATACTTAGCCTTTATAGTGGATAGAGTGATAATCTTCTATATCTGTAACATCCAACTAACAACTACAGTTCTAACAGTAAATATATAACCGGTGATGCTTTTTCGGTGATCAACTTCACCTCTAAAGTATGCGTCTATGTAGCCTTGTACTTTTAAATCTCCTTTACTAAAGTACAAAAAATTCTCTACGGTGCCTCGTAGATACCTCAAAATCCACTTGACTACTTCCCAATGAGTTTTTCCTAGATTTGGCATAAATCTACTAACAACTCCCACTACATGACCAATGTCTGGTCTCATACACACCATAACATACATAAAAATTCCAATGGATGAGGCATAAGGAACCTTAGCCATGAATTCTCTCTTCCTCCATCTGAGAGGATTGATCATTGGATAGGCGAAAGTGACCGGTCAAGGGTGTACTAACTGGCTTGGCATCGCCCATGTTGAATCTCTACAAAACAAGATTGATGTACTCTGTCTAAGATAACTACAAGGATCCTTTCTTTTTATTTCTTGTGATTTGCATTCCAAAAATCTTCTTTACTGGACCCAAGTCTTTCATGTCAAACTCCTTCGACAATTTTTGTTTCAACCTTCTGATATCATCCATATTTGAACCTACTACTAACATATCATCAACATAAAGTAGTAAAATGATATAAATGGAGCTATATCTCTTTAAGTAGTAACAGTGGTCGGCATTACACTTCTGGAAACCTTCCTTGTGCATGAAGTTGTCAAACTTTTTGTACCACTATCTCGGGGCTTGGTTCAGGCCATACAAAATCTTCTTAAGTCTGCATATCATGTTCTTCTTCCCTCTTTCTGAGAAATCTTATGGCTTGTACATGTATATCTCTTCATCTAAATCTCCATGAAGGAATGCAATCTTCACATCCAACTGTTCAAGATGAAGATCTTCAATGGCTACAATACTCAACATTGATATGATAGTATTGAGCTTCACAACGGGAGAAAAAATGTCAGTGTAGTCAATTCCTTCTTTTTTTTAAACCCTTTGACAACTAGGCGGGCTTTTTATCTCTTGGAACCATCATACTCCCCTTTCACCCGGTACACCCATTTGTTAGGAAGTTCCTTTTTTCCCATAGGTAACTCAGCTAGTTCCCATGTCTGGTTAGATATGAGATATTTCATTTCTTATTTCATGGCAAGCTCCTACTTGTTGGAATCTCGAGTCTGACAAGCTTCATCATAGCATTCAGGCTTCCCTCCATCAATCAACAACATATAGTTCATGTATCTCCTGTTAGGCATATGAGTTCGAGAAGACCTTCTCAATACAGGAGCTGTAATATAAGGTTGTGGTGTGTCAGACTCCAACATACTGCTATATCCAACGAGTTCCTCTAGTTGAGGACTTGTTACAATTGGTTCCATTACAGAACTATCTAGGACATCATCTACATCTGTAAATACTGACTCATTATGCTCTGAGTTGTTGGCTTCTATTTTATGCATGTCCTTATACATCACGATTTCGTTGAAAATCACATCTCTACTACGGATCACTTTCTTGTTTTTGTCATCCCAAATGCGGTAGCTAAACTCATCCTCACCATAGCCGATGAAGGTGCATTTCTTGGATTTGGCATCAAGCTTATTCCTGCCTTGATCACTGATATGCACAAATGCTACACAGCCAAAAACTTTTAAATGTGATAGTGTTACCTCTTTTTTACTCCATACCTCTTCTGGTATTTTGTGCTCCAATGGAATAGATGGACCTCGATTGATCAAATAAGTTGTCGTATTGACTACTTCGGTAGACCTGATTGTATACGAATGCTTATGACTCTTTCTATCAACATTCGGTTCATATGTTTAGCTACACCATTGTGTTGAGGAATACCTGACACAGTTATTTCCATTTTGATCCCATACTTATAGTAGAAACTTTTGAATCTGGTGTCTTCATATTCACCACCATTGTCGATTTTGAGTTTTTTAATCTTCAAACTTGTCTCATTTTCAACCATAGCTTTCCATCTTCTGAAAGGCTCAAATAATTCAGACTTATGCTTTAAAAAGTAAACACATACCTTCAAAGAGTGATCATCAATGAAAGTCACAAAGTAGTGTTTCTCGCCAATGGATGAGATGGTTGTTGGTCCCCAAACATCAGAGTGAATGAGCTCTAGTCTTTCCTTCTTTGGGGTTCTACAACTTGTTTAAAAGCTAACTCTCTTTTGATTTCCAAGTATGCAATCTTCGCATATGTCTATCTCCACAGACTGTAGACCTGGAAGTTTTCCCTTTGAGTGCATAATCTTCATTCCCTTCTCACTCATGTGGCCTAGTCTCTGGTGCCACAAATTTGGTGTTTCAATACTTGCTACAACTGCAATCGAACAATATGCGTCTACTATCATGTAAAGAGTGTCACTCTTCTTTCCTCGAGCAACTGTGATTACACCTTTTGAAATCTTCCAATCATCACCATGGAAGATCATAGTGTAACCTTCACTAGCCAACTGCCCTATTGAGATTAAGTTCCTTCTTAGGTCAGGAATATGCCTGACATCTTTCAATTCCCAAATAGACCTGTTCATCTTAATCTTCACTACACCTTTACCAATAATAGAACACAGTTAATAATCACCAAGATATACCTTTCCAAGGTTTCTGGGGACATATTTCTTGAAGAATTCTTTCTATGAAGTAGCATGGAACGATGGTCCAGAGTCTAACACCTAAGATTTTTCCTTACTCTCCAAAGAGCATATCAATGTATCATCTACTCCTGAGGTGGAAGTAACATTTTCCTCTGCCTTCACTTGTTTGTCCTTTGGTGGACTCTTGCACTGATTGTTATAGTGCCCGATTCTCCTACAATTCCAACACTTAATAGTCTTTAAGCTATCAAAATTATTAGGATTCCTGGATTTGGACCTTCTGTCCTTTGATCTACCTCGGTAGTCTATTCTACCACGTCCATTCCCTCTGGTTGAATTTCTTCCTCTTGACTCTGTATGCAAAACTGAACAGATTAACGATTCACAAGAATTTCTACGCCAGATCTATTCATTGAGAACCAGATCACGAACATCGTCAAATTTCAACTTATTTCTTCCTGACGAGCTACTCACAACCATGACGATAGCATTCCAGCTTTTTGGTAGAGAAGAAAAAAGTATTAATGCTCATACTTCTTCATCGAATTCAATTTCAATTGAACTTAACTGGGTTGTGACTATGTTGAGTTCATTGAGATGTTGAGCTACCGATGCACCTTCTCTCATCCACAAATTGAACAAACGCCTCATCAGGTGCACTTTGTTTGAAGTCGATGGCTTCTCATACATATTGGAGAGAGTTTCCATAAGACCCGCTATGGTCTTTTCCTTTGTTATGTTGAAAGCAACATTGCAGAATAGCGTCAATCGAATAACTCTGAGGGCTTATCTGTCTAGAAGATTCCAATCTTCTTCCTTCATAGCCTCTGGCTTCTTCCCTGAGAGAGGTTGATACAAATAATCCTCTATCTGTATTTTCCAAAACCTGAAATCTATGTCATTGAATTTCTCGAGTTTCACCTTTTCTTCATTTGTAGCCATTGCTCCCACTCAAATGTGACTTCCTCTTAATCGTTTCTGACTATTTCTACAAACAATTGTGTATTAGAACACCTCTGTCAACAAACAAATATCGTCGACAAAATTTCACTATTCACGTAATTCACTATTCATACGAATAGTAACCTTGTATGAAATTGATAGAAATCACTACCAAAAGCTCTGATACCAATTGTTGGAAAATTACGCAAATTCTCGATAAGCCAAATTTATGAGAAAATAAGAATAGAAAAATAACACATAAATTTGATAATGGAGTTTGACCAATCTTGCTTACGTCTTCGGACCTACTGTAGATCTTTTTACTGAATGAGGAGAAATTATACAAGGTGTTTACAACACTCACAACTCACAACCCAATTACATCCAAGAAAATTTCTCTCAATTTTCTCACTAAAGCTTTTTTCTAAGCTTTTCTCTCAATTAGAATAAAGATTTGGATTGAGGAATTCATTACAATTATACGTCTATTTTTAGGAAAATTCACTCCTTGAATTTTAAAGGGTTCCTTGAATTGCTCCTTGAATTAAGCCTTGATTTGCTCCTCAATTTACTTCTTGAATTAAGGTCAATTATTCAACATATCCAAGAATTAAGAAATGGCAAGAGGAGCTGAGAACTTGAACACCACTTCATGATAAAAAGAACCTTAAAGATACCTCAGAATTGTTTTAACTGTAATGTAATGAGCATCAGTGAGCTTAGATATGAACTAACATGCCTTATTGATAGCAAAAGAAATGTCTGGTATGATTAGTGTAATATATTGTAAGGCACTTATCATACTTTTGTAAGGACAGATGCTCTAAGAGTATGCCATCAATAGCAGATAAAATAGGATATGTAAGCATGGGTGAACCAGTAGGCTTACACGTGGCAAATTTTTCTTTAACAAGTAGATCATGTATGTAGTTTGAGTGAGAAGCATGTCGCCATTGGCCAATTTTGAAATCTCAATGTCTAAGAAGTAATGAAGTAAGCCCATATATTTCAAAGAAAAGGTAGAATTGAAAGTGTTGATAAAACTCTTAACAACCTATTTATCCCCTCCTTTAATGATAATATCATCAATATACACAAGAAGATACATGAGAGTATTTGTGTTAAAATTGTAGAAAATAGTATAATATGCTCTGGATTTAACAAATCTTATAGAACTTAAGGCTTGAAGGAGTGTGTAAAACCAAACACGTGGAGCTTGCTTGAGATCATAAATGGCCTTATGAAGCTTACAAATATAACCAAGGACATTTATGAAGATATGTTAAAAGTTAGGAACATCAGTGATATTTCTCCTTAGTATTTTGGAGTTTGTATAGAAAAAGTGCTTAAATTTGGAAAAGTAATTATTCATTCTTTTTTAGAAATTTTTGAAAATGGAATGTTATATCTTCTTTTCTTTTATCTTAAAAGCCTAAACCTCTTTTTAGAATTTTTTTTTTTTTGTTATTAGAAATAGGAGACTCGTTCCTATTGATTTTTTTCTTGTTAATTTAATTCAATAAATATATTGCAGCTAGATTTTTATCCAGTGTAATTTTCTTTTCACGTAGACTTACATCAAAAGGGGATTTTTTTGACATATTTTATTTTATTTTGGATGATTTCTTTCTAGGTTTAGGTTTATATTTGATGATTTTGGTTTGGGGTATATTTTAAATGTCTCAAAGTAATTAAAGGTCAATTATATTAAAGATCTAGCATCCTGTCAAATAAACAAATCATACATCGAAGTTGAAAAACTTATAAAGCTTAAGAAAAATGCTCAAAAAAAGTTTGTTTATATGCTACAAATGGTTTTTCAGATTCTCATGATAATTTGATGTATTTTTAATTTCTTGATGTAATTGTTCTTGTAATGTTAATTCGAATAAAAGGTTGCAATTGATAGACTTAAAAGATACACCAGGACATCCAAACTAGGTTGATACTTCTGCATTACCCTTTTTCATCTAGTCTATCAACTATGAGTATTATTAAAATGATAAAAAATATAATGCAAATAATTCCTCAACAAAACCTATAATTAGGCATGTTATTAATACTTGATAAAAAAGCGTTAGCGAATGATTAGGCATCTCACCACCATGTCATTGTACAAAAACTCCTTAGAGGCTATACAATTAGTTATAGTGTTGACCTCTTTAAATATATGAGAATGATGAAAATCCATATGAGATTGTGAGTAATCTTTTCTAAGCAGTTAATCTAAGTAGAGTACCATTTCCACGGCATCGATAATGATTTATTGTGAAAAGAGTCACTACATAAGTAGAGTTTGACTACAACTAAAGCCTTCGCCACCCAATGATGGCGGCCTAAAATATTGTATGAATAATTATCGCAAGATCTGCCTTACAAGAAAATGCAACCTCAAGTAGAATATAGAAACAATATTTGACAAAGGATCTTGATATCCAAAGGATCTTGATATCCAAAGGATCTTGATATCCAAAATATCACTGCATAACCTGCTGGAACAAGTGATCCAAAATTAGTGCCAAAGATGTTGATCTTTATCCACCTCGAAGGAAGAGGCCTCCAAATTACCTCAACAATCTGTGGTTGTTGTCTTGAAATTCCTTGTATTCGTAGTCTTTCAAGATCCTTCATTTCATTTTACATAGACCCAAGCCCGTTTTATGAATAAAATATCATATTGTTGCAAATACGGAGCTCATAGTAGTGCATTTATCCTTGAAGCAAGAACTAATCATATCTTACCATATCACCGAGATGAATAAAATTATATTTTGCTTTTCATATATTATCGAGTTGTGACTTAATAAATCAACACTACTCATATATATAAGTCTAGAATGGAAGACTTTATACCATACAACCCTCAATGTTATGACCTAAGATGAACCTAAGCTAATTTTGAGATAGAATGTTCGAACAAATGCCTCACAATCATCCTATAGTGATCTTTCTAGTTAATTTGAACATAAAGTTCCCTAGAAAGATTAGCCTATACTAGTCAATAGAAATTTCTTAAGAGCTTTTAGGGATAAGGATTAGAAAATATGAATTCAGTCCTAGATGCATCTAACACGTCCTAAAATAATCATGAATTGCTCGTATTACATATGTACCAATAATGTCCCAACATTGTTGAAGAATTGACCCGTAAAACCATCTTTTATAGACCAAGATCACTTAAGGGTTCATGTAAAAAATTGCAACACAAATCTCCTCTAGTGAAAGTATGTGTTATAAATTACCATTAACTGTAGTAGTGCATAAGGAAGGCATAACTGACTCAATTAAAGTAGAGTCCAAGGGGTAACCAATCCAGTTAAAGAAAAGTTTCTTATAATGCTCAAAATATGTGTAGCTATAACTTCTAGGTTTTCTGTCAAATAAGTTAAAGGTTTTTGGGCCTTTAAATGTGCTTGGATCTACCCAAAGATCACTAGTACTTAAGGAAATCTTAATACATATTATAAAAAAAATTACATTGTCTCTCTTGTTTTTTCTACACTAAACCAATATGAACAAAACAGAACATGACATTTATTTGTTTACAACATTAGAAACCCACCACTCATATAACATCATAAAAGGACGATAATACTAACTAAGAATTATTATTTCCCATTATATAGTCCGCAGTTATTAAGGGGTTATAAAATAGTTAGTAACACAAATAGGTTACCAAGGAACTCGATAAACTCTTAATAACTCCAAAAATAAGAAAAGTCATACAAAGTAAAATTAGTAAACTCATTTTGGTTTTCTTCTAAAATAGTACTCAGGCCTTCAATCAAAAATTACTATTGTCTAAGAGAGAAAAATTAAAAGAAAAAATTGTGAGTAAAAAAGTGAGTAGACAAGTTTAAGAAAATAAAAATTATAAGAAATATTTATTTAATCTTTAATAACTCAACTATAAAATAGATACAAATTATTACATGAAAATATATACAAATTTTATTAAAAAAATTCAAGAAATAAATGCAACTTGAAGTATATTTATTCAAGTAAAATAACTATAAATAATTTACATGTAATAATTTATTAAAAGAAAAACCTTACCAAGCTTGCATTAGGGAAAAAGCTAATCAAACATGTACGGAGCTCTTTACACATACAAAGGAGAAATTCTTAACTATACATGTATTGGTTATAGCCGCACAAACAGGCTCCAATAACTAATTCTTTATTTCTTATGCTATTGTTGAATATTAGGGGTAGTATTTTTTTGATGGTTTAAAAATAATATATAATAATATCTAAAATATTACTCTTACAAATTATATATAAAGTTCTATGTGCTAATAAAAGATCACAGTATACTGCAAAATTGGTTAAAAAATTATAAACTAACTTAATAATAATATTTTGAAATATTACAGGTAAAAGTTAAATATAAATTTTTATATTTTAATTAAAATTTATATTTATGTAGTACATCTAAATAAAACTTTTGAATTCACGTAAAAATTAATTATTTACTTTCTAAACACAAGAAAGAAATAAATTCATGAAAATTTAAAAAAACTTAAATATTATAAACATAATGGACAAATATTTATAAAATTTAAGTACAAGTGTTAACTCAATGAATCAAACGAGCTCCATGGCTCAAGAATATTTTATAGGTTACGTGGAATAATCACTTCCTATTAATTTAACATTTATAAAATTAGATAATTTATAATTTTTAAACAATTATACTTTTCAAACAAGACAACACACACTAAACACTAAGTTTTAAAATAAAATTCCATAATTTCTTTCTAAATCATCATAATTCTTTCTAAATCACCATAATTCTTAAATTAATATCATATTGAATAGTTATTCAAAATTAACTAAAAAGTAATAGACACTAAAAATAAACGGTTAAGAAAAATGAACTATTTAATTATTACTCATATTTGTTAAGACATCAAAAATTTTAAGGTTTTTTAATTTGTGGTTTTTTCTAAAATAATATACAAAAATAAATAATAGATAATGATAATAATGTAACGAGAACATTAAATACATATTCATTCACGAATTAAAACTATAAAAAAATAATATTTTTGATAGGGGTTTTAAATAATCATTTAAACCAAATACTCTTAATGAGTATTAAAAAGAAAAAATTACTAATAAAAAAAGAGGACGAAGAGAGTTATAATTTAGTACCTCAAATGATACAAATTGTGAAGATTTGTGGGAAAAAATGCTACAAAAAATGAAGGGTGCTGCTGTTGATTTTTTTTTGCCTTCTTCTCTGCTCATGGTCAAATCTCTTCTTTTCTTTTCTTTTTTTCTTTTTTCTTTGGTTTTTTTCATGGCCGAAAGACCATATTTAAGCTTAACTGGACACACGTGGCCAACCTTACCCAATTGTTTTCCTTTTTCTTTTTAATAAACAAAAACTATTAATTATATTAAAACTTAACAAATTATCAATTTAACTTTAAAATAAATAACTTATATTAAAATTATTAATTCTAAATAAAAAAAAATTAATTTGTAAACATTAATTTAAAATTATCAATAATTAATTATAATTACAAAGAAAAGTATATATATATATATATATATATAATTTATGTTAATTAAATTTTACAAAAGAAAATTAGGTTCTCACAAATCTACCTTTAATCATTTCTAAAAAATATTTTGAGAGAATTATTTAATTATTTATATTAATTAAATAACATGTATAGTTTCTAACAAAAATATATGGTTATTATATATGTGATTCATAATTAATGAACTTAATAAGTAATATGTAATTTAATTGACATGAGAGTGTAATTAAGTTAATTATTATACTCGAAAGAAGAATACAAGTCAAGTTAGACTCAATTAATTATGTAAGTGATTGGTAATTGTATTTGAAGTATTTTAGTGATTCATATGTTTAGAAAATTAAGGGGTTAAGTATTCTGAGATATTTTTTTCATATATCTTTCTTAGCTGCTAAATCTAAGTTAATTAATTAATATTACTTATTTTTAGTTCTTTTAATTTTGCTATCTTAAAACATAAAAACACAACAAAAAAATGATTTTTACTTTTTTAGTATTAAAAATTAGTTTCTGGTAATATAATTTCTGTGAAAACGATTTTTTCTTATCATTATATTACTAACTGTGATACGTATACTTACATATTTATTACACATAATTCGCTTCGATCAAGAAAGCTTAGCAACGACCACTCCAGTTGGACAAGCGTGAACATGCATCAAACATGTGGTGCATACTGATAAGTGCTTAAAAAGCACTAAAATTACCATGATTTAATATATTTTAATTAATTAGATAGATTTATATTTGTATGATTTTATCATATTTTTATATAATTTTTTTTTTCAGAATCACGGGTATTTTTATTGTTTTCAGGTATTTTTGTTCAAAAATAACTTAAACACACGAAAAAAATACTAGAGTTAATATTTCACAAATATATTGAGAAAAAGTCAAAAAGATGAAAAACAATTGGACAAAATGGGTCAAAACGGTCAAAAATGTCAAAATAGTTGAAATCCCCAAAAATAGTGCCAAAAACCTACAGCGCCAACCTCCCGTCTGCCCAGATTTTTAAACCCTATACCCATGCCAACCTGTCCAAACGCGTCCAAATTTAAATTTTAAAATATCCCTCCCTTCTTTTGGCCTTTTCCTCAGCTATAAAAGAACTATCTTCCCCCATTGGCAAACACACAATTTTTAAGTACTTTCTCTATATAAATTTTTCATTTTTTTAGTTTTTAAGTTCTTCTGTTTTTGAGAAGAATTAGTTATGTTTTTATAGATTTTTAATTTTTGATTCAATAAGCGGATATGTAAATTCGTTTGGAGGTTTTCCTACAACATAATTAGTATCAAACTGTTGTAAGGATTATTTTAAAGTATTATTTTAATGGATTCTTTACAATTATCTTTTTATGTTTTATTCTTATATGTTAAATTTAATTTGTGTGTGATTAAATTTAACATGATTGACTAACTGTTTGTAAATATGATATAATTATAACGTTGTTATGCTTACGAAATATTAAATAGGTAAAACATTTCCATAAAATAAATTGATTTTGTTTTTTTTTTCAAGATTTTATATTAAGGGGGTGTTAAAGAAAAATACATTATTTTCCATTACCAACGTAAATATAAAAATTAGATTTTAAGGTTTAATTATCCGATCTGATTTAGAGTAGTGTTTTTTTATTGTTGGTATAATCGCCTTGTAGTTAGAGTAAAACTCTATTTAAAAAGTTTTTTATAAGAACTATTTTTCGAAAATGTATTAACGAGATGTTTTCAATAATGTTTTTAAAGCTTGAAAGTTAATACTTGGATAATTAAATTCTTAGGTTTAATTTGAATATCTTAAATAAAGTCTAATTATTTGACTCTGTCTAAAGCTATGATTAGATGATTTGTTATTTTCTTAGAAATAAAGTTAAAATTTAATATTTAATTAATTAATAGGTCTTACCTAAAGATATTAATTAGTTAATATTTAACAAAAGAATTTAATAAAGTTAAAATTTAATATTTAATTAATTAATAGGCTCACCTAAAAATATTAGTTAGTTAATATTAAACAAAAGAATTTGGACCCAACCTAAGGACACTTTCATACCAAAAGGAGAAAATCAATATGAGTAAGTATAATTAACTTAATTATTATATCCTTAAATATTTCACTTTTATGAATGATAAAAATTTGCATTATTGTTTATTGAATCTATATCTATATTTATTTTTATGTTACTAGATTAGCAAACAAACAAACCAAAATATCGCGACAGGATGTTTATGATTTAATTTCATTTTTAAGATTTTGAATAATGAATTAAAAACCACATTTATTCCTTCCTTAAATCGACCTTAGGAGTATACTTATCATTTGTTATAAAATGATTTGTGCACTTGCAAGAGTTTTAAAAAATAATTAAACAAAAAGGATTCTACAAGATTGGCATTTGCAATGCCGATCTTGTGGCTCATCACATACTAAATCCATGAAACTAGGATGCTCAATGCACATACCATGAAACTTGAATGGTATAGGTCCCCTAAACCCAGCATTGGAAGCTAAAAATAATAGTAGGTGGTGATCAGAGTGATGTCTCAAATAATATAGCAAGAAACCATGGACCAACAATCCATAAAAGAATCAAAGTATAACCCATGGTCCAAATGAGACCTTATACGGGATATACCACCTTTGAAATAGGCATAATAGATCCCTTTGGTGTCAATTTTTGCAAGATTATAAAAAGGGACCACAGCACCAAACTCCTATATAGAAATAGTACTACAAGATGAGCCCGTAGATTCATAAGATCCATGAATAGCATTACGATCTCCTATTATTAAGTAAGAGGGTTGAATGTTTGAAATAGAAATTAAGGAGGCCCAAAGGTCCTTCCATTTACCGTAGGTTCTATGACCATAAACAAAGGATAAGATGAATATTGATATTTACAGTATACGTAATCGATATATTTATTGATGTTGTATAACAACCAAAGTATCATCTCCAATCGAGGGAATAGAAAAAAGTCAAAGTTTACTTACTGACTTAGAGTTAGAAGCCTTGAAGGAATAACCAAGTCTCACCAAAAATAATCGTCCAAAGAGCTTAGATATATCATTAGTTCTGGTATACATAAAAAAATTAGGTTGTTCCTTTTTACAAAGATTTCATAGGGTAGTCTGGGTATTTAGATTGGTGATATCCGTATAATTCTAGTATAGGACTACCATAAGGAGTTATTATTGGATGCCCCTATGAAAAAGGTGTTTCTCACTGCCTGAAGATATGGGCTAACATATTTAACCTGTTGATTTTTATGAGTCATTAATTTCTGACCTCCATTCTCAACATCAATCAATTCGTAATGTGCTTTTTGTTGCATACATTCAGTAAGCTCAATCATTGAGAGATGATTCAATAGAAAGGTAAAAGCAGACAAATTGAACCTTAGAGTATCAAAAAATGGTATGAAGCCATCAATAGAGTCACTAGGCCTTGATAGTATCGTCTCTACAATGGATGTAGGGTCATATATATTAATAAATAGTAATGGTAGTGTTGGGCATGTCTAAAACATTATCAAAGATATCAACGATTGTCACATACATATTACCAGTTTAAAAAACATATGTCGATGCTAAGAGATGAGATAATTATGTAATAGTTGACACACTATTGGAGGAAAAAGGGTCGATAATAATTGATGGTAAAGTAGTAGGCATAACTGTTGGTAGTGTTATAAAAACCATGGAGTCCAAAGGTAAGGCCAGGCATATAGGAGCATTACTATGAGAGATATTCTTGGTGGGAGAGCATTAGTACCGAAAGCATGAAGTGTTGTGAAAGCATTACATACTGAAATTTCATTGTGGAATTGGTTACTTTAGGCCTATAAACTTATTGAGGGAGAGCTTTTGTTTGAGGCTTAGTAGGTTGTGTGTCCCTGGGTTTTTCTTCCAATGCAATAGTATGTGATAAAAACCACAACCCAGGGTAATAAGATTCCAATTTGTGGGTAGTTTCTATATCGAGGTCAGTCAAGATTTTAGATCACATTGGCTCCAAGGCTTATCTCTTTTAGAAAGAATTAGTCACTTTATAAGTGAGAATTTACAATGATCAAGGCAGGACTAGCAAACTTGTAGATCTAAGGTGACACAAGAAATGTCCCCACTTTTTCTTAGGGGCATCTCACAAGATTCAAAAAGTAAGGTCAACATATTGTCACCAATGGCTTGAGCATAAGTTTTCAAGTGATTGCTTTGTTTAGGCATAAAGAAAGAAGATTTAAACATGGCTACATGGCTTGGATTGTTCAATTGTAAGGCTACATATTGGTTGGTTAGGGTTAGGGTTAGGATTAGGGTTTGTCATAGAAGAGGCAAAACCCTAAACACAAGGAAAATTCCAATATTATGATTAAGTGATGCTTTTAAGCAGTAATCTTCCTTTCGTTAGAGAAAAGTCAATAATCTAACAACCAAGTTAATTAAATAAAATAGAAGAGTCCCTGATATAATAAAAGTTACATTATTCAACAACTACTACAATTGCCATTATTGTGATAGTGGGATCTTTAATGGTAGAGAATGACTTGTCTTTTAGAGGAGGACTCTTTATAGGAGTTAAGTGGCTAGTTATCAAAGAAACAAATTCGATGGTGGTATTTGTACCAAGTGGAGGTGAGTGTTGATGCATAGGATGAAGTTGTAATCCTCTCTATTGTGAGGATCGATAGAGACCGTAAAAAGAAATCATTTTTTTGTTACTTCTATACCATTAAATTTTATAAAATGTTATAAAAATATTATCGGCGTCAATCAATTAACGGGAGTTAATAACAAGTTATACGTACGTCGATATTACTTTGGTTAAATTTATAAAGTGTAATGATATGAATGTAACAAGAAAATATTTAATAGTATTTTTGTAACATTTGTAAAGTTTAATGATATGAAAGTAACAAATCAAAATTCGATAATATTTTTGAAATAATCTTCAAAATATATTAGTAAAAAAAATATTTACACTATATTATATATTTACAAGTGATAATAATTAAGTAATTAAAAATAATTTTTTTAACTTTAAAAGAAAGGACAATGCTACGATTTAAATATATTTTTCATGAAATGGTTAAGATAATTGTGAAAAACAAATATATTTATATGATATATATCTTATTTTTCATTTTCAAGAATTTTATCATAGATAATTTTTATTTTATCATTATATATATTTACTTATGTATTTTTCATTTTGATAATTTTATTCTTGTTGAATTATATTGGATATAAATTTATTTAATTATTCAATTATAAACTTATTAGTAAAGTACTACTTACTTAGAATCATGTGTTACTGACGTTATTACAAGATTGTTAATGTAATGTAATTGTGTGAGTTTTCATAATCAATTAAGTTCTTTAATTAAAAGGACTCCAATCTTATTGAGGAAACTTTGAACCTTGTGATTAGAACCATAGAGTTTACGGTATCTATAAAAAAAATCAATTTATAAAACATTAAAAATAATCCCAAAAAACAGTGAATATTATGAATTAATAATATAAAAGAATATATAAAAAAGATGAGAGTAAATAGAATATTAGAAGAGAACATTTTATTTTTTATTGTATTTATTTTATGATGGGTTTTATATAATTGAGGCTAATAACTTAATTATGAAATACTATAAAGAAGATTATATAGAGGGAGATTGACTGAATATAATGAACCCATGTTTAGTGTTATCGTGGGAAGCTCAACAACATTAATTTGGGTGAGATATCTCTTTTGTTGAAGTCATTTTCTTGTATTATTATTAAGTGAATATCTAGAGAATTTAATCAAGATGCTGATAAGGATTTGATTGCTAGTTGGATTCTAAATGATCAAAGTCAAGGATCTTTTCAACTTATCTAATATATATATTACCATCAACTTTGTTTGTTAGCAAAAAAAAATTCAATAAAGAAGATTACTCGATAAAAACATTAAACTAAAATGACTCTCTTAAAACATCTCAATATAAAAGTGATTGACAACTATATCTTATAACATGCCTCCTTGATATCAATCATATGAAGAATTTGTCTTATTAAAATCTTTGCTAGTAAAACCTAAAGGGACACAAACTAGCAAAAAAGAAAAGAAGAATGCATGCATCATTCTCATATATATTGTAAATATGCCTCATTAAAACCTTGTTAGAATAACCTATTAGTGAGATAAAACCAAAGCAAAAAAAAAGTACAATGTGTGATTAATTATGCTCCTGCTTGTGATGAAAACTCTACATGAGATATCGGGTATAATTCTAATATTTTGTATAGCTTTTAAAATATTGAAGTATGAATATATTTGATAAATAAACCCTCGATCATTCAACCAAATTTTCTAAATATCTGTATAAATTGTCCTTATATCAAAGTACAAAAAACCAAGAATTTAGGCAAGATGTGCTCAATTTAACATCATTTTACACGTGGCTCCTTCATTCATGGCAATACAAGTATGATCTTCATTTGGCATGATTCATTGAAGAAAGTTTACATGTCTCCAAAAATATGTTTAAATATAAGCAGTAAATAAATGTTAATTTATTGATAAATATAATAATATAATTTTGTTATATGTGCAAATGCACTACTAAAAAAAACTACATACGGTCTCGATTTTTAATCGTGATAGTAAGTTTATGGTCACAGTTATGAGAACCGAGGCCTAAGTGAGAGAGACCATGATAATGATCTATGGCCTTAGTTTTTAACCGAGGTCATAGGGTATACATAAATTAAAAAAATACAATTAGTAATTATAATATTAAAAATCAATATAAATTACAATAAATTTATTAATTATAATATTAAAAACCATATTATATTAAAATTAAAAGTATAATTACATTTGAAAGTTTATTATACACTAAAACATGAAAAAAAACTTAGTATTATAAACTGACTTTTTAGTATTAATTACAAGGATTTATAAGTGTACTTCAAATCAACCAGTAGCACCAACAGCGGCGCAGCAACACCAGTGCACCAGCGCAGCACACTAGCACCAACACCAATAGCGCTAGTACCAACAATAGCAAAACCAGTAGTGCACCACCAGTAGCATGGAGATTTAAATCAATTTAACAACAATTAAAATTAAACTAAATTTGTCAAATTAAGAAATATTAAAGGCTAATTGTCTGAATATTAATATCGATACAACAACAGCTACAACTCCTTTGGCATTTCCTAGTACCTGAAAACATCTCGGCTCAATCCAGTTCTCTATTGTGTCATTTCCTAAGGAATGGGCATGAGACTTGAGAGGAGAAATGGAAGAACCATAAAGGAAACGCGGGCTTCTTTCTGCAATACTAGGTTGTAGAAATGGTGGTTGTGTTAGCTGACCAATTTCATGATTTTCAACAAGCATTTTAACAACTATGGACATTGAAGGTCGCAGCTCTACAAAGGCTTGTACACAAAATAGTCCAATTTGGAGTAACCAAGATGCCTCTTCAACTCAAAAATTACCCTCAAGAATTGGATCGATAACATCAACTAATCTTTCAGTTCCATACAGGCTCCAAACCTTATGAATTAAAGGGAGATGTTGTAAGCTTATTGGGGGAGAAAAATTGGTAAAACATGGCATGAATATAGTATAAGAAAAAGGACATACCATCTCTAGAACAGAAAATGAACTTTTAGAAAAGAAGTTATTTGGTCTTCCATATACAACTTCAATGAAAAGAACTCCAAAATTGTAAACGTCTGTTTTCTCAATCAACTTGCCACGAGTAACATATTCAGGAGCCATGTAACCTCTGCAGCACAGCAGTAGTACCAAATTGGATTTAATCAACACTATTTCAATAACAAGTCAAGCTTGTCAGAAAAGAGAGACAGATGCATAAATACACATGTAAATAGAGACAAAGAAGAGTACATGTGTGATGTAGATAAAAAATTCTCCACCAGTTAATACTTGTATTAGCATCAACACCAGGCACCAGGCACCATGGACCAACGCACCAGCACCAACACCAACGCAGCGCACCAATACCAGTACAACGTACTAGCACCAACGCAACGTACCAACACCAGCACCAGCTTAGCATACCAACACCAACACCAGAACCAGTGCAGCGCACCAGCACCACCAACCAGTGTCCAACGTCCAACGACCAACGTCCAGCGTCCAACGAACAACAACCTAGTGGATAGCGAACTAGCGAACAACGACCCATCGAACAGCGACCACCGAACCAGTGAGTTGGGAAGAGGAGTAAAAGGAAGAAGAGGAAGAAGAGACGGGAAAAGGAGGAAGAAAGGGTGTGGGAGAAGGCAAAAAAAGAAAGAGAGAGAGAGAGAGAGAAGGAAAGAAAAAAAAGAAAACATGAAAAAAATTGATATAACTTATGATCACGATTATTGATAAAAACCGAGGCCATAAATATATCCTATAGCCTTGGTTTTTATTAAACCGTGACCAAAATCTTATGACCTCGGTTTTTATAAAAATCGCGGGAATAGGTCTAAGATTATATATATGTTTTTTAGTAGTAATGTATTTGATAATATATCAAGCATTACGTGGATAAAATAATTATCATGTAGATACATATCCATCTAATTGTAGCTTTAATCCTTTCAAGTAAAGTAAACCTACATCAGTAAGCTGTTCTGCAAAATTAGTATATGCTTGAAATGAACTTATTTTAGTGTACTCTTGTGAGTGTACAATTTTTATTGGCATATGATTATATCTTAATAGTAAGTTAAAATAGTATACAAATTGGAAGATATATAAGGGCACTAATTTTATTTATTTAAATATGTTACTTTAGCATAGAAAATTTCTCCATAATGCTAAAAATTATCATTTTCAAGTCAAGTAATCATATGTCTTGCTCTTGTAAAGATTAGTTCGTGAATATTTTAGTGTATGTCGATAAATCAACCATAGTTTTATCGGAGAAATGTTCAATTTGAAAACCAATTATAATAAGATTTCTCCAAATCCATCACTTCAAATAAAATACATACATACATATTGTAATCTTTATTTAAATGAAAGTAATATAAAATTTGCATTTATATAGTTATAATATTAAAAGATGATATATAATATAACATATTTTAATATTGTAACTATATAAAAGAAAATTTTATATTACTTTCTTTTAAATAAAGATCATAATATGATCATAATATAGGAGTAAATTTATATATCTCACAACTTCATTATATCTCATTTTATTTTCATATAAATATACATGTAATTAACATATATTTTATCTAGGGCATTTGAGGTATTAGTCATAAGGTGACTATCTTTATGTGTTCAAAATGCAAAATAAATCTAAGATATGCCTAGAATAATTCTAAGTATTTAGTCAATATTTTATTTTGTCAAAAATAATTATGATTTAAGATCATTGTTGTCTTTTTCCTCACTAAGAAATAGTTCATAAATTGTACAATGGTTTTTTTGGCTCTCTTAATCATATAAAAATGATATATTTTTATTATCAGGTATTCATTAAATCTATTGATTTTTATGTATCATTTTTAAGAGCATTGATTTCTTTATAATTTAATATATCCCTTTATTTTTCTTCAAATGATATTCATCTTTATTTTACATTAATATATTTGGTATGCTTTAACAATTTATACTCAATTGATTTTTTGTATTTTAAATTATCTTTCTAGGACAGTTATGTACTTGAGTATTTTTGTAGTTGATATATATCATTGTCATTTTCTTTCGTGAATGCATTGATAAATTTTAACTATTTTTGTAGTTGATATATATTATTGTAATTTAAGGCATGCAAACCATTTAATTGTTTAACATCAAAGCTCTAACACATTGACCTCTAATGAGGGGCAAGCATCTCATTGTGTTGAGTTGATGTAGGATATTATTAGTAAAATAGTTAAAATTTGTCACTAATATTTCAAGCTGCATTCAATCTAATATTGAGTGAATTGAACCCAACATTCATGTTCCCACAATAAAAATAGGTTATATTATAATTTTACTTAATGTTTATAATCATATATATATAAACTTATAAATAGTCACTAAGCAAAAAAAGATTTGCATCATCATTAATTCACATTTTTTGGATTTTCTTTTTTTTTTAATAAATCATTCTAGATCACAGTAAATACCTAGGTTAATGAATTGAACTTCTAGTTCAACAAAAATATCGTCACATAATTAATAAACTTTTTAATATGAACTTCATTCCATATTCAATTCAATTAATTTAGTGACAAGTTTATCTTTGGCCAATGTAATATGTAATATAATTACACATTATTCTTTTTTTTATGTTACAATGTAATACTCATAAATATATGTATAGAAAATTATTCATTCTTCAAATGATAAGAATATTAGAACAACTAATTAGAAAATTTATCCAACTATTTTTCGTTCTTCTGGAACCTTCTACTAAATTATGCTTGAAATTTTGTATTACGTGAAATATAATTCAAAGGAAGGGTTTTCATTGTCTTCAAGACATTAATGTATTTTCAAAATTATCATTGAGCTTCTAGCTCAATTTTGTTTGCTTTAACTACGAGTACTATACTACTAGCAAAATAATAAAAAAAGAAAAGATAATGAAAATTAGAGATATTAATTGTAATATTGACTAAAGATAACTACAAGTAAAATAACGTAGTAATTAATACAAAGAAATGAAGAAAAAAATCATTATTTGTAATGCAAGTTATATATGTGGTGGTTAGTCGGCCTCAAGTAATGATTTATTTTATATTTCAATCTTTGAATATCAAATGACCAAAATATAGCATTGTAGTTATACTCATAATTAATTATAAATCTATTCTTTCTAGTGGTACTCTAATACAATATTTATTGTAATAATTTTATCAATAGCTTGTATATGGTCATTAGATCCACTTTAGGGAATAATTAAAAAAATATTCAATTAAAAAAATATTATTATTTATTTTAATAATATTTATATGAGACACTTCCCTATATATTCTTCATATTGCTATTTCAAGATCAAATTTGATACAAAAGATTGTTAAACTTAAGGATTTAATGCATTAAAGCAAGAAAATATTCCACAAAATATTTATTTTGACACTTCTTGTTAACTTGTCAATAATATCATATATAATTTTCAGATCATTTCTGCAATCTATTTAATTGAGCTTTATTTTGACTATATAAAAACATTTAGAATCATTAATAATCATAATGAGTTCTTTGACATTTAATAATACAGTTAATAATTGCAAATCTTTTTAAGTAAATGACTTAACACAATCACTTCCAATTCTTCAAAGATATGCTTAATTTTTTAATTTAAATAAATTATGATAATATATCATTGACCTAGTTTTTAAATTATGGTAACTAATCATCATTTTATATATTGAACTGTATACAAATATCTTAGTCATTTGAAAATTGTTCACATCTTAAAACAAAATCAACTTTTGTCTATCTATGAGATTAAACACTAAAAATACATTTTCTTACAAGAGCGAGTTCTTTGTTCGGTAAACAAATATAACTCATTAATTAGCCTAATTAAGTAACGTTATATATGCTATTTTAAAATTATAGATTCCAAAATAAATCATGTATCAATAAAAATGTAAGTTATGTTGATTTCATGGTATGTACAAAATATTATATTTCTCGTTATAAAATCAATTACTATCAATTCAATATTGCTCACTCACATCATACAATTACTATCAATTCAATATTGCTCACTCACATCATACTTTGTAATTGTGAATGATACACACACCAAAGAGGGTTAGGAGCATGTATTCAGTATGTTTAAGTTGTGTATGTAAATTGGATTTATTTTATTATTTTCAACTATTTGTGAAAAAATTGTAAAATTATTAATCAAATTTTTAAAGCTCGTTAAGGTACTCGTCAAGTGATGTGTGAGATATTCAATGAGAGGTTCAAAAAGAAATTACAAACATAATCATCACTATGATAACTATTATATTCGTTGATGAGTGCTGTATTAGTTTAAAGGTTTTCTATAAATAATTTCATTTGAAATTTTGAAATTAATTAAAAGAGCGGAGAAATCCTTATAATTTACAAACTCGAGTTTTTAAGTAAAAAAATTTTTTCTAAATTTCGTATCATAAATACATTGAGTGTGGTTACGTGTATTTGTGATATGTTGAGTGATTTACAAAGCGCATTTTTTAGAGGATTAATTAAAAAATTATTAACATTGAAGAGTGTTGCAACTAGGTACATCTGAATGTGATTCCCTTTACATTACTATTTATAACACATTAAGCCAAAGGTGATTGTACCACACCACCAGGTGTTAAATAAAAATTATATCTAAATATGTTTCTATTAAAGAGAATTTGATTTTAATTGAAAAATCTTTCTTTTTTTGTTACTTGTCTTATTGTTTTCTTTCCATTCACATATTGTTAATGCAATGCTTTCTAGTGTTGGTATAATGTGTAATGGATGCTAAATATCTATTATTTTTATTAATAGAATAATGAATTATTATTATTTAAAATATTGGTAAATTATCTTAAAGGTTATTTAAAATATTATTTATATACTAATTTTTTTAGATAATAATAACAATACTATAATTTTACTTAAAATAAAATTCTTTTAACATTTTAATAAATTACATGCAACACATGTTTAGGACTTATATATATATATATATAATAATTTTGAAAAAAATTCCCTTATACTTTAAAATATAGACATATTTTTCCTTTGCATTTTATTTTAAATGTGATAAAAGATTTAAGCAAAACATCTTACATAAAAAAAATACTTTTATAATATAAGACTTTTTAATAGATATCACATAAAAAATTTACTATTTATTTATTTATCATTATATCATAAATTTTAAATATATTGTAAAAATTAAACAAAAAAGAAATAAAAATATATATAACAATTTAGGTGCAAGATATATGCTTATAGGCATAGTTAGAGATGCGATGAAACTTATTCATCGATATTACAACAAATATTAAATTTAACCCTTTTTGGTTTGATCTATTATGAGTTTTTTTTTAATGGTCCATTATTTTCTTTTCTTTATGATTATTACACCATCTTTTGTTACCAAAGATGGGTCCTAACTTCAAGAATATCATCCCAGATTTTCTTATCTTGTTTGTGGTAAATTTGCATGCAAGTCTTCTAGTAAGGATAATTATACCCATCAAAGAGTGGGAGTCTCATGGATGATTGACCTTATTTCATTTGATTTATATGTATATGCTTATAGATTGAAATCCCCAAGTGTGTTTAGTATAGACTCTAATACCAATTGAAAGTTCTAAAACATATCAAATATACCTAGAGAATGGTGAATAAGTTATTTTAATGTTGACAAATTATAAATATGTAACCTCAACACAACATCCAGATATGTAATTGTCGTAAATAATAAAGTAAAAATTAAAAATAGCACACAATATTTTTAGGTGAAAACACCTTAAGCCATAACAATAACCTAAGAAAAAAATCATCAGTCTACCAGACCACCTAATCTATCCACTATGAAAATTAAATGTTAAAGTCCAAACTCAATCTTATACTATCCTCTCTAAGATAATGCCCCAATATACTCCACTTACAAATCACTACTCTATTTTCACAATTTCTAAAATTAACGTGAATAGATTCTAACTAACATTCTGATTAGCTCCCTACCAATCATACATGTTCACGAATCAATTTACAAATAAGGTTAGTAAAAAAATCACAAGTGTCTATGTATGTTTTAGTTGGATTTCAATAAGCAACAAATCTTAATTTTGGTTCAAAACATAGATCAATAATATAGAACTAAGATTTCTAGAAGATATTATAAAATAATAATCTAGGTAATAATTTATCTATCAAAACTCACAATTAAGATTACTTATATTTGAATCTCGTGAGAGCAGATGTAGAGCGATAAAGGTAATAGCTATCAAAAACTTATATTATGTGAGGTTAGCGAAAAATGAGCCAAATGCTTAAATATATAAATAAATTAGAGACCCTAAATCTAGATCACTAAGGACAGGTTAAACATACCCTTATGAAGTTTTAAAAGACTTAATTAAAACATGGGCATAAAGTAATTTTGCATAAGAGTCAAGTTAAAAAAAGTTTTCAAATCTCGTTAAGTACTCACTTAATCAATCAAGTCCCTCGCTCAATTGATCGAGATGCATCAATGTATTTTGATCCGAGTGTACATGAGAAATAACTCGAGAAAGACTCGATAAGAGTCGATTAAAACTCAATCGATTGATCACCTTGGTCTATGGATGCCTTTATTCGATGGATTGGTTAATACAAACTTTTAAACCAAAAGTAATTCTAAGTATTGTGAACATATACGTGCTATTAAATGCATGAGTGTAATACAATGTATGATAACTATAAAAGATATACATGAAGTATGACTAAACTCTTCTTTGACTTTACTTGATAGATTTGATAACGAACCTATAAAAAAGTTAACAAGAAAACATATTATTTATTAAAATAGCCAACTTTTATGGACCTTATAGTCTATATTCATTATTAGTTTAGATATAAATATTATATTATATGCACTTTTTACATAAAAAAATTGTTGTTTTTGTTCAAGTGCTAATGTAACTCATCATGCAAGTGAACATTACTAAGTTTTAAGGATATAATATCTTCAACTTCAAGAGGCATAAAAAAATTGCCTCACTCTTTGAACATTCAAAGTCATACTTATTGATTCAATGATATCAACAACTTTGGTAAAACTAATGTGTTGACATCAACACATATTGCCTCCATAATATTCTCAAAATAATAAAAGACTAAATTTTTAGCATGGTAATTTAAGAAAGAATCATTAGAAAAATACTTAGATTTTAAGACTCTTGCATAAAGAGAGTTCCTTAATCGATCTCCAACCTTACTTAGTAAGCAAAGTCGTATTAAAGCTTTCAAAGTCTCAAACCCCATACCATCAAGATTCTTAGACAAGCACATTTTCTCCCAATAAATTCATTTAGCATCTTTCTTTTTGTCATTAGATAATATGAATTATATTACTCTAATAAATTTATTTTTAAGAAAAATTTGAATTTTATTAATGTAAAAAAAATACAAGAATAATTAAATCAATAAAATAAAAATACATTAAATTATCATAAAAGTTAATAAAAATAATTTATTGCAAATTTCAAGCTATCTTCTTAGGTTATTTCAATCTTTTAAATATGTATGTCACTTTTCATTTGTTTGGACATCTAGATCAACCCAAATGTCGGCCCTTGTATCTGGACCTACCCGAAGTGCAACCCTTGTAAACCACCTAAGTCAAGTCACCAGTCCAAGATGGAAAATGAAATACCCCAAGGTGGCGTTTGGTTCACAAAATGGAATGGTTAGCATGGTTTGACCACTGGAATCAAGCTCGGAATCAGAATTACAGTGTTTGGTTTGCCATTGAAATGGAATGAAAAAAGCTGTAAATTACCTTAATATCCCTACATTCAGTAAAGTTCAAATAATGTCATTTAATTTCTATTTTTTCGTTAGATAAAATATATTATTGAAATCATTATTTTTCTAAATAATTATTACTTAATTAAAAAGAAATATATTATTAAAATTATTATTTTTCTAAATAGGGTTTAGGGTTTTGAGGTTTGGGATTTGGGATTTAGGGTTTAGGGATTTAGGATTTGGGGTTTAGGGTTTAGGGTTATATTTGTGGGTTAAGATTTAGGGTTAAAATTATTATTTTTCTAAAAAGGGTTTAGGGTTTTAGAATTTGGGATTTTGGATTTAGGGTTTAGGGTTTTAAGATTTGGAATTTGGGGTTTAGGGATTTAAGGTTTAGGGATTTGAGGTTTAGGGGTTTAAGGTTTTGGGATTTTGGGTTTACGATTTAGGATTTTAAGATATAGAATTTGGGGTTTAGGGTTTAAGGTTTAGGGATTTGAGGTTTAAGGGTTTAGGGTTTTGGGTTTTGGGATTTGGGGTTTATGGTTTAGAGTTTTAGGTTTTGGGATTTAGGTTTTAGGGTTTTGGGTTTAGGGTTTAGGGTTTAAGGTTTAGGATTTTAAGATTTGGAATTTGGGGTTTAAGGTTTAGGGATTTGGGGTTTAAGGTTTTGAGATTTAGGGTTTAGGGTTTTGAGATTTGGGGTTTAGGGTTTAGGGTTTTGATATTTTTGGGTTTAGGGTTTTAGAATTTGTATTTAGGGTTTTGGGTTTTGGGATTTAGGGTTTTGGGTTTGGAGATTTGGGATTTGAGTTTAGGGTTATATTTGGGGTGAAGGTAAAATTGGAAAAAGAAATTAGATGGAAATGGAATCATGATTACTAAAGGGGGAGAAAGAATTATGATTTTTTTCTCCTTTAGTAATCGATTCCATTTCGTCTCCCCATTCCGCTCAACCAAACACAAAAAATGAAAGGAATCAATTTTGATTCCTTTCCATTCCCTCCAACCAAATATCACCCAAACGACCTACCATGGGACAAATTGAGGCCAATGGTAGCACAAGCTCAAGTACAGTACTAGTAAAGCTCGAACTAGATCTCTGACATATTATACTTTAGACCAATTATGCCCCTCTAGCACGTAGATATATGTACACATTGTATAACTGACATATGTATCCATAAATGTTTTATAAATAGATGGACCCCTCATGAAGGATCCACACATTCAGCCAATTGTATTAACTTCTCTCTAATCTCTTTCTATAAAATATTGAATCTCAACATTTTGGCGTCCACTGTGGGGCTTAAATTCTGAGGTCAATCATAATTTTTTCACTTTATATCCTTTTGAGATTCACCTCACTCCTAGAGAGAAATTTGAAAGATCCATTGTGTACTACTCACAATCCGCAAACATCGTGGTAATAACTTGGTCTGAAAGACGATCAAATTTGACTGATCGTGAAACAATGGCTACGCAAAGAAACACACCATCGGCCACTAATGTGGCCGGGGTAGAGGACAACACCCTTTATCAGGAGTTATCTTGCCAACTTCTCAAGCTAAGAAAAGAGCTCGACAAAATCAGAAGAGAAAATAGGTCTCTACGCTCCCATACAAAAGGAAGGATCACAGAAAATTCGACTGCCAAACTAACCAATGGAGAATAAAAATACTTCTTGGAAATTTGCCACAAAAATAGCTAGAAAAAAGTGTAAATTTGAGAATAAAAATGATTAATTATTGAATTTAATTAACTTTAATTGCATATTATATCCTATTTTTACCTAAAATTTAGTTTTTAACCTTCATTGAAAAAAGCATATAACATATGTTTATTTTCTTTTATAACATAAATAAATATTTTTTTTTATTAAATAAATTTATAATGCAAGACGAAGACGTAAGTGCACACTTTGAAAAAAAAAAGGAATGGATAAACAAAATTTAAACTAACTAAAATCATTCTCTAACAATATGTTATATATTTTTATTATATAAGAAATATAAAGAAATCATTATATAATCAAGTATTAGAGTAAATTTAAAATACGATAAGTCAAATATTATTCATTAATTAGATAAATATTTTATTAAAATTCTAGAGTATAACTAGTTTAAGTATATTATCTATCTTTAAATAAACACTATAATAATTATATTATAAAGTATAATTAACATAAAGATATTCATTTATTTCAAAAATAAGATTATTTTAATTTATAAAAGAAAAAATAATTATTCTTAATATATTAGAAATAAAGAAACAAAAATTAAAAAAATTGTTTTATTAAAATGAAAACGCCTTATTTATTTAATTTGATCGTATTATATATAGTAATGATACGTTCCAAAATGTTGCCAATTATATATTACGTGATAACTGTGTTCTTTATATATATATATATATAATGATGCGTTTTAAGATGTTGTATATTATATATTAAGTGATAATTATGTAGTCTTTTAGTAAAAGATTTAAATAGGTTTATTGGAGGAGGTTTTGTCCAAAATGGTCATATCTTATATAATATTTTTAAAAAATGAGTATTGGTGATATAGTTTAAAAAGAGACAAAACTTGACTTGTAATTTGAGAATTAATTTTTGTGTAGGTTTTTTAACTTTTAATATTTTTAAATTTATTTACCAATTTGAATAATATAGTTTCATATCTAAATAAATTGATAAAATAATTTAAAAATTAAATAATATAAATTAATAAATATATAAAAAATAGATTATAATAATATTAAATATATAGTATGTATAACAATAAATATTTATATATTTATGTGATTTTGTCTATAAAAAACATATCATATGTAATAGTTTAGAAAATGGTTGAATTGTGTTTTAGTTTGGACAAAATTTAACCTTAAACTTGAAAACTTATTTTAAAAAAAAAAATTCTCATTTTATAAAACATAATTATTATAAATATAAAAAATATTAATATCTTATAAATTTATAATTAATTTTAAATATAATATAATACATTATTATTATTATTAATAAATATAATTATAATTATATTTAATAAATAATTATGATATAAAAAATAATATTTATATATATCCAACTTTATATAAGATACAATACAAACATGGAATATTATATCGTAAATTTTGCGTGAAAATATTATATAATATATTATTATTATTATTATTAATATAATAAAATATATAAATTATATCTAATTAATTATATTTTAATACTTAAATAAAATTATTATTAATAAATATTTGTTATCTTAGTAATAATTAAAATTATAATAATATTAGATATATGTGTTACAAGTAATTTATTTTTAATTTTTTTAATCTTAAATAATTTATTTTTTTAAAATGTCAATAATTATTGTAACTATTTAGTAAAGTTTTTAATAATTTAAAATTTTATAATTTATTATTATTATTTTAAATTATTTTATAATAAAATTTTGATAAATTATTTGTTATAAAAAAATATATTTTTATTATATAAATATAAATTATTTTTTAGTTATAATAAAAATAAATTATTATTTTATTTTTGATTTTCTTTTAGAAAACAAGAAGAAAAAAAAAGAAATGAAATTGGGAATTAAGAAAAGAGAAAGAAAAAGAGAGTGGAATGTTGAGTTGGAAAAAGAAAAGAAAGAAAAAGAAGAAAGTGAACTGTGAGTTAAAAAAAAAATTTGATCTGTAAAAGGTTTCAATGTATTTTAATTTTAAAAAAATTTATATTTTGTTTTATTAAAATAAAAACGTCTTATTTATTTAATTTTATCGTATTATATATAGGAATGATACGTTCCAAAATGTTGCCAATTATATATTAGTGATAACTATGTGTTATTTATATATATGTATATAATGATACGTTTTAAGATGTTGTATATTATATATTAAGTGATAATTATGTATTCTTTTAGTAAAAGATTTAAATAGGTTTATTGGAGCCCGATACTGCCATATAAAAAGTACTCTGATTTTGAAAGTGGAAGTGTGCGATAATTTAGCTTGGGTTCTGCAAAAAGTTAGTGGAACTTGGCCAATTGAGTCCTTGTTTATACGGGGAAGTAACGAATGAAAGTAAGATTTATTGGGAATTGAGCACTTTTTTATTTATTATTTTAAATTAATATATTTATAACTAAATTTATTATTTATAATTATAATTAAAAAATTAAAAAATATATTAAAATAATTATTAAATTATTATAGAGATTTAATATTTATATTTATTTTTAAGTTATAATAATAATTTAATTTAATTATAATATATATAATATTTAAATATAACATATTATTAAATAAATATATATTTATTTATAATTTAATAATAATTCGATTAAAATTACATTGCATTATAAAATCTATCGATCCGAATCTGATATAAATTTAAATGAATTATATAATTTTTAATTCAAATTCAAAAAAATTATAAAATTTATCCATCCAATTAATTAATTTTTTTAACTATAAACTATAAACAAATCACCAAAATCAGAAATTATAAATATGCAAAATGTCAATATTTGGCTGAAAATAGTAAGAAAAGTACATTATATATGTTTAGTATGCCTGTACATCCTGAGTAAACATATGTAAAAGAAATTTAAATAAATAATGTTTGATTTAGAGTAATAATATCGCTACAGTTTGAATTATTAATGTTATAATTATAATTTAATAATAAAAATAAATTATTAAATACAATAAAAAATTATAATAGTAATAATAAAAAAATTATCATAACTATAACATTATCCATCATGATATGAAATGTCCAATATCAATCTCAGTCTTTTATTTCTTAAAAAGAAAAAGAGAGTCTCTTTAGGACCTACCTAAAAGAACAAAAAGAACCGTCAAAAATATAAAGCACAGCATCAACTTCTTTTTCTTTTTATTTATTAATATTAGTTTTTTTCTGTTATAGTTGAAACAGTTGTTCCTTATCTTAATCATTAAGAATGGTATGAGCCCTAAGTTAATTAACACAAATTTTAAATCGATTTTATATTGTAATAAATATAACATAATTATTTTTAAAATAAAAAAAATATTTATATTTTTAAATAATTCTAATGTATATTATGATATAAATATTTAGTTGCAATTTGGTAACATAATCAAAGCTTGAACTTAAAATTGTTACTGGAAGATCATTGAACGGATATAGATTATTTTATGATCAATTTTTTTTAATATTAATGAAAAGTTAGAACAATTTAATTTAAGCAAAAATTATTTATTTGTTTTTAATTCAGTACAACTGAGTTGTGATAACAACATACACTAATTATTTTTAATAAGAAAAAGGAAATTCAAATCCACGTTCAAAAAATATGTGGTATCACCCTTACCGCTACTACGGGGATAAGCAAGCAAATGATAAGCTTTACTTTTGTATCCGTTCATAGGAACGATGTATTTTTTTTATTATTTTAAAAGATTAATTTAATCGGTAAAAACTATGTATAACTCTTATAAATTATATTATTGTATTTACTTTAATCAATATTTAATAATACCTTTAACATATTTCATAAAATTATTTATTTTTATGTATTATAATAACTATCATTTTATATTTTTAACATCTTTTGTTATATTCTTCACCAATTTGTTTTTTTTTTCAAAACTCATTTAATTATTAATATTTTTAACACAATTAATTTAAGTTTTAGTCCATAAAAATTATGAAAAATTCAATGCTAAAAAATTAACCAAATAGATATAATCATATATAATTTTTATAAATTTTAATATAATATTATTTTTAATTAATGTAAAAGATTACCTCTAACATTTCTAAAAAAATATTCTTTTTCTTTTATACAAGAGCCTTACAAATGTATTTTATTTAAATTTTGTTAAAATTAAAATAAATAAAAATATATTTCATTTATTTATATTTTTTATTTAATTCTTCGAATAAAAGATTATTCATCAATATTTAAACTTATTAAATCAATATATATATTAAATATTTGAATTTATTCGAAATAATTGAAATATTTCGTAATCATTAATTAAAAATTGTACACTAATACAATCCATGATCAAAACAAATCATATGTTAATCCATACTAGTTTAGTGGCAAGCGTGCTACTCGAGCAACCATGGTGCCTGAGTTAGCTCTTCTTGAGGCAATTTTCTTTTTAGTTTCTTTTGACAAAACACTTAATAAATAAAAGGGAAGCAATATTTTCTCTCACCGAATAATAGCATTTATTAGATAGTTATTATTAAACTTCTTTTTATTACAAACAATTCTACCAAATTATTTAAAAATTACAATTATATCATTTTATTACTTTAAAGTCATGTTTGGTTGAAGGAAATGGAAAGGAATCAGAATTGATTCCTTCTATTTTGTGTGTTTGGTTAGGTGGAATGGAAAAAAATCAAAATGTAGGGAGAAAATGAAATCGATTATTAAAAAAGAAGGAATCACAATTCCTTCTCTTCCTTTTAAGAATCATAATTCCATTTACATCTTTTTTTTTCAATTTTACTCTTATCCTACATATAACCCTAAAATCAAATCTCAAATCCCCAAACCCTAAACCCTAAACCCTAAAATCTTAAACCCTAAATCCAAAATCCCAAAATCCCAAAATCCTAAACCCTACACCCTAAACCTCAAATCCCAAATCCTAAATCCCAAATCTTAAATCCCAAAACCCTAAAGCTTAAACTCTAAAACTTAAACCGTAAAACCTAAATACTAAAACCCTAAACCATAAAGCCTAAAACCTAAATAGTAAAACACTAAACCATAAACCCTAAAACCTAAATACTAAAAGCCTAAACTCCTAAACTTTAAATCCCTAAACCTTAAACCCTAAACCCTAAATTCAAATCCCAAAAACCTAAACCCTAAATCCTAAATCCCCAAACCCAAAACCCAAAACCCTAAATCTAAACCCTAAAACCCTAAACACTAAACCCAAAAATCCCAAAATCCTAAACCCTAAACACCAAATCCCCAAATCCCTAAACCCTATATCCTAAATCCTAAATCCTAAAATCCTAAACCTTAAACACCTAAAACCTAAATCCTAAAACCCTAAACCCTAAACACCTAAACCTCAAATCCCTAAATCTTAAACTCTAAACCCTAAATTCAAATCCTAAAAACCTAAACCCTAAACCCTAAATCCTAAATTCCCAAACCAAAACCCTAAACCCTAAACTCTAAATCAAAATCCTAAAACCCTAAACCCTAAATCCTAAATCCAAATCCTAATAACCTAAACGCAAAAGCCCAAAGCGCTAAGGCCCTAAATCTCAAATCCCTAAACCCTAAACCCTAAACCCTAAATCCAAATCCTAAAACCCTAAACCCCTAAATCTCAAATCCTTAAACCTTAGACCCTAAACCCTAAATCCAAATCCTAAAACCCTAAACCTCAAATCCCTAAACCTTAAACCCTAAACCCTAAATCCTAAAACCCTAAACCCTAAACCCCAAATCCCTAAACCCTAAACCCCAAATCCCTAAACCCTAAACCCCAAGTCCCAAATCCCAAAACCCTAAACGCTAAACCCTAAAACCTAAATCCCAAAACCCAAAACCCAAAACCTCAAATCCCTAAACCTTAAACCCTAAACCCTAAATTCTAAATCCTAAAATCCTAAACTCTAAATCCAAAATCTCAAATTCTAAAACCCTAAACCCTTTTTTTAAAAAAATAATTTTAACCTTAAACCTTAACCCACAAATATAACCCTAAACCCTAAACCCCAAATTCTAAATCCCTAAATCCTAAATCCCAAATCCCTAACCTCAAAACCTTAAACCCTATTTAGAAAAATAATAATTTTAATAATATATTTCTTTTTAATTAAGTAATAATTATTTAGAAAAATAATGATTTTAATAATGTATTTTGTGTGACGAAAAAATAGTAATTAAATGACATTATTTGAACTTTATTGAATGTAGGGGTATTAAGGTAATTTACAGTTTTTTTCATTCCATTCTAATGGCAAACCAAACATTGCAATCTTGATTTCGAGTTTGATTTTAGTGGTCAAACCAAACAACATTGTTTCCTTTTCATTCCTATTCTCATTTCGATTCCGATTTCATTCTTCGAACCAAACACCACCTAATTGTTAATTGCATTTAAAAAAGAATACATATTATTAGTAAAAAGTTAAAAATAAATCACGTGTATTTAGAAGTGAACGTGTAGACGTACAGGGACAAATAATCATACCCTACATTAGTTTTAATAACATTTTAATAATAACATAATTTATAAATTAACATCAATTTTATTATAATTTAATTTATTTTTTATTTTTTAATATTTATTTAAAAATATATTTAATTTAAAAATTAAATCTTAACATAATTTTTAATCAATTATTATTATTTAAAATAGAGTAAATAGATTTTTATCATTAAACTGTGAGGATTGTTATAAAAGTATTATTGAATTTTGATTTCTTATTTTCATATTATTAAACTATGTAATTTTTATTAAAATAACATCAAATTTTTTGTTATTTTTATAACATTAAACTTTGTAAAATATTATAAAAATACAATCAATATCGATTAGTTAACGATAAATTACACATATATAAATGATATTTTTATTATATTTACAAAGTTTAATGATACAAAAGTAATAAAAAAATTCGATAGTATTTTTATAATATTTGTGAAGTATAATAGTATGAAAATAAAAAATCAAAGTTCGATAATATTTTTGTAACAACTCTCAAAATTCGATAGTATAAAAATCTATTTATTTTTTAAAATATTGACATTATTTTTTAACTATTTAGTACATGTTTTTAAATAAAATATAAAATATAAAATATAAAAATAAATAAAATTTAATCTAATTATTTAAATAAGATGTGTTTTATTATTAAAATTATATTTTTATATAATTATATATATAAATAAAATAATATTAATTAATTATAATTTTAATATTATAATAACTATTCTTATCTTATAAATTATTGATAAATTATTAATTAAAATAAACATCCTTAAAAAAATCCCTATAAAAAATAAATAATAATGCTCTCATTCTGCTATAAAAAATGAAATGATAATGCTATCATTCTGCTATAAAAAATGAAATAATAATGCTATCATTCTGCTAGTAGTTTACTACGCATAGCTTTTTATCGTACTAATAAAAGTTAGAGATGACGTCCCCTAACACATAAGAGAAACAAGTGAGTTATGTTTTAAAAAGTTGTCCTAATTGATTGATATATATTTGCATGAGATAAATGGAGATGTATTTACTTATATAAATTAAAATAGTTTTGTCATTTTGCCCTTTAAGTAGTAGTCAATTTTTTATTAAGAAAAAACAATAGCTTAAACACAAATAATTAAATTTTAATTTTATCAATTTTATAATAATAATTATATATTATTAAAGATAATTTAAAAAATTAATATCTAAAAAAAAATTAAAACAATATAAAAAATAAAAATAAAATAAATAAGTTTATCTTTATACTTAAATTTTTATATGAGTTAGTTATATAAGTAACGTTTATTATACCAATAATCATTAGTTTTAATAGGTAGATTTAAGGGTGTATTCACATATTAATAATTTTACTTATATTAAATATATTATTTAATTTTTTTATTTTAAAAATGTGATATTTAATTAATTTATTTATAAAATAATATAAAAAAATATTTATTAATTTTAAATTTATTTAAAAATACATAAAAATTATCAAAAATATTTCAGTTATAAAATAGGATAAAAGATGATAATATTCTCATTAGTTGTGTTTGTAATTTTTTTAGTTTAATATGATGGTATAAATAATGAAAATACTCTTGTTAATATTTGTTTAATTTTTTTTATCAACAAAAATCTTTTTGTAATTCTTTTTAACTAAGTAAAAGAGTTAATTAACACATTTTTATAAATAAAATGATTAATTAATATATTTTTATAATAAAAAGATTAATAAACATATTTTTAAAGTTAAAATACTAAATAATATTTTTATTCAATCAAAATAGAATAAGATGACATTTTTTATTAAATTTAATGGTTGAGATTTTATTATCATATCTCATTAACTTAATTTTTAGAATATTTCTTTATGTTATAAGTTATATTACAATCATAATTGATATAAATATAATATTATATATTATTAAAATTATAATAAATATATCAGATTATATTAAAAATATATGTAAATATATATGTTTTATTTGGTGAGTCCAAAAATTTGGATGAATCGTTAATGATAATCGATAATCATCTGATACTGATGGTGATAAATACGAAAGATATTATATGATTTAATTTAATTTTATTTTATTAAATTATGTGTCAAAAATATTTTAATATTTATAAATAAAGAGTTTTGAGATAAATTTTTGTTAATTTAAGAAAATTGATAAAGAAGATTTAGAAAAATCAGTATTATTATTATTATTATCTCACCAAAAGGTAATTATTCATAAATAAATAAATAAAATCGCTCGTTTTTATTTATAAATTAGTAAAAATAAAGGTAACGTAATCATATTTTCAAACCAACCAGTGGCATTGTGTTTGTGGGCTGTTGTTGGGCACCTTACCTTTCTCTTTCTGTAACTCTTCTTCTATCATTTACAAATGAAACTCGACAACAACTTCAGCAATAAAAGAGTACAAACCTCAATGTTTTGCCTTCTTCTCCAATTTAGTTCTTGTATTCTTAATTAAGAGAAAAGGAAAAGAAAGCTTCTTCCTTTTTACTAAATCACTGTTGTCAAGTATTTGATTCTAAAGAATTAGAAAAGCAGTGCCAAACGAAAGAAATGGCCTTTGCTACTGGTGCTTTGATATTATGTACATTACTGCTCTCTGCTTTGACAGTCATTTTTTCTTTTCCGGTGACCCTTAAGCTAGAGAGAGCTTTTCCGACGAATCATGGGCTGGAACTCAGTGAGCTTGTGACTCGGGACAGGGTTAGGCATAGAAGAATATTGCAATCTTCTGTTAGTGTTGTTAATTTCCCAGTGGATGGGTCCTTCGATCCATTCGTTGCTGGGTAAGTCTATCATTTCTTTTGCTTCTTGCTTTGATTTTGGCATCTTGGGTTCCTCACGTTTTTATTTTTTGTGTTATTTTAGTAGTTCTAAGAACTTAGTTTCGATTTTGATTAATGGGTTTCTATTTCTTTATTGAATTTGTTCATTTTTCTTGGAGTTTATTTTTGTGGGTGTTCGAAACTTCTTGATTTCAAATTATTTTATGTTCCTCTCCTCCGTTTCTTGTTTTGATTCTTAAAGTGTTAAGTCTTTTTCTTTTGCGTGCTAGACCCTGCTAGGTTTCTCTTTTTTTGCATTTTTCTCAACTATGGCTTGTCTCATATTCTCGGTACTCGAATGTGCTGGAAGTTATGGACACTTATTAGTTACTATCTTACTTTTGAATGGGTTTATTTTCAGTTCTCATATTACTTTTCTTATATGAGTTTATTACTCTTGCTTAGGCTCTACTTTACAAAGCTGCAATTGGGTTCTCCTCCTAGAGATTTCTACGTGCAGATTGATACTGGCAGTGATGTTTTGTGGGTCAGTTGTGGTTCCTGCAATGGTTGCCCTCAGACAAGTGGACTCCCAGTAATTGCCAATTTGCCTTAACCGTATATTTCTTGTATAAAGTATTTTGTTTGTTTGTAATTTGTGTAGCAGAAGGAATGATGCACAAATCCAAAGCTTGAACTAGATCGCTTTATTTTTGTACAGATTCAGCTCAATTTATTTGATCCTGGGAGCTCATCAACATCATCTTTCATTTCCTGTTCCGACAAGAGATGTAGTCTTGGGGTACAATCATCAGATTCAATGTGTTCCACTCAAAGTCAGTGTACATACACGTTCCAATATGGAGATGGGAGCGGGACTTCAGGCTACTATGTAGCAGACTTATTGCATCTGGACACAATTGTTGGGAATTCTGTTGTCCAAAATTCTTCTGCTCCTATTGTTTTTGGGTTAGCTGTTAAAACACCTCTTAAACTCTTCGTTCCTCATTATCTTTGTCCTCCCCTCTTATTGTGTGTGTGAGAGGTGAGAGGGACTTGGATATAACCTACACGTACCAATTTTTACTGTTTTGTGATTTTTGTTGATTTGACATTTTTGCACCTGATTGTGGATTGATACAGATGCAGCACCTTACAGACCGGGGACTTGACAAAATCGGATAGGGCAGTTGATGGGATCTTTGGCTTTGGGCAGCAGGGTATGTCTGTTATCTCTCAATTAGCTTCACAAGGAATAGCACCAAAAGTGTTCTCCCACTGCTTGAGAGGAGATGCTGGTGGTATATTGGTTCTTGGCGAAATTATTGAGCCAAACATAGTTTATAGTCCACTTGTGCCTTCACAGTAAGTATCTTGCTCGTGAAGTACTGTAGACCTCATCTGCTATAATGGGATTACTTCATTCCAAAATGGATTTTTGTTCATGCATGCTTTCATATTCTCTTGAGGTTCCTTTCTAGAATTTAAATTTTCTGGTTATATCTCTTAATCTGACTTCTAATCCTCCAAACAATTAATATTTTATATGTTTGCATCAGTAATTGACTACTGCTTTGGCTTTATCTTTAAACCTGAATTGTATTTAAAATGGTGCTTTCTCATAATTATTTTTGTATGACTTTCAATTCTAGTCAACTTCGGGCTTATTCCTTTCTTTTAAGGTTGTGATGCTTTGCAGTATTCATTATCATAATAATATGTTTGGTTCTTTACTTTGGGTTAGCAACTACTTTTGGTGTTTCTACAGTAATTGTGTGTAACTCAAGAATTAAGATATCAATGTTTATGGATATATTGACAATTCGATTCTCTAGAAATATCGAAGATATTATCGATATCGATGGAAATCATTATAAAAGAAAAAGAAAAAAGTATGAAAAATTATTTAAACATATTGAAATGTTAGATAATAAATTAAGATAGAGAAAATTAAATAATATTGTATCTAATAGAGTAGTATTCTCAATATATTAATACCTATGTGCTAAATGAAAGAGTAAATTGACATATCATCTTATCATTCATGATGTCTCATTGTGTATTACTTTCCAAAAGCATATATTCTTGGACTTGCAGCTCTACACCGTTATTCTTCATCTTGTGGGGATGTGCATAGTTAGCTTTACAAGTGAATGGACTTAAAAGTCGGTTATGTCTAATGCTAGTTGTTATGTTCCCTCTATCTCTATCATCATCACTACCAGCAAGATTAATTTCATGGAAGGAATTACCTTATAAAAATCACCTTATAATGTGTTTATGCTTCACCTAGTAGTCTGGTGATTAATTTACCTCTATTTTATTTCTAGTCATAGGTTCGAATCACACCAAAATATCGCTTGATCTAAAAAATATTTAAAATAACTCCTACTTACCTATAACCTTCTATTAAAAAGTAGAAAAACTTTAAATTTTTTAAAAAAATCGATAATATTGTGGATAATATTCGATTTTTTTGCAAAAATTATACCGTAGAAATCGATATATTCATATCAATGATAATATTTATGAAATATTGAAGATATTCAATAATATTTTAACAATTTTGTCAAAACGATACTATATAGTCATATCTATATTGAATCTTACGGATATTCGATATTATTCGCAATATATTGGGATTTTTTAATCTATGGTGTAACTTGATAATTTAACTCTTGTTATGAATGACTCTTTAGAGACATCAATGTTTTGTGAATAATCATAAAACAAAGAGCAACTGTGGAAACAAAAATTTCTAGAAATATCATTACCCATTCTCTGTGCAATTTTTTCTTTTTTGAAGTCAAATAGTTTTGTTTGGTTGATTGTGATGAAACGCCATAACATGCAAAAATATTTAGCATATGCATATATTTTTTGAGGTCATATAAACAATTGAACTAAGAGGGAAGATATGCTTATTAACTTGATGGAAAAACAAGCTACTCCTGGTTTTCACAAATTTTAGCATGGATATTCTTCCATAATATAAGGAAGTGAGGTTGAATGGTAGTTGAATTACTGGGTTGTTGTGGAATTCCATGTCGAAGCCTCAATATTATGTATTCAGAATTAAGTTAATTTTTTCTTTGTCTCTGACTCTGGCCTTTGTGGTATTTGATGTGGGTCAAACCTGTAACTTGAAATGTGGAAGAGATCACTAGTTGCCATTGTTTTTATATGTTAATTGGTTTTTGACGAAGTCTTTTTTGGATAATGTATCGACAGTTATTTCTTAAGCCTTATCAAAAGCAATCATTTCTTAAAGATTATGAACTCTTGTCAACTTTGGTTTCTTTGAGCTGTATGGACTTGTTTGATGTAGCCCTTAATAAAATTGACCAATTCTGGCACACCCTCTATTTCAGGCCTCACTATAATTTGAACTTGCAAAGCATTTCAGTCAATGGCCAAATATTAGCTATTAATCCAGCAATTTTTGCTACATCCAGCAACCAAGGTACCATAGTTGATTCTGGTACAACTTTGGCATACCTTGCAGAAGCAGCATATGATCCTTTTGTTAATGCTGTAAGTTTCACCGGTAAAAGTTTATAGCTGTCTTAATTATTCTTATGTAAAGGCTAATCTTTTGTTAAGAAACATACTGAAAGCAGCATACTCGTAAATAATTCACTGTCTTTCTAGCATCTTGGATGTAACTTATTCTTTGGTGCAGATTACTTCTGTTGTTTCTCAATCAGTTCGCCCTGTTCTTTCTAAGGGAAATCAGTGTTATTTAGTTACCTCCAGGTTTGCTTTCTCACTCTGTTACTCTTTTCTATTGGAAGCTTGGTACATTCAGGTGATCTAACATGTAAATTTATTTGTTGTTCAGTGTCAATGATATATTTCCTCAAGTAAGTTTAAACTTTGCCGGTGGTGCATCAATGAACTTAAGGCCTCAGGACTATCTTATACAGCAAAATTCTATTGTGAGTTTCTGAGCTTGGTTCTACTTTCTGTCTTCGAACACGGCAGATTTGTCTTAATAGTTTGATTATGCTGAACACGACCATTTAATCTGTAGTACCATGCATTTTCCTCTTATGAATACATCTTTGACTATAGTAGCTTTATGTTTCTGTTTTCTTTTTGTTTGGTGAAAATAATGTGACCATATGGTCAAATTTGGATACTTTCTTTTTTACATCTCTTTGGCTGGTCTGCTAATAAAATATTAGAATTTTTTTTCTTCTTCTAATTCTCACGTAGTTTCTTTTATGTCATTCATTATTTGGGACGGACATATTATGTCTGTAAAGCCCTTCATTTCCGGCTACTAAAGTTTGCAGTATTACATTGTTACTAAATACAAAATGCCTAATATAACTCTCCCTTGGCCTTTTCGTATGATTTGTATTTTTGCTTCTACATCATCATATACCGTTTACTACATTTGTACTCGTTAAATTATAATAAGTTTCAAATTAGTAACCTGTACATTGTTTCAGTGGATAAACAAACCCTCTCTTGCCCCGCCCGGTTGTACTAAATTGAATTTTTGAATGAAGAAAATAGATTACCTTCACCCATGCTTCGTATTCCTTTCTTTCATTATTTTTCAATTTTTTCATAATAAAATCCATCTTTAGCTTTTTCATAGAAAATGAACTAATGAAACATGCAAGTAATTGGCTTTATGCACCAAAATATTTCGGTAACTAGTTGCGTTATAATGTGAAACCTAATGTTTCAGGGTGGTGCTGCAGTTTGGTGCCTTGGCATTCAGAAGATTCAGGGTCAAGGAATAACAATTTTAGGAGGTACAGATCCCAATCGAGACCTTTTGTCAACTCTTTTACTTTCACAGATAGTATACAACTGAATCCAGAGTATTGATGTATTACTCATTTGATTCAAACCTTCCTAGTTTTCCATTATCCTATATTTTGCTTGAAACATGTCTATCGTCGTAATGTGAAATGAAATAGAAACCATGACACTTTTTTTTAGATGGTTCAATAGAAGAGGGCAGGGAAGAAAAGGATTACGGAGTAGAAGGGCTAACATTTTTGGAACAAGAAAGAGGGGGGAAATGAAAGCATGAGATTAGCTGTATTTCTGTGTAGTTTTGATCTTGGCTTAGTTTACGAGTTCTAAACTGCTCTAGCTTGTATATTAGCATTAACATTTTTCTTCTTTTTTGCAGATGTTGTACTGAAAGACAAAATATTTGTTTATGATTTGATTCTTCAACGGATAGGGTGGGCTAATTACGACTGTAAGTTTCAATTGTACTACTTTCCAATACTCACCTTTTGTTGGTCCAAAAGTTAAATTTTGACCAAGGTTCCAAAAGACGAAAACGGGTACTAAGCGGTTGCCCTGAATAAGGCAAGGCGTAAACCTCAAGGCGGTGTCAGGCGTAAGCCTAATTTAAAATCGAAAAAATACATAAGATTATTATTAACCTTTTATATGATGTAAAAAACACGTTAAAAGTTAAGAGAAATCATAAAATGTAAGAATATCATAAGTAGTTTAGATATAAAGTTACAAAATAAGTTACAAAACATGTTTCAATATTCTGGTCATTTTTAGTTTCTTCATCTTCATCTTTCGAATCTACTAATTTAAACCTTCACTCATCATTCATCAATACCCTCATGTTGATCATTCATAATTTCTTCATTTTTATCTCCTGAACCTATTAATTCAAACCCACATTTATTACTTATTAGTACACCATAGTCAATACTAGTTTTATTATTTATTAAATTATTATCACAGTTAATTCTAATGTCTTATTCATCTTCAACCACCCATTCTTTATCTTCTTCGTTGCTATGTTTGTTTCCTTCTTCTAGGCGTCTTTTTTTTTTCATTCAATGAGCTTCTGGGTTTTCTATTAAAAAACTGGACCTAGTTTAAAAACAATACAATTTGGCACTTTATAGATCCATGAAAGAGGCGTTAGCTTCATTCTGCCTCAAAGTGTATGCCTCAATGTAAAAGGCATAAGCTTCAAATCAAGTACAAGAGGCACTAGCCTCAAGGCCCTCATTAAATACCTCACCTCAGGGCGCCGCCTCTATGCATTTTTGAAACCTTGATTTTGACTACCCAACTCGACCAACGTAAATGCAAAGACAAATGCAACTAACATGAAAACTTGGAATCCAAATTTTTCGTTTATGTTTTACTAGAAAACGTTTGAGAATAAATCTTCTATATGTCTATATTGCCATCTGACGTTTTAAATGTGATTTTATTTACTAGGTTCGATGTCTGTGAATGTATCCGCAGCTTCTAGCACGGGACGAAGTGAATATGTGAATACTGGGCAACTTGGTGATGGCGTCTCATTTCACAGTGAGCCTTACAAGTTATTACCAGTGTGCATGTTTGCACTCATACTTGTATCACAGGTATCAATTCCAAACATATTCCCGTTTTTGTAGCATTTGCGCAAATTTCAGGGGCTACCAATTTTTCTTCAATGTATATTATTCACTTACCGGTTTCTATTTATAGCAACCAACAAGACCACATTTATGTATTGGTCACAGGTTCAAGACTGTTTAAGTGTGAATACGTTTGTAGATGCTCATCTGCTTCTCGTTTATCTTAGCAATAGGATTAGACGTTTTGTTTTTCAGCAGCTGCAAAGAATTGTTGCTTCAGTAGCCGATTTATTTTAGTGTTTATTATATTTAACTTTTCCTTGTCAATGTGTTGCATTTTGTTGGTTCTGCTTTTTTATTTTATTTTGAGTCACTACCTGAGCTGTCCGAACGTTAAATATGAAAGGTTAAGGTCTTTACAAGTTTTATAATTTTTTTTAAAAATACACTTCAGTTTTTTATTTTTAAAGGTATATATTTAGGGTTACGTAATTTATCAAAGGCAAAAGTTACATTTTAGTTTTCTATTTTTTAAGGTATACATCTAGAGTTCTCAAATTTTTTAAAATGTTATTTTTTTCAAGGATAAATTTTGAATTTTGAAAAGTAAAAAATGAAATTAAAAAATAATCTTTTGAAAAAAAAAACTAAAAACTAAAAATGAATAAATAAATAGAAAATAAAAGAATAAAAAATATTATTGAATTTATATTTGGAATGAAATAATGAAAAATATATATATTGAATTTTATTGTGTTTTTTTTTGCATTTTCTATATTTTTTTCAAAATTTTATTTTTTCAAACTTTTGCATTTATAAAAAGTTAAGAATTTTTTCCATTTTTATTTTTTTTGTATTATAAAAATCAAATTTTTAATATCCATTTTTATAAAAGTTATTACTTTTTGTATTTTATTTTTAAAATTTTGAATTTATTATTGCAAAAAAATACTATTTGATGTTGATTGAAAATTTTAAGAATCAGAGGATTAAAATGTTTGTGTTCCTTTTGTATAAAATTTACATTTTGATGAATATAAGACCCTAGGTGTATAGTATAAAAGATAAAAAGATTGAAGTGTAACTTTGAAGAATTACAAAACTTGTAAAGATCTTAATTCAAATATAATTTTATGAATCTGTGACCAGTTAAAAGGGGTTTTGTCTATAAAAGTCAATTCCTATACAATAGTTTAAAAATGGGCATAAGTAGGATTTTTTTTAAAAATAGGTAAAATCTTACCTTAAACTTGAAAGAAAATTTTTTAATCAATTTTATTTAAAAATTCTATTTTACAAAACATAATTATTATAAACATAAAAAAATATTAACATCTTATAAATTTATAATTAATTTTAAATACATAAATTTTTTTTATCATATTATATATTAAAAAAATTATTTTCAAAAATAAAAAATAATTTATTTTACAATAAAATAAATATAAATTTATACAGATATTGAAAATGATATGCTAAATATTTTGATAATTCATAAATAATATAATACATTATTATTATTATTATTATTAAATATAATTATAATTATATTTAATAAATAATTATAATATTAATTATAATTATGATATAAAAAATAATATTCATAAAAATAATTAAATTATTAAAAAAATTATAAAGCCTCTATATCCAATTTTTACGAGATATAATACAAATATAAAACATTATATCACAAATTTTGTGAAAAAATATTATATAATATAATATGATTATAATTATTTTTATTATTAATATAATAAAATATATAAATTATATTGAATTAATTATATTTTAATACTTAAATATAATTATTGTTAATAGATATTTGTTATCTTAGTAATAATTAAAATTATAATAATATTAGAGATATTTGTTACAATGTAATTTATTTTTTAATTTTTTTAATTTTTTAATCTTAATTAATTTATTTTTTTAAAATGTCAATAATTTTTCATAAAAATTATTGTAACTATTTAGTAAAATTTTTGATAATTTAAAATTTTATAATTTATTATTATTATTATTATTATTATTTTAAATATTTTATAATAAAATTTTGATAAGTTATTTATTATAAAATATATATTTTTCATTATATAAATATAAATTATTTTATTATTTTTTATTTATAATAAAAATAAATTATTATTTATTAAAAATTGATGAATGGTTATATTTTAAAAAAATAAGGTTCTCGAAATTAGTGAAAGAGAGAGAAGAAAAAGACAAAAATATTTATGTTTTAAAAAAAACGTGAATGATGGGTTGTTAATTAAAAAAAGGAGAGAGAGAATGTTACGCAAGTTAGAAAAAATAAATAAAAAAAGAGAGAGAGAATGTGTGGGAGTTAGAAAGAATAAATGATCGGCAAATTGGTTAGCAAGTTTTATTTTGACCCTTTCTAAACTAAATCTTAATTAAGCCTATTTCTAAACTATTGTATATTATTAGCTTTTTATAGACAAAAACCCCACTTAAAATTATTGTAACTCAATCATAAAACCCAAATGAGCATATAAAAAGTTTGTGTTTCGAATCTCATTTATAATTATTTGAGTTGTATAATTATTTTGAGAAAAAAAAAAGCTAAAACAAGTCAATGAAAATCAACTTTGCATTAAGTTTAATTGATGTTCAATTATTTTATCATGTAAAACTATACTTGTCACATCTTAAATTTTAAATAATTTGATAAAATATTATTAGTAATTACCGTTGAATTTGTATAACTATATCTAATAAAAGATGAAAATTTTCATGTGAATTGTAATTTTGATATATATAAATGTTTATTTTACCATTTCAACCCTTTTTAACATTAACATCATCTTAATATTAAAAATATGATGGTTAGGTGATTGGTGTTGTTTAGTAATTTAAATTTGTAAGTGTATCATTTAGTCTCTTTGATTTGAAAAAGTGGGTTAATTAAAGATAATAATTTTAATAATTTTTTTATTAAAATATTTATTTTTATAATTAATTAAAATATGATTAAAAAAAGAGTATAAAATAAGACTGAAAGAAAAATTTAAGATGAAATTATTTAAGAAAGAATTAACGATAATAATACTCTAATAAAAAGAAAAGGGTGGGATATTAGTTATTTACATTATAAGATTTGTGTCATTTAATCTCTTACACTATAAAAAGTCTAAATGACACATTTAATTTAATGTAAGGGATTTGGTAAATATTTTTATTGAAAGTAAAATTTAAGATGAAATTATTTAAAAAAAAATTAACAATAATAATATTTTAACAAAAAATTATTAAAGTAAAGTGTGAGGTAGTATAAAGTGTTATTTATATTATGAGATTTATGTCATTTAGTTTCTTACATTATAAAAAATCTAATAACTCATTTGACTTAATGTAAGGTATTTGTGCGATATTTTTTTTAAATAATTTTTTTTTACCAAAGAGCTAGTAGCTTAACATCTGAATCTAAGTAGTAATTGGTGAGTAACTAACTACATTATTTATTTTTTATTAGTATTTTTTTTTGTCAAATTAGTTATATAATTTTTTTTTGAAAAATCACAACTACCTATGTAACAAAATAATATCCTTTAAAACTAATTTGAGGTAATTTTTATTGTTATGAGTTTTATATGTATTATTTGAGGTAATTTTTCACTTTTGACATAAACTATAGTTTCTACCAAAAGTTAATAAAAAAACATTTCCCCTAAATTTTTTTATATTTTCGAAAGGGCAGATTAACTTTCCAAGGAATTGCCACATTCCGCCAGTTTTGTGGAGGAAAATGGAACAAAATTTTCCAACCAATTTTTTTTTAATTTTCAATTTACTTAATTCAAACAGTACAAGAGAGAATATTTTGCTCCAACGTTTCCCTCTCCCAAAAAAAAAAAAAAAAAAACTAAGCACGTTATGAAATGAAATTATCTTAACTCTATATTTTTATAAAAAAATATTAAAAATGAACTGAAATCAATAACTAATATTAATATGAGATACATAATATATCTATGTAGTATAAGATTTTCTGGTTCCAAGCACACACAAATAGGACAAAAATAGAATCAGACTGAAGCTATAACAAAGGTAATTAACAAAATTAATCCTAACATGAAAAAATTAGGACATTATTACAAATTTAGCAAACTTTTTTTCTTTTACAAAATTTAGAGCCCGTTGGGAAAATCGGGTATATTTTCCCTATTTTAAGTAGTAATTATTCACTTATGATTTAAATGAATAGAACTCAAACTAACCCGAAAAAATAATGCTATTGGAAATATAATGTTAAAATAAACTAAAACAGATATTAAAATAGAAATATTAAAACAGAAAAATAATAACACCAGAAATTTAACGAGATTCAGTATAAATGTTACCTAGGTCCTCGGGCGTCGTTGACCACTTCCACTAACTCCAATTGGATGAACTCTAAAATTACAATTAATTGGACAAAATTGAGTTAATCAATTACCCTTACAAAAGAGAGGAAAATTTACAAATTTTATGATGTTTACAAATGGTGAAAGAGGGCTTTATTTATAACCTCAAATTCAACACCCATCTCCATTCCTAACCAATGTGAGACTTTTCTAATTTGCTCACTAAGGAGCTATATAACAAATCTCCACCTTAGCGACTTAGTGATTTTAAATGATTTTTTCAATTACTAGATCAGCGACGCCAGTGCCAATTCAGATTTGCAGGATGTTAATCAAGTCCAGACAATGTTTGAACTTGATTGCTGTTACCACCTTGGTCATCATATCTGCGGGATTCTCTGTCGTACTAATCTTCTGAACTAGTACTCCACCTTCTTCAATAATCTCTCGCACGAAATGATAACGAACGTCAATGTGCTTTGTACGTGCATGGTAGACTTGGTTCTTTGCTAAATGAATAGCACTCTGACTATCACAAAACACCTTAATATGTTTTTGACCAACTCCTAAGTCTTCAAGCAAACCTCGTAACCAAATAGCTTCCTTCACAGCCTCTGTAACTGCCATATACTCTGCCTCTATAGTAGACAAATCAACTGTGGACTGCAAGGTAGACTTCCAACTGACTGGTGCTCTAGCAAGAGTAAACACATAACCAGTAGTTGACCGACGTTTATCTAAATCTCCTACATAGTCGGAATCACAATATCCGACTACACATTGACCAACGGTATTATCCTGCTGAAATACTAAACCAACATCTATAGTATTTATAATATACCATAGAATCCATTTCACAGCCAACCAATGTCCTTTACTAGGATCATGCATGTACTTGCTTACAACACCAACCACATGTGAAATGTCAGGTCTTGTACACACCATTACATACATCAAGCTACCAACCGCATTTGCATATGGTACCTTTGCCATATATTCTCGTTCTGCATCATTTTTAGGAGATAATTGAGCACTAAGCTTGAATTGAGGAACTAGCGGAGTACTTACAGGTTTTGTCTGTTCATTCATACCAAAACGTTGTAGTACCCTTTTCAAATATTGACTTTGGGTCAAACTAAGCTTCCTTTTCTTCCTCTCTCTACTTATCTCCATACCGAGAATCTTCTTGGCTTCTCCCAAATCTTTCATTTCGAACTCTTTCCTTAGTTGAGCCTTCAACTTCTCAATTTCTGCTTGGCTCTTCGATGCAATCAACATATCATCGACGTACAATAGAAGGTAGATGAAAGACTCATTTTGTAGCTTGCGAAAATACACACAATGATCATATGTGCTTCTGGTGTACTTCTACTGCAACATAAACTGATCAAATTGTTTGTACCACTGCCTTAAGATTGCTTCAATCCATACAATGATTTGTTCAGCTTATAAACCCAATTCTCTTTACCAGTAACATTAAACCCTTCTGGCTGAGACATATAGATTTCCTCTTCTAAGTCACCGTATAGAAACGCGGTTTTCACATCAAGTTGAACTAGTTCCAAATCGAATTGTGCTACCAAGGCCAACAAAATTCTAATGGAGGAATGTTTTACAACTGGAGAAAATACCTCATTATAATCGATTCCCTCCTTCTGAGCGTAGCCCTTAGCCACCAACCTTGCCTTGTAGCGAATACCATCTTTGTTAGGAAATCCATCTTTCTTTGCATACACCCATTTACATCCAATTGCCTTCTTGCCCTTAGGTAGTTGTGTCAACTTCCATGTTTTATTCTTCTGAAGGGACAAAAGTTCTTCATCCATGGCTTCCTTCCATCTTTCAACTTCAGGGCTTTTGATTTCTTCTTTATATATGGAAGGAACATCATCATGCACAATTGAAAGTGCACAGGCCACTGTATTCTTAAACTAAGCAGGTAGGTCTTCAAAATCCTTGTATCGAGCAGGTACCTTGACATTTTGTCGTCGTGGCCTATCAACTGTAGTTTCTTCTTGTTGTTGTGGAGGTTATTGGGTTAAAACTTCTTCATCTGATTCATCATCTGTCAATGGAGGATCAACTTCTGTCTTCTCTTCACTAACTGGATTAACAATTTTGCTTTCAAACTCCACCTGTTTCGGAGTTTGCTCCATCTGCTCTAAAGTGCCATCAATCTTCTTAGTTACCTTTTGCAACAAGGCAGATTCATCAAAGGTAACATCTCTGCTAAAGATTATCTTTTCTATTTCAAGGCACCATAGTCAATATCCCTTAAAACCAGAAGGGATCCCCAAAAAAATGGTTTTCTTAGCTCTTGGGTCCAACTTTGATTCTGTTACATGGTAGTATGCAATTGAACCAAACACATGTAAGAAATCGTAATCTCTAGTAGGTTTTCCAGACCATACCTCCATAGGCGTTTTGCCTTCAAGAGCACACGATGGTAGACGGTTGACGAGATGACATGCATACGTCACAACCTTAGCCCAATACTGCTTGCCTAAACCAGCATTTGACAACATACATCGAACCTTCTCCAACAAAGTCCGGTTCATACGTTCTGCAACTCCGTTTTGTTGTGGTGTTTTTCGAATAGTGAAGTGTCGCACTATCCCTTCTTCTTCACAAACTTTCATAAATGGATTGTTTGTGTACTCAGTGCCATTATCAGACCTCAGACGCTTGATCTTTTTACCAGTCTGAGTCTCGATCATCTTCTTCCATTTGAGAAAAATTCCCAGCACTTCATCCTTCTTCTTCATGAGATACACCCAAACTCTTCTAGAAAAATCATCAACGAAAGTGACATAATAATGTTTGCCACTCATGGATGGAGTTCTTGTTGGCCCCCATACATCAGTATGGATGTAATCCAAAATGCTCTTTGTATTATGGAGAGCAGTGCCAAAGCTTACTCTTTTCTGCTTCCCCAATACACAATGTTCACAGAATTCTAACTTGCCGGTTCTCGCACCTTTTAACAAGCTTTGCTTTACTAGAATCTACAAAGCTTTTTCACCAGCATGTCCCAAACGCATATGCCATAACTTGGTAGTTTCTAAATCTCTTTCTTCCTTTGAAACTGCTGCTGATGCTGTCCCAATAACCGTACTACCAAGGTAGTAGTACAAGTTATTCTTCCAAACACCTTTCATCGCCACAAGTGCTCCAGAAGTAACCTTCAATGCCCCATTTTGTATGGTCATAGTGAAGCCTTTTGATTCTAAGACTCCCACAGCAATGAGATTCTTCTTCATATCTGGAACATAATGAACATCTTTCAAGACCCTGGTTGAACCATCTTGATTCTTCAAACGAATTGCACCGATTCCCAAAACTTTACATGGATAATCATTACCCATGAAAACAACTCCACCATCTAGTTCTTCAAAGTTAAAGAACCACTCCTTGTTAGGAGACATATGGAAAGTACATGCTAAATCAAAAATCCAACGGGAATTTGGCAATCAGAAAATGCCTTTGCTTCAACTCTCCCACAATTATTATTGCAATTGGTCTTTATTGTTCTTGTAAATCGAATTCTCATTTTAATCTTCTGACCATCGTTCATGACTCGTATATGTGCTGAGATTCTTGTAAGTGCTTGTTCCAACTCTATCTACTTGATATTGTATTAACATCTTTAACAATTTTTTTTTATTTTTTGAAATAAACGTTTATACATTCTTCACGATTATATGTTAATGAAATTCAAACCCATCTCACAAAAGTGCCAAAAAAAAACATATGCTTATTTTATGTCATTTTGTTACAAGGTTCTTCAATATTTTGTGACTTTTAAGATAAAAAAATTGAATTGAAATCAAACCTAAGTCACAAAAAGTGCACTTAGGAGATTTGAGGCCTAAAAATAATATATTTTCATTCTTTTAATGAATTTAGTCTAAAAATAACATGTTATTTTATACATTATAAATATTCGTACTACATATTTATTCCATATACAAATTGTTCAGGATATTAGTTTATGTACATTATAACCCTTTTTTTTAGAATGTGTTTCTTAATTTTTTAATTTTATCAAATTTAGTACAAAAATGAATGTTAAAATTGTAAAGTTACAGAACATATGATTGGTAGAATGAAATTTAAATCTAATTTTTAAACTTTGACTAAAAATTTTAATTGTGAAGTAAGGGATAGGATCTAACAAAAAAGAAAAAAGAAAAAGTTAACAAAAATTTATATTTGATAAAAAAAAATTAAGGCATCATAGATATTATTCTTCTTTATTATTATATTACACGATAATTAGATACAAAGCGAATGAATTTAATAAATAATTTTTTACTTAAAATAATATATTTTTATTAACTAATTTTGAGTTGAATAACACGTAAAAGTGACAAAAACACAATAAATTAAATATGAATATGATACCATTATAAATGGGTTAACACGATACAAATAGTTTATATTACAGAATACCATGGACAATTTCTTATGTTGTCTTCTATTTCTTCGTCGTTGGTCCGATTATTTCCTGGGTTATCTGTCCTACGAACAAAGAGGATACCTACACTGAGAGTCATGTGTGTTTTTTTTTTATCAGCAGTTGTTATGAGTGGATATCTTTCTGATTACATTGGTTGTCATTCTATTCTTGGTGGGTTTTTGTTTGGTTTTGCATTTCCAAAAGGAGAGCTTAAAAATGTTGTTATGGAGAAGATTAAAGACTTTGTTTCTGAGATTTTGATGCCTATTTTCTTCTTAAATGTTGGTTTAAGAACCAATTGGAATTTCCTTATGCAACCTGGAGTTAGTAAAACTGTGATAACTATTGTTATTTTTTTAGCTATAATTGCTAAGGCCACAACTACTTTCCTCATTGCCTTTCTCCACAAAATCCCAACCCGAGACAGTTTTGCTCTTGGAATGCTTATGAACACTAAAGGCATATTAACACTAATCATCATGAACACTGGTCGTGTATGCAATTTGCTTTCCTTTTTCTGTTTTTGAGAATGTAGCGCCAATTTTTTTCCGGTAGGCCAGTTAGCCCAAAAGTGCATTTTACGTCACTAGTTTAGGGGGTGCGCAGTTTGAAAAAGGAGACATTAGGAATCCGAGACAAACTCCTCACGTCCCACTTTTCAAGCATGATGTACTTTTGGTATACTTGCAATTGATACACTATGTCCAATTTTAAAAATATGACAATAGAGGTCAACTGCAGATTTCTAGTGTACAATACCACCCCTAAGTTAGTGGACCAAACTAGTCAAATGACCTAAGTTATCGGACTTAACTAAGATATTTTTCTGTTTCTCGTTTTTATGTTAATAAAAAAGGCCTTAACTACCACATTCCAGGTATTGCAGGGTCTAGATGTTAAAAATTTTGGGATACTAGTAATTGCTACAGGGATGATGACAGCTATGGTTGGGCCGGTTGTAGCATTTACTTAAAATAGCATTACAAAGAACTATTAAGAGAATCACAATATTAATACGAATTTAATAAAGCTCTAAATAGCGAAATGAAGCTTATTCTCTTTCTTTGTGTGAATCTTTTAGGAAATAAATAAATAAAGCTCAAAATGAAACATGCATAAAATCAATACAATTAATTTACGTGAAAAAATCTTCCCAATATAAGAAAGAAAAAACCACGGCATTTTATCTCCAAAACTTCTATTATTAAGAAACAATTGAATAAAAGTTTTCTCTAGATAAAACTAGAGGTAAATAATCAACAACATTATCAAGAATACAACTTCTTGTAAACTAATAATTATTTCAAGAAAATGGAAAAATCTAACTCAATTTTATAGTCACTATTCATGACTCATATTTTCCAAAATGGTGAGCCAAATCCAAATCCCATTATTCAGATTGAAGATTCTTGAGTCTTAAACCTTCCTTCAAATTTCAGCTCAATTGGACCACAAATAACCTTCCATCGATGCACTTAATGAAGGCTTATTGGAGAAGAAAAATTGAAAAACTGTTCTCTGTTTTCCTTTTTGGTTTTTTTGCTAGCTACTGCTGCTTCCTAAATTCATTCCTCAACAAACCCTGAATGGATTGATTAATGAAGCAATCAAATGGACAAAAGTGTCCCTTCTTTCTCCATGGGCCATGAAACCACATAGGCCTTTTTTGGATTCCTCCAAACAAGAGGGAAAACCCAACAAATCTCTTCATTTCCCAATTAGATGGAGGGATCCACCATCCCAAAAATTGAACAACAAACTTCAAGTTTTTTCCTTGACACTGCTTTTGTCAACATGTCAGATCCATTCTCATCAGTATGATTTTTTTCAAGTTCAAGCAATTTATTGTTAAGAGTATCCCTTATCTAATGATACCTCACATCAATATGCTTTGATCTTGAGTGAAACGCCGAGTTCTTCACTAGGTGAATATAATTCTGATTATCGTATAAGAACACATATTTTTGCTGCTTGAAACCAAGTTCTCTCAAGAACTATTTCATCCACAACAAATCCTTACAAACTTCCGTTGCTACAATAAACTCTGCCTCTGCTGTACAAAGTGCAACACACTTTTGCAATCTTGACTGCCAAAAAACTGCTTCACTAGAGAAAGTAACTAGATAACCTGAAGTAGACTTACGAGAATCTTCATCTCTTGACAAATCTGAATCAAAGTATCCAACTAACACTGGTTTTTCACTTCCAAAGCTAAGTGTTAACTTGAAAGTACCTCGAAGATATCTCATAATCCACTTTACTACATCCCAATGCTCTCTTCTTAGATTTAAAAGAAAACGACTAACAACTCCAACTGTATGAGCTATGTTTGGTCTCGTACATACCATTGCATACATTAAGCTTCTTATTGTTGAGGCATATGAAACCTTTTCCATACCTTCCTTCTCTTTATCTATTGAAGGGCCTTGACTCAATCTCAACTTAAAGTGGTTTCTTCTCCATATGAACCCTTTCAAGTACCTTGTTAATGTACCATTCCTGTGACATGTACAACTTCTTTCCTTTCTTGTCTCAACAAATTCGAATACCAAGAATTTGTTTTGCTGGCCCCAATTCCTTCATGGCAAAGGACTTACTCAACTGCTTCTTCAAATTATCAATTCTTGAAGAATTTCTGCCAATAATCAACGTGTCATCAACATAGAGTAATAAAATGATAAAATCATCATTAGAGAATATCTGAACAAAAACACAATAATCAAAAGTAGTTTTCTTGTAACCATGCTCCCACATAACTGACTCAAACTTCTTATACCATTTTCTAGGTGCTTGCTTCAACCCGTAGAGGCTTTTCTTTAACCGACATACATAATCCTCTTTTCTTTTTACCTCAAAACCCTCTGGCTGCTCCATATAAATCTATTCCTCTAATTCACCATGAAAAAGGCATTTTTCACATCCATTTGCTCAATTTCTAAATCCAAGCTTCCTACTAAACCTAAAACAACGCGTATATAAGACATCTTCACAACAGGAGAGAAAATATCATCAAAATTAATACCTTTTCTCTGATTGAATCCCATGATGACTAGTCTATCTTTGTATCATGGTTGTGAACTGTGTTCTTCTTGCTTCACCCTGTAGACCCACTTTTTCTTCAGAGCTCTCTTATCCTTAGGCAACTTTACCAGCTCAAACGTGTGATTGTCATACAATGATTGCATCTCATCTTCCATAGCACCAACCCAATATGCCCTATTTCCATCTTCCATCACTTCTGCATAACATTAAGGTTCTCTCTCATCTGTCAATAACACATACTCATCTATATCATACCGTGCGAAAGGACGTCGGTCTATGGTAGGCCTCTTGAGTGGAAGTTCTAGTTATGGCAACTGATTAGTAGTTTGATGATCTATTTCAACTTATATAGAAGCATCTACATCATCTAAACCCTGTTGGTCATCTTGAAAATTTTGTTCCATCTGTATTGATAAAGGAACCAGATCTAGGTTAATCAAATCATCGTTATACTGATGGACTCTTTTTTCTATCTTCTCAACATCTTGTATAGTTTGATCTTCTATAAACACAACATCTCTACTCCTTACCAATTTCTTATCAACTAGATCATAAATCTGTAGCCAAATTCATCTAGACTATAACCAGCAAAGATACACTATCATGTATTCATATCGAGCTTAGATCTCTCATCTTTTGGTATATGCATAAATTCCTTGTAACCAAAAAAACGAAAAAGATCATAAGAAACACCTTTGCCAGTCGAAACTCTGTTTGGTAAATCAAACAGAAGAGGAACACATGGTGTGAGATTAAGAATATGTACAAATGTATTCAAAGCCTCACCCAAAAAGATCTTGGCAACTAAGTCTGTGAAAGAATACATCTTACTCTTTCAACCAATGTCTTGTTCATTCTCTCAGCCAACCCATTTAACTGAGGAGTCTTGAGAGGTGTCTTTTGATGTCGAATGCCTTGATGCCTGCAATACTCATCAAAAGAAAGGACCTGAATACTCTTCCTCATTATCTGTTCTAATGCACCACAATTTCTTCCCAGTTTGTTTCTCAACTAAGGCTTGAAACTATTTAAACACAACTAATACTTTATCTTTGCTCTTCAAAGTGTACACCCATAACTTTCTTGAACAATCATCTATGAAGGTCACAAAATAACTAGCACCACCCAAATTTCTTGTCTTCATAGGACCACATACATCTGAATGTATCAAATAAAGAATGTATTGTTTCTTGAAGGAGGAAAACTCTTGAAAGAAACTCTATTTTGCTTCCCTATCAAACAATGTAAACAAGCATCATTCATTCCAGAAATAATATTCCTTTTAGTCAATATTGCCAAGCATTTCTCACTCATGTGAGCAAGTCTCTTATGCCACAATTCTATTATGAGCTCATCTGTCATATCATTAATAACGCCTTTAAAGAGTCTTACCTGCAGTATATACAAACTAGAATGCTTGTTCCCACGAGCAACAATCATAACACCTTTAGTAAGTTTCCATTACTAAAGGTATTGCAATATCCTTCATCATCAAGTTTACTTGTAGAGATCAAGTTCAAATGAATTTCAGGAATATGCTTTACCCCTCGAAGAAGTAGCCTCGTGCCATTATTCATCTCCAAATACACATATCCAATACCAATGGATTTAACCAATCCATCATTACCCAACTTCACTGTCCCAAACTCACGTGTTGTATAGGATGTAAAGAAGTCCTCTCAAGACATAGCATGAATGGAGGCTCTACTATCAATAACCCAACTAATCTCGTGACGTGCAACATTGACAACATCTTTATCATAAACAATGAGAAAGTCTTCTGAACTAGTAGTGGTAACTCGATCATTTTCCTTGCCAACATCATCCTCTTATTCTTTGTCTTTCTTCTTGTTATCTTTCTTCAACTATCTATAATATTTCTTGATGTGCCCTTTCATACCACAGTGATGACACTCAACATTAACAAACCTGTTAAACTTGCTTCTTCCTTTTTCTTTGCTCTTGAAACCTCTACTTTTACTTCTCCCTCTTCTTTCTGTAATCAAAATCTCTGACTATTGAGAAGATCCATGTGATTTTCTTCTCATTTATTCATTCAAAACATTGCTCTTAGCCAAATTCATGTTTATTGCACCATTTAGAGCTGAGTTACTTAATGATATTCTAAATGTTTCCTAAGAGTCCAAAAACGTACCCAATAAACACAACCCCTGCATCTCATCATCAAACTTGATACCCATTCTATCTAACTTATTGATTATTCCTTGGAACGTATTCAAGTGATCTATCAACCTAGTTCCATCTTAGTACCTTAAAGCCATCAACTACTTTATGATAAACATTTTACTATTTCCTATTTTCCAAGCATACAACTCTTCAAGTTTATTTCAAAGTGATGCATGTGTTTTCCCACTAATATGATTCAAAACATTATCATCTACCCACTGCCTTATATACCCACAGACTTGTCCATGCAACAAAGTCCATTTTTTTTCAAACAACTTTTTTGGCTTCTCAAAGGCAAACACCGGTAAATGAAACTATTTGACATAAAATAGATCTTCCATTTTTCCTTTCCAAGTGTAATAATAGCATTCAAAGTAATCATTCTACTCAAATTTTCTTTCATTATTAACACAAGAAATTCAACAATAATAACCACAGCTTTGATACCACTTTATTAGGAGAATCACAATATCAATGCGAATTTAATCAAGCTCTAAACAGTGGAATGAATCATATTTTCCTTATTTGTGTAAATCTTTTAAGAAACACATAAATATAACTCAAAATGAAACATGCACAAAATCAACACAATCAATTTACGTGAAAAAACTTTTCAGGTGTAGGAAGGAAAGAATAACAACACTCTATCTCCAAAACTTCCACTATCAAGAAACAATTGTACAAAAGTTCTCTCTAGATAAAATTAGAGGCAAGCAATCAACAACATCATCAAGAATAAAAATTCTTGGAAACTAACAATTATTTCAAGAAAATGGAGAAATCTAACCCAATTTCGTAGTCACTGTTCATGGCCCATATTTCCCAAACTGGTGAGCCAAATCCAAATCCCACCGTTCATATTAAATATTCTTGAGTCGTAAACCTTCCTTCAAAATTGAAGCTCAATTGGACCACAAATAATCTTCCATCAGTGCACTTGATGAAGGCTTGCTGGAGAAGAAAAACTGAAAAACTGCTCCCTATTTTTCTTTTTGGTTTTTCTGTTAGCTGTTGCTTCTTGAATTCATTCCTAAACAAACCCTAAATTAATTGATTAATAAATTAATCAAATGAATAAAATTTTACCTTCTTTATGTATGGTTATGAAATCACATAAGCCTTTTTTTGACTCCTCCAAATAAAAGGAAAAACCCAACAGAAACTACAATAAGAGGACAATAAGAAGCATAGGAATGCACTCAGAGTTTAGAATTCTTAACTGTCTTCAGTCAATGTGCAATGTAACTGGCTTTGTGAACCTAATTTAGGCTTCCAATGCCACAAAACAATCGCCAATCTTTCTCTTTGTTATGCAACTCGTCGAACTCGTAAGACATGCTTCAACCATGGGACTTATACATGACACTACAAAGAACATTGAGCAGGAAACACAAGGAGCTCCAAGTTCTAGCAACCATTTTGCAAGTTCCTTTGCATAACTAACAGGCAGGAATGAAAGTATTCAAATTGAGAACATAATCGTGGTGTCTTCGTATTCCACAATGCATCAATACATTTTTACACTTGCAGACAAGAAACACACTACTCTCATTCTTCTTCCATTTGAGGTTCAAGCAACAATTGATTGTTCTATTGATAATACCAACTCTCCTTTTAGTGCTATCAACATGATCTACTCGGTCAAGTCTGATTAAAGCGCAGATAAAAGAAAGGATGGTTTAGATGCGGAATGTAATAAAAAATGCACATTTTTTCGGTTGGTATTTTTTGTAGACAAAGGACTTACTTCACCTTCCCTACTAGCTGAAAAACCCCATCACAACAAAGAAGACTTATGTCACCATATTGTTATACTCTTTGTTGGTGGTCCAGATGATCGCGAGGCATTGTCATATGCTTGGAGAATGTGTTTGAACCCTAAGATTTTAGCTGTAGTTCAATTTGTTTCAAAAATAGACATATTATTTAAAATAATAATAATAATAATAAAGTAGAGCTCTCAAATGGAGATGATAATAAAGTAGATGGACATGAAGATGAAGTTGAAAAATTTAGTAGTATTCAAGAGGAAAAGGATATAGATGACAAGTACAAGTAAGAGATGAAAATAAAGTCAAATAACAATACATCAACGTCAGTACAAGTCTTACAAGTGATTGGTAGTGCAAATGATATTGTGAAAATAATAGGAAGTATGCAAAATGACTATAATTTAATTATAGTTGAAGAGGGATACAAAAACCTTCTCCACTTTTAAAGGGAGTTTTATCAGATTGGAGTGAAATTCCAGAAATTGGAGCATTGGGGGACATTTTGGTGTCATCAAGGCCTGCAGCTAGTAGTTCTATTCTAATTGTGCAAAGAGCATTTGATCAACCAGAAGAGGACTGTGTTGAAGGTCAACTTAGATCACTAAATGATCATATGACTTGGCCAGTTCATGAGGTCAACAAAGTTGATAATTTTACCTCACAATTTAATGTTCTAAGATTTTTAAAGATAGAATTATTGTTCTAATAATAGCAAAATCCACTCTGATAATAGGGCTACTCTATTTCTTTGATGTGTCATAATGTTTTATTTTATTTTTATTATTTAAAAATTCAAAGCAATTGAAACCAGTTGTAATTCTTTTACATACATGTTTTAGAATAGGGTAACTCTATTATCATAGCAGTTTTTACTTCTAGAAACATTTGAGAATCAAAATTATTAGTATTTTCTCTAGAAATAACAATTCTCTTAGAATATAATCTCAATTATGCCTTTATATTCTAAGAATAAATAAAGTTATTTATTTTATTTTCATTACTTTACATGGTATCACACATGAAAGTTGAAACCATAAATTTATACTAAAACACACTTTGAAACTAATAAAGAATACATAATAATATTAATTTTTTTACTAATTGTACCACATTTCTTTGCTCTTTAATTTCTAATCGTGATTTTTAACTACATGCATCTTCAATCTTGATCAGAACGTTAATGTTTGTAAAAAAAATCACAAAATAAGTAAAGATAACCAATTTTGATAATGTATTAATAATATTACAGATTCTAATAACATAAATGCCTAATAGAGTTGAAATTATCACAATATGATTTATGACTATTGAAATGTACGTTGTGATAAAATTGTGCGTACGTTGTGTTTTGGTCCATAAAGAAATGGTTAGCTATGCATTTAGTACTAAAACTTTAATTTACTTTTATACTTGAGTGGACTAAAACTCTATTAGTACTTTTACTTTCAATTCGATTACAATTAACTACTTTATTTGTTTTTCATGCCAATTAAGCATTTTATGTTTAAATTTAATTCAATCTATTATTACTTTATGTTTTTAATTTGGTTCAATATCTTTTTGGATAGATTGAAATGAATAAAAAACACAAGCTACAAAATTGAACGTCAAGAAATGTAAAAATAGTAAGTTGAAAAACAATTTAAATTTTAGTGTGTGAATTAAGGGCTCTAATGGCCTATTTACTATTGAAAAAGGATGTTTCAATCCCAAACTTTTTTCATGGGTGTCATCAACTCTTATTTTTTTTAAATAACATTACACATCTCACACACAATATAATTAAACTCTAAAGGCATAATCTTTGATTGGGTGCCTAATAAGGAGACTTTGGTATCACACTGATACTACAACACAGGCTTTAAAAGTTTTGTAAATACACACTTGGTCCGTTTATTTATTTATTTTTTTTTTCATGTCAAAATATGGCTTTAAAAGTTGGCTTCTGAGGGATCTACTGGGGAAATAAAAATGTTACTTTCCATCAATAACTTCTTCAGCTATGTTTGGCATCATTTTTGTTTCATAAAGAGAGCTATGATTTTCTCTCTCTCCCACAATCTCTCTTTCTTATATTTTTTTTCTCTCTCATTCTCTGAGAATTTTGTCTGTCTCTCCCTCTTCTCTCAGACAATCAAATTGAATTATAATACGATAGTATATGCTTCTTTTGAGAACTCATCATTGTATTAATACGGCTGGATATGGGAGTGCATTATTATTTTTTATTTTTTTAAATTACATTATCATTGATGGGTGGGTTATAGAGGAGGAAGGGGGGAAGATGGGTCGAAGAAGCAATTTCGCTGGTTCTATTTTCGTTACTCTTGTCCTTATTGTTTCACTTAAACCTTATTGTTTCTTCAACAAAAAATCAGGAAAGTCACCGCAAAATTGACCAAATAAGTTCACTTAGTGATCTAGCAATAAAACCCACCCCTCTCGTGTATAAAATTACAAGTTCAAATCATATTAAATACTGTTTTAGAGTTGTGCACTTTTAGAGTTGTCCGATTGCACCAGTGAAGAAGCTTGAGATTAGATTGTCCCATGGACTAGTAGAGCACTTAATCGGTAAATGAAATGTTTACCCTATAACAAATGAAAGGAAAATAAATGAATTTCAAGTGGACTAGTAAATTAAATGAGCAACTGACTACAGTGGTAGTACCCTTTAATACTAGTAAATTTCACAGAAATGATGTGGAATTTCATTTCATATCATTTGCTTTTAAGAACATGTTATGATGATCATAATTTAAGAAGTCATGATCATAAAATATTACCAAGTTTAAGCAGCAATAAAACAATGGCTTTTCTTGAAGGCCAAAAAAAAGATGGAAAAAAAGTTCTCGTCAAATATTTCAACAATGACCACGATCCAGTATGCTCCATAAAAGTATTCCAAAATACTCAAACAGACAGCAATATAAGCTTCACTTATCTTCCAAAAGTAGTGACGTGCAGTAAAGAAGGGATGACAATTCCTCTTTTGTTGCTGATCCAAACCCTTGCCATCTTATTCTACCAAATTTGTCAAGTAAGAAAATGTACCTGCGTTATAATTGGTAACAAAATTAGCAATACTATTTCGTTATGCAAAAAGCATAATTCCAACAAAAATTCAATATCCAGATTCCAGAGCTACTTACCCAGTCAGAAGGTTTAATATCTTAAGTTCTTTTCTGAAGTAATAATGATCGCCAAATGAATACACAATCTGTCTCTTGAGAGCATCCTTCTGGTCATCATCTTTGGATTTCCTCATGGTACGAAGAAGCAGCCGCTTAATAGGACTCCAACATAACAACCATGAATCTATAAATGATATCTGAAGAACCATTGTTTGGGTATTACTTTTCTTGTTATAGCTTAAACCTAAAAGAACTAATACTCAATCATTAGAGTTAGGTACTTTAGTAGTACTCATATTCAATTAAAGGTGCGCATGCAGACCCATATCACTAATTATCCCCATATTTTATTTTAAGTACACCAATGGTACAAAATTAGAATTTAATTGGGGATTTCAATATGTATCATACACATGGGTAAAAATGAAGGGAAAACTCATCTTTAAAATAATTAAAGAGAAAAAAAAAATTCATTTAACCATTATTCATCAAAGAAACAATTTTCGATTTAACACCAAAACGAAATAATATCACAAAAATCTAAGAGAGAGTCTCGAAAAAATCATAAAGAAATCGAACCATGTTAAAGATAATGGTTTTGGGAGAAAAGAAAAGAAAATCGATGACTTTGCCAGAAAAACTTATGGCTTTTATCTCAAATTAATAACTAACAAAATTTATAATAGCTTTAATGCTCTTAGAAATGACAGGTTGAAGACTAAGAATTGATTAACTGACAAGAAACAGTTTTAAAGATGAGTTTGTCCTTCATTTTTCACCCATGTGCATGGCACATGTTGAAATCCTCAATTAAATTATAATTTAAAACCATCGGTATACTTAAAATTAAATATAGAGACTATTAGTGTACTGTAATGAAAATATGGATCCATAATTCTATATGTATACTTTTTTGTTGAATAGGAGTACTATAACGTACTGAACCCCAATCATTAAATGACAATTAAAAAATCCAAGAAAAAAAGAAATCAAGATGCACGTGCCAGGACCTCATCTCCATCCTAGTTTTTCTTTTCCTGATTATCTTCATAATCATCGTTATGAACAACTAGGGTTGAGGTTGAGGAAACCAGTCTAACAGGAATCTGTTCTATCCTTCCCCACTTTGGAAACAAATTTATAGTAATGTATTATTAAGAGCATCAAATTAATATAGTATAAAATGTAACAGCAGCCTAAGAAAAACATTTCAATAAAAGTGGAAAGTTTCGATTCAAATTAACTTTGTCTTTTCCTGAGAAAATTTCAGAAAAAGAGAAAGGGCAACATTAATCATTTTCATCAACTACACTAGGGTATGGATTTAAAAAAAAACGAAAAATAGATAAAAATATCCCAAGTCTAACAAGCCTAACCTCCCAGCAGAAGTGGTAAGTCAACAAAACGTCTAAAATGTCAAATCAAGGATCTTTGTTGATGCTTTTTAAACATCTACTTAGCATTTTTAAAAAAATCTATTTTCTCAGGTTGCTTTAGTAATCAAGCTTTGTCATATGGCATAACTATCTGCATCATAAGGTTTAGGAGAAAATAAAGAAAGATTTCGCATGAAAGAGAAGACAATGTGCACAACTGCACCTTGGATGAGAAAACTAATCATTAGAACCAATGTGAAAGATTATTGGACTCTAGAAACCCTAATGTCAGCATATATGATGTCCATTCATGACATTCAGCATAGTCTTACTATCTTAATTGAAACAACAAAAGAAGAAAAGCCATTTCTTCATGGTGGGAAATCTTACAAAACATATTTTATGAGAAAGTTTTAAAGCCAATTTGAACACATTTTGATAAAACTTAAGACTTAGATCAAAATAACTCAAAATCCATTCAAGAACTAGTTTTTAACAAGATCGAAGATGAAGGTGGGTTGGAGGCATACAAGCTATTTTGACAGTCATGCCAGGTGTTTACAAAATATTCTAAACGGTGAAATATGGCAGATTCATATTTTGTTAGTATCGAGCCACAACTCAGCATAGAATATAAAAAGATTACCTCATACAGCTGAAGATCTTTTGATTCATGAAAGGCATCAACAAAAGGCATACTCCAAGAATCAATCATTGCCTGCAAATGGTGAGAAATAAATCACAGCAACAATATAAAGGTTAAGATTTCAATCAATGTAATGTAAACAGTTTTATAAACTATTAAAAAAAATCATTTCTTATCATCATGCTTAATTTAGAACACAAGTACAAATTTTGTACCTGGGAACTTGCTCGAAATGAAAGACATAGTAAAGTTGCTGCCGGGTTGAATGACTTCTCAGCATCGGGCATATTTTCGTTCCCACTTGAAGAAACAGGCAGCTTTAATGTTTTCCCATCAGAGTAGTTTGTTTCCAAGTTGGGAAACTTCACAGCAGCCATTGCAGGAATTATTATCTTATTTGCCATTGCAACCTGTATATTATTGATTAAGGAAAGAACATAGAAATGATGTCAGTCATATAGCCTTGCCTCAAGGTGAGCCTCAAGGCGTGCTTTAAAACTACCTTTATTCATCACTGCTACAAACCAATTAAAGATTTCAAGGAAACTATTATAATAACAAAAAATAAATCAAATTCAATGTTACAATTTAACAGACAAGTGCAGTCAGGTTTATTTTAAGTCAAGATAGCAAACCATTTTGGAAAAATAACAAAAATAACACCCTTAAAATTTATAACTAAAAAAATAACCCCCTTAAAACTTACCACAAAAATAACACTCATTATATCTATCTCATGCATTTTTACTATTAAAAAAACGTCTGATGCTTCATTTTATTTTAAATACCATCTAATTGGATGGCGTTCAAATTGAGTTACAATTATTTAGACCCATTTAATATTCAACACCATCCAATTGGATTCCTTCAATATTATTAGGATACTGTTTTTGTTGTTATAAGTTTTAGGAGTGTTATTTTTTATTTATTTATTTATTGATTTTTTTTATTTCCCAACCATTTCCTTGATCAAGATTCATGTTGATAACTAGTACTAACAAAAAGAGTAAAACCCAGCCATATAAATAAATAAAGAAGAAAAAGAAAACGAAAACCTTGCAATTTATTTAAGAAATGTTACCTTACCACCATGTTGCTTGAGCTCAGACATATCAGCAAAATATCCCCTGTTCATCTCATCTTTACTGCCCTAAATGACAATAACAGTACGCAATGAACCTCAATCCATTGCTAAAGAAAAGTTTTCGATACCCAACACACAGACTCCAAAAAAGGAAGTTAACTCACAGTCGTACACGTTCTTTCTCTATGGCCGCCTTGCTTCCTAACTTAAAAAAAAAGATAAAGAAAAGTTTTGATGAATTTCAATAAAGAACAAAGAAATCCCAGCTTCAATTGATAAACAAAGCAAGTGATATATTTTCTGGGACACCAAATGGGATTGTAAAGATCACCTGATAAATGTCTAGGAATCGATTGGAGGTCCTCTGAGCATAGAAATGTTCGGAAAGTGGAACGATTTGAGAAACAACCATATAAGATCTGGAAAACCTCCTTAAACCCAGCATTTTAATCGTTTGTGTTATGAACAATTTTCTACTATTATGAACAAGGAGGGCGAATTATAGGGTTTTCGGATTGGAAAAGAAAATAAAATAAAAATTTACATGGGAGTTATTATTCCATCTTATTTTATTTTACTGTATATTTAATATAAATTTTAAAAAATTATAAAACCACAGTTAGAATTAATTGAATCCAAACAAAAAATATATAATAAAGGTAAAGAATATTTATTTTTTAATTTAAAATATTAATATTAAATATAATAGGAAAGAAAAAAATTGTTACAATAACTCTATCCAAACAATTAAAAATAAATAGCTTTCAGCATCTCGAAAAATAAGTAGATTCAATAATTTTAGAAAGTAAAATGAAATTACAAAAATAAATTCACAAAATTTATAATAATAAAAATATTATTTAATAATATTAGATGAATTTTAATTAAATAAAATTCTATATTATAAAAATCTAAGTAGTCATAATTGTGAGAGATTGTTATAAAGCTCGGAGAAAAACATGAAGATTAATTCAAAGAATCATTAATTTAAAGAGTGAATTTTTTTATAAATAAATGTGTAATTATAATGCATTAATAATCCAAGTGTTCATTCCAATTGAGAAAAACTTTTGTGAGAAAAAATTGAGAATAATTTTCTTGGATATAATTGGGTTGTGAGTTGTAAGTGTTATAATATTAAGAAGTGTACTTTCTTAAATAGATATCTCATGTTTGCGTTTACTTTTTTTTTCTTTCTCTTTTTTAATTTTATTAAAAAACCAATGCACTATTAAACACAATTTTGATTAGTCAAAATAACTTCACTTTTGTTTGGTGTTGCATAGTAATTTCTTAGTATATACATTTGGTCTTTAGATGATAACGGACTCTTTCACCCAATTTCCTAACCTAGGGTCTATTCTACGTCAACTCACTTTCCTTATGTTCTTCTCATCTTTAGTTGTGCTTCCTGTCAAATCTACAAGTTATAATTAAGACTTTTTAATTGCATGTGTATCTTTTGGATCAGGTGGACAATTTTGATAAATCTTTCATTGATGTTGGTAAAAGCATATTTTTATTGGGAAAATTTCTTGGTTTTACTTAAGAATCATCTTATTTCAAGTCGTTAAAAGATATGTTAATTTTAAGAATTATTTAATAAAATTCATACAATGATAAAAATGTAGAATAGTCTTATTTAGAGTATATTTCTCTACTTTTTTTTAGATATATAATTAGTACTATTTTATATATATTTTTACGTATAGATTCTTTTATATTTATACTTATTTATTATTCATATATAATAAAATTGTTTATTTTGTATTTATTATGACATAATTTTTTTTATTTTTTTGAGATTTTTATGGAGTTTTTGAATTTTTTTAGATTAGGTAGATTAACTTAGAAAATCTTATTGTTGAACTTAGATAAGCACCTCTCAACATGGTAACTAGACTTTATGGCACGTGGCAGCTGTTAATCCCAACTACTACGCAACTCTCCTCATTAGTGTGTGTAGTCCACTGCTTGCTCTCAGTATGCCACATTAGGTGCATTTCTTGCAGCACCCCTTGCGCATGTGTAAATATTTTAAATACTCTTGGAGTACCAAGAAATGGTACTCTTTAGGAAATATATAACTTATACCTACACATGTATTACTGACCCCACCTTCTTCACACTTATTTATTTTTTCTTTCTTCCTATCTCTCCCTAATGAAGTACATACTCTTGGAGTATAGAAAAAAATATCATGTACGCGAACTTTAAGTTCTGAATACATTGGCTAATTTCTCTCTCTATCTCCATGACACATGATACAGTGGATAATCTAATTTTTTAATTTAAATACTCCATCAACAACCTTTTAACAAAAGGAGCTGTCAAAAAAATATGAAATTGAGAGAAAAATTGAAAAAAAAATCAATTTTTATGTTATTTTTGAATATTCTTGAAGAAAGATCGAAAAAAAATTAAAGATAGATGTTTTTGGTTACTATGACTCCAATAATTCTAGAAAATTAAATTTTTTTCTTTATTTATAATGAAATATTTTATTTGTTTATTGAATTTTGTGAATTTTATAACTAGCTAAATATATTGTGGATAATTTTCACGAGTTAAATTATGATTTAATTAATTTAATATTATGATTTATTTTATTTTTAATTTTTAATTCTTGATATGTTTGAATATCAAAACATTGAATGTTATTAACGAAGGTGGTGGACTAGTTTATTGAATATATGTATTTATTGATAAATCATGAGTTTGGATTGTAATTAGGATTGAATACATATGTTAAAGATTATTAAAAGATTTAATTTTAGTTAATTTAGTTATTACTTTTTTATATTATAATATAATCAATGAATTAAATTTATCAATCATAATTCTAGATTATTTTGTATTTAAGTTAATTAATAATTAAATTATTAATAAAAGAAAATGTAGAAAATACTAACCGATATATGATTTTTAGAGTTAAAGTTAAGGGTTTAAGAAGGATTTTAAATTATGAATTTAATTTAAAACTTAAGAAATTAATTTTGATTTATGATATGATTAATTAAATTATAAGCTAGTCGTAAGGATACTCTCATATTCACATATTTTTCATTATTTTCTCTCAAAAATTATGTTTTTTACTATTTTTTTTATTTTATGTTATTTTTGTAATTTTCACAATTAACCAAAAATCCATCGTTACTAACTTGAGTTAACTCACTAATAAACTAGTATTTAGAAGTAGAATTATTAGCAATCTTTGCATATTCAATCCTTACTTGACCTATATTACTAACGATAAAAATTATTTTAAGAGAAGTAAGGAATTAACTATTGATGTATCATTTCAAGGTGTATTAATATAAATGGTTGAAATCAATCTTAGATTATTTGACAAAAATCATTTGAATTTTTATATTGTCAAGGAAAACTAATAAGCTTAAATTGGTCCAAGTCGCTTGTATTATTGTTGTCTGTTAGAGGAAGGGTAACCTTGGCCATATTAAGAAAGATCATATGATGGGTAATCACAAGGAACTCTATTATTTTGCTTTACTTGCACATACAGTACTTGGTTACTAGAGAACCCACAAGATTATTACGTATGTCTTCTATCACCCACAAAATTATTATGTATGTATTCTATTTAGCCTATTTAAGGCCTCATTATTTGACCATTTTAAAGGAATCTAGATGGTTGGTTTATAAGGATTCTTAAATGCGATTTTGAACGACATTTGGCCAATAAATCCTCTAATTAATAGAGTAAATTGCATTCGTTAGTGGGAATTTACAAGTAGATGGATGTCATATGCTATAGTCTTTTAAGAGCTTCTATTATGATATTTTCTCAAAGATTTATTTGATTGTTATCGTGACAGATACATATAGTAGAATTTAGACAAATTCAATTAAAGGCAAAGTCATGACTAACAAGACCTATGATTCTTTATGTGTTTGGGCAAATTAAGAGTTGGAGTACGGATAATTAGTTCCTTTACATCGTACCTTCTTGATCCATCTTATTATGACGAACTATTAAGAACAAACTTTCCACTGTTAGTTAAAGAAGATAGGGTAATCCTTCCATTCTATATGATCATTGTAGGATTTAGCGGATGAAATTATCTTTTATCTTTTTTTGAATTATTATTTTGCTGGTGCACTCTAGGACTTTTTATACTCCTTTTTTGGCGGACAATCTCACACAAATGTTTTCATCCTAAATTTATAGGTAGGCATAATGGCACTAAATTTTGAATCATAACTTTGTAATCTATAGAAACCAGGGATTATCTCAACCATTTGAGTGATTTAGACATCAAGAAATTATTGTCGCTTTGAGTTTTACATTTGTCAAAATTTGATGATTTATTTTTAAGGTGGGTTTATAGTGGATGATATTCAAATGCTCAAATTTCCATGGATATAAGGTATTCTACGGCGTGCTCCATAAATTGTAGAGACTATTTAGAGAGGGCCACCTTAAAGTTGGATAAAGATCAAAATAGATGGTGTTACTTTTAAATCACTAGGCTTAGTTGGACATGATGATTTTTTTTTTGGAACTCAAGATCTTTTGTTAAAAGTTACTTATTTATCTCACTTAGGATCTCTTATACTTTTGAGGTAGAGCTTGCATTGGACATTCACTTAGTGATTTATACTACCACCATTGGGTAGGAATGACTTTAGTTGGAGTCAAATTCTTCTTATGTTAGGTCTCTGTTTTGAATGTAGTTGCTTTCAGTGTTGTGAAAAAGGTATTTTGCTTAGAGTAATTGTTTGGATAAGATTTCTCATATGAAATTTTATTGTTCTCATATATATAGAGTAATAACAATGTATTTAATAGTTTACACTCTAAGGCTTTTAGTATCTATATTGCAACATGGTGGTAGGATGCCTCAACATTTGTTAGTATTTTTTTTATGCTAAGAATCAAACTAATTATATGTTTTGTTGATGATTGATTTGTATATTTAATTTTTCCATTTAATAATAGTTATAATTGATGAATTAGATTACGAGAATATTATAGAGATGTCAATTTATTTGAAATGTTATGGTGCCGGTAAGATATAACTTTTCGTTAAAAAATTAGTAAAAATAAAAAATAAATAGATATTTTCTCTATCTTCCTCTATTTCTTTAAAAAAATAGATGATTTTTTCTTTTGAGTCTATCTTTTCACTATTTTTTTTAATTCCAAGGACAATATCATTTTTTAAATCTAAATCTTATAAAAGAATACTCATAAAAGAATCCTGATAGATTGGTTTTGTTTATATTTTTAAAATTTTGTTAGTTGTTTTGAATAAAAAACATATTTAATTTTATTTATTTAGATCTTGTTCTATGGTAATTTTAATTTTATTTAGGATAACTTATTGTATGTTTATGTTAGTTAAGTTTATATTTTATTGTTAACTTAGATTTTTATTTATATGTATTGTGTTGAATATCATGAATATTATAATATAGTATCAAATATAATACAATAAAAGATGAAAACTCAAGTTTTTTCATTTAAGAAAATTTTAATTTTGTTTTATCGATTGCAATTATTAATGTATCTAATTAATAATTTTTTTAAATTATACATTTCAATTTTTAATTAAATTTTCTCAAAAAAGTTTAATTAATGAATTTTATTTTCTAAAAAAACTAATGCTTTTAAAATTAAGAAATTGGTAGCTATTAAAAACAATTTTGTGAGTAATACAATCTAATATCATCGTTATCATCGTATGTAAAAAGTATCCATAAATTTAGTTGTAGATTATTATAATTTTTTATATATTAATAAATATCAAAATATTTACATAATGATACATATTTTATGATTAGTTATTTTTAATTTTATTGCTTCTTTATTTTTTATTATTATATTTAGATAATTTTTTAATCACATTAATAATGACAATAACAAATCATTTGTTTCATGCTTACTCATTTAATGAACTAATTAAATCTAGTTAATTTATTTACGAGTGGATCACATTTAGATAGAGTTAATTATTTTAGTATCAAGATTATATTTTATTAGTTAAATAATTATCAATTAATAAACATTATTTTTAATAAAAATGTTTATAAAAAAGTTAATTAATTAAGTTTGATCAGGTCGTGTGTATTGTTTTTATATCAGATTAACTTCTTAAATATCTTGTTTTATGCTTACCCTTTGAATAATTAATTCACTTATGAGTTGAACTAATTATTTTGGTATCTAAATTATGTCATATCTAATATCGATTAATTAATTACTAATTAATACATTATTTTTCATTCAAAACACTTATTAAAATTTGACAAGATTGTGTATATCATGTTCATATCATATTAGTTTCTTAAATATCTTTATTTAATAAAATCCCAAATGCTTGGCAGTGGTTCTTGCTTTTTTATAATTTTTGTTAATTTTTCTTTTACATTAATAAATAACAAAATATGTTCATAAAATAGTTATTATTGTAGTTTTATTACACATAAAAAGTCTCGTTAGTTTTGGTCATTCTATTTTTTTTATTTGAACTATCCCCGTAATAAATATATATTTTTATGAATAATTAACTTTTATAGTTTTTATTGTGTATTAATTTTACATTATTACCCTTAACTAATTATTTTAATTTTATTAAGAGTGATAATTCATGTAATTTAACTTACTTATTTAATGATAGATAGGTCTATTCAATTCATTTATAATTGCATTTTGTTTGTATTGAATTAATTATTTTCGTATCAAGATTAAATTGTATTTGATATTAATTAAAAATAATATACTAAAATATATTATTTTTAAAATAAAAATGCACTAACATTTATTAAGTTTTAAGAGGGCATATATATTAAACATTGATTAACTCCTAATAAAAAATAAAAATATTAATTAAACAAGTTTATTTATATAATTATTACAAATTATTACACATACAACTCATAAAATACTTATTATTGTATATTTATTGTTTATTATAGTAACTAATTAATTAACTATTTGTTAAAAAAATATTTTGTCAAACCTCTCTACAAAATTTTAATATCAATTTTTTACATGTTTATAATAAAAACAACTTAAAAGAAAATTTATATATATTTGTTCATAATAAAGAATTTGGAAGTAATACCAATTATTACTCAAAATTAATAATATATATATATTCGTTTTAGGACCGGATAAAATCTAATGAAAACAAATTAGATGATAAAAGTTTTGAAAGAAGTCGGGTCGTAAGTATTTTTTAGCCATAAATGTATGATTATGATGATAATTTTCAAATAATCATTGTTAATGATATAAATTTGTGTCTAAATTTTAATTATATTAAAGAAATATGTGTTTAATTATCAAAGAATATAACACATAAATTTTTTTCAAATAAAATCAATTCTCGTTTAAGTATAAAAATATATTATTATAAAATAGTTTTCTTTTAAATACATAACTCTGGAATCTTATTAAAAAAATGAACTTTAATAGATATGAAATGTAAGTTTTAAAATAATGGTAAAAAGACTTTCAAAAAAATTAAATCACTTTGATAAAGTTTGGAATTATCAAATAGTGTTTTGTTTTTTCAATAATTGTCAAATATTGAAAATTAAAAATTAACTTATACTTATATAAATGATAGCAAAAATCGGTATCACCGATCCTAATACTTTGATTTTATATTTATAAAACTCTTGTAAGTGCACGAATCATTTCATAGAAAATGATAATAAACTCTCAAGGTCGATTGAAGAAAGAAATATATATGGTTTTTAATTTATTATTTAAACTTTTAAAAATGAAACTAAATCCTAAACATCTTGTCACGGTATTTAGGGATTTTGTGTTTCTAATCGAATAACATAAAAATAAACATAGATACAAATTCAATAAATATTTATGCAAATTTTATCATTTATAATAGTGGAGTATTTATGAATATAATAACTAAGTTAATTATGCTTCCTCATATTATTTAGGTTATGAAAGATATAAATTGATATTTATTTATTCTCTCTTTTTTATATGAATACTACATTTGGTGGGGTTAGATATTCTTTGTTAATTAAACAAATCAGTTAACATCTATGAGTGAGGTCGATAACTAATTTGGTTAATTAAATTATTTTTTTTCTAAGAGATTAAAAATGAATCATTTAAATGCCACATTTGGTGGGATTAGTCAATTTAAACTTTATTCAAAGTGTCCAAATTAAACCTAAGAATTTAATTATCCGAGTACTAACTTTCAAGTTTTAAAATCACTATTGAAAATATGTTGTCAATACAATTCCAGATAATAATTCTTATAAAAACTTTTGAAATAGAGCTTCACTGGCGATTATACCAATAAATAAAAGAGCACTCTTCTAAATCAGATCGGATAACTAAACCTTAAAATCTAATTTTTAGATTTAAGTCTGTAATGAAAAATAATATATTTCTCTCTAATATTCTTAATATAAAATCTTGAATAAAAATAAAATCAATTCATTTTAGAGATTTTTACCTATTTAATATTACACAAGCATAACAACGTTGTTATTATATCATGTTTACAAACAATCAACAATGTTAAATTTAATCACAAACAAATCAAATATAACATATAAGAATAAAACATAAAAAATAACTATAAAGAAAATAAAATCCTTACAGTACTTTGATGCTAATTCTGTTGCTGGAAAACCTCCAAACGGAATTGCATTTCCATTTATTGAATCAAAAAGATAATAAATTACAAAAACATAATTAGTTCTTCTTAAAAAGAAAAGAACTCTAAAACTAAGAAAAACTAAAAACTAAGAAATGGAGAGAAAGAAAGAGAGAAGAAGATGATTTGAGGTGTGTTTTGGTGTGGAGAGATTGAGGGTATTTATAGGTGAGGATAGGAAGAAAAAGTGGGAGAAAAAATGATAAAAATGTAGAAAATGCATGTTAGGTGAATGATGACATCATTATTGATGTCATTGGTAGGTGGGACGCGGCGACACACACGGATGGGGCAGATGGGTGTAGCGGCGCGCACAGACTAGGCACAGATGGCGTGCGGTGCGCTCGGAATGGAGTAGAGGCACGTGCGGACTAGGCATTGTGTGGGCGATACGTGCGCGTTGCTTGGCACTGTTGGGTGCATTGGCACGTTGGCCAGCGCTACTGGGCGACTGCGTGTGCGATTTCATCCTTTTTGACATTTTTGACCCATTTTGTCCAATTTTTTCATCTTTTTTTGACTTTTCCTCATTTATTTTATGAATATATTTGTGATGTATTATCTCCAGTATTTTCTGAGTCTTTAAGTTACCTTTTTAAGTGAAAATACTTGAAAAATAATAAAAATACCCGTGATTCTGAAAAGATAAATTTATAAATGAAGAAAGTATTATGACTTTTTAGAGAATTACTTCATATATTTTTCTTTTGTAATTAGCCTTTACCCACAACTTTGTAAGCAATGTGGGTCATAGTATGTAGATTATACTATATATTATTTATCTCTCTATATTTTTCTGAAAATATTTTTTAATATATATATATTTTTAGAGAGTCAATCCATGTACAAATTGTACATTTTTTTAGGATTTTGGTGAGAGGTTTATTTTGTAGCTTTTCTGTTTTATTTTATAAAGTCACGCATGAATGAGATAAAAACATATATTATTAATTTCTACTTAAATCATTTAATCTAAGCAAAAATATATATATATATATATATATACGACACTCTATTAAGATGAGAAAAATATTCATACATTCAATGCTAATACCTATAGAGATCATCTAAAATTTTGAAGAAATAAGAAATATGTTTGGAGTAGAAAAATATATATATTTCACTCTAAATAAAGGAAATTAGGCTCAAATTATATCTCAAAAAGACAATCTCTACTAAAACAAATTCAAAAACATCAATTTTGGGTTTAATATAAATTCCACATCTTATCAAGAAATACTAGTTATGATAAAAATTAACTAATTGCCAAAAAATAACAGTGCAAAAGACTTAACTATTTACTTAAATTTGATTTAAAGAAATGATAAATTTTTATGAGAAATATTTTTGAAACTAGTTCTAAAATTTAAAAAATTACTAAACCACACAAAGAAAATAAAATCAAACATAAAAAAATGAAAATGTGAACATAAAAATAAAATAAAATTATTTTTTTTTATTTTTATTTTTTAAAATTATTTTTTTAATTAAGCATGGTAACTTTTCAACACCTCTAACCTAGAACTTACATTATCCTCAATGTAACAATTGTAAATTAAAGATAAAGAGAAAAGAGAAGAAATATTACCTATTTCCTCAGAACATGCAAGTAGTAATGGAGAAATGCAGGTGCATCCATCATGTTCATTAAAGTGCACACAAACAGATCGTTGTGAACTTCTAACATCTCAACAAATATTTTTAATTTTAACAATTTTAAAATTATTCACATGCAATTAAACTAAAATAAAGAACAAATAAAAGAAAATTATCTAAAATGATGGGTTGCCTCCCATCCAACACTTAGTTTAAAGTCTTAGCAAGACGTAACTTGGGGATTTCATTTTAAGTAAACTCATTATTCACACATCATTGAGTCAATCAAACCTACAGGTAAGACAAAATTGTTTACCTATACTTTTTCAGTCATGCCCTATGGATTTTCAAATAATTAAGGCATCAAAACACAATTGTACCTAGATCTAACAAAACAACTAACTTCTTAAATTGTAATTAAAACTTTAAAATTTTGGAGATAGTTTCAATATATATATATATATATATATATATATATATATATATATTAATCTTTTTAAGTACAATATATAAGTTAAAATAACATAATCAGTATTAAACCAAGAATGCTCCCAAGAAAGAATGGTGGTGCAAAGGCTTCTTAAAAATCATCCTCTTAGACAGAACAACGTTTCAAGGAAAGACTAGTAACATAAAGGTTTATAAGAACTAGTCTCCTAGACATAATTCCTTTAGATCTTTACTTTTTATGCGATTAAAATTAAGTTAATTAAGTTAAGTTAAGTAAAAATTTAAGTTAATTAAGTTAATAAAAGATAGGTTAATTAAGTTAATAAAATTTTAAGTTAATTAAGTTAATAAAAATCTAAGTTAATTAAGTTAACGAAAATTAAGATTAAAAAAATAGTTAAAGGAAAAAAATTTAAATTAAAAATAAAAGAAAAAATAAAATAAAAGAAAAAAAATAATTTTTTTTTTATATTTTATTTGTTTATTAAAAAAATTTAAAATTAAGATTTAAAATAAAAAAAATAAAAATTAAAAATTAAACGAAAATTACAACTTAAATTTTATTATTTTATTTCTTTATTTAAATAAAATAAAGTTTAAAGTATTTTATTTATTTGTTTTTAGTTTTTTTTATGTTTTTTAAAAGAAAATAATTAAAAAAATTTATATTATTCGTTTTTTATCGTAAAATATTTTTTAATTTTTTTTTCAATTTGTTTATTTATTTAAAATATATTAAATTTTTTTTACTTCAAATTTCAAATTTGAAAATTATTTTACCATTGAGGATGTACACCTTTTTTATTTATTTATTTTTTCAATTTGAATTTTTTTTCTTTACAAATTTTGAAATTAATTTTATTTTTTTTACTATTCATGAACGGTAATTGTTTTTTTAAGGAAAAAAATATTTATTTTAACTTTTATTTAAATTTGTTTTTTAACTATTCAAGAACAACAATTTATTTATTTACTTATTAATTTGTTTTGGGTTTCTTGTTTAAATTAAAATAAAATAAATTACAATTAATTACATCACAAAATGTTTTTAAAATTTTGATAAATAATTTAAAAACACTCTTTCTTTTCTGGCAACGGCGCCAAAAACTTGGTTCCATCCCCGTCAACGACGCCATATAAAGCGTTTTAAAATAGAGTTTTACTCTAACTATTAGACGATTGTACCAACAAATAAAAGAGAACTACTCTAAATCGGATGAGATAACTAAACTTTAAAATCTAGTTTTTAGATGTAAGTTTGTAATGAAAAATAATATATTTCTTTCTAACATTCTTAATATAAAATCTTGAATAAAAACAAAATCAATCCATTTTAGAGATTTTTTCCTATTATAATTTTTATCAAATTGATGCAACGATATTAAATTTAACTACCATATGATTAAAATATTGATGATAAAATTATAAATTTTATTATAAATTAAGGACCTAATTATGTAATCATAGTTTTTTTTATTAAACAAGGTACTATTGATTTTATTAATGTTTAGCATCTTAGCTCTAATTACACAATCCAACAATAATTTAACAACAAGCAAAATAGGCCACTAATACTCCAAAGGCTAAGAAAGTTGTTATGTTAGCCAAAAGTCTTAAACACTAGCTGCCAATCATGCCAAATGTTGACCAAAATCGAACCTTGATCAAACACCATTCTTTGAAAAAGCATAGCATTTTGTTCCTTCTAAATGTGCTAAAATGTTAGGACCATCTAAGCTAACAAATTGTCACCAACGACGATGAATTCAAGGTGATCCGAGTAGTTACACTTCTTATTACTAATATATGGTCACTAATCACATCATATTGTGTGGTGTTGGCTATGGAATAGAGTTGGTTTTGTGAGTCGAACTAAGTCATTGTGAAGGCAGCAAGTAAAAGCAACAATAATCAGCTCGGACAAAGGTCCTGGCTAATAGAGATAATTGTAGTTTTATTTCTTTTAAAGTTATAACTGTTATATTGTTTAGTGGATTATTTTCCATTGAGTGGTTGTTTTAAGAAACTCGAGTATGTAATCACATAACTACAATCTCTATGTAGGTTTACCTCATTACATTGCATGTTATGCATGATCCATTGTTATGCTAGTGCAATATGAGTTTAAGGTGTATATATTACAACATACTACAACTTAAACTCTAATTAGAAAGTGCATACTATTTTCTTCCTTTCTATTAATTATATAATATTTTGAAAAGTTGTCTGCTTATATGATATTACATTATGTGTGCTTCTACTGCATTATCTGCTTAAGTGTTTACTTTTTTGTTTGTACGAGTTAGGGTTGAGTCGTTAGGGAGTTTGTATCTCCTTACTCAGGTAGTGTATTGAGTTGTGGACTCTTACAATTGGTATCAGAGTGAGTGCATCCTTTTTGGGCTTAATTTCTCTGGTGTTGATTTTGTCAACTCACTTGTCATATACACACACTTTCTCTTCAATGGATTCGGGAGAAATATGTAATGTAGGGAAATATCCACTCTTCAATAGGGTAAATTATACCTATTAGCAATCAAAAATGAAGGCCTTCTTATGGTCCCATGGAGATTGTGTGTGGTTCTTTATTGAGAATGGATAAACGTATCCAACCAAAACCCCACTCGATAATACTGTGATTCCAAACTAATGACTGAGTAAACTAACAAAGAATCTAAGGAGTCTAAATGGAACAGTAAGGGTCTGTATGCTATCATCAGGGCTATGATGCCTGATGAGTTTAGAAGGATTCAGAGTTGTATAGTGTGAAAAAAGTTAGGATAATCTTGAGACAAATTATGAAGGTACATCTGTTGTTAACAGGTCCAAAATGCTAAAGTTAGATGGAGACTTTGAGCTGTGCATTATACAAGATGAAACTTTTGATAAGTTTTATGGACATTTCTCAAACATTGTAAATTATTCATACAACCTGGGTATACCCATTAGTGAAGAAAAATAGATTGAAAAGATCATAACCAATCTATAATATTGGTTTCATGCTAAAATTGCAGTACTTGAGTAATGTACAAACTTGGTGAGCTCACAGTGAATGAGCTAGTTAGTGATCTGCAATTCTTCGAACTACATACCTATTGCCAAGACAAGAATAAATTGCTTTCGATAAGACAAATAGATTAGCACTCAAGAAAACCAAGGGAAATGATCCGAGTAAAGGCCACTAGAACAAGATCAAATGCTTTAAATGTGATTTACATGGATGATGAATGCTTAAAAAGTACTAAAATTACCATGATTTTATGCACATTAATTGATTAAAAATATATATATTTATATGATTTTATCATATATTTATATAAATTTATCTTTTTCAAAATCATGAGTATTTTTATTGATTTTCAGGTATTTTCACTTAAAAACGTAACTTAAAGACTCAAAGAGGAATACTGGAGGCAATACATCACAAATATATTCAAAAATAAATGAGGAAAAGTCAACAAATATGGAAAAATTGGACAAAATGGGTCAAAAAGGAGGAAATCGCGCACGCAGCTGCCCAGCCGCGCCGAGCAGCCTCGCGTGCCCATAACGCCCGGTCCCGCGCGCGCTACATTCCTTGTCCGTGCATCGCGCGCACTCCTGGTGCTTTCCGCGTGCGCCTCTACGTGCCCCTGCTACTTTCCGCGCGCGCTGCTGCCCATCTGCGCCCCAATCCGTGTGCTGCCGCCCCACATCAACATGATGTCATCAATGATGTCATCATTCACTACTCCACGTTTCCATCATTTTTTATCATTTTTTCACCCACTTTTTCTCCCCATTCTTACCTAATAATACCCTCATTTTCTTCGTAACAAAACACACCTCAAAACACATTTTTTCTTCTCTTTCTTTCTCTCATTTCTTAGTTTTTTTTAGTTTTTAGGTTTTCTTAGTTTTTAAGTTCTCTTTTTGAGAAGAACTAGTTATGTTTTTGTAATTTATTTACATTTAGTTTAATGTTTAGTTTTTTTCGCTTCTCTTGCTAAGGGACTAGCAATAAGCTGGTTGAGGGTTGTGATGAGTGCTCAAAAAGTACTAAAATTACCATGATTTTATGCATATTAATTGATTAAAAAAATATATATTTATATGATTTTATCATATATTTATATAAATTTGTTTTTTTTCGGAATCATGGGTATTTTTATTATTTTTCATGTATTTTCGCTTAAAAACATAACTTAAAGACTCAAAGAAGAATACTGGAGGCAATATATCACAAATATATTCAAAAATAAATGAGAAAAAGTCAACAAAAATGGAAAAATTGGACAAAATGGGTCAAAAAGGAGGAAATGGCGCACGCAGCCGCCCAGCCGCGCGTAGCGCGCCCATCATGCCCGATCCCGCGCGTGCCCACGCCTATCATGCCTGGTCCCGCACACACTGCATTCCCTATCCGCGTGTCTCGAGCACTCTTATTGCTTTCCGCGCGTGCCTGTGGGTTCCCCTGTGCGCGCCGCTGCCCATCTGTGCCCTAATACGCGCGCTGCCGCCCCCCACATCAGTATGACGTCATCAATGATGTCATCATTCACTACTCCGCGTTTCATCATTTTTTATCATTTTTTACCTACTTTTTCTCCTCATTCTCACCTATAAATACCCTCATTCTCTTCATAACAAAACACACCTCAAAACACATTTTCTCTTCTCTTTATTTCTCTTATTTCTTAGTTTTTCTAGTTTTTTTTGTTTTTAGCTTTTCTTAGTTAGTTTTTCTTAGTTTTTAAGTTCTTCTCTTTTTGAGAAGAACTAGTTATGTTTTTGTAATTTATTTGCTTTTTGATTCAATAAATGTGAGTGCAAAATCCATTTAGAGGTTTTCTAGCAACGAGAATAATATCAAAGTACTGCTAGGATTTTATTTTCTTACAGTTATTTTTTATGCTTTATTCTTACATGTTATATTTAATTTGTCTGTGATTAAATTTAACTTTGGTGGCTATTTGTAAACATGATATAATAATAATGTTGTTATGCTTGCGAAATATTAAATAGGTGAAAATCTCTAAAATGAATTGATTTTGTTTTTATTCAAGACTTTATATTAAGAATGTTAGAGAGAAATATATTATTTTTCATTACAAACTTAAATCTGAAAATTAGATTTTAAGGTTTAGTTATCCGATCTAATTTAGAGTAATGCTCTTTTATTTGTTGGTACAATCGCCCGGTAGTTAGAGTGAAGCTCTATTTCAATAGTTTTTGTAAAGAATTATTATCTGAAAATGTATTGACAACATATTTTCAGTAATGGTTTTAAAACTTTAAAGTTAATACTCAGATAACTAAATTCTTAGGTTTAATTTGGACACATTGGATAAAGTTTAAACTGTCTAACCCCACAGGTGGCATTTAAATGGTTCATTTTCAATCTCTTAGAAAAAAAAGAATTAATTTAATTAACCAAATTAGTTATCAACCCCACCCATAGGTGTTAATTGATTTGTTTAGTTAACAAAGAATATCTAACCCCACCAAAGGTGTTATTCATATAAAAAAGAGAGAATCAATAAATATCAATTTATATCTTTAATAACCTAAATAATATGAGCAAACATAATTACTTAGTTATTATATCCATAAATACTTCACTATTATATAAGATAAAATTTGTATAAATGTTTATTGAATCTGTATCTATGTTTATTTTTAGATTAAAAACACAAAACCCCAAAATATCGTGACAGGATGTTTAGGATTTAATTTCGTTTTTAAAAGTTTGAATAATAAATTAAAAACCACATACATTCCTTCCTTAGATTGACCTTAGGAGTATATTTATCATTTTCTACGAAATGATTCGTGCACTTGCAAGAGTTTTATAAATATAAAACCAAATTATCGGTAGGATTGTCGATGTCGGTTTTGCCCGATCAATGGACACATTGATACCAATGTTTTTTAGAAACAAAAATGTACGAACAAGCATGCTATGAAAGCTAAGGTTACTATTTTTGATAGTACCAATGGTAATGATGAGGATGGAAATAATTATCTAGCTTTTGTGGCTTTGGGTAATGTCGTTAATCCTCTAACTATTGCCTCAGATATTCAAGAGGTTATAGTTGATAATGATGATAAAGATTGAAAGTTTATAAGATATGGATCTAATTAGCCTAGAGGGGATAAATATGTTATTTTTAATTATTATCAATTTATAATTTAATAACCTAAATAAAGCGACATGACATGCAATCATATGTAAGAATAAAATGCATAAATAAAATAATAACACACGATATTTTAAGGTGAAAAAAACTAGGCCATATCCATGACCTAAGAGGAAAACCACCGGTCTATCGGATCACCTAATTTTCTACTATGAAAACCAAATGTTAAAGTACAAACTCGGTCTTATGCTATCCTCCCTAGGATACTGTCCAAATGTACTTTACTTACAAGCCCCTGCTTCATTTTCACAGTTTTTAATATTAGTATGAGCGGTTTCCAGACCAATATTCCAATAAGCTTTTCGCCAATCAGATACGTTCACGAATGAATTGTAAAAGGGTTAGCACAAAAATACAAGTACCTCTGTGTGTTTAAGATTGAATTTGATAATGAATAATCCTAACTAAATGATTCAAAACATATGTCACTTAAATCAAATCAACTAGCAAATTCTAGAGCAAAAAAACTAAGCATAAGTTTAATAAAAATAACTTCTTTGAAATTTAATAATCAAAATAAATAATTATGATTACATATAAAATTATTTAATCTAAACATGTAAAATTATAATAAAAAAAACTATATAAAAATAAAAATACTAAACAAATTTATTAACAAATACCTCTAATATAATATCAATTTGATATTAATCAACTTATTTAATAACGTATAATTCAATTATTATCTTTTTAGTCTGATATTAACTCTTTGGTTGCTACACTCCAATATATATAAAGCTACCTTCATTCTAATATCTATCTATCTATATATATATATATATATATATAAAGCTACCTTCGTTCTAATATCTACCGCAAAGCTCATATATATATATATATATATATATATATATATATATATATATATATATATATATATATATATATATATATATATATTCCAGCATTGCTCTTCTAAGAATAGTTTTTTTTTTCTTTCTTTCTGTAATTTGCGACAGATTCGGAAGGCTCAGCAACACGGTAGACCCTCTCTGTACAATCACCCCCTTTAACCCTTATACTATGTATATATAAAAGTGATAATAATAAATTAATAATATTTTGGATAAATTAATTTTGGATTCATTGTTTGAAGTCCATTCAAATCCTTAATAACTTAAATAGTTATTTTTAAGACATATTCTAAGAATATTAAAAACACATTTAAAAAATAGTTAATTGGTAATTTTATAAATTGATTCAAGTTTAAATATTTATTTAAATAATAAAAACAATTTCAGATTTATAAACATGTGTTATTAAATACATAAGTGTAATACTATTATCATAATTATAAAATATATATCTGAAGTATGACTATCTAAAATATTGACGTTTCTTCGACTTTGTTTGATAGACTTGATAGCGAGCTTAAAAACAAGTTTACATGTAAATATTTTGTCCACAAAAATAACTAACACTCGTAGTCCTTACAAACTCTCCCTTTGGCATCTTCGTGTGACAAAATCTCTTAGTCACTACATGATACTTATAGAAATAAGATAAAAATACAATGATATCTTAGACTCCATAATGTAACTATCCTATAGTCTGGTGAATCTATCTTTGATGCAATTTGACAAGCTTGTAAGTAACTGAAATGATATATACAAAGCATAGGAAAACTTAACTTGAAATCTCATTGTACATTAGTTCAGTTTATATAGAAATAAGTGAAGTGTAAAGAATAATCATGTAGTGTATGTATTCTTACCAATTAAGCTTAACATAAGACAAAATGATTGAGAGCATTCTTATCCTAAATATGTTCTCCTCCTATAAGCATAACACAATAAATCATAAAACACATTTTTCCTCTTTTTGACATACGAGAAGGACAAAACATTGGACAAAGCAATTAAGCTAAACTCTCCCTAAAGATAAAAGAGCAATGTAAAAGTAGATTAAAGCAAAAGTGTAATGTGGTTTAAACTCCTCCTAACTTCTATGACTCCCTAACTTAAAAACCAATTAAAATGTTAATAAATAAAAAGAAGATGCAAATGAATAAAAATCTATTTTTTTTTATAAATAACGACATAGGATATTAAACTCATTTAATCATAAAGAAGCACATAACCAATTGAGAACTCATCATTTATGATCAATTAAGAAATATTCAAAAGAAAAAAATATCACCTATGGTGTAAAATTATAGTTGAATCCTCACAAAATAAAATATATTTACCAAACAAAGACTTAATTTTTTTATTTATGTTATGTAAGTGAGGCACATGATTATATATCTTTTCTTTAACCTCTATTGGCACTTTATTTTTGTGCACGATCTTTTTTTTTTGCACGAGTTGTAAACTTAGCATGATGATTTCCACACTAGTTGTGAGGTATCCCTCTCCGCTTACTACGGTAACTTTACACATCACAATACGTAGCTCTCTCAATGCTAGGGGCCTCCATACGGTAAAATTTTAGAAAGCAAGAAATAGAACTCAACACAATTTTATAGTCAAGATTAGTTGAGGTCCTAGAGTCTTTCAAGAGAATTCATAAACTTCAAGCATAACATATATATGTGTTTGTGAGTGTGTAAAGAAGTTCATGTCAAAATCGATCATCACGTGTACAAGAATATGTGTGTGCATAAGTCAAAATTGTAGAATAATTTATACAAAAAATATCAAAATGAGTTAAGTAACTAAAAATTGAGTTATATATATGTAAGTGTTGAATAAGTCTAACACCTTGTTGGTCAACTAATGATTCTACTTCTTTTTTTTGTAAGTTTAACTAATAAATAAAATAAAGACAATTGGGATTGCTCAACTATGGTCATTTAAACACTCTAGCAAATATGCCTAGATGAAAGAATAAAATACGACCAGGTGACCAAGAAAAAATAATATTTCCTAACCCAAATTTTCTTCCATTTTGGTTTCTCTATATCATTGGATTATGACTTAGCTATCTTAGGTTTCATAGGCATCTTCTAGGACTTAGTTGTACTTTTCTCATTCATCCTAAATAAAGATTCAGTGTGTATAATAGGATGCTGATAATGAGTCATAGAATTAAAAGTATTGAATTTTACTTGCCTCTTTGAACTTGAGACTTCATGCTTTCTAGTAGAATTTTTGAACACTTTATTATAATTTCCATTCATTCTTAAATATGATGTAGCATACATAGATGTATGATGCTTATGATTCCTACTATGTGAAACATGGAAAGAATCATGAAGTCAAAAGCATTCATCAAAAAACTACATTGTGGTCTTATATGGCCTTTCTTACCATAATGATGACCATTAGGCATAAACTTAACACCTTTTTCTGAAATAGGGGAAATAGTTCTTTGTGCATAAATAGTAACAATAGGAGTAGAGTTTAATAGCCTTATAAATGTGTTCTTTGATACTGAAGGTGTTTACTATTCATCTATGTATCCAAAACCTCTCTCATCTCCATGTGGCTTTCCATAGTTCAGGACTTTGGTCAATTTTTCAGCACCTATGGTCAAATTCCTCATCGTCACTTTAGCAATACTAAGATCTTACCTAAGCTTTTTGTATTCTCATTGGTTTTTATAAGACTAAGATTCAGGACATTAATATGTTCAGACAATTTCTTTTTATCTTTATCTAGGCTAGAGGAATTTGTTTTGTGAACATTGATGATATCATTAAGTTTAGTTACTTTAACAAGTAGTTTATCTCTCTCTATTTTGGAACCTAGACAATCCATGTAGTTCATCGTAATTCGATAAATTAAACTTATATAGTAAGAGAGAAGAGTCCACTTCCTCATTTTCTTTATCCGAGTTAGAGTCAGAGTCACTGTAGTGTGATTTGGTAGTTACAATAAGGCACAATAGTTACTACTATCATTATTTGAGTTACTAACATTATCTTGATCATTTTTTGTGTCATTGAGTATAGCATTAAAGGAATTTTCAACTTTCTTTTGATTGTATGAACATTATTCAAAGATATGACCAAAGCCCTCCATAAGCAAAGCATTGAGGACTAGTGAGCTGAGTTTTCTTACCATTAAAGTTAAGAGGCTTGATTTTCCTTGATGTTTGGTCCCTCAAACTATTGGATTGTCATTTGTTAGATTGATTATTCTATTGACCTTTTCTTTTCAAGAACTTCTTAAATTTCATGCTAATAAGATTAGTGACTCATCATTCATATCCTCATCACTATCTGAGATGTCCTTTTTAGAGGTTTTGAATGTTTCATACTTGTTTTTCTTGGGTGGATCAAGAGTAAGCTCATATGTTTGGTTTGACTCGACAAGTTCATCAATATTTAGTGTGTCTACATTCTTGTTTTCCTTTGTCACTAAACTTTCATCTTGTAGTCTACTGTTAATGAGCTTAGGAATTTGTGTACTTGTATAGGTTGTGGAATTTTCTCACCAATATTAGAACAAACATTAGTGATATCACAAAAGTGTGCATAGAATTGACCAAACATTTCAGTGATTCTCAATTCAATGGAATTAAACGCATATGTTAGGAATCTCAATTTTATTTGTTTCACTTGAGAAGTTCCCTTATAAGTAAGAGCAAGTAAATTCCTTACATCTTTAGTAGTCTCATAGTTGGATATATGATGGAACTCATCCATCGACACTACAATAAAGATTGAACTTAGGGTTTTTTGTTTTGCCTTACTAAGGGTGCATTCTTCAGTGGTCTAGTCTTTTATTAGCTTTATGGTTATTACACCATCTTTCGTTACCAAGGTGGTTCCCAGCCATTAAGAATAACATCTTATAATTTTTCATCTTGTTTGAGAAATGCTTGTATACGAGCCTTCCAGTAAGGGTAATTATACCTACTAGAGAATGAGAGTTTAGTAGATGACCCACATTCTTTCATTTAGTCCATAAATAGAAGTGTGTGTCCTTAAGAATAAAAATCACCAAGTGTGTCTAATGTTTTCTCTGATACTAATTGAAAGTTTATAAGATATAAACCTAAATAACTTAGAGGGGTGAATATGTTATTTTTAATTTTTATCAATTTATAATTTAATAAACTAAACTAAGTGACCTATCATGCAATCATGTGTAAGAATAAAGTGCAAAAATAAAATAATAACACATAATATTTTTAGGTGAAAAAAATCTAGGCCATAGCCATGACTTAAGAGAAAAACCACTGATCCACTTCGCTTTTCACTATAAAAACCAAATGTTAAAGTAAAAACTCGGTCTTATGCTATCCTTCCTATGATATTTTCTCAATGTACTACTTACAAGCCATGCTTCATTTTCATAGTTTCTAATATTATCATGATTAGTTTCCAGACCAACGTTCCAATAAGCTTCTTGCTAATAAGATAGATTCGCAAATGAATTGTAAAAGGTTTAGTACAAAAATACAAGTGTCTGTGTGTGTTTAAGATTGAATTTGATAATGAATAATCCTAACTAGATGATTCAAAATATATGTCACTTAAATCAAATCAACTAACAAATTCTAGAGCAAAAAACTAAGCATAAGTTCAATAAAAATAGCTTCTTTGAAATTTAATAATCAAACTAAATAATTATAATCACACATAAAATTATTTAATATAAATATGTAGATTTTTAATTAAGAAGAAGCTATATAAAGATAAAAATACGAAAAATATTTACCAATAAATACCTCTAATACAATATCAATTTTGTATTAATCAACCTATTTAATTACTTGACTTCAATTACTTTCTTTTATTACTTTACTGCTGATATTAATTATTTGGTTACTGTGCTTCAATATATATATATTACCTATGTCATCTAGCATTACTCCTCTAAGAATTATTTTTCTTTCTTTCTGTAGTTTAGACTTAGCAACAGTGCAAGTCCTTTCCATACACTATGTATATGTATAAGTGATAATAATGACCTAATAACATTAGAGTAAAATTATTTTGGGCTCAATTATTCAAATCCCATTTAAAGTCTTAATAATATAAAAATTTATTTTTAAGACATATCCTAAGAATATTAAAACACACTTAAGAAATGGTTAATTGGTAATTTCATATATTGACTCAAATTTAAATAAATATTTTAGCAGTAAAAATAATTCTAGATTTATAAACATATGTTATTAAATGTATGAGTGCAATCCTATATGTCATGGTTATAAAAGATATATATGAAGTACAACAATCTGAAATTTTGATGCTTCTTCGACTTTGCTTGATAGATTTGATAGCGAGCTTAAAAACAAGTTTACATGTAAATATTTTGTCCACGAAAATAGACAATACTCATAGTCCTTATAAACATGAGCAAGATGAATTTCTCAATTCATACAATTCTCTACTATTGGAACATATTAAGTCTGAAAAAGCTAAGAATCAGGCTATGGAGAGCCTTGATGAAAAATAACACGAGGTTAATATGTTGAAGAAAATTGTAGAAGAAAGGAAGTCTTCAATTGATGATCAATAACATGATCTGTTAGATCATTCAAAAGAGATGATAATTTTCTTGAAAAGTTTACATCAAATCATGAGAAAGTAAAGAAGCTTGATGAATAGTTAAATGTTTCTACTTCATGTAAAGCTACTCAGCTTTTCATCAATCTCAAACCCATTTATTATCAAAAGAATAAAGTTTAATAGTTAAAAAGGTAGATTATTGTTCTTGAAAGCATAAAAGATTATTCGACTTACTTGCTTACGAAAAAAGAAATTGAGATTGAAAAGTTGCATAAGAAAGTTGGAATTCTTTATAATTCCTCTATTTATCTTGAATCCTTTCTTAAGGAAAATGAAGAGTTTATTATAGCTTTAAGGTATAAAATAATTGTTAGTAAGAAGCAATTGGTCCTTTCTACCACTACAAATAACAATATGATGACTTGCTCTAAGAATTTAAATGAAATTCTCAATAGTGTAAAGACATTTGGTAACACAAATGGAATTGGTTAGAATGAATGGGTTTCAAGATCTAAAATGAGTTATACTAAGTTTATCAAAGCTTCTAATTAATAACCAAAGTTGAATTATGCTACCACTGATCCAAAAAGTAAGTCTATTGTGTCTTTCTAGCCAAATTACCCTAGCAAGGTGAACCTTTCACCTAAGGCTAGCACTTTTCATTGTTCTAGTGATGGCCTATTTCCTATACCTACTATTATTCTTACTTGTCACCACTATGGTGAACTTGGGCATTTGAGACCACATTGCGAGAAATTTACTTCTCATCCTTGTTTAAAAGTCAATGTGAGTACTTTTTCTTCTCTTCACCATACTATTTCTTGGGATCAAGGACCCAGATTCTCTAACTCCAATGTTCGTGTTTGTTATATTTGTGGCACTATTGGCCACCCTACTAGGTAATGTCCTAGATATGTAAAAACTGTGACACCACAAAAATCAATCGAATTCCATACTCACATAAACATTCTCTAAATTATCATAGCAACTCAAAAATCAAGACTAGTGTTCATGAATATTTATTCTTGTAAAATCGAAACATACGTGAAAATTATTCATCACTTAGACAATATTCAATTTTTTCAAAGAATTATGCATCATTTAAATCGAAAAAATAAAAATAAATCAATAGCAAATATCTAAAATCAACCAAACAAACAAAAAAAAAATTCACAAGCAATAGCATCCAGAAAGTATTTTAATTAGTTTCAATATATCCACCACCCCCAAACTTAATATACACATTGTCCTCAATGTGTGAAAGTTAAAGAACATATGAGATGGGTTTAAAGAAACTTCCTGGTTTGTTTGATTGGTTAAGCCAAAATTGCTTCATTACCTCCACTTTGCACTTATGAAAGAAAAAAAAAATAACATAACAAAATATAAAGAGTAATACATGCGAAAAATAAAAAACATAAATGTGAATACATGGGTTGCCTCCCAAGAAGCGCTTGATTTATAGTCTTTAACTTGACTTCTCAATTTGTTTTTCTTTTTGTAAGTTAAGATTTGTGTGTAACAAAATCTCAACTTACAAGAAAATTGAAAAATAAATTAAGCAAGAAACAAGAACCATAAAATTTTGTTTTTTTCTTTTTTTTTCTTTTTGTGAGTTAAGATTTATGTGTCAAACAAAATCTAAACCCACGAGAAAATTAAAAAAATAAAATAAAATAAACTAACAATAAGCAAATAATTTTTTTTTCTTTTTGTGAGTTAAGATTTGTGTGTCAAACAAAATCTCAACTCAAGAGAAAATTGCACAATAAAATAAACAAACAACAATAAGCAAAAAAAAAATTATTTTTTTTGTTTCTCTTTTTGTGTGTTAAGATTAGTGTGTCAAACAAAATCTCAACGCACGAGAAAATTATAAAATAAACAACAAACAATACGAAACAAATTTTATTTTTCTTTTTGTGAGGTAAGATTTGTGTGTCAAACAAAATCTCAACCCACGAGAAAATTGAAAAATAAAATAAACCAACAATAAGTAAATAATTTTTTTTTTCTTTTTGTAAGTTAAGATTTGTGCGTCAAACAAAATCTCAACTTACGAGAAAAATTTTTTAAAATAAAATAAACAAGAACAATAAGCATAATTTTTATTTTGTTTATTTTTTTTGAATTAAAATCAGATTGATTGGTATTAATATCAACAATGAAAATAGTAAAACAAATCCCCGACAAAGGCGCTAAAAACTTGTTGTGTGTTTTACAACACACAAAAACGTGCAAGTATACACGGTCACAAGTAATAAGATTTGTAAGTAAAGATCGTTCCCACGGAGATTTGTTACTATAGTTTGTTGAGTACTAAAATTGTATCTCTCTGATTTTATTCAAAACAATCGTTGATTAATAAAAAAGTAACATAAGAAAATAAAAGAAATCTAGGATTGCAATTTTTCACCAAACTAATCCACTCAAATCATGTTATTTTCTTTTGATTTATATTTTTTAGTACATTTAATTTGTCAACCGAAAACTTCTTTTTTATTCATACATCTCTTCCGAGCTCCGTATAAACACATCTCGTTAAATTAATTCACTATATCTCTATGAGAATTAAATTTAATAAGATTCATTAAGTTCTAAGTTTTCAAATGGTCACACATACAATTAGGGTATATTCCTATCCTTCATCATACATGTCATTCTATTTACGAGCAATATACACACAAATGCCTCTTCCAAGTTTATTTATGTGCCACGGATCGTTTTGATAAGATTCGTAAATAATCAAAAAGCATTAAGTACAAAATAGAACGAACAAATCGAACGTCTTATAAATCTATCAAAAATAATTAAAATCAAAGCTTCATAAATTTAGATCAAATGCAACCCTAGAAAAATTAAATTACTTCATAAATTAAAAGTAAAAATTACAACACATGGAGAAAAATAAGATGAAGAAGAAAGAAAATTAAAACATCTCAATACTAAAATATTTGGCACACGCAGAACACAACAAAAGCCAAAAATGGCTTCTGTGTGTTCCGTAGCCAACACACAAACAATACTAAAATTAGGAACTCAAAAAAATCTTCAACACTCTAAAAAACTTTCGAAAACTAAAACTAAAAATACTCCTAACTAAAAAAAAACTCTTTAACTCTATCATCTTATCACCTATTTATAGCTAAAAAATACATCAAAAAAATATTAAAATTTAATACACGCGGGGGACAGGGAAGTGTGGCGAAAATAATAAATTACATGCCTGGGGGACAAAAATTGTATCGAAAATGGAATCGAAAACGCGGCTAATGTGAGTGGGCGAGCAATCCGTTTCTGTTTTTCTTATCAATACATGCTGCCACGTGTCGCGATCTGATTCGCTGAAACCAATAGTGGGACACGTGGCAGCACTTCATTCGCTGTGGGAAACGAGCACACGCAGAAACAGAAACAGGGGATTGGGGCGCCGAGAAAGTGCGGCAATGGCTAGAACAGGGGGGGTTGATCCAGCTTGGTCGCGCTCATTGTAACATGCCACGTGTCGGAAGATTATTTGCTGAAATATCAAGTGGGACACGTGGCAGATTAAGGTTCGTGGAATAACCGGTCGCACGTGGATCGGCCGCACGGGAAAATGGGCGCGCGAAGGTGGGGGACAAGTCTGCACGGCGTCAGACGGGTGGGTCCCACGCTGCACGCCGACCTACTCGGGCACCAAGCCGCGCGATAAAGGAATTCCCTGCACCCACTCTCCTTGGTCGGGTTGAAGTGCACGCGCGTATCCTAACCGTTGATGCGTTGATCTGACGGTCCACGATGAAGCGTGGATAACTCCGTGTGGAAGTTTTCTCCTACGAAGAGAAATAAATTTTATTAATTATATTTTCACCCATAAATATATTTCAAATTATATTTTAAACTTTTGTTTAATTGCAATACAGCCCTTTTTGTAATTTAAATTAAATTTTAAACTTTTAATAATTGAAATTAAACCCGATTTTAATTTAAATTATATTTTCAATTTTTATAAATTGCAATTAATCACTCTTTTATTTGAAATTATATTTTTAGACACAAATTTGCCATTAAGAATGTTTTCGATACAATTTTATTTAATTTTCTTAAAATATATAAAAAACAGTAAATACTAATTTATTAAACTAAAATTAACTAAAAATAGTGAGAACGTAGCAATTTTAATTAATAAAATAGGTGAAAATAACTATATAAAATACAGTTATCAGCCGTATTTGGATTGTTTGAACCTCTCAAGATACCAATGTTTACTTGTCCTTCTTTTCCCTTCTTTGGGCTTTTATGTTAATCCTTCTTTTCTTTGCACCTTCTTATTATCCGAACACAAATGATTAACCCATTTACTTTGTACACTCTTTGTTGAACCTGTATGTTGTGGGAAAGTTTGCTTTATCTTCTTGGGTTATAATATATTTAAAAAAAAGGAGATGGAGAAAATAAAATAAAATAAAAATGAAGTGTTGAAATTTTTTTTTTAAAAAAAAGGAAAGGGGAAGGAAAAGCAAATGAAAATGAAATGATGATGAATATTAAAAAGAAAGGATGCATAAATTATTGAATTTAATGTATTGTTCTCACAACACCACTGTTTATGAATGACTTTTGATATGTAAAGAGAAAAGAACCCACGTTTGAGGGTATTTTTTGTGGACCTGAATCTATAGGTTTGTGTTCAGTTTGTCAAAGATACGTTTGAGCCTAAAGATATCATTTCTCTCCCACCCTCACCTAAGCCTATCATTATAAGCTTCAAAAGATATATTGATTTCTTTTGAGTTATCACTTACATTAGGGGAGAGAGAGACTAAATATGGATTTATAAGGTTTGGTACAATTTGAGTCTATATTTCTATTTGCTTAGTTTGCATAAGCATATCTTGATGGCATAGAGAGTAAAAAAGTTTAGCATATCACACATAGTGCATATCATTAAAAAATATTAGTCATACCTTTACATGAATGCATCTTGGATTGATGACCATGTGGATATTTATATTGAGTGTATTTTTTTTATCTAAAGACCCTTTAGTTCTTTGAATATGCTTAGTTTGCTTTCCTCTTTCAATATTACATGTTTTCTAGTGTGTGTAGATGCTTCAATTTTTTTGGGGAAGTTTTGAGAGTTTGATGCATAACATGTTTATTGCCTTACATGCATACATTTAGGGGGATGGTGTGTGCCATTTGTATGGTGTCAGGTGAGTCCTATGTTTATTTATCATCTTTTTTGTTTGTTGCATGCTTTACCTTGCTATTGTCTCGGTGTTATTCTTTGTCCTTTTTGCATGACTTCATGTGTTTGCTCCAATATTATTTGATGGGATGCATGGGTGTTAGGATTATTGCATTATTGTTTAACTTTTCTCCTTTATATAGAGGTGTGTTGTTGCATATTTGATCGACACATATAAAGTGTGTGTAATAAATACGCAAGTATACGTATCACAATAAGTAATATAATGATAAGAAAAGATCATTCCCACAAAGATTATTTTATTAGAAACTAATTTTAAAACTAAAAAATAAAAATCAATTTTTGTATACTACTTATTAATTTAATCACACTCTTATGCCAATTAAATTGCATACTACTTATTGTTCATCAATTATGGATCACATACATAAGAATCATACATCTTTGCCCAAAAACTATGCATCTTATTTGATCAAGACAAACAATTAAATAATTCTCTCAAATCTTTTTAATTGTCTCTATAGATAAATTTTTGGCCAAACAATTAATAGCAACAAATTTAGATTAAATAATATAATTAAATTATAATTATAATTCAGTTAAAATATTAAATGATCACATGATGAAAATTAGTTTCATAAGATCCCTAGATTAATTAATTAACTACACATAATTGTGTTTATAAAGCTCATATTTTTCATAAAAGAAGACATAAAATTGATAAAGAAAAGAGTATAAGAAAAACTATAATCAATCTGTTCTTGAATCTCTACCAAATTGTGCCCCCTCTTGAATTTTTCTGTATTTTTCTCTCTTTTTAGCTCCAAAAATTGACCAAAATTATGTAATGATGACCTCTTAAAGGTTTATAGGGAGATTAAGGGCTGAAATATAACTCAGGTGCGATTTGGATCGTCATATCAACTTCAAATCAAGGGTTGTGATCAAAACAAGCAAAACTGACAACACCAACCAATCATAGCGTGACATGTGGCATACGAGGGGGGGGGGGGAGGATTCACTAGGCGAATTAGAGGGCGATGCCTGGCATGGTGCATGGGTGGAACTCAAGAAGCAATGGCGTGATGATACATCGTAGATCAGTTTGACCAATCTCTGAACTCGGATTAAACGTTGTACTGACACATGTGGCACAATTTGTCCTCCTTACATGTGGCGTAATGTGATTCGTTGTCCCTACTTCTGTGAAATCTACATGGATTTCCCACTCAACTCCCCTGCTTGTGTGGTAGGCCACGCGACAACTCTTGATTAGTCCTACGTTAAAAATTCATAAAACAAATCCCAAACAATTCCCAAAAAAATTCAAAAATTATATTTTCATCCCTTTTCACTAAAAAAATTATATTTTAATATTTTTGACCCAAAAAATACAATTTATTAAATAAAACAAGTACATATTAAGTAAAAAAGTATGATAATGACTCTACTTTCATAGAGTCATTAATATTGTGTGATTGCTTGGTTTGATTTTCCATATCAAAAAGGGAAAGAAGTATGCATAGCTTGGGTTTGTCTGTGCATTGTATTTTTTTGTTAACATGTTAGTTGTTGTATTGGATGGTAAGTGTAGTTTGAACTGTATCATAGTTATATGATATGCATACATTTAAGAGGAGTATTGTTGTCTCTTTAAGAGAACATGAACGTATAAGTATACACGGTCACAAGTAATAAATGATAAGTAAGATATCGTTCTCACGGAGATTTGTTACTAGTGTTCGTTAAGTACTAAAATGGTTTCAACCTAATTTTATCCAAACAATCGATAGTTGGATGGAGTTTAACTAACTAATTTTTTATAATAGTTTATAAGAAAATTCTAGGATTGCAGTTTCACAAAATTAGTCCACTTGAATCATATTATTTTCTCTTGATTTATGTTCTCACATTTAATTTGTCAACCAAGAACTTCTAATTTATCCATGTCTCTTCCGATAACAAATTGATACATCTCGCTAAAATAATTCACTATATTCCTATGAGAATTAAATTCAACAAGATTCATTAAGTTCAAAGTTCTCAAATAGCTACATGTACAATAAATGTATATTCCTATCCCTTATATATATATGTTATTCTCTCCACGAGCAACACACAAAAATGCCTTTCTCAAGTTTTTTAAGTGTCACAGATGAATCAATTAATCTTCCAACAATCAAAAACATTAAGCATAGTGATAACTGTATTTTATATAGTTATATTCACCTATTTTATTAATTATAATTGCTATGTTCTTTACATTTTTGGTTAATTTTAGTTTAATAAATTAGTATTTACTTTTTTATATATATTTTAAGAAAATTAAATAATTTGTATCGAAAACGTACTTAATTGCAAATTTATGTCCAAAAATATAATTTCAAATAAAAAAAGTGTTTAATTGCAATTAATAAAAGTTGAAAATATAATTTAAATTAAAAAAGGGCTTAATTGTAATTAAAAAAAAGTTTAAAAATGTAAATTGAATTAAATTTGTGGGGTAAAATGCAATTAAGAAAATTTACTTTCTGCGCAGGTAAAAGTAGGCCACGCGCACCATCTCCAACGCGATTATCCATCTGTTGGATCAGGTGACGAACGGGTAAGATGAGGTGCATGCGACTAGAGCCGACAAAAGTGAATGGACGCGTGAATTCAGTTGCACGTTGCTCGGTGCGACGAGTGGGGCCCACCTGCCATGCAGGCCGATGTGCAGGGTGGGACCCACCTATCTGACGCCGTGCAGGCCCCGTCCCTCACCTTTGCGTGCCCTTTTTCCCGTGCGATCGATCCACATGTGCCCGGTTATTCCACGAACCAGAATGTGCCACATGTCCCACTTTATCTATCAACCAATCATTTTCTGACACGTGGCATGTTACAATGAGCGCGAACGCGTAGGATCACGCCCGCGTTGCAGCCGTTGTCAACCGTGCAACATTCTATCGTGTGCCCGTTTCCCGTAGCCAATGAAATGATGACACATGTCCACATTAAATCCTTGCAGCGAATCAAATGCTGACACGTGGCATGCAGTTTGAATTTAAAAATCAGAACGACGCCTCTCTATCTACGCATGATTTTAATTAACGTTTTAAATATCAAAAATTGATACGCGTGCTTTTTATTTTTCGATACAAATTTTTACGTGTTTATTTAAAAAAAAATGTAATATTTTAGATGTATTTTTTTAGCTATAAATAGGAGATAGGATGATAGAGTAAAAAAGTTTTGGAGTTTTGGATTTTTAGTAGTATTCGGGGCTAGACTGTGGAACACGCATAAGCCATTTTTGGCTTCTGTTGTGTTCTGCCCATGCCAAATATTTACGATCCGAAGTTATTTAATTTTCTTTTGTTCTTCATCTCATTTTCTTGAACTGTTGTAATTTTAATTTATAATTTATGAAGTAATTTAATTTTTCTAGGGTTGCATTTGACCTAAATTTATGAAGCTTTGGTTTTAATTATTTTTGATAGATTTATAAGAAGTTCGATTTGTTCATTCTATTTTGTGCTTAATGCTTTTTGATTATTTACAAATTTTATCAAATTGATCCGTGGCACATAAATAAACTTGGAAGAGGCATTTGTGTGTATATTGCTCGTAGATAGAATGACATGTATGATGAAGGATAGGAATATACCCTAATTGTATGTGTGACCATTTGAGAACTTAAAACTTAATGAATCTCGGTAAATTTAATTCTCATAGGAATATAGTGAATTAATTTAACGAGGTGTGTTTATATGGAGCTCGGAAGAGATGTATAGATAAAATTAGAAGTTTTCGGTTGACAAATTAAATGTACAAAAAAATATAAATCAAAAGAAAATAACACGATTTGAGTGGATTAGTTTTGTGAAAAATTGTAATCCTAGATTTCTTTTATTTTGTTAACTCTTTTCTTTAATTTTTTCTAAATCAACGATCGTTTTGGATAAAATCAGAGAGAAATAATTTTAGTACTCAACAAACTGTAGTAACAAATCTCCATGAGAACGATACTTTACTTACAAATCTTATTACTTGTGACCGTGTATACTTGCACGTTTTATGTTCTCCAAAAGAGACAACACATAGATAAAATAAACAACTTAAAAACATCCCATAAATCATTCAAAAATAATTCATTCAAGCTTCACAATTTAAGCTAAACTGCAACCCTAGAAAAAATAAATTAGTTCATAGCAAACATTAAAATTACAATACGAAAATATTAAGACATTTAAGGAACATTAAATAAGAACAACAAAAAGAATTAGAAGTATTTCATCTCTACTTTCTCTATTTTTCTCCCTAAGTAGAACCACAACAAAAGCCCAAAATGGATTCTGTGTGTTCCACCTTCCCCCCTTTTCTTGTATCACAATAAGCACATATTTATAGCTTCAAAGAAATATACCAAAAATATTCTTCACACGTATGCAAAAAATGGGGGATAAAAAATATTCTACACGCTTGTAAAAATTGGAGACAAAACGTGCAAAACAAGCCGGTGATTCAGGATTTTTAATTTTGCAATACGCATGACACGTGGCAAGATCTTATTTGGAATTTTAATAGGACACATGGCAACTTCATATTGGATGGGATGAGAGGGCACACATAGATTAGGTGGATCGCATCGCATGAAAAATATGTGTGCTGGTCTGTGCGCAACAACTAGCCTCCACTCGCGTGGAGTGTGGGACAAACACACGATCTGGGTCATTTGTGGTTTGATTTGATGGTGAGTGATGGAGACGTGTCCAAAGTGTGTGATAGGTGGGCCCCACTTCTGTGTACCGAGTAGTTCACCGTAGTTGGAAACGTGTCCAATTGCCCATGTAGTGCTTGCGTCTCACTCTCCTGATTCTTACCGTTGATTGTCTGATCTGATGGTGCGTGTGGCACATTGAACAATGATGCGCGTGGTACTCCACCCCTGTGCAGAAAAAACAAAAGTTTTGTTAATTGCATTTAAGCCCTCTAATTTAATACAAATTAAATTTTAATATTTTTTTATTTACAATTAGGCCCACTTTTAATTCAAATTAAATTTTCAACTTTATTATTTGCAATTAAGTCTTTTTTTAATTCAAATTCTTTAATTTTCTCTAAAAATATATTTCTTAAAAAATAACAGTAAATATTAATTTAAGAACTTAAAATTAACTAAAAATATTAAGAACATAGCAATTATAATTAATAAATTGGACAAAATAACTCTAAAACATAGAGTTATCAAGTATTGGATATATTTAGGAGAAGTTTGCATACTTATATTGGATGTAGATTGTGTTTGTTTGTACTACATGTTAACCGTGCTTAGTCTATCAATGTGTACCTATATAGAGGAAACATGATAGTATCTGATAGATTACACGTTGTTTCTACAAGATCATTTATGTGATTTGTGTTTGTTTCATGTGTGTAGGCTACATGTATAGATTGAAGTCTTTGAGTTTTATGTGTTGTGTGTGCAGTGGTGTTGAGACCCTTATGTTTTAGAGTGACAGAGTGGATGGGTTAATACATGAAGATGAATATAGCACACAAGATGGATGCTCTTACTTTAGTGTATCTTTCTGTATTGGGTGTGTGTTGATGTTTTAATTATAAGACAAACATCTTTAGGTATCTTCATGATCATCTCATGACAGATATGAGTATATATTTAGTTATGCAGTGTTTTGATACGGAAATCCAAAGGGGGAGAATGTAAGTCTTGCTGTACTTTGTATATGTGTGTTGGCTTCTTATGTACAAAACATGGTGCCTATTTAGTTTTACTCAATGTTCTGTCTTCCTCTATGTAAGATTGGTTACTGTAGATCAGTAATCTACTCACACATATAGTTAGAAACATTGTGTTGAAAGAATGTTTTTCACATGCCATAAGGTTGGTTGTTTTATTATGTATGATAGGTTATGAGTAATGGATCTTGGTTTGTTTTGAGTGCAAGTATTTGTGGAATTAACTCGGTACTTTTGGAAATAAAAAAATATCTTTTTTTAGCAGTGTGCCACCATTCTCACCATGAATTTTGGCTAGGTTGTTGGTGAGGTGACCGCTCGAGTGCTATAAATACTCCATCATTAATTGTTTAATTAACTCAAAAATTCTACTAAAGCTCTGCCAAATTTTTTGATCATTTCAAATTTTGTTTTCACTATTATGTTACGAAATTAGTGATACATTTGAAAGTGTAAAATAGTGAGATAGACTATTTTTATTAAATTATGAAAATATTATTATGAGAGTGAGCTAGGTTAAATTCTTTGAGTTATGTATCTCTTGATTTATGCAATAAGAGATAGGTTGTTTTGATTTTGAGGATGATCCTCAAAATTATGAGTAGTTACACTTCTTGTTTCTGATCTATTATTACTAATCACACCACATTGTGTGGTTTTGGCAATGGAGAATAGTCGGGTTCGAAGTCAAATTAGGTCATTGTGGAAACAATAATAGGTAGTTTGGACGAAGGTCTCAACTGATAGAGGTAATAGTTGTTTTATTTCTTACAGAGTTGTAACCGTTTTATTGCATGTTTATTAGACTATTTGTTATTGAGTGGTTGCCTTAAGTAGTCTGGGGATGTTACCATATAAATATGATTTCTGTGTGAGGTTACCTCATTACATCGCATGCTATGCATGATCCATTGTTATGCTAGTACAATCTGAGTTTAAAGTGTGTATGTTACAATATATTATAGCTTAAAATCTTATTAGAAAACATTTATTATTTTCCTTCTTTATGTTGATCATATAATATATGTTGTGAAAAGTTATCTATTTATCTAATATTATATTATGTGTGCTTTTGCTGCATTATCTGCTTAAGTGTTTACTTTTCTATTTGTTCGAGTTTAGGTTAAGTCATTAAGGAGTATGTATCTCTTTATCTTGGTAGTACTCTGGATCTTAAACTCTTACAATAGTAGACTCTATTAGAAGAGAAATGCCAACATTATTGATCTCTTACACTAGTTTCTACTACTAGTGTAGCTAGAATACAATTAGCTATATCAGTTGGAAAAACTCGATAAATCTTGACTTCATCCCATTTCCTACTGTGCTCCCAAAATAGATCACTAACTCAGTTTACACCAGGAGCAAGTAGAGAATATGGTCAATATCCTTGGATGCTAGGAATTCTTTCAAATATTTATGGCATGACTAGAATGAACCTCATATCGAGGACTCTCTCATAAAACTTCTCTCGCCTCCAAAAATCCATGCCAAGCTTATGAAGGGGATGAGCATACTAGTAGAAAGGAATATCCCAAAGTGATAATATCGACTTTTGTATATCTTGTCTAAGAAAGAGTAGGGATACAAGAGAATCCTCTAACCCTATTTAGCTACCATGGCTAGGTTGAAAGCATATATATCTTTAAACCTTAGATCTCTAGAATCTCTAACTTCATGTAATTTCTTCCAAGATAACTAATGAATCTTCCTAGAGCCAGGTGATGACCCCCACTAAAACTTCTGTATAGCATTCTCAATATCAGCACACAGACCTATAGGCAAAACAAAGCATTGTATGATGTAGTTCGCCATAACACACACCATAGACTTTAGAAGTACCTCTTTATTCTAGAGAGAATCGAGAAGCCCAATTATGAATCTTCTAATGTACTCTATCCAAAATATAACTAATATGAGTCCTTTTTGTTATTCCATACAAATAGGAAGCCTTAAATATTTCTCAAACATAGAGTGAACCCTAATTCCTAGATAAATGTTGAAAATGTTATTGTTTTATTTCCGCACTTATTTTTACACACGATTGCATGCCGAACTGCTTTGTTTAGGTTATTAAATTATAAATTAGTAAAAATTAAAACCTTTAATCCTATGTAATTGATAAATATATTTTCTATTACAAATAGGATTAGTAATTCTCATTAATTAAAATAACTCCCTATTTAAAATAAATTTCTTTTAAAATATATTTTATGTTATCTTTTATGGTAAAGATTTCACTTATAATTTAAAATATATCCTATCTAATATCTTTTAAAATAGATTTTATGCTATCTTTTATGCTAAAGATTTCAACTATAATTTAAAGTATATTTTATCTAATATCTTTTAAAAATAGATTTTATGCTATCTATTATGATAAAGATTTCAAATATAATTTAAAGTATATATTATCTAATATCTTTTAGCATATCTTATTTTAGAGTATATCTTATCTAATATCTTTTAGTATATCTTATTTTAGAGTATATCTTATCTAATATCTTTTAACATATCTTATTTTAGAGTATATATTATTTAATATCTTTTAGCATATCTTATTCCATATTTTAGCACTAAAAATAATTTTAGATTTATAAGCATGTGCTATTAAATACATAAATATAATCCTATGTGTTGTAGTTATCAAAGATATACCTGAAGTACAATTATCTGGAACTCGAGCATTTGTTTGGCTTTTCTTGATAGACTTGATAGTAGATATAAAAACAAATTTACAGATAAATATTTTGTCTACGAAAACAACCAATACTTATAGTCCTTACAAATGTGAATTAAATTTTTATTATTTACTATGGTATTGTAGCTTTAAAAAATACTTTATTCTTTAAAGTTGACCATCTCACCAGATATAATTTTATATTCATGGAAGACATTTTTTTATTGTTTTACCTCAGCTATAAAGCTATTGCAAAAAAAAATATGGAATCATCTACAAATAAAATATGAGAAATAGGTGTGCTTGACTTACACACTTTTAACCCACTAAGTAATCTAACTTTCCCCTTCCTCTGTTGAAGACATGAAAATCCCTCTGCATTTAAAAGAAAAAGAAACATCAATAATTGATTGTCTTGTCGTAGTCCTCAATTGGGCCTGAAGAAACCAGTTGGTTAACTATTGATCACACACGAATATGACACAGTAGAAACACAAGTCATCACTCATCTAAGCCAACAATCATTAAACCAAAGTTTCTATATCATAGCTTCCAAGAAATCCCACTCAACCCTAACATAAAATTTACTCATATCTAGTTTCAGGGCCATAAATTGTTGATCAACCTTTTAAAGATTTTTCAAGGAATTTAGTAACTTATAGGCTATCAGGATGTTATCAATTATAAGTCTTTGTGTAACAAAAGCACTATATATAGTATTAATCACATCAGAAATAATTGCACTCAATCGTTTAGTTAATATTTTGTATAAAACATTATAAAGACTAATTAGTCTAAGTTGATATATGAATCATGGGTTAGCAACTTTGGATAACAAAATAATATGACTATAAGTCACAACATTTACCAACGTACCATACCGAATTTTTTTTACATCATGTACTATATCATTAGAAACAATATGCCAATATTTTTGGAAAAATAATGAAGACATATCGTCAAGTTTTGACACTTTGGATGGAAGGATTGAGAACATTGTTAAGCAGATATCCTTGTAAGTAACAGATTTGATGAAGTGAACATATTATGCATCTATTACACAATTAGGAACACATTATAGAATAGATTTGTACGTTATAGTTAATTATAACTACGTTAGATTAATTTGATAAAAATTAAAATTTTGGACAAAAGTTTTCAAAAGATTAATTGCGTGAATTGAAATACTATGAACCAAATTATAATATCTTAAATAGGTCATGGGTCAAATAAATAAATAAGTCAAGTAAAAATATTATTAAACAATTGTGTTGGAGCTAACTCCCCCTTTTTACATAAATTCAAAAAAAAATTATTTTAAAGATAAAATAAAAAAAAAGTTTTTAAATTTAAATTCTCTTAAGTTTCTTTTATTGTAACAAAATTAAAAATATATTAAAATTTTGTAAAAATATTTACAATAATACTTTAAAACAAACAATTAATTCATTTATTATTTTAATAAATAAATATATAATAATGAAAATGTTAGCAATATTCTTCCATGGGAGTTATAAATTTGATAATATGTATTTCTCATATAAAAATAATATTATAATAAAATGACATATGTGATTAGTGTACGAAGGATTGTGTGAGAAAATATTCCTAACATTTTTCTACAATTAATTGATAAGATTTATATAACTTAATTTAATAAATAAATTAAATAGTAGTACAATGAATATGAACTTATTACCTAATCAAACTTAATAAGTATTTTATTTAAAAATAACGTATATTTATTGATTATTTTTTTAATTGATATATTATAAGATATGATCTTATAAGTGAATTAACTTGTTTATTAAATAGGTAAGCACAAATCATACGAATTATTATTTTGAAGAATCAAAATAATTATACAATAGTAATGAATATAAGCCAATACATAATAAAACTACTAAAATAATTACTCATAAGAAGTGTATTTATTGTAGAGACATTTGGTATTTATTGATGTGCAAAAAAAACTATAAAACTAAAAAAAAAATGAATGGAAAATGATATATATATATACACATATACATACAAACAAAAATATGAAGAGTGAAGTCTTTTTAAACTACAAAGTAAAGCCAAGTACTAGCACTCTAGCTAAGAGAAAAAAAAACACCGAGCAAAGTATGTATCCTAACTCCTAAGTTCTGTGGTAGTTATCCCTATTGGCGCCCTTTGAAAAAACGGAAATGGGTACCACCTCTACTACTCTCTATGTCATAATGGCTAACTAGGGTTGGGCGTTATTCCCAATATCAATAGAAGTTTGAATTTTTGCTTTAGATGACATATCTCTCCTATTAATGTATAAACTATCATCTTACTCACCATACTTAATTACAATAATGGTATAACTTGGCAATTTACATGGAGGAACAACTAAATCTAGATAGACTTTCATGAACCTTTTCTTCGTGGACTTAAACCATGAGTCAAAGCAACTTCAGTGTCATCATTTAGTTCTTTTAATTTTGCTTTCTTAAAATATAAAAATACAAAAAAGTGATTTTTATTTTTTTAAAAAAATTAGTTTTAAATAACATAATCTCCGTGGAAACGATATTGTCTTATCTTTATATTACTTGTTTCAATACATATATTTGCGTATTCATTGCACACAATTTATATCGATCAATTTTTTTGGTGTTGTTACTAAATATTATAAAAATTAAAAATTAATTTTTTTATTTTTTATTTATTCATTTTACTTTGTTTTAATTTATTTAGTTATTTATTTATTTGTCAAATTTTTTTATTTTTCATAATTTATTTTTAATTTTAACATCTATTTAGTGTTAATAGAAATATAGTTGGCTGTATTTACATAAGCAGAGTGTGTAAGGGAGAAATTTTTCCTTTAGATCTTGAAATTGAGTGTACTTTGAGGTTAATAAGGAATAAATAAGTTGTCACCCAAGTGAAAAAAATGACTAATCTATTAGAAATAAATAATAACGAGCTAAATTTGAACAACCAAATTCCTTTAATAGATGATAGAGATATAACTATGAATGAATATGCATTACCTATGTTGGAAAGGATTGAATCCAAGTATTACACTACCAAACATTCAAGCTAATTAGTTTGAACTAAAACCAATGATGTTTCAAATGTTACAAAAGTTGAACATTTCTACAGATTACTAACAGAGGATTCTCATTTACATCTCATATTGTTTATTGAAATTAGAGATTCATTCAAATTTAGTGGTGTGACCAAAGAGTCATCTAGGTTTAGATTATTCTCTTACTCTTTGTGAGATCATGCATGTACTTGGCTAAACTCTTTGCCACTTGATGAAATCTTTCCTACCAACAAAGAATGCCTAGATTAGAAATGACATCACCTCTTATCAATAATATGAAGGGGAATCTTTATATGAAGCATGTAAAAGATTTAAAAAATTGCTAAGAAAGTGTTCTCACCCTGGTATCCCTCATTGGATCCAAATGAAGACTTTTTAAAATGGTCTCAATGCTCAAACAAGAGTTTTTATTGATGCATCCGCTAATGGAGTTTTACTAGCCAAATCTTACAATCAAGCTTATGATTTACTTGAAAAAAATGGCCAACAATAATTATCAATGGCCAATGGATAGAATGACATCCATAGGAAGAGTAGTTGGAATGCATGAGGTAAACGATATCATGGAACTTACAACTTAAGTGTCATCTTTGGTGAATCATTTGGAGGCTCAAAACTAGCCAGCAAATGTAAACTAGGTCTTATATTCAGAGATGTCTTGTGTGTTTTGTGGAGGAGCTCATTTGTTTGATAATTTCTCAAATAATCCTAAATTGACATTCTCTGTAGGTAATATGAATTGAAGCAATAATCCATACTCAAACACATATAATCTAGGATAGAGACAAGATCCAAATTTCTCTTGGAGTAATAACAACAATCAAGATGGTAATCAATTCAACCATCAATCATTTCCACCACCTAATTTTCAACAATCATAACAATCACAAGCCTCAGAGAAGAAGCCACTTATTGATGACAATACAAGTGCTTTAGTGAAGATGATGAAAGACTTTATACTATTAGTAAATATAAAAGTGTTTACTCAAGAGGTTTCAATTCAAAATTTAGAGACTTAATTTGGACAATTCGCTAATTCTATAAGTCAGAAGCCTCAAGGTAACCTTCCAAGTGACACAATTATAAACCCAAGAAGAGAAGGTAAGAGCATTGCAATTTCATAGCCTTGAGGAATGATAAAACTCTAGAGGAGGAATATAAGACATAAAAGGATGAGAAGGAACAAAAAATTAACAAAGATGAGGAGGAATTAGTAGATAAAGAGAGTAATGGAAAGGAAATAATTCATCCAAAAAAGAGCAACCTTTAAAAATCCACTATTTCTTTCCCTCAAAAACTACAAAACCAAAAGTTAGACATGCAGTTTTGAAAATTCCTGAAAGTCTTCAAGAAGTTGCACATAAATATACCATTTGTAGATGCACTTGAACAAATACAATCTTATGCTACATTCACGAAGGATATACTGTCAAAGAAAATGAGGCTTGGAGATTATGAAACAATAATCGTGACTGATGGTTGTATTTCCATCCTTGATAGAAAACTACCACAAAACTAAAAGATATAGGTAGTTTTGACAAACCCTTGGATTATTGGGAACATCCATTTTGGCAAGGTACTATGTGTTTTAGGTTCCAACATTAATCTCATGCCATTATCAATTTTCAAGAAATTATAGGTTGGTAATGCCAAACTTACTTTAGTAATGTTGGAAATAGTAGAAGATCAATTAAATGACCTAAGGTGTGTTAGAAGATGTGCTAGTAAAAGTAGACAAGTTAATCTTTTTAACAGATTTCATCGTACTATACATGAAAGAAGACCATAACATTCTTATCATACTTGATCGTCCTTTCTTAGTAACCAAAAAGTACTCATTGATGTACAAAAATGTGAGCTTATAATGGGAGTGCAAGATAAACAAGTAGCATTTAAAGTTTTAAAGCATTTGAAATCCCTGATATTGATACTACTAATGAATGCTTTATGATAGATGATAACTTAGAAGAATTTGTTCAGTTGCCCACATTTAAGACTATTAAACATCATGTTGTAAATAATGAAGTCAACTTACCAAGAAACAACTTAATCTATTTTAATTATGAAAGTATAGAATTTATGATTGATATTATTGATTGTGTGAACTATTTGGAGGTTGTACCTCCCACATGTATGCCTAATGTGGTTTTGGATAATTTTGAGATAAGATCTAAGCTAAAACCATCTATTGAAGGGCTACCAAGTTTAGACCTCATACCTTTACCATTCCATCTCCAATCAAGTGTGCAATTGGAAGAGTCTAATAAAGAGGTGAAAAAGGATGCTGAAAATACATAAATTGGATGAATAACAATGGAGTACTTATAAGAATGCTAAAAATAACAAAAAGAAGACAAAAATATAGCATGATAAGGGAATTGAACACATGTTTTTAAACCAAAACATAAAGTATTATTGAACAAATCAAGACCAAAAATGTTTATGGGCAAACTCAATAGTAAATGGACATAAAGGTATGTGCCTTTGGATTTGATATGGTTGTCTAGCCAAGGACATTAAAAATGACACTGGTTGGGAGGAAACCAAGATTATTTTACTTATATTTTACATCAATGGCATATGTGGTGTACCAAGACTAAATAAATTTTATTTTCTTTTACCTTTTTCATATTTATATGTGTATATAAGAGACAATGTGCAATTTAAGTTTAGAGGAGGTAACTTAATTCTCTACTTTAGTATTTAGTACATATTCTCAATTTTTAGGATGTTTTTAATCGTAATTTGGGTAGAAATTGATAAATATATGAAAACTAAATATATGCATGCTTGATATTAAATATATGAACTCAATGATAAAAACTAGTTGTAATGATTAGGGTAAGAAATGTAACATGCTTATTAAGATACTTACATTAATCATGTGATATACTTTCCAGTTTTGATTGGATTGGTTCAAATTTTTATGCACATATTTATGATTGATTTTGGTGTTTTTTATTGAGAAAAAATTTGTGGTGAGTTATACGAGTTAATGAGATCTATCAGGTTTTAGAATCTATTTAATCATCCATTGAGGCAAAATTCTAAATAATATTTAGCATAAGAAATGATTTAGGTCTTATTTAGATCGATTTAGCCTTTCTAGCTAGCCATTGTTAATATCTTTAGTCATCCATTTAAGCCTAATTAAAAACCTTTCATATATTTAAGCCACATGTTAAACCTAGCCAATAAGTATTAACTTTACCCTTGTATGGAAAAAAATATAATCATGTGTTATGCTATAGAGTGAGATGAAATGTAATACATCTTATTCAAAAAAGAAGGAAAAGAAAAAAAACTCATAACACAATTATCCCTCTAAATAAAATTGAAAATAAGTTTGAGGGTGTTGTGAAGTTACAAAAAAAAAGGGATGTGGAATAAGAGAACATGAAAAGAATAATAAGATAGGGTGCATTGAAATATAAAGTAAAAACTCAATTGTAGTTAAAAAATACATGATAAATAAAAAGAAAGCTAAGGTTAATTTGGAAGGAGCATTAATGTCTCCATTCATCAACCCACACCTAAGCCTTATGTTACAAGCATGTAAAGTCCATATTGATCTTTAGCTATGTGCATATTTATATTATTGGAGAGGAATGTGAAAATTAAACTTATGGGACTTATTCTAAGATTTCATAAGTGCATTGAATGATATCATGTGCAACACACACACACACGAATCAATTCGTCAAAAACTTTGCATATTCTTGTATTAATGGAAAATTGATTGAAGAATATGTGAACCTCTTTATCATAAAATTGAATAACTTTTGAGAGGGATAATTTTTTTCTAAATATACATGTATTAATAGGTATATATTTATGAATATACTGGCCAAGTTAGTTTATTTAGTTAGACTTGGCTTTACAAGCAAAGAGTTAAGTTTGCGGGTGTGATGACTCTATAAAAGAAGATCATTAGTACACTATTATGCTTAATATTTAGTTATTTTATTCAATAAGTAATATTTTTTAGGTTAAAAATATTAAAATATAAACTTTCTAATGAAAAGGGGTGAAAATATAATTTTTAGAATTTTTTAGATTTTTTATGAATTTTTTAATGCAGCCCATGCCACGCATCATCACAATGTTCATTTCAAGTTTCATCACACGGTTAATGGGCGTGCCATGCGTTGTCACCCGATGCCCCCATTCTTCCCACTGTGGTGCCACTCAATCTACAACCACAAATCACATTGTGCCGTGTGTGCTAAGTCAACTGCCTTGACCGTGACCAGTCCATCCATGCCACACATCGCTTGTTGATTCGTCCAGTAAATCCTACATTCCATGTGTCACGTTTCTATTAGGCAACATTGTTAATTTTTCCTTTTTTCATCTTTGCCTTTGATCTAAAGCTAATTGGACAGTCCATATTCTACCAAAGCATAATTTAACCCCATAATTGCACTATAAACCATAATGAGGCAAACATTACATATTTTTTTAATCAATTTTGGGAGCTAAGAAGAGAGAAAAATATAGCAAAATTCAAAAAGAGACACAATTTTGGTAGACATTCAAGAGGAGATTGGTGCTACAATTCAGGAGGTTGATTGTATTTCTTCTTCTTTTAATTTCTTTATCAATTTTCATGTCATTCTTTATGAAAAATGTGAGCTTTATGAAGAAAATTATGTTTTATTAATCTAGGGGTTTTAGGAACCCAATTTTCTACATGTGATGACCTAATATTTTAATTAAATTGTGTTTTCAATTTAATTATATTATTTAATCTAATTTTTATATTATTAATTATTTAGCCAATAATTGATCTATAGAGGTAATTAAATAGATTTGAAAGAATTATTTTTTGTTTGTCTTGATTAAATAACATTCGTAGTTTATAGGCAGATATATATGATTCTTATGTATGTGATCCATAATTGATAAACTTAATGAGTAGTATGCAATTTAATTGACATAAGAGTGTGATTAGGTTAATTACTATATGATTTGTAGTTTACTTGAGAGAGGAATACATGCTAGGTTAGATTCAATTAATCATGTAATTGATTGATAATTATATTAGAAGACTTTAGTGATTCATATGTTTAAAAAATTGTAGGATTAAGTATTTCAAGATATTTTGTCATATATCTCTCTAGTTTCCAAATCTAAGTTAATTAATTATTACTATTTATTTTTAGTTCTTTTAATTTTTCTTTCTTAAAACATAAAAATACAAAAAGTTTTTTTTTTATTTTAAAAATTATTTTCTAATAATATAATCTTCGTGTGAACGATTTTTTTATCATTATATTACTTGTTGCAATATTATACTTGTGTATTCATTACATATAACTTTTTTGATTATTAGGCCTTAGAAATGAATCCCTAAACAGTAGATTGTATCCTTCTAAACTTCACAAACAACCTTATAGCTTTAAGTTTGGTCGCCATAATCACTGTGGCTCTTGGGGACTTAGGAAAAATGATTGGAGAAAGTGCGTGAAAAGGATTTGTATGTGAAGCCTTATCCTCTATAGAAAAGTCCTCAATTAGAGGAGAAATTGGAGCTTTGTCTAGCACCTTAGGCTCTACATCCACCTCAACCTAGCTAGTGGTATCTTGGCATGCTCTTTTCTTCCCAAGCATGCATCCACCTCTCATTTGACCCTTATTCTTAAAAAATCGAAACATGAATTGGAAGGTGTTGGTAGATAGGCATTTCTGTGAAGAAATATGTTATGAGTTCATCTCTGTAAAACAAAACGAAAAACAAGAAAGTCACATAGAGTATTGATCGGGGCAGAACCGACATCGCCGATCCTGCCCGTTACTTTTGTTTTATCTATTTATAAAACTCTCGCAAGTGCACGAATCATTTCGTAGAAAATGATAAGTATACTCCCAAGGTCGATCTAAGGAAGGAATGTATGTGGTTTTTAATTTATTATTCAAACTTTTAAAAACGAAATTAAATCCTAAACATCCTGTCACGATATTTTAGGGTTTTGTGTTTTTAATCTACTTACATAAAAATAAACATAGATTCAATAAACATTTATGCAAATTTTATCATTTATAATGGTGGAGTATTTATGGATATAATAATTAAGTTAATTATGCTTGCTCATATTAATTAGGTTATTAAAGATATGAATTGATATTTATTGATTCTCTCTTTTTTGTATGAATACCATCTTTGGTGGGGTTAGATATTCTTTGTTAACTAAACAAATCAATTAACACCTATGGGTGGGGTTGATAACTAATTTGGTTAATTAAATTAATTCCTTTTTCTAAGAGATTGAAAATGAACCATTTAAATGCCACCTTTGGTGGGGTTAGACAGTTTAAACTTTATTCAAGGTGTCCAAATTAAACCTAAGAATTTAATTATCCGAGTACTAACTTTCAAGTTTTAAAACCACTACTGAAAACATGTTGTCAATACATTTTCAGATAATAATTCTTATAAAAACTTTTGAAATAGAGCTTCACTCTAACTACCGGGCGATTGTACCAACAAATAAAAGAACACTACTCTAAATTAGACCGGATAACTAAACCTTAAAATCTAATTTTCACATTTAAGTTTGTAATGAAAAATAATATATTTCTCTCTAACATTCTTGATATAAAATCTTGAATAAAAACAAAATCAATTCATTTTAGAGATTTTTATCTATTTAATATTTCGCAAGCATAACAACGTTATTATTACATCATGTTTATAAATAGCCAATAGAGTTAAATTTAATCACAGACAAATTAAATATAACATGTAAGAATAAAGCATAAAAAATAACTGTAAAGAAAATAAAATCCTTACAGAACTTCGATGCTATTCCCGTTGCTGGAAAACCTCCAAGCGGAATTTGCACTCCCATTTATTGAATCAAAAAGCTAATAAATTACAAAAACATAACTAGTTCTTCCCAAAAAGGGAAGAACTCTAAACTAAGAGAAATTAACTAAAAACTAAGAAAAACTAAAAAAACCTAAAAATCTAAGAAAAAAGAGAAAGAAAGAAGAGAGAAGTGTGTTTTGAAGGTGTGGTATGAAGTGAAGAGAAGGGGTGTTATATTTAATAACAACAATCAACTTAAAAACTAAAATTACAACAAAATCAAAAATTAACGTTTAAGAATAAAAGAAAACAACATATCACAAAAATGTCTCATACTTTTTAATCTCCTTTAAGATCATAATTAAAATCTCAAGCATAAGTTATTTTAATCTTTTTAAACAATCATGATTTATTATAATAATTAGTCGGAAATCATTTTCATATTTCATATCAAAAATGTATCAATTTAATTTCACCCAATTTCAGTGTCATAAATCTGAATTCGCTTCGACTCTATTCCTCGCAAGTCAATACTCTCAAAACACTTAATCCTATGGGTTCAAACACTCATACTAATTTATATGCGAAAGAGTTGATGTATAGAAATGAACTAATATGTTCACATATGTATAAAGAAGAAAGGCACAAAGTGTTATTTTGACGTTGATCTCATGGAAGGAATCAAATGTATAAATTATAAAGATATCATATATAAAAATTATTTTCATGCATAAATCAAACTCATTAAGAAAAAAATTCAAGATATATGCCTTTTATAAATGAAGAAAGTGCAATGACTTTTTAGGGAATTACTTCCTATATCTTTCTTTTGTAATTAGCTTTTACTCACAATTTTGTAGGCAATGTGGGTCATAATATGTAGATTATACTATATATTCTTTCTCTCTATATTTTTCTGAAGATATTTTTCAATATATATCATTTTTTAGAGAGTCAACCCATGTACAGATTGTATATTTTTTTAGGATTTTGGTGAGTGGTTAATTTTGTGGTTTTTTTGTTTGATCTTGGTTTAGGTAACCCCAGATATGTCTTTTTTTTTTGTAACAGTCATGCACGAATGAGATAAAAGCATATACTATCAATTTCTACTCAAATCATTTAATCTAAGCAAAAATAATAATAAAAATATACGATACTCTATTAAGATGAGAAAAAATTCATACATTCAATATTAATGCCTATAGAGATCATCTAAGAATTTGAAGAAATAAGAAATGTGTTTGGAGTAGAAAAAATATATATTTCACTCTGAATAAGGGAAATTAGGCTCAAATTATATCTCACAAAGGTAGTCTCCACTAAAACAAATTCATAAACACCGATTTTGGGTTTAATATAATTTCTACATCTTATCAAGAAATACTAGTTATGACAAAAATTAACTAATTATCAAAAATAATTACATAATATTTCATGATATGTTTTCAAAAATTAATCTAACAATACAAAAGACTTAACTATTTACTTAAATTTGATTTAAAGAAATGATAAAATTTTGTGAGAACTTTTTTTGTTTAATTCCAAAATTACTAAATCACACAAAAAATAAAACCAAACACAAAAAATGAAGATGTGAACATAAAAAAGAAAAAATTAATAATTTTTTTTTTAATTTTTAAATTGTTAAATCTTTTTTTTTCTTTTCTAATTAAGCATGGTAACTTTTCACCACCCCCAACCTAGAACTTACATTGTCCTCAATGTAACAATTGTAAATTAAAGATAAAGAGAAAAGAGAAGAACGATTACCTATTTCTTGAGAATGTGTAAGTAGTAATGGAGAAATGCAGGTGCATTCATCATATTCATCATTAAAGTGCATACAGACAGATTGCTGTGAACTTTTAACAACTCAACGAATATTTTTAGTTTTAACAATTTAAAAATTATTCACATATAATTAAACTAAAATAAACAATAAAAATTAAATAAAAAAAAATTACCTAAAATGATGGGTTGCCTCCCATCCATCGCTTAGTTTAACGTCTTAGCAAGACGTAACTTGGGGATTTCATTTTAAGTAAACTCAATGTCCCCTCATCATTAAGTCAATCAAACCTATAGGTAAGACAAGATTGTCTACCTATACTTTTTCAGTCATGCCCTATTGATTTTCAAATTTTTCTGTACTTAAAACTAGGGACATGCTTGTGAGTTTCAGATCATCCACATCTAGGTACAAATCAAATAATTAAAGGCATCAAAATACAATTGTACCTAGATCAATCAAAACAACTAACTCCTTAGATTGTAATTAAAACTTTTAAAATTTTGGAGATAGTTTCAGATTTTTTTTTTTTTTGGTTTTTTTTTGTTTTTTTAAGTATAATATCTAAGTTAAAATAACATAATCAGTATTAACCAAGAGTGCTCCCAGGAAAGAATGGTGGTGCAAAGGCTCCTTAAAAACCATCCTCCTGCATTTAACAACGCTCCCGTGAAAGACTAAGGCACAAAGGCTTCCAAGAACTAGTCTCATAGACATAACTCCTTTAGATCTTTACTTTTCATGCTATTAAAATTAAGTTAATTAAGTTAAGTTAAGTAAAAATTTAAGTTAATTAAGTTAATGAAACTCTAAGTTAATTAAGTTAAGTTAAGTAAAAATCTAAGTTAATTAAGTTAATGAAAATGTAAGTTAATTAAAAAGCTAAGTTAATTAGGTTAATTTAAATAAAAATTTAAGTTAATTAAGTTAATGAAAATCTAAGTTAATTAAAAAGTTAAGTTAATTAAGTTAGTAAAAACTTAAGTTAATTAAGTTAAATGAAAATTAAGAGAAAAAAAACATAGTAAAAAAATAATAAAATAAAATAAAATAAAAAATAAAATAGAATAAAATAAAATTAAAAAAAGGGAAAATAAAATAAAATAAATTAAAAAAAGTAAAAAATAAAAATTGAATTTTTTTATTTTTTATTTAAAATAAAATAAAATTAAGATTAAAAAAACTTAAAATTAAATGAAAATTAAGTTTTTATTTTTTTTATTTTTTTAATTTTTTTTATAAATTTTTTATTTTATTTTATTTTTTATTTAAAATTTATTTAAGTTTTATTTTTTTTTAATTTTTTTAATTTTTTTTTTAATTTTTTTAATTTTTTAATTTTTTTAATTTTTTTAATTTTTTTAATTTTTTAATTTTTTAATTTTTTAATTTTTTAATTTTTTAATTTTTTAATTTTTTAATTTTTTAATTTTTTAATTTAAATTTTGTTATTTATTTTTACTTTTTTTTACTATTCTTGAACTAGTAAGTTTTATTTTATTTTTTTTTTAATTTTCCTTGTTTTTTTTATTATTATGAAATTTGAAATTTGAAATTTTTTTTTTCAAATTATTTTTATTTTTATTTATTTATTGTTTTTTCTATTTACGAACAACAATTTTATTATTATATATTTATTATTTTTTTGTTTTTTATGAGAGAAAAAAAATTAATTTTAATTTTTATTAAATTTTTGTTTTTATTTTACTATTCACAAACAACAAAAAAAATTAATTTATTTTTGTTTTTTTAATCAAAATAAAAAATCACAATTATTTACAACACAAAAGTTTTTAAAATTTTGATAAATAATTTAAAAACGTTATTCCTTCTCCCAAGAACTACGCCAAAAATCTTGATCGGCGTAACCGACATCGCTGATCCTCGCCTGCTACTTTGGTTTTATCTATTTATAAAACTCTCAAGAAGTGCACGAATCATTTCGTAGAAAATGATAAGTATACTCCCAAGGTCGATCTAAGGAAGGAATGTATGTGGTTTTTAATTTATTATTCAAACTTTTAAAAACGAAATTAAATCCTAAACATCCTGTCACGATATTTTGGGGTTTTGTGTTTTTAATCTACTTACATAAAAATAAACATAGATTCAATAAATATTTATGCAAATTTTATCATTTATAATGGTGGAGTATTTATGGATATAATAATTAAGTTAATTATGCTTGCTCATATTAATTAGGTTATTAAAGATATGAATTGATATTTATTGATTCTCTCTTTTTTGTATGAATACCACCTTTGGTGGGGTTAGATATTCTTTGTTAACTAAACAAATCAATTAACACCTACGGGTGGGGTTGATAACTAATTTGGTTAATTAAATTAATTCCTTTTTCTAAGAGATTGAAAATGAACCATTTAAATGCCACCTTTGGTGGGGTTAGACACTTTAAACTTTATTCAAGGTGTCCAAATTAAACCTAAGAATTTAATTATCCGAGTACTAACTTTCAAGTTTTAAAACTACTACTGAAAACATGTTGTCAATACATTTTCAGATAATAATTCTTATAAAAACTTTTGAAATAGAGCTTCACTCTAACTACCGGGCGATTGTACCAACAAATAAAAGAACACTACTCTAAATTAGACCGGATAACTAAACCTTAAAATCTAATTTTCACATTTAAGTTTGTAATGAAAAATAATATATTTCTCTCTAACATTCTTGATATAAAATCTTGAATAAAAACAAAATCAATTCATTTTAGAGATTTTTACCTATTTAATATTTCGCAAGCATAACAACGTTATTATTACATCATGTTTATAAATAGCCAATAGAGTTAAATTTAATCACAGACAAATTAAATATAACATGTAAGAATAAAGCATAAAAAATAACTGTAAAGAAAATAAAATCCTTACAGAACTTCGATGCTATTCCCGTTGCTGGAAAACCTCCAAGCGGAATTTGCACTCCCATTTATTGAATCAAAAAGCTAATAAATTACAAAAACATAACTAGTTCTTCCCAAAAAGGGAAGAACTCTAAACTAAGAGAAATTAACTAAAAACTAAGAAAAACTAAAAAAACCTAAAAATCTAAGAAAAGAGAGAAAGAAAGAAGAGAGAAGTGTGTTTTGAAGGTGTGGTATGAAGTGAAGAGAAGGGGTGTATTTATAGGTGAGGATGGAGAGAAAAAGTGGGGAAAAATGTTAAAAAAATGTGAAAACGCTGAGTGGTAATTGCCGACGTCATACCGATGATGTCAGCATGACACGAGGCGATCTGCGGCAAAAAATGGGGCGAAATGGCGTGGCGCCGCGAGAGTAGCTGGGCGCGCACAGCGCGCCAGTAAGACAAGCGCTGCGCGCACGGGAGGCGCGGGAGCAGAGATACGCGCGGACGTGGGCGTGCCGCGCGCGACCGAGGCCGCGGCGCGCGGGCTCAGCGGCTGGGCGGCGCGATTTTCTCCTTTTTGACATTTTTGACCTTTTTGACCCATTTTATCCAACTTTTCCATATTTATTGACCTTTCCCCATTTATTTATTAATATATTTGTGATGTATTGCTTCCAGTATTCCTCTTTGAGTCTTTAAGTTACGTTTTTAAGCCAAAATACCTGAAAAACAATAAAAATACCCGTGATTCCGAAAAAGACAAATATATATAAATATATGATAAAACATATAAATATATATATATATATATATATATTAATCCATTAATGTGCATAAAATCATGGTTATTTTAGTGTTTTTTGAGCACTCATCAAGTATTCCACTAAATAAAAAGAATGAGGCACGAAAAATACTTGTCTTTGGGAGTAGAACCATCAAAAGTATCAAGAATGGTTGAAGTGAGCTATAGACACTAGTATGCAATTTTCTCAACAATGAGTAGTCTCTCATAGGTTTACTCTATGCAAAGCAGAGTAAACAACTGATCAATGAATTCCTACCTCTTGCCAACAACTTTGTATCTTCCAACGTATTGCATCAAAAAGAGGAAAAGTTAGCAAAAGAAAACAAAATAATAAAGTGATCTCAAGTGCATTCATATGGATAACTCGCCACTAAGTACACAGTCTGTTGAGGTAGCACCAAGTTTAGAACAAGCAACTTTATAAACATCAATTGCAACAAACTAGGAAAGATGCCAACCTTTATTCAACCTGGGAAAATTTTCAATAAATTTATGGTTGTCATATAAGCTCAGGCTGAACCATCTCCCACTTATGAAATAAAGATAGTATAGAGAACATAACTCATCTAGGGTAAACTCCCTACCATGTTCCTTCTATAAGATGTATCAGGGTAGAATAATTCTCCAAAAAATTAAGAAGAACTGTCTTAAGGATACCTCATTCTATAAAGAAAGTTTCGTACAATTGGTGGGAATGAGAACCAAAGAATAATATAAAGTTAATCAATAACTAGCGATCACACCATGTCCAAGAAGAATGATTCCAATGTTATTAAGAATCTTAAATTCTCTCTCAGCTTATCCATTATGGATTTAGTTATAACTGTAACCATTGAATCAACTTCATATTTAGCTCTATACATAGGTTCAAAATTTAGTAAGTCTTCAGGAATATCTTAACTAGAAAAGATCAACAATTATCAATAGGATTAATGGGGTCACACCAAAAATCGGAGTTAGAATGTAGTTTGGAGTTGCCACAACAACCGAAAAAGGAAGGATCAATCGATTCCAATCCATACATCCAACTGGCCAATTGGATGGCTAGTTGGCCTGACCTCACTATTATCAACTATGACGGTTCATGGTTGACCAGTCTCATCCCTTCTTGATCAGTCGTGTGGTTGTTCCTTCCGATCGACCCATTGTCTTGGCTCTCGAACAACCCTATGTCATGGCTCCTAGTAGTTATGTTATTTCTCCCCCTCTTGAAATACCCACAGACCATCTTGTCTTGTCTTCTTTGTATGAGTCATTTTCCCTAGGTGTCCATTCCCAGTTTCATATTTTCTTACATCCTGACCTTCCTTCTTGGATCCCATTTTGTAGTGGTGTTTATAGGTCTATAATTACCAGAAATTTTATTCCAAGAAGTAGGTTTATCAAAGCTGAAGTATTAGGTTCTATATGAATTTAACTTATTATATCGCTATGTTATGCATGATCTACATATGTGTTAGTATAACTTGAGTTTCTATACTATATGTCCTAACATATGAGATTTTGATTTTGATTGGAATGCTTGTTTGCTTTCTATTATTGCATGCTTTATTTTCCTCTTTTGTAGCATGCCTATTGTTTCGTGATTAATGTACTTGTTGTATTAAATTAATATGTTTGCTTTTTGATTGATTTAGTATGATTCTTTTTTAATTTTGTAATCTATTTATTTCTACCGTGTGTGAGTTTGGTTTTAGTTTATAAGTAGTTAATATCTCTTTTTATATCCTAGTTGTTTATCGAGTGTTAGACTCATTCAAAAGAGAAGGTCACAACGAGACAAATCGTTTATTATTATGATAAATGTCATGTAAAATCATAGGGATATAGATATATATGCATAATTTTTGATGAATAAAGATATTATTTAAATATTAAAGCTAACTAAGTGTTAGTCGTGCCATTCAACTTATAAAAAGTTCTAATAATAATGACTAAATAATGAGGTAAAAGGGTCCTATAACTTATATAAATAGAATACATAAATCATCTAACTTTTTAGTAGATTAAGTAATTTTCGTTACTTTTATAAAATTAATATTAAGTAATTTTCGTTACTTTTATAAAATTAATATTAAAATCTTTAGATCGTTAACATAGAAATTGAGTAAAATTGTATCATTTATTGTTTTGTGAGAGTATTTATAGAATAATAATTTTATTAAAATTATTAAAAAATTTATTAAGTTATATATAATTAGATATAAAAATATAAATGATTAGAAAAACTTTACAAAATATATCTCTAGTGTTTATTTTATGAAAACTTAAGAATATATAGTATTCGTTGAAAAGTTATATGATTTATACAGTCTGCTTGTACAATTTCTATTCACCCTAAAATATATAATAAAAAATAAATAAACTTGATTTAACAGGAGTTCACGAAAATGTTTCAAACAGTGGATTATTTGTATAAAAAAAGACAGTAGTTTTTACTATTTAATACAATGGAAATATCTATATTTAATAATCTTTTGTAAAATATATGGTTAAACGACGTGAATTATTATTGCTACGGTAATGTTCAACGGTGACAATTTTTTGACAATATGTTTAATTAATAATGCAAGTTTAAGTATCTCAAATTTATTATAAATATTAAATAATATGATATAATATTATTAATAAAAATAATCAAATTTAATTATAATGTATCTTTGATATATAATATTATTTAATTAATAATAAAAATAAAATAGATATTTCATATGCTCACATTTATACATGTTAATTTATTACTTAATTAATAAAAAATAAAACTTAAAGATAATAATTCAGAAAAAATTATTTACGTTACTTCAAATAAATAACATTGTATATAAAAAAAAGATAAGTAATTATAATATATAAAATTATTAATATTTTATCTATAATAATATAATATTTAATTGATAAAAAATAAGTATTAAGATTACTAACTAAAGAAATTAATAATTGTTTATACTTAACATAAATAACCTTGTATAAAAATAAATAATTTTAATCAAGATAATTATTAATATTTTAATTATTAATAATTTATTATTTAATTTATATTATTTAATCAATAAAAAATAAGACAAGATAATTAATACAAGAAATGAGAGTTATTTATGTTACTTAAGATAAATAAAATTATCTAGAAAAAAGATGAGTAATTATAATATAGAAAATTATCAATATTTTAGTTAAACATAATTTATTATTTAATTGATAAAAAATAAAATTTAAGATAATTAATCAAAAAATGAAAATTATTTATGTTACCTAAGATAAATAACATTGTATAAAAAAGATAAGTAGTTATAATATAAAAAATTATTAATATTTTAACTAATAGTAATTTATTATTTAATTAATAAAAAAATAAGATTTAAGATAATTAATTAAAAAAATATGAATTATTTATGTTACTTAATATAAATAACATTATATATATATATAAAAGATAAGTAATTATAATATAAAAAATTGTTAATATTTTACCTACTAGTAATTTATTACTTAATTGATAAAAATAAGCATAATAATTAACCACAAATGATAATTATTTATGTTACTTAATATAAATACATTATATCAAAGAATATAAATAATTTTTAATCTAGATAATTATCAAAATTTAAGTTATTAATAATTTATTATTTAATTGATAAAAAATATTTAAGTTAATTAGTCAAAAAATAATAATTATTTTTGTTATTTAAAATAACTAATCTTTTATATAAAAAAGTAATTGTAAGGTAAACTTTTGTCAATTTTATATCTACTAATAGTTTAATTCACAATGATAAAAAATAAGATTTAATATAATTAATAAATAATAATTTTTTTATATTATTTAAGATAAATAATCTTGTATAAAAATAATAATTTTAATATAGGTAATTCTTAATATTTTATCTATTAATATTTGTTCTTTAATTGATAAAAAATTATATAATTATTAATTAAATTATAATAATCAAGAACAATAATAATTAATATTTTAAAATATGTAAGCAATTTTGTTTAAAACTTTAAAAGAAGATTTAAACTCTTATATATAGTATAGATATAGATAATAAAAATAAAAAATCATAAAAAAATACTTAAAACTTATAATCACAAAAATAACAATATCTGATCAATTTATATAGTTTTAATATTAAAAAATCTATTACATAATTATTTATTAAATATTATTTAATTTGATGTTTAAATTAAATAATGATAATTTAAATCTAATTAGTATGAAAATATGTCTAATTAAATTTTATTTAATATAATTAAAATGTTATTTTTATTATAAAATTTTGAGATATTATATGTAATTTTCTTAAATTAATTGTGAGTAAACAAATAAACAAATATGTTTATTTTTAAAATAATTTTATTATTTTATTATCAAAAAGTTACAATGATAAATAAATAAATATTTAATTTTATTTGTTATAAATTTTATAATAATTATTTTTTATTAATATTTTAATAATAATTAAGAAAATATGAGAAAAAAATTAAAAATATAATCATTTATACTTATATTTTCATTTAAAAAGAAAAAAAAAATGATTCAACTGTTTTTCCAAATATGCTTGTGCTATCACAACCCTTAAACAAAAAATAGTCTAATTTTTCAGTTCTGTATCTGGTTTAGGCCACAGAGGAGAGAAGGGACTAAAAAGTACAAACAAGCCATGGTCTTTGCGAATCAACCATGAAGAATAACACCAACCACAGCTACAGAGATGAAGATCAGCCAAAGAAAGAGAGTGCTATTTCAAGTCTGGATTCCAGATTTAATCAAACTCTCCGAAATGTTCAAGGGTATGAATCTCACTTGCCAACCAATTCTTATTTCTCGCTTCTCAGTTATACCTACTCCTGATATTTATCACTCATTTTCTCGTGAAGTCCATTCGATTTGAACGTAAATTTAGTAAAATCTTGCAGTATATTCAATTAACTATTATTGCATTCTGGAGCGCTATCAATAATTGTTTTTAGAACAGAAAGTAGAGCTTTTGATTTCTCAATTTCATGGTATTGATTTAGATTTTTTTTATTTTAAATTATGGATTTGGTTTAGAAATACGATATGGGTTTCGATGATTTGGACTTAGTCGACAAAGGCCAGTGGTAAAGTAGGTTCGATTTAAAGATCTTTGCATTTAAGATCGAGATTTCAACTTTGCACTGTTCTGTTTGTTGGCTGCGAAAACGTGTGGGAAAGGAGTAGGATTTAATTAGCTTGAATTAAAATTAAATCAAAGGCTTGCCTCTGTCCCTCATAATTAGCTTATTAGTTAAAATATATGTATATTAGGTTTACCTTCCGTTGGAGGTTTGATAGCTGAATGATAATGTCAATGTTTACATGATCTTTTTCTGAAGAAATAAGAAAACTTTAGCTTGGTATTTATGCCAAAATGGATTATTAATGGTCTTTCACTACCAATAAGGCTGAAAAGAAAGATGTTTTCTACATTAGTTATCTGTTTACAAAAAAATTGATTGCTCCATAGGTTGCTCAAAGGTCGAACAATCCCTGGTAAAGTGCTATTGACTAGGAGACCTGTCCCGCTCGATTCAAGCTTGCAGGAAAATTCTCCACGTTATGAAAGGAGCTTATCATACAATGATGCCGGGACAAGTGATCAGACAGCTAAGGAAGCAGAGGTATTTATTCACATTATTAAAGAGTTGAGGTGGTCGTGTATAGTTGTAATAGTTTACTAAGATAAATAACTGAAATTTTGATATAGGAAGAAGTGCAGGGTATGAGCAAAGCAAGCAAGTTAAAATCGTCATCAATCTCAAATATTGATAATGCTTCCAAAGAAGCTCAAAAAGCCACCATAGGTGCTAGAGCTACTGATTCTGCAAGGGTCATGAAGTTCACAAAGCTGTTGTCACAAACAACAGTTATACTTGGTATAAAACATTATTATTATTTAATTTGACTTGTTTTCTCATCTTCACTTCATAGATGAAAGTTTGCCTATATTATTCTAACCTTATCTTATATGTATGAAAATATGTTATTCTGCACTTAAAATTGAAAATTATGTTAGTTGGTTTGGATTCACTGTGTATGTTTATATTTTATTTCCGACCAGATGTCGTAGTTTTTGCTTTGAATAAGTATGCTTTTGGAGCAATGCCATTTACTTATTTGTTAACTTCTTTTTGGATATTTTGGTGTACAGAGAAGTTACGTGAGTTAGCTTGGAGTGGTGTACCACCATATATGCGCCCGAATGTATGGAGACTTCTCTTGGTAAGCTTGATCTCTAATGCTATCTATGACATCCACCATGGTAGTGACCAGAAAGTTGGACTTTTGTCAGTTGTGGCTAATCAAACATTGCTCTACTGTTTATTATGTATCAGTTAGATTGGATGAAAAACCATAATATATAATTCATCGTCCATAAGGTTACCGAGGTCCAATCTGGTAATATATTTATTGTGATGTTTCTGTTTAGTTAGAAATGGATGCCTTTAATTTGAAAATATAGTGGTGCTACTTTTGTTTTCTACTAGTCTTATAGAAGCATTTCAAGACTGTTTTAGAGAGATGATCACGTGATCATCAAGTATAAATAAGGCTTGATATGTAGGCAAGGGAGGGGTTATTGCTCCATGGGTAATTTGTGGATACCACAACTGAACGATAGCATCAACATAGGACTTCTAGAAATTTTATAAATGGCTTGTATTTTTTTTTCTGGTTGTATGATTTGTAGTCATTTTATAATTTCCTTGTTAGATTTTAGGTAATGACTCTGTGTACAGACTGATGTAGAAGCAATCATGGTCATGGGGTATTTGGCCTTTCAATATCCTCAGTTGTATTTATTAAGCTCATGTTATTATGTGCTTGAAATTGAAGAATGTACTGACAACAGGGATATGCACCCCCTAATTCAGATAGAAGGGAGGGAGTTCTAAGGAGGAAGCGGTCGGAGTATCTTGATTGTGTTGCTCAGTATTATGACATTCCAGACACAGAGCGTTCAGATGACGAGATCAACATGCTTCGCCAGGTAGTTTCAACATAGCATAATGCCTATCTTGATATGTATTTCCTCCTAAATTACTTTTGACAGATTACACTATTATCCCATTTAGATAGCCGTTGATTGTCCAAGAACTGTACCAGATGTCACTTTCTTTCAACAAACGCAAGTCCAGAAATCATTAGAACGTGTACTATACACATGGTCAGTAACTGAAGACAAGAAAACAAGGCTTCATTTAAGCATTAATATCACTTCAAGATGCTAATTGTCACTGTTCTATTGTATTGCTTTCCCTAATTTCTCGCAGGGCTATTCGTCATCCTGCAAGTGGATATGTTCAGGGAATAAATGATCTTGTTACCCCCTTTTTAGTTGTTTTCTTGTCAGAATACTTAGAAGGTGGTGTGGAGAGCTGGTCAATATCTGATCTGTCTCCAGATAATATATCTAACATAGAGGCTGACTGCTATTGGTGTCTGTCAAAGTTACTTGATGGAATGCAAGACCATTACACATTTGCTCAACCAGGCATTCAGAGGCTTGTGTTTAAACTGAAGGAATTGGTCAGGCGGGTTGATGGTAATTTTTTTTTCTTGCCTCTAATTTAAATTCTTCCTTGTGCCCTTCTTTATATATGCGTACTATTTTTAAATTGCTTCTAGTCATTGGCTGCTTCCTGATGTAGACAGATAGAGAAATATGGGAGAGAGATAGACCAAAGGGGTGGAATAATAGACGGATAGCAATTGATGAGGAAATAAACAAATGAGTGAAAAAATGATATTCAAATGATATGCAACTCTGCTTAAATTCATTTCGTAAGCCCCTATTTATAAATTTCTCTAAAACAAGATGGCATTATTCAACAGTAAAAGATGAACATTAAAATTACTAATATGATAAATCTAATCTGAAAGATATAATAATCTCTACTTACACAAACACATTTAAAATGATAGTTATCTAGTATATTTTAAATCACTTCCTTTGTGTTTTTATATTATTTGCTTTGGCACGAGCGTTGTGCCAAGTGAAATTTTCTATTTGTTCTTCCCTTTAGTTTATGATCTTTGAGCATTTTTACAAGGACCCTTCTTTTCTTTACTGCTCCAGAACCTGTTTCGAGACACCTGGAGGAGCAAGGGCTGGAATTTCTTCAATTTGCTTTTCGTTGGTTCAACTGTCTTTTAATACGAGAGGTTTGCTGTTCTTTAGCTCAGAATGCATATATTTTCCTTCTAAATGTATTCACATTTAACCAAAAGCAGTTAACAGTAATATGCGGAAGAAAATTCATGATGACCTTTTGCCTTCATTTCATTGCAAAGCTGATTTTTTTAACCCCCTCCATCAGATCCCTTTCCCTCTTGTGACTCGATTATGGGACACATACCTTGCAGAGGGTGATGCATTGCCAGATTTTCTCGTGTATATATTTGCCAGTTTTCTTCTAACGGTGAGATAGAAACCTTGCATAACTACTTATATATTTTACATGGTTCAGAGTGTATTTATGTTTTTGAGATCAAGTCCTTTTGAACCAAATAGAAAAAAAAAATATGTTGGAAGTACTAGGCAAGAAAACACATTTTTTAGTTCCTGACACAAATTGTGTTCTTTCTGAAATTTATTTTGAAATCACTTTTAATAAAAGTACAAACAAACAAAGCCTTTTAGATTTGGATTCTGGATTACAACTTTATACATATGATGATTGATTATTAACTCCGTACACTGACTGACTGCTTTAGTACATATAGTGGTCAGATAAGATTCAAAAGCTTGATTTCCAAGAGTTAGTGATGTATCTTCAACATCTTCCCACTCATAGCTGGACTGATCAAGAACTAGAGATGGTTCTTTCAAGAGCTTACATGTGGCACAGTATGTTCAACAACTCCCCTAGTCATTTAGCAAGCTAAAGTTGCTCCTCAGCTTGTGGTTCATAAGTTCTTTTTCTCCACATTGCTACATTTTAATTTGTATTAGTTAGCTGTGAAATATGGTTTACTAAAATTTTATCTCTCCTGGTGGTGAGCAGCAACCCTTTTCTCGTGTTAGTGTGCCTGTATAATTTATGTACTTTCATCCATTTCTTTGTAGATTGCCTAAGAAGAGAAAAGCTACCTTCCCCACCCACCCCCCCACTTCTCTTTGTTTTCTTGTTTTTGTTTGCTAAGAGACTAAAAGCTACATCATTGTGTAACATGTCTTTATCCTAATTATTTGGAGTTTGGAGAGATCAGAATTAGGGTATAAGTGTTAGTAAAATATAAAAACATGAAATGTTAATATAATTTTGAATAACAAAATATAAATTACAAAATTATGAAAGTAATAAAATGTAAATTACAAAGAACATGAATAGAAAAAGTTGATAAATGAATATCTAGTCTCGTGTTTTATATGATTTTTTAAAGACAAATTTTTCTTCTCATTGTAAATGTTAGAGAATTATGGACGCACATCTTTTGGTATACAAACAGTAAATGTACAAAAAAGTAATTGTTTTAATGAACTAAGAATGTGTGAACTTTGTCCACTGCACATGGTTGTAGATGGAGTGTAAGAAAAATCTCTTGTAGAGAAATTTGTGAGAGTTCTTATTTTTCAAAATTGAAGTCTTAATATTTTTCATTAGTTTTATAAATACTTAAAGTTAATTTATAATTTTTCATGTTAGGATCTTTAATTTCCTATAATTGTCTTTGTCATAATATAGATATAAATGATAGAACTATTTTGTCTAACGATCATAAATATTTGTCATAATATATACATAAATATCATAAATGTTTTTTTATATTTGAGACTAAATTTTTTATTTACTTCAATATTATTTTGAGTATTAAAATATTTTATCAAGTATATTTCACCCATATTAATGTCCCAAAATGACACATTATCATAGGTGTGTATATACTTTATTTTTCAACAATTTTCATATGAATGAAAATTGATGGAGTTTTTCTAAAAGAAATTGACTCAAATCAATTTGACACGTGGTAATAAAGTTTCACAGTTCTAAACCTATATAGGGTAGGTAAGTGTTACCTTTTTAACTTTCTTTTGTGAAAGAATATTTACTTTACTGGTTGATCAATAGACATGATGTCCTTGTTGTTTACACAGGAGATAACATATTTCATATGAGTTTTTCTTTACACAATTAAGTTCTAATTGTTATGTTCGTTTTGACCATGAAAAATATGCTTGGTTTTGTGAGAGATTTTGAATAATTGAGTCCTACATAATTTCCTTTCAAAGTAGTCTCATTTTTTTACTTATGTAAGTGATCTCTTATTTATTATAGCAATATGCAAAGAGTAACCCACATATTTCGCTCTGTATTCTCTTCGTAAGAATCATTAGAAGCCTTAACTTAACCTATATTCTATGGGTATCGTTATTTTCATCATAGGAATAGACTTGGGGTAAACCCTCATTGAGTATTTACAAATAGGTTGTTCCTTTGAACCTATGTCTTGTGATATCCAGTTAACTAGGTTAGGTTTTCTTTGTAAATCTTTATTCCTTCATGGACTTCAGTACCAATCCTTTGATGACTTATCAACTAACTCTTGATTTAACCCTTTGGTTAATGAATCCGTTATGTTATCTTGTGTTTTCCCATATTCAATAGAGATCCTAATTGAGGGTTGTTGTTTAATGGTATTATGTATGTGACATATATTTCATGACTTGTCATTATACATATTATTTTGTACCTTACCAATAGCTGATTGACTATCACAATGGATGTAAATTGTAGGCACATGCTTAACTCACTTTGGAGTATCCTTTATGAAATTGCATAACTATTTATTTAACCTTTTCACCACATTTATCCAAAGTAATGAATTCTAATTTATCTTATATCTGTTTGGAGGACTTCCATGATATAGCTGCACCATTTAGTGTGAACACATATCTATTAGTAGATTTGAGTATTTTATATTAGATATCTAGTTTACATCAATGTATCCTTCTAATGCAGCTGAATATCCTGTGTAATATAGTCCAAAGTTACCTGTGTACCTTAAGCATCCAAGTAATATTTTTATACATTCTAAATGATAAGATCCTATATTGGTGGTATATTTATTTAGTTTACTTAAAACGTAAGCTTATTTTCAGTTTTGTACAACTCATTAAGTACTTAAGTCTTCTTATCATTTTTTAGTTGGGACACACTCTAATCTATATTCTTAGATAGGTGTAGATTAACATCTACATGTGTTCTGACAATTTCAAAATCAACATTGTTGAATTTCTCAAGTATTCTATTAACAAAATGACACATACTTAAAATGAGACCATTAGATATCATTCATATCTTTATTCTCAATATTACATAGTTGGTCTCATCTTTAGGATATTTTAAATTCAATATTCTCTTAGTAGATTTGATCGTTACTACTCACAATGTGAATGTCATCAATGTAAAAAATAATATGACATCACCAACATTGATCTAGAATTACACAAGATTCAAAGTGTTCAAAAAGAACATCTTTAGATGCCACCTCTTGAAAATGAACCCTTAAGTTTTTTATTATAATTTACACACGAATGACAATCAATTATGTTGAAACTACATAATTTTGGCACATGCTTCAAATTTATTAGATCTTCATTTTGAACTTTACTTGTTACCAAACTCAATACCATCTAGTAAACAAATCACAAATTTGTTAGATGTAATAATTTCATAAAAAAATCAAAATTAATTTAGAATTAAGAAATAAATTCAAAATTCTAAAAATTAACAATACAATATGTTAAATATATTTTTTCAATAGAAAAATTAATTTTCCTGAAACAAAGTTCTAATTCATATTCAATAAATACAAAACATCAATAATTCATATATTACAAAATTAAATAATTTTAAATTAGTGAATTCAAAATTATTTGTTTCGTTATTATAAATTTTTCATTTATATGAAAACTAAATTCAACACTACGTGAATATCAAATTTATTTTCTTTTTCATTTTTAAAATCAATTCTTTCCAACATTGCAAAATCTATTTATATCGTGAACTTTAAAACTAGCAAATAAAAAATTGCTATTTCCTAATATGAAATACCCAACTTTAGCTAATACAAAAAATTCACTAATTCTATAAATAGAAAATTTAGTTAATTTGAAACTCGAAATCAAGAAATTTTTTCATTCGTAAAATTTCACTATTTCATAAATACAAATTCATATATTTTAGGTTATAAAGCTCTCAACTTGATTCAAAATCAATTTTATAAAATTTCAAAGTTTTGTTTTTACAAATTGACAATTATAGCATAGTTATGGCTAAAACTAAACAAAACCTAAAAAGGAATTAAAGAAATACATTCTGAATAGGCTGAACGTGAGAAAATATGAAAAATACTATGCAAGCTACAATACACATTCTTTGTGCTACTATGCGATGGACAAATTTTGGAACCCAAATTAGTTCCTGAAACCTATGTAGTGATACTCCTTTTCTTGGGCCATAACATGTCTGGCTTTGCTTGAATTCCATCCCAACCCATTGGTATCATGCAATGACTCATACTAATCCACACCATGGTGCACTTTCATGTTACATAATTGCTTGGTCATTAATCTCATAATGTTATGGATCATTTGATGATGTCCCTTGGATCATATCATTCTCCCTTTCCTCAAAAAGATTCATCCTTGAATCTTTGCTATAATATTGTAAATAGTGTTGGAAATGAATTTAAATAAATAAAAATTATTATTATTTTATGATCATTATTTCATAAATTATATAACTATCATTTTTCATAATTATATGGCCATTATTTTTATGACCGTTATTTTCATAATTATGTGGTCGTTACTTTTATGACCGTTATTTTCATAATTATGTAACCGTTATTTTTATGATCGTTATTTTCATAATTATGCGACCGTTACTTTTATGACCGTTATTTTTATAATTATGTGACCGTTACTTTTATGACCGTTATTTTCATAATTATGTGTGCGCGTTATTTTTTACCGTTATTTTCATAATTATATGATTGTTACACATATTTTTTCAACTATAAATAGGGGAAATAGCCCTTAATTTAGAAAAGAACTTAATAACTCAAAAATAGTTCTACGATTTTTCATAGCAAAATCAAAGAAAAGAAAATTCAGAATTATTTTCTCAGATTTTTCATAGCAAAATCAAAGAAAAGAAAATTCAGAATTATTTTCTCAGATTTTTGAGCAACATAAATATTTAAGAGGTGTAGTATTCCAGACTTCATCAGTGCAGTGAAGATCCGAGACAGAAAAAAGATTCTGGGATGTTTTATCCTAGGGACGACAAGGTTGTGTTTGCTTGCACAAGTTTGGGCAAAGCCGCGAAACGTCTAAAAGAGAGCGACGTAGTCTACGATTCAACCCAAATAATTCATTTCAGGTTATCGGTAATAATGTTCTTACATAGTTTTTCACATATTTGTTCCAATAATTTTAAGATGATTTCTATTTGCCATGTCTACTGAAATGTTAAATGCTGATCTCAACCAACCATTTCATTTTGAGGAACTACACTTTAAAAAATGGAAACAAAAAATGTAATTTTTCTTAACCATGTAAAATGTTGCTTTTGTTCTTATTATTGAAAAACCAACACTCCCTAATTTTCATACTGAAGCTACAACAAATGATTTAAACACCTGGATAGAAAATCATTTTCTATGCAAAAATTTTATTCTTAATGGATTAGCTAATGACTTGTATGACTATTATAATTTTGATAAATATACTAAGGAAATTTGGGATTTACTTCAAAATAAGTACGACACTGAGGAAGCTAGAACTAAGAAATATGTTGTCAGTAGATATATGAAGTATCAAATGATTGATGGCAAATCTATGGAAGCCCAATCACACAAACTGTAGAAGATAGCACACGAAATAACTTCTGAAGGTATGACTTTAGATGAAAATTTCAAGTAGTTGTTATTATAGATAAATTACCCCATGCTTAGAAAGATTTTAAGAATACACTTAGACATAAAACTAAAGAATTTTCTTTAGAAAGTCTTATAACCCGTTTAAGAATAGAAGAAGAAGCGCGAAAATAAGACCAAAGAGATGAAGTACTCGTTGTCTCAAACAACAGTACCAATAAGAAACCCTCATCTGCAATTCTGAAACCTAAAGGTAGAAATATGAAAACTCAGAATCACAATAATAACCAAAACCGTAACCACCAAAATAGAAACAAAAACTATCTTCCCCAGAATGGACCTTAACCCCCTTAAGGAATAACACATTCATGTGTTATAGTTGTAACAGACCTGGCCACTTGGACAGGAACTACCGGAACATGAATCGTCTTGCCCTGCAGGCGAACCTTACCGAAGATCAACTTATTGATATGATATCTAAAATCAATTTTGTTGGTGGATCTGAGGGGTGGTGGGTGGACACTGGCGCTTCTCGACATGTTTGCTATGATCGAGATATGTTCAAGTCCTACTTTGAGTCTGAGGATAAGAAAGTGTTGATGGACGACTCCCACTCCACTAAAGTTGTTGGTACTAGTAAGGTGGAATTGAAGTTTACCTCTGGAAAGACTATCATCTTGAAAGATGTCTTTCATACTCCAGAGATGAGAAAGAACTTAGTTTTGGGATATCTTATTTACAAAGCTGGGTTTACTCAAACTATAAGGACTTATTTATATACAATAACTAAAAATAATATTTTTTGTTGGGAAAAGGTACATCACTAATGACATGTTTAAATTGAATGTTGAGTTCTTTTAATATTTGGCATGCTAGACTTTGTCATGTTAATAAACACATAATCAAGAACATGATTACCTTGGAACTAATTCCTAAACTATCTTTAAATGATTTGAAAAATGTGACTTTTGTAGTCAAGCTAAAATAACCAAAACTTCACATAAATCAGTAGTTAAAGAATCTGAACCTTTAGACTTAATACACTCTGACATATGCAAACTTGATAGAAATTTAACAAGAAATGGAAAACGCTATTTTATAACTTCTATTGATGACTATTCATATTATACTTATGTATATCTAATGAAAAATAAAAGTGAAGTATTTGACATGTTTAAAATAGTTTTGACTTAAATTGAAAATCAACTTAATAAGAAAATAAAAAGATTTCTAAGTGGTAAAGGCATATTCCAATATTTTCAATGTTTTTTTTTTAAATTATGGAATCATACATGAAAAAATTACACCTGATTCTCCTGAAATGAATGGTTAAGCTGAACAAAAAATTGGAACTTTTGATGAATCAATTATTATAATTTTATTAAACTCTGGTGTTGATTCCCATTGGTGGGAGGAAATTTTATTAACTTTTTGTTATGTGCTAAATATAGTGCCTAAATCTACTAGTAAAATTTCACCATATGAAATTTTAAAAAATAAAAAACTTAACTTATTTTAAAACTTGGGGTTGTGTTTAGTCTATGTTAGGATCCCTGATCCTTAAAAGAAATAAATTTACTAGTAGAACATACGAATGTGTATTCATAGGATATGCTGTGAATAATAAAGCTTATAAATTCTATGACTTAAATTATCATAGTTATAGAATCAAATAATGTTGACTACTGTGAACATAGGTTTTCATTTAAATTGAAGAATAGTGGGGGCTCGTCTCCTAGTTGTTTACCCATAACTAGAAATAGTAAACAAAATTAGGAATTAAACACTGAAATTAGGAGAATTAAACAAGCTCGAACCCTTAAGGACTTTGAGTCTGATTTTTATGCTTATACCTTTGAAGAAGATCCCCAAACTCTTCAAAAAGCCTTATCTTCTTTAGATGCCAACTTATGGAAAGAAGTCATAAATGATGAAATAGACTCTCATGAGTATAATAGAACTTGGAATTTAGTTGACTTACCTCCTGGTTGCAAAACCATAGGATGTAAATGGATACTAAAGAATAAATTAAAACTCGATGGTACTATTGAAAATTACACAGCTCGTCTGGTAGTCAAAGGGTATAGGTATAGGGAAAATGTAGATTTCTTTGATACCTTTTTACCAATCACACGAATAAATTCCATACTTGTACTTTTCTCTCTTGCTGCTATCCATGATTTAGTAGTGCACCAAATGGATGTCAAAACTACTTTTTTAAATGGTGACTTAGAAAAAGAGATTTATTTTGACCAACTTGAGGGCTTTGTTTTCCCAGGTCAAGAAAATAAAGTTTGTAAACTATATAAATATTTGTATGGTCTAAAACAAGCACCTAAGAAAGTCTTGAAAAATTTGATAATATAGTTATCCCACATGAATTCAAAATGAATGAAAGTGACAAATACATTTATTATAAATCAGAAAATGACATTTTCACTATTATATGTTTATATGTGGATGACATGATTATTTTTGTGTCAAATATTCATGTTAATGTGAAAATTTTGTTATGTGCTAACTTTGATATGAAAGACCTCAGAGAAGCGAGTATAATCCTTGGTATAAAGATTATTGGGTCTGAAAAGAGAATTTTTCTAGAACAAATCTCATCACATTGAGAAGATCTTAAAAAAATATATAATTACTTTAATTATAAACCTGCATGTATTCCTTATGATCCTAGTGTAAGGTTGTTCAAGAACACCGGGAACAGTGTTAGATAAACTGAGTATACGAGCAACATTGGCAGCTTACGTTATGCTGCTGATTACACTAGACCAGACATAGCTTATGTTGTGAGACTACTATGTAGGTTTATCAGTAGACCTAGTATAGAGCATTGAAATGCAATTGAAAGGGTCATAAGATACCTTAAGAGAACTATGAACCTTGGATTATATAATAAGAAGTTTCCCACTGTTCTAGATGGATACAATGATGATGATTGGAACACTCTATCAAAAGACTTCAAAGCAACTAGTAGCTATATATTTAACATTGCTGGTGGAGTTGTTTCTTAGAAGTCTAAGTAATAGACAATATTGGCTCAATCTAAGATGGAGTTTGAAATGATAGCACTAGCTACTGCTAGTGAAGAAGTAGGCTAGTTAAGAAGTCTATTAGCTGAGATCCCTTTATGGGAAAGATCGATACCAGCTGTCCTGATCCACTACGATAGTACCACTACTATTGCAAAGATTTAGAACAGTTATTACAACGGCAAGAGACGACATATACACAATACTATCAGAGAATTTCTCTCTATAGGAGCTGTAAGAATGGATCATATATGTACTGATGAAAATTTGGCAGATCCTTTGACGAAAGGATTACCAAGAGAGAAGTTTTTCAAAACCTAAAAAAGAATGGGACTAATGCCCTTAGAATGAAGAGTCACTCGTGATGGTAACCCAACTTATAGACTGGAAATCCCAAGAAATAAGTTCAAAGGGTAATAACAAGTCATGAAGTGATATGAGATGAATCATGCTATTATGAAGTCCCATTCTATATTGTTAGAAGCATGAAGTCCTGAAGCGACAGAAAGGATGAGTTAATTATTAAACTCTTAATGAGTTCTATACTCTATGTGGAGTGGAGTACGTAGTTATAGGAATACTCTTGATAAACTCACCTATGTGAATGTGGAAGTGTGGTCGCTTTCTATGAAAATTTTGGGCAAATTTTACTAGAGCATTCACTATACTGGGATACACGTGCATGACCATAAAGCACGGGCTTTTCGAATTACACATTGGAAATGTTGTGTGTATAATGTTGTGAGAGATAGAGTTCAAAACTACGAGTTACTCTAGTATATTATAAAGCATCAACACTATGCAAAAGTTCAAGTAGATAGACACCTTTGGCTTATGCACAATCTTATACTTTTAATTGATCGGTTGCTCAATGAAACTATTTTTATTTAAAATTCAAGTAGGGGATTGTTGGAAATGAATTTAAATAAAAAAATTATTATTATTTTATGACCGTTATTTCATAAATTATGTAACTGTCATTTTCATAATTATATGACCGTTATTTTTATGACCATTATTTTTATAATTATGTGGTCGTTACTTTTATGACCGTTATTTTCATAATTATGTAACTGTTACTTTTATTACCGTTATTTTCATAATTATGTAACTGTTACTTTTATGACCGTTATTTTCATAATTATGTGACCGTTACTTTTATGACCGTTATTTTCATAATTATGTGTCCATTATTTTTATAATTATATGATCGTTACATATATTTTTCAACTATAAATAAGGGCAATAGCTCTCAGTTTAGAAAAGAAATTAACAGCTCAAAAACAGTTCTATGATTTTTCATAGCAAAATCAAAGAAAAGAAAATTCAGAATTATTTTCTTAGATTTCCGAGCAACATAAATATTTAAGAGGTGTAGTATCCAGACTTCATCAGTGCAGTGAAGATCCGAGACAGAAAAAGATTCTAGGCTGTTTTATCATGGGAACGACGAGGTTGTGTTTGCTTGCACAAGTTTGGGCAGAGTAGTGAAACGTCTTAAAGAGAGGGGCCTAGTGCGCGACTCAACCCAAGCAGTTCATTTCAGGTTATCGATAATATTGTTCTTACATAGTTTTCACATATTTGTTCCAACAAATAGTTAGTATGGGAAATCTTGGTTCAAAATCATGATCCATTGACCTCTTAGCTAACTTATATTGAATTGATGGTCTAAGTATAACATAATTTTGATACTTAAACCTTGGGACATTAAGTTGTTGTTCAACTCCAATAAAATTAATCTATTGAACATTAGGCAAAGAAAAAATTTTGTTAGTACAAAAATATGTTTCTTTTCTTTCATTACTAGCCAAAACTCTCTTCTTTTTTACTTTCTTTTTCATCTCTCTTCATAAGCATCTCTTTTTCGACACTCTCTTTCTTACTCTTTTCTCTTTCACTCTCTTTTTTATTTAGTTATTCCTTGCCATGATTTTCTTCACTTATCTCTTCTTTATAGCTCTTTTCTTCTTGCAATTCAATTTCTTTTTTTCTTAATTAACTCTTTTCTTCAATTCTCTCTTTTGAAAAATAAGTCAACTGCCTTGTTGAATTCCTCGATGCATTAAGCATACCATCTATTGGAGTACAATTTCTTTTGGAAACTCCTTGTGGTGCTCACTATTGCAAGGTTGCTAATGGGACATCATGTCTAGCCAACCTTTCATTCATATTTATTATTCCTATAGTCATTCTATTAATTGACTATTACAAAGCCCACAATGTGAAATCCTATCTTTTTTCTAGACTATTTGATCGGTGTTAGTTTATTATTGGGTAATAACTAGCACAAAGGCAGACAAGACTTTTTTTGTATTCAAATCTCTCACTCTCTTCTTTTGCTTTTTTATTTACATATATCACTCTCTCTCTCTTTTAATCATAATATTTTTTTTGAATTTTCTCTTTTTCTAAGAAAAAGGAAAAAAAAAACTAAACTTATACAACAATGACAAATAAAAAAAAAACTTGACTCAAGAACAACAATGGTAGATTTTTTTTATTCAACAATAAGATTTCAAGGAACATAAATAAATAAATAAAAATAAAAGGATAGAGATTTAGAAAATGAAACTGAGGCTCTGATACTAAATTATGCAAACCCATGCATACGAACCTTGAAATCAAACCCAATAATGGAATAATAGATCTGTTGGATATTATGTACCATAGATTCATCAGTGTTTTCAACGCTACAAGGATTTTCAAAAGCTTAATAAGTCAATTAAAGGGAAAGTGAGGCTCAAAGCTCTAACTTGATTCAAGAACAATTTTATAAAATTTCAAAGTTGTTTTTTTTACAAGTTGATGGCTATAGCATATTTATAGCTAAAACTAAACAAAATCTAAAAAGGAACTAAAGAAATAAGTTTTGAACAATCTAAATGCGAGAAAATATGAAAAATACTACGCGGGCTACGACACATATTTTCTATCCCACGACATAATGCCAAAATCCTAGAACCCTATCAATCCGAGAAACCTATGTTGCGCTGCTCCTTTTCTTGTGCCACATCATGCTTGGCTTTGCTTGAATTCTATCCCAACCCATGGGTAGTATGCTACGACTCACACTGATCTGCATGATGGTGCACCTTTCATTTTTGTAGAATTGTTTCATCATTAATCTCGTAATGTCATGGATCATTTGATGATGTTCCTTGGATTGTATGAACTAGCAACCAAATGTGCATATTAAACATATAGAGTATCTAATATTGCAATTGAAATAAGAAATTTGGTTATGTCTATTCAGATTCTGGCAAAATAAAATAAAATGCTTTACACTATCATGACTGATACATATAAATATAATAAGAAAGAACATGTATTTAATTATCATGCATTGAGCTTTGAATATTTAGAATATTGAGATAGAAGGTACGAAAATAGGCAAACATATCCCAAAGTAGTACATTAAATTCTTGAAATTTGAAACTAATTAGAAAATTAACAATTGGTAGTTAATTAATCAAACTTCTAAAATGTAAAATTTCATAATATATATATATATATATATAACAAACTCAAGCAAATTATCTCATAATTAACTCAAAATGACTTAAACAAAGAGACTTTAATAGTCACATTATACATATACAACAACTTTAATCAAATTTATGAAGTTAATACTTACATAGACGATATTCACACATATACATAAACATACGTATTTAAAATACCCGTAAGAAATTGGTTGATCATATTTTAAAGCAAGCATATAAGTGGTGTCAATTTGAAATGAAATATGCACACCACTTCATGACTCAAATATAGGTTAATTTATTTATATTAATAATCATAATTTAAATTTAATAAATACAGTTAAATTGTAACACAAAACCATTAGTTACAACTTTGTAAGATCATTCTAGAATACACTTGAAATTTAAAATTCAATCAGACAATTATAGTATCAAATATCAACAAAATTAATTAGATATATTCCATATATTCTCAACAAAATTTAAGTATAAATGCTTAAAAACTATTATGATTTGAATTTTTTTCTAAAAAATTGTTCTTAATTTGTTAAAGGATTTTTCAAAGTGATAAACATATTAAAAAGCTCTATTATTAAAAGTTTAAAGAAAATATTCATCAAGTATCAAGATTATTTGCACCTATATAGATGAATAGTAATAAAGTTAGTATAAAATAATCAAAACTTAAGACAAGCACTAAATACTAATAAGCTCTAAAAGCCAAAACTTTACTTTTATGAAATCTAAAAATGCTCACACAAAAAAAAATGATTGAATTTTAATAGACTTGTTTTCTAGAATAATAAAAATTTATCGATTAGATCAAAAAAGTAATAACTTTAACATTAAGAACAAAAATATAATATTAAAGAGTGTCACCATAAATTCCAATCAAAGATGAAAAATTAAATAATTTCTACTCAATATGATATCTGTAAACCCAATATAAGTATTACATCATCAACCAAATATCAATACATAAAATAATTTACATATGAAAATAGAGATAAAAATGTAACTCTCTACCACTAATAACCACAATTAGAGAATAAAGTTATAACATACTAACATAATAGCAAATTATAAAAACAAAAATATTGTGTGATATATCAAAACAAAAGAACCAGTATGAGAAGTAAGCTTAATATCTAAAAAGTTATAAAGGAATTTCAATCATTTCAAGACATCATATTTGGGAATTTATAAATAAAAGATTATTGTACTCTTACAGTATGCAATCGTACACAACACATCAAACCAATAGAAAAAGTCTGACATTTGATACCAAACTCGTATGCATATACAAAATAAAAGCAATATAATTAATAAAAAAAGGTAGATTATTTAATATAGCAAAAGTAATAAACATAAAGCTATAGGTATGTTACACATAAAGGAAAGAAATCATGCAATAACATATTACAAATAAGCTTTCTAATCAGAGTCTAAATCTAGTAATAAGTACATACTCCATAGAAACTTAGGTTATACTAATACACAATCAGATCATGCAAAACAATAGGGTTAATAAAGTAAATTCACATAGAACCCCTGCCTATGTGGTAATATCTTCGGGTTGCTTATGATAATGACTCGAATTGCCTATTGTTGCCCTCACTTGCTATCTCCGCAATGACTTGGTTTGACACACGAACCCAGCTTTCCTCCAAAGCCAACACTACTTAATGTAGTGTGATTTGTAACCAAGATTAGTAAAGTGAATAGTAAGTGAACCACCAATCATGGGAATTGCATTCAACCACGAGCTCCCGAAACCCTCAATTGAACATATGGTTCACCATCGTATAGGCTCATTACCTATGAAAACACCACATATGCTTCCACCTAAGATAAAGTTGCATCCTAGCAACTACAGCCAACACACGACTCACCACTTGAGTACTCACCATTCAAGAATACTATTTTGCTCACTCAGTCACGAATCACTAATATTGAACAACACTCAAGGTAATAGTGATACGAAAATAAAAAAATAAAATGTCAATTTGATAGAGTTATGTTACATTTTTCTAGATAAGAAACAAGAAGATGAGGTATTTATAGAACTCACCCAAACTCACGTTCAACATCATCGAGGCCTTGCTGACCACCTTATCATGGGTCGAACAAAGGGTACATTGAGGGTCTTGTTAAGGTGCCAAAAAATTTAATTTTTTTCTTTCTAAAATTGTCGGGTTATTTTCATAAATACCTATACCAAAAATGAAATAAAAATAGAGCAACAACGTTGCATACAAAACCTAATGCATACTATAAAAACCAATCCTATGGTATGTGTAAACATACTCGTATACAAAGTGTACCTAATTATATGCATAGTTGTATTACTAATAATCAATAACCAATCTTACATAGAGGAAGATAAGTACACTAAGTAAAATAAACAGACTTTATAATTTACACATAGGAAGCCAATATAGACACAAAGGACTATAGGATTTATAAATAGTAAGAATAGTAGAAGAGAAAGAACAGCTTGAGAATCATTGACTTCTAAAATTTTGTCAAAATAAATATTTTTAAGAGACAAATTCCAAATGATATATTGGGATTCTTTAATTTTCCTTTCAGTATCACGCTACTGTAGAGGAAGAAAGACCTAGTCATTTTAGATTTATCCAACATGCATGAGTCAAGAAGCTTGACTTTATGAGTATCTACATCATCTTGAACTTAAAGATCATCAAGTTTGGCTTTAAAATCATCCAAAAGAGACTCAAAAATATCCTTTTCATTTTCTAGGATATTAATATCATTCTTTAATTGAGTAATAACCTTAGACTTATATGAAGTGGAATTTAGAGTACCTTGAACTTTGAGACCTTTTAATTCCCTATTTTGAAGAGACTTCTCAAGATCAATGGTACGAGAGAGACACTTCTCATTATCATGAAGGAGAATTTAGAGTGACTTAACTTGATTACCTAATCTCATCTTCAGGTTTCCCACTTCTTTCTCACCTTCCAAAGTGATGTTCAATAACTAACTAGAAAGGTCCAAATTTTCTTTATCATTTTCTTTTAAATTGTTGTTGATCTTGATTATGTTCTTTTTTAGCTTTAGATTCTCATGCAATAACTGATCATAAGATTCTTGAAGAGAAAGGTAATAATTTTCAATAGCATCAGTCTAATAAGTCTTAGAAGAAACAATCTTAGAACAAGAAGCTATAAAGACTAAACACCTAGATGTACCAACAACTATACTCTTTGAATAAGAATCATCCATTCAAGATGAACACTTGTCATACTTTCTTTTCAAGAAATTCCAAGCTTCCTTGGAACTATTAAATTTTGAAAGAAATTTGAGTTATCAGTGGATTCAGATATGATAATGATAAACAACCCTTGACAGTTAAGATCATTAATGTGCTACTCTTCTTCATTCCAATCATAAAAAGCCTTTGGTTTAACAATACCATATTTTAAAGTGTGTATAGGTCACATACATCCATTTTCAATCAAACATCATCATTAAATGATCTCGGATAAAAACACATATGAGATCTTCAAAAATATTAACAATATCTATCAAATTGAGGAGGCCTATAGACCAATCCTTGCACATCAGACATCATAAGAGAAATAATCCATTAAAAAAACAAGGAAAGATGAAAGGATCAACACCTAAATGGTTAAGCCCAATAGGGGCCCAACTCTGATACCAAATAAAAGAATCAAACACCTGGTAAACAAGAAGGGTAAGGAGATACATACTCCTTTGAGGCTCACCTCTAATTCACAAGTAGTGGAATAAACTTATCAAATAACATACAAATTCAAATAAAATCAAAAAGGTAGGGAAAATGGATAGATAAATATAAATGATTTTTAATCACAATTTAATTCTCATATGTAGTAAGATACTAGAGTAAAATAATGATTGTACTAACTCAAGAGAGCATACAAACATGAAAATATAATAAGGTAAACCCAAATAGAATCTATATCTATGTGGTAAAATCCTCGTGTTGATTATGAAAATTACTCGACAGTAAACAATCCACTAAACAGAATAAATAGATACAACTCGATAGAGAATATAAACGTAAATACCTTTATCGATCGAGACTATCTACCCTAATTATCTATATTACCCTCATTTTCTACCTCTATAATAACCTTGATTCAACACAAGAATTCGAATCTACTCTAGAGCCCCACTACACACAGTAGTGTGATCAGTCTCCAATGATCAACATTGTAAGAAATGAGGTACCCATCTTAACAACAAATCCACTAACAAACAAATTTTCAAGTACTTATAACTCAAGAACATGGTTATGCTCACACAAACATGATTTATAGAACCAAAAAAATGTGATATAATTTTGATAGAGCTTTAATTCAAATTTTTATAATTGTCAAAACAAAGAAAAAAAAGGGATATTTATAGAAAATTTCTCTATTGTTTGGGGCCTCGCTAACCACTTTGCTAACCTTGGGTTGATTAGGGTCATAACACACATAATAAGGGTAATACATATTACACCTTGGCGATCAATGTTGGTAAGAGGTTGGCAATTCCTTAAAAATGTGACTTTTTTTGTTCTAAAAATTTCCAAATAGTTTTTCACCAATATTCGTAAGTTAAACGACACAAAACCATAAACAACACAACCTAGAATTTATGCTACTAAAATTAACTTTGTGGTGTATGTAAACATGCTCGCATATAGAGTATACTTAACTAAGTGCATGTGTACAATAATGAACTATCAATAATCAACTTTACACAAAAGAAGATAATACACTAAGTAAAATAAATAAACTTTATGTTTTATACAAGGTAACGCCAACACTGACACAAAATACTTACAAGACTTATACCTCCATATGCATATAACCATTGGATGTGATAAGTTTCTTGGAGAGTGCTTAAGGAAAAAAAACTTTAGTATTACAACCTAAAAAAAGAGTAGATGATCTTATATTTTACACTTTTTGAAAGGTGTAGAGAAAAATGTATGAGAATGATAATAAAAGATTAATTTTCATTTATTATTGTAAAAGGAGAGGGAATTAAGGAGTTTCTTGAAAAGATGCAATCTTTGTTTAACATTCCTTCTAGATGAATCATTGCTTAGATTGTTTGAATATATATGTGAGTGAAAGATTTAAATTGAAAGGGTTCTTGGGTAAGGCTAGTCAAAGAATCTCTCTAACCACTAATACATGGACATCTTGTCAAAACTTATGTTATATGTGTCTGACTCCTTAATTAATTGATGGTCTTAGGAACTTGCAAAAAATAATCTTGAATTTTTTGTTCCAAATCACAAAGGTGTTACACTTGGTAGAGGTATTGAAACATGTTTTTAAGATTTGGACATTGGTAGGGTATTTTTCATTACAATTGATGATGCAATTTTTAATGATACAACCCTTACTTATGTGAAGAAATGTATCATTGGTTAGGGTAGTGTAATTTTAAAGTCTAAACACTTACCCATGCGATGCGGTGCACTCATTTTGAACTTAATTGTTGAGCAAGACTTGAAAGAATATAATATCTTAATAAGTAGGATTTATGTTGTTGTAAGATATGTGACAGGATCACCAATTAGATTGAAAAAAATTTAGAATTCTATTAAGGTAAAAAAATTCTCTACCTAAAACTTGTCTACTTAGATGTTTCTATAGGATGGAATTCAACTTGAAACTGAGCAAAAATATTCGATAAATCTAACAAAACCAAAAAAATTGATCAAATTTAAAGGAGTAGATTGGTTTCAAATCGAAGTTGGATGTGATTCGGATTGACTTTTAAATAATTCGGTCGAATTTAGATCGAAACTTTTCAAATCCATACAATTCGATCTAATTCAATATATTTAATTGTATTATTTGATATATAATGGGTAACGATATTCCGCTAGTGTAAATTGTTATTGTTACTATAATATTTCATTAATAACAACTTTATTAAAAAATAGTGACACTGAAGTTTAATTAATAGTAGGGATAAAATGGATATTTCATGCATTTTTATTGTAAAAATAATAAAAATTATTGTAGCAATATCATTACTTTATATACTATAATTAATGCATTTATACATATAAATGTTAGTGTCATGAAATTATTTGTCCAATATATATAACTAGATTAAATCATTTTAAAAATTTATAGGGAAAAGAAACTATGCGATAAAACAAAAGGATAAAATATGAAATAACCCTAATCTCATTTAGAATCATCATTCCACTAAATCAAAGTTCCAAATCATTCCTCCCTCCACTTCCATCTATTGTACAATCGTTCACCAATACCAATTGTCGCTCAACAATTTTCATTATTACCTTAAATTGTATCTCATTCTCAATATTCAAGTTTTCAGTTCAAGCCATCAAGATATTGATAAATGTTATTTTATACACATTTTTAAGTGTCAATTATTTTATATTTATACTTATTTTATTGTTATTATATGTTAAAATTCTTTATTTTGTATTTATTTATTGAAAAAAATCTAGACTTGTTGGTATTTGTTTTAAAATTTTTATGAATTTTTTTATTAGATAGATTAAATTAGAAAACCTATACATGAACCTAGAAATGCTTATCTCCTAGCTATCCACGCTGCACGAATGTGCACAGCCTGTCACGTGTTCTTCCTACGAGGCCCGTTTATCGCATGTTGACTGCTTTTAGTGCCATGTGAACATATGGATATGCATTCATTTTCCCCGATCCAGTGGTCCCAATTTAATTTGAGCCCAAAAACTTAAATTGTTTTTCCATATAAATACCAAATAACACCATATTAAAATTGATATTTTTAGTTCATTTGGTTAAAATAATTCATCAAAATCAAATTCTTTTTTTTATTCTTTTATTTATTTATATATGATAGAATATTTTGTTTATTGGATTTTATGATTTACATTGCTAACTAAATATTTAATATGTTTGTGGAATTGTTTGATGCCTTAGAATTTGATTTAATCAATTTAATGTCATGAATTTAATTCTATGTTTAAATGTCAAAATCTTACATGTTATAAATTAATATGATCAACTAATTTGTTACATGCATGCGTTTATTTTTAAATTTTAATATTAGTATGTAATGGTCAATTTTTATAATTAAAGTGACTAGTTGTAATTTTTAATTATAATTAAGATTAAATTCTTAGATTAAAAGTTATCGATAGATTAATCATTGCTAGTTTAGTTATTACTTTTTTAGATCTTAATGCAATGAATGAATTAAATCTACTAATCATAATTCTAGATTGTTCAATATTTAAATTGATTAATAATTCAATTGTTAATCAATTACATCAAAAGAAAATGTAGGAAGCCTTTAAGTGTAATTAAATTTTTAAAGTTAAAGTTAATAATTTAAAAAATGTTTTAAATTATGAATTTGATTTAGAATTTAAGAAACTAATTTCTTTTCATGATGAAATATTTAATTAAATTATAAGCTATCAGTCGAGATAATCATATGATTACATATATAACTCTTTATTTTTCCCAAAAATTATGTTTTAACTATTTTCTTTATTTTTATCTTTTTTTACTATCCATACAAAACCGCATTAATAACTTAAATTAACTTCATAAGATACTAATAATAGAAGTAGAATTGTTACTAATCATTTGCATATTCAATCCTTACGAGTTATACTATCAATGATACATTTTTAATAAAAATAAAGTTTAATTTTTTTTTCAGTATGATTTTAGAGTTTTTTAGTTTCACTTAAATCTGGTGAGTTAACAAATGAGAATTGAGAGGTTTAGGTTTGTTATTGAAAGAGTTTGAGAGACTCATTTTGCTTTATTTCCCTTTTATATTGGATTCTAATTATCTCTGAGACTATCATGACTAAAGGTGGTGAAACTTTTAATAATTTACTCTTCTTACATTTAGACTTCCTTATTAATATTTTATGAAAAACAAAGCATAAATAACTTTACTAAATATAGTATTTTTCCCCCAAAACTACTGCGCATTTTCAATAGCCACTACATTAAAAACTTTACATGCTATCTATGAATTTTAGCACACATATAGAATCATTATTTAATTTCATTTTTCCATTTATGTGGTTCATGTTGTTATTGATGTTGCTAGTTTTGTATTCTTGGTATCAAGAGAGGACAAAGCCAACTTAGTCCCTTTCGTGTAACACAAATACTTCTTCCTCATCAGCTATATGTCTATCTAACTATATGTGTCTATGTTAACCCAAAGTTTGAGTGTACTAAGATGATGTGGGGTGCTTTTTTCCTTTAATGAAGCAGGCTTAATTTATTTAGTTTTTGATTGAATGATTTACAAATAAAATTTAAAATAAAAAATAGTTTTAAGATAAGATCTTTCCTTTTTTTTTATGTATATTTAACATTTGCTTCATGTGGTCAAGGTTACCAATTTTCTTTTTCGTTATTTATTGTAAATTCTACAATAACATTTTTTTTAATGGTAGTAAGCCTAACCATATTACAAAGAATGAATTTGTTGCTAAATTTATCCTTAAAATCTCAAATCTTCTTTAATATATATATATATTAGTATTATTTGGGACAATCTTGAAAATATCATAGAGTTAACATAAACAAAATAATGAATTTTTCATCATTTGGATGTACTTCAATATATGTCTTATCATGTGTTTTATTATTTATTTGAGTACGCATATATTTTGTTGCTAATATCTAATACTGTTTTCCATAGTTATGCATATATGACTTTAAATCTAGATAGAGATGCATTTCATGTTGTTGGAGAAACGATTAGAAAATGAAGTGCAATATAACCAACTTAAGTAAAAGATTCTAAAACTATGAGTATTCCAGTTCCTACCTCTGCACTATTCCTACAATAGAAGAAGAAGAAGTAAAAAGGTTTCCTTAAAATCTACTAGTGAAGCATGGGATCATTTTAGTATTCATTGGGATGGGGTTGGAAAAAATAGAAAAAATAGTACATAAATATTACAAGAGACAAAATAAATATGTGTCAAGTAAATCTAACACATCAAATTTACTTATGCATATAGTCATTGGATGTGATAAGTCTCCTAATATAGTGCTTAAGAAACAAAAAAAACTTTAGTATTACAACATACGAAAGGAGTAGATGGTGTAAGAAGTCTTATACTTTACACTATTAATATAGACAGGTATAGGAAATAATCGGAGAGAATTATAACAAAAGATGAATCGTTATTTATAATAGTAGAAGGAGACAAATTTAAAAAGTTTCTTAAAAAGCTACAATCTTTGTTTAATATTCCTTCTAGATGGACTATTGGACGAGATTGTTTAAATTTATATATTAGTGAAAGATTAAAATTAAAAGAGTTGTTGGATAAAGCTAGTCAAAGAATCTCTCTAACCACTAATATATGGACCTCTTGTTAGAATTCATGTTATATGTTTCTAATTGCTCATTTTATTGATGGTGGTTGAAACTTGCAAAAAAATCTTAATTTTTACCACTCACTTTGTAAAACTATAAATCATGCTTGTTAGATTGGGGCATTGATAGGATATGTTGTATTACATTTGATAATGCATAACCACTCTTACTTGTACGAAGAAATGTGTCAATGGTTGGAGTAGTGCAATTTTAGAATCTAAACACTCACACATGCAATGTTGTGTACACATTTTGAATTTAATTGTTAAGCATAGCTTGAAAAAATACAATATCTCAATAAGTAGGATTCATAATGTTGTAAAATATATGAGAGGATCACCAATTAGACTATAAAATTTAAGAATACTATGTTGTTAGATTTTGCAACATATAATCAAAAAATATTTGAGAGGTTAGAGATCACTGATTTAAATAACTTTCAAGAGTTTTGTTAATGTGGAATTAAACATGCTTCAATTAAATTTGATTGTGATACTGCAACACAATTTGTTCACTTTCTAATTTTTTTTATGAGACAACTTTAATTAAGTATAAGTATTTGTATATGACTTCTAATTTCTTTTTGGATCACATTTGTTTTATTCATGATCAACTTGATAAGTCTAGTGAATGTAGGGATGTCATTATGATAAATATGACTAGTGAGATGAAGGTAAAGTTTGACAAATATTAAGAAGAAATAGCTAAGATGATTATGATATTATTTATTGTTGTTTTACTTAATCTGAGACACAAAGAATGTTCTTTAAATCTGATTTTTTTTATAATTGTGTAGTGGGGATGAGACTGAGGCATCAGAGAGTTTGAAAAGGGTAAATAAAACTTTGGAAGATAGGTACTGTAGTACCATAAAGCCTATTTTCCTTCAAATGAATAAGAAACTCATCAACCATTAATCTAGGTGTGGAAGGTAATAGTTCAAAAGAAAATGCATCTTCTTATGAGAGAAAGAATTTAAAAGAAGTCCATACCATGGAAAATAAATATATCATGAAAAAATATTTACAAGAACATTAGTTATTATGGATGATGAGAATTTTGATTGTCTAAGCTGTTGGAATGTTCACTCTCTAAAATTTATGATTGTCTTTGATAACTCGAGATGTATTGACGATACCGATATCTATGTTGCATTTGAACCCATATTCTTTATAGGTGGTCATACAACTAGTTCATACAAGATTTCCTTATCTTCAAAGATAATGCAAGCCTTGGTTTGTATCCAAAATTGAATTCGTTATTCTCTAATCATTGAAATCCAAATTCAATCCAAAAGTCATTTAATGAAATTGAGGGTTAGAGTGAGATATATTACACCAAACTTTCAAGTAGATATTAAGTTTGGATTTATACAAAGTTTGAACATTACATTTAGAATGTAAGCTATCATGAACAAAGTTTTGGCATAAGTATGAATCCATACTATACCCTAAGTTAATGTAATAAGATTATATATATATATATATATATATATATATATATATATATATTTGTGTTACTTAGATTGATATATTTTCTCTAATATTTATTTTCATCATATATGTTGTGTATTTTGTTTTCATTATTATGAGGTCTAAATGAACTTATTACGTGAATATAAAAGTATTTTACTTATTTATTATTGGTTTATTATTAATAATTAGTGAGTATTTTCATCTTTTTTTTTACTTGATTACATATTAATAACATATTCATAATAATTAATTAATTAATTAATTTTTTAAGATTCGAAGAATTAGAGAAGATTTGAAATAATAAGATGCTTTTCAAATTTAAGTTTATTTTTAACATAATTAAAACTTTAATATGTTAAACTTTCTGTTAAAATAGGTTTTTCTTTTAAATCATGCTTATTATTGTTGACTTTGTAGGGATAATGGTTTTGTTTTAAATTTTTCATTTATTTTATGTAATTTTCATGATACAAATAAAATGATAATCTGATTCATTTATTTTATGTAATTTTCATGATACAAATAAAATGATAATCTGATACCTATTCGACCCGACAAATCAAAACTACTTAGATTCACATTCAACCCAATGTTTAATGTGGATCATATTTGGATTTGATTGAAGTTTGTATTTTCAATTGAATACTCAACCCTATTCTTTATTACTCACAACAGTTATCACCAACCCACGTTCACGTTTTTTAATATTGTATCTTAAGATTCTCTAATACTTAAAATGAAATATATCAAATATATAAAAGAAGAATAAAATATAAAAAAATAAAGTAAAAAATATTGAAAAGAATAAGTCTATTGCTTAATTTTATTTCTTGTCAACCCTACTTTAAGCATAATGTTTTTTTAAATTATTTATTATAAGTTATAGTATTATCATAATTGATATGTTAATTAATTATAAATTTAAAAATAAATTATATTATTTTAATCAATAATTATCTATCATAACAATTATATTTGTATCATAATTTATAACATAAAATTTGTTTTTTAAAAAACATTTTTAAAAGATTCATTAAAACATTTGATAAGTCTTATTGAAATTGGAGATTTTCGGTAGTTAGGAGATCATGTAAGTAAATTTATGAGTTTTTAATAGTTTTTTTTAAACAACAAAAATAATAACCTTAGAATTTACGATCATAATAATAACATTTAAACACTATTCAATTAGATCTTGTTTAAATTAAATTGTTATTGGAAAATTACTCAAATTTTCGATAAGCCAGATTTATGAGAAAGCAAAATAGAAAAAATAACACATAAATTTGATAACGTTGTTCGATCAATCTTGCTTACATCTCCGGACCTACTGTGGATCTTTTTACTAAAATGAGAGAAATTATACAAGGTGTTTACAACAGTCACAACTCCCAATTACACCCAAAAAAATTACTCTCAATTTTCTCTCACAAAGCTTTTCTCTCAATTGGAATGAACACTTGGATTATTAATTCATTACAGTTACACATCTATTTATAGGAAAATTCACTCCTTGAATTACTCCTTAAATTAATGGTTTCTTGAATTGCTCATTGAATTAAGCTCCATGTTTTGCTCCATATTTTGCTCCTTAAATTAAGGAGCTTTATAACAATCTCCAATAATCTTCCACTTGAAGACTAATTTCAATCTTTCTTCACACCTCGATCAATGCAACAACTTTTCTAGTCTTGTTACTCTAGCAGACCAACTGAAGTTGAGTACAACATCAGTTTGTCAATAGTCACTACCTTTGTTAACATATCCGTTGGATTTTTTCTTCCTTGAATCTTCTCCAGTATTAACACATCATCTTCTAATAGAGATCTGATGAAGTGATAACGAAGTCCAATATGCTTGGTTCTACAATGAAATGATGAATTCTTCGCCAAGTGTATTGCACTTTGACTATGTAGAACATTCTTCTCTTATTTGAATCTCAGCTCAATTAATAAACCTTGAAGTCATATCATCACTTTACTAGCTTCAATCACTACTACATACTCAACCTATGTAGTGGATAGATTGAAAATTTTCTATATTTGTGACATCCAACTAACAGTTGTAGTTCCAACAGTAAATATATAACCGGTGGTGCTTCTTCGATGATCAACTTCACCTCCAAAGTCTGCGTCTACATAGCCTTGTACTTTTAACTCCCCTTTACTAAAGTACAAGCAATTTTCTGTGGTGTATCACAGATACCTCAAAATCCACTTGATTGATTCCCAATGAGTTTTCCCTAGGTTTGACATAAATCTGTTAACAACTCCCACTACATGGCCAATGTCTGGTCTCGTACAGACCATTGCGTACATGAAACTTCCAATGGTTGAGGCATAAGGAACCTTAGCCATGAATTATCTCTCTTCCTCTGTCTGAGGGGACTGATTCTTGGATAGGTGAAAGTGCCTGTCCAAGGGTGTGCTAACTGACTTGACGTCACCCATGTTGAATCTCTACAAAACACGATTGATGTACTCTGCATGAGATAACTATAAGGATCCTTTCTTCTTACTTCTTGTGATTTGCATTCCAAGAATCTTCTTTGTTGGACCCAAGTATTTCATGTCAAACTCCTTTGACAATTACTGCTTCAACCTTCTAATATCATCCATATCTGAACCTGCTACTAACATATCATCAACATAAAGTAGTAAAATGATATAACTGGACCTATATCTCTTGAAGTAACAACAATGGTTAGCATTGAACTTTTGGAAACCTTCCTTGTGCATGAAGCCATCAAAATTTCTATACCATTGTCTCGGGGCTTGTTTCAGGCCATACAAACTCTTCTTAAGTTTGCGCATTATGTTCTTTTTCCCTCTTTCTGAGAAGGCTTCTGGCTGGTACATGTATATCTCTTCATCTAAATCTCCGTGAAGGAATGCATTCTTCACATCCAACTGTTCAAGATGAAGATCTTCAATGGCTACAATACTCAACACTGATATGATAGTATTGAGCTTCACAACGGGAGTGAAAATGTCAGTGTAGTCAACTCCTTCCTTCTATTGAAACCCTTTGACAACTAGGTGGGCTTTGTATCTCTTGGAACCATCATGCTCCTCTTTCACCCGGTACACCTATTTGTTTGTGAAGTGCCTTCTTTCCCATAGGTAACTCAGCTAGTTCCCATGGCTGGTTAGAGATGAGAGATTTCATTTCTTCTTTCATGGCAAGCTCCCACTTGTTGAAATCTCAAGTTTGACAAGCTTTATCATAGCATTCAAGCTCTCCTCCATCAGTCAACAACATATAGTTCATGTATATCTTGTTAGGCACATGAGGTTGAGAAGACCTTCTCAATACAGGAGCTGTAGTAGGAGGCTGTGGTGTGTTGAAATGATGCGTACTACTCTGTCCAACAAGTTTCTCTTGCTGAGGACTTGTTACAATTGGTTTCGTTGCGGAACTATCTAGGACATCATCTGCTTCTTCAAATACTGACTCATTCTACTCTGAATCGTTGGCGTCTATTTTATGCATGTCCTTATACATCACCATTTTGTTGAAAATCACATCTCTATTACTGATCACTTTCTTGTTTTCGTTATCCCAAATGCGGTAGCCAAACTCATCCTCACCATAACCGATGAATGTGCATTTCTTGGATTTGGGATCAAGCTTATTCCTACCTTGATAATTGATATGCACAGATGCTACACAACCGAAAACTTTTAGATGTGATAGTTTCACCTCTTTTCCGCTCCATACCTCCGCTGGTATTCTATACTCCAATGGAACAGATGGACCTCGATTGATTAAATAAGCTACTGTGTTGACTGTTTTTGCCCAAAACTGTTTCGGTAGACCTGATTGTATACGAATTCTTATGGCTCTTTTTGTCAATGTTCGGTTCATACGCTTAGCTACACCATTATGTTGAGGCGTGCTTGGCACAGTTCTTTCCATTCTGATCCCATGCTCATAGCAGGAATTTTTGAATTTGGTGTCTTCATATTCACCACCATTGTCGGTTCTGTGCTTTTTGATCTTCAAACCTGTCTCATTTTCGACCATAGCTTTTCATCTTCTGAAAGCCTCAAATACTTCAGACTTATGCTTTAGAAAGTAAACCCATACCTTCCGAGAGTAATCATCGATGAAAGTCACAAAGTAGTTTTTCCCACCAATGGATAAGACGGTTGTTGGTCCCCAAACATCAGAGTGGATAAGCTCTAGTCTTTCCTTCTTTGGGGTTCTACCACTTATCTGAAAGCTAACTCTCTACTGCTTTCCAAGTATACAATCTTCGTATATGTCTATCACTGTAGACTGTAGGCTTGGAAGTTTTCCCTTTGAGTGCATAATCTTCATCCCCTTCTCACTCATGTGGCCTAGTCTCTAGTGCCACAGATTTGGTGTTTCATTGCCTACTGCAACTATGATTGAACAACGTGCCCCTACTGTCATATAAAGAGTGCCATTCTTCTTGCCTCGAGCAATTATCATTGCACCCTTTGAAATCTTTCAATCCTCACCATGGAAGATCATAGTGTAGCCTTCACTGGCCAATTGCCCTATTGAGATTAAGTTCCTTCTTAGGTTAGGAATATGCCTGACATCCTTTAGCTCCCAAACATACCCGTTCAACTTAATCTTCACTATACCTTTGCCAATAATAGCACATGATTGGTCATCACCAAGATATACCTTTCCAAGGTTTCTGGGGACATATTTCTCGAAGAATTCTTTCTGTGAAGTAGCATGGAACGATGCTCCAGAGTCTAACACCCAAGATTCTTCCTTGCTCTCCAAAGAGCATATCAATACATCATCTCCTCCTAAGGTGGAAGTAACATTTGCCTCTACCTTCACTTGTTTGTCTTTCGGTGCACTCTTGCACTGATTTTTGTAGTGCTCGATTCTCCCATAATTCCAACACTCAATAGTTTTCGAGCTATGAGAATTATTAGGATTCTTGGATTTGGACATCTTGTCCTTTGATCTACCTCGGTAGTCTATTTTGCCACGTCCATTTCCTCTGGTTGAATTTCTTCTTCTTGACTCTGTATGCAAAACCGAAGAAGTTGACAATTCACCTGACTCTCTACGTCTGATCTCTTCACTGAGAACCAGATCACAAACATTGTCAAATTTTAACTTATTGCTTCCTGACGAGCTACTCACAACCGTGACAGTAGCATTCCAGCTTTCTGGTAAAGAAGACAAAAATATCAATGCTCGTACTTCTTCATCGAATTCAATTTCCATTGAACTCAACTGGGTTGTGACTGTGTTGAGTTCATTGAGATGTTAAGCTACCGATACGCCTTCCGTCATCCACAAATTGAACAAACGCCTCATCAAGTGCACTTTGTTTGAGGTTGATGACTTCTTATACATATTGGATAGAGTTGCCATAAGACCCGCCGTGGTCTTTTCCTTTGCTATGTTGAAAGCAACATTATGGGATAGCGTCAATCGAATAACTCTGAGGGTTTGTCTGTCTAGAAGATTCCAATCTTCTTCTTTCATAGCCTCTGACTTCTTCCCTGAGATAGGTTGGTACAGATTTCTTTGATACAGATAATTCTCTATCTATATTTTCCAAAACCCGAAATCTATGCCATCGAATTTCTCGAGTTTCACCTTTCCTTCATCTGTGGCCATTGCTCCCACTCAAATCTGACTTCCTTCGGATCGTTTCTGACTATTTCTACAAACCACCGTGTATTAGAACACCTCCGTCAACAAACAAATATCGTCGACAAAATTTTACTATTCATATAAATAGTAACCTTGTAGGAAATTGACATAAATCATCACCAAAAGCTCTGATACGAGTTGTTGGAAAATTATGCAAATTCCTGATAAGCTAGATTTATGAGAAAATAAAATAGATAAAATAACACACAAGTTTGATAATAGAGTTCGACCAATCTTGCTTACGTCTCCAGACCTGTTGTAGATCTTTTTACTAAAATGAGAGAAATTATGTAAGGTGCTTTATAGATGCCTTAAGATAGAATTTCTCCAAAATTTAAAATAAAATATAATGATAAGATATATCACTTTTTTAAATTATAAAGATATTTTTTTAAAATTATTTTAGATATGATTTAAACATATATATATGAAAATTTAAGTTTAAATTACGTCTTATAAAATTTTGAATAAAATTATACACATATTTTTAAGTAATGATTATTATTATCCTTAGTTCATTAGTTATTGTATAATTTATTTAAGATTCTTATTATTTTTATCAATTATATAATAATTTATTAATATTTAGAATATTGATAATTATTTTTATGTTTAATTTTTAGATAATAATAATACTATAATTTTAATTAAAATAAAATTTAATAGTAATTATTTTTAATATTTTATTAAATTACTGCAACACCTATTTTATGACTAGTAAAGGTGTAGATAGTTAAATAGATATAGATTTGGTTAAATTAAAATTTTAATTTTACATTTGAAAAATACCATTTTAAAAATATTTATACAATTATTCCTATTAAAAATGTAATGAAAATTTTTCATTAAATGATATTTAAAATTAGAGAATTTATATGTATTGTTTAAAAAAATGCTAAGCTTTTATCAAATTAATAAATAATGAATTAAACATACGGTCAATATTTTAACAAAAATAATTTTTAATATTTTTAATATTAATAATTAATAAAAATAATAATTCTAAATAAATTATACAATAACTAATGAACTAAGGGTAATAATAATTATTACTAAAATATATGTGTAAATTTATTCAAAAATCTATAAGATGTAATTTAAACTTAAACTTATATATATATATATGTATATGTTTTGGTAAGAACTTACCTTTATTTGGAGTGCTCTTTATTCTACTTAAAAGTTACCTTATTTTAAGAGTTTCATAGATACATTAATTTAAAAATTAGTTGATAAAATCCATGCAATAATAAGAATGTGAAATGATTTCACTCTTTATTTGACAAGTCGTAAACAAATTTTTCATTATTTAGAGTATATTTTTTCGCTTATTTAAGATATATAATAAGTATTATTTTATACATATTTTTACGTATCAATTTTTTTACATTTATATATATTTATTGTTCACTTGTGTTAAAATTATTTATTTTGTATTTATTATAACATATAGATTTTCTCATTTTTCGAGATTTTTATGGAGTTTTTTAATTTTTATAATTAAGGTGAATTAACTTAAAAAATCTTACGAATAAACTTAAATAAGTCCAACTTAGTCTTCTCCACATGTCGCGTGTCAACTAGACTTTATGGCATATGCACCTGTTGATCCCAGCTCTTACGCAACTCTCTCCATTAGTGTGTGTAGTCCACTGCTTGCTCTCAATATGCCATGTCAGGTGCGTATCGTGCACCACCCCTTACGGACGTGTAAAAGTTTTAGACTCTTAAAATACCAAAAAATGGTATTGTTTAGGATATATATAGATTTATAACTCTATACTTACCCATGTAATGCCGACCCCACCTTCCCACGTTTATTTATTTTTCTTTCTTCCTATCTTTCTCTAACGAAGTGCATACTCTTAGAATATAGAAAAAACTACCATGCACGTGAACTTTAAATTATGACCACATTGACTAATTTTTTCTTTGATAGCCTAATTTTTCAATTTAAATACAAGGGAGCTGCCAAAAAAAAAAACGAAATTGAGAATAAATTTGATAAAAAAAATCAATTTTTATGTCATTCTTGAATATTCTTAAAAAAAGATAGAAGAAAAAGTTAAAGATTGATCTATTTAGTTCCTATGACTTCAATAATTCTACAAAATTAGATTTTTTTTTCTACTTTTTCTTTATTTATAATGAAATATTTTGTTTGTTTATTAGATTTTGTGAATTTTATGGCTAGCTAAATATACTGTGGATAATTTTCACGACATAAATTATGATTTAATTAATTTAATATTATGATTTATTTTAATTTTAATTTTTAATTCTTAATATGTCTAATTTTATATTTGAATGTAAAAACATTGAATACTATGAATTAAGGTGGTAAACTAGTTTATTGTATATATATTTATTGTTAAATCATGGCTTTAGATTATAATTATGATTGAATGCATATGTTAAGGATTATTAAGAGGTTTAATTTTACCTAATTTAGTTATTATATTTTTATATCACAATATAATCAATGAATTAAATCTATAGATCATTATTCTACATTACTTAAAATTTAAGTTAATTAATAATGAAATTATTAATTAATTACACTAAAAGAAAATATAAGAAGTCTTAAACGATATATGATTTTTATAGCTAAAATTAGGAGTTCAAGAAGGATTTTAAATTATGAATTTAATTTAAAATCTAAAAACTAATTTTGATTTATGACATGATTAGTTAAATTATATGTTAGTGATAAAAATAATCTTATTTTCAAATATTTTTTATTATTTTCTCCCAAAAATTATGCCTTTTACTATTTTCTTTATTTTATGTTATTATTGTATTTTTCACGATTAATCAAAAATCTATTGTTATTAACTTAAATTAATTCACTAATAAATTAATAATTAAAAATAGAATTATTATTAATCTTTACAGATTCAATTCTTACTTAAGTCATATTATTATCAACAAAAAAAACTATTTTAAGAAAAATAAGGAATTAATTATTGATGTATCATTTCAAAGTATGTCAATATAAATGAATGAAGTTTGTCTTGGATTATTTGACAAAATAAAAATTCAAATGATTTTTGATGGGTAATCACAAAGAAAACAAATAAGTTTAAATTAGTTCAAATGGCTTGTATTATTGTCACTTGTTAGAGAAAGGGAAACCTTGCCTCTTAAATGAAGCCATGTTAAGAAAGATCATATGATGAGTAATCATAAAAAAATTTAACACTTTGATTTATTTGTAGAGATGATATTTGATTAAAAGAATCCACTGAATTATTACGTATGTCTCCTATCTAATATATTTAAGGTCTCATTATTTGATCATTTTGAAGAAATCTAGATGATTGGTTTGTAGGGATTCTTTAATACAATTTTGGATAATATTTGGCTATTAACTCCTCTAATTAATAGAATGAACAATCATCTAATAGATTCATTATTGCATTCCGTAATAGTGATTTATAGATAGGTGGATGCCATATGACATAGTTTTGTAAGAATTTATATTATAATATTTCTTTGGAGATTTGATATTCTAAAGTTAGTAGAACATATATTTACATTAGAATTTAGAAAAGTTTAATTAAAGGTAAAATCATGAATAACGAGGTTTACGATTCACTATGTGTGTTTTGGTAAATTAGTTGCTACTTAAAAAAGGGAGGGTAGTCTTTGCATTCTAGATGATCAATGGGATTTAACGGATGGAGTTATCTTTTTATTTTTTTTGAATTATCATTTTGATGGTGCATGATTTTTTGTGCGATAACTTTACACAAACTTTTTCATCCTAAATTTATCGGCAGGCGCAATTTCAATAAATTTTAATTAAAATGAAATTTAATAATAATTATTTTAAATATTTTATTAAATTACTGCAACACTCATTTTATGATTAGTAAATATATACATAGTTAAATAGATAGAGATCTAGTTAAATTAAAAATTCAATTTCACATTGGAAAAATACCATTTTTAAAATATTTATACAATTATTCCTATTTAAAATGCAAGGAATTTTTTTTTTATTAAATGATATTTGAGATTAGAGAATTTTGTATGTACTGTTTAAAAAAAATGCTAAGCTTTTATCAAATTAATAAATAATAAATTGAGAATACCTAATTTAAAACTGTAAAGTGAAACCTAAAAAGAAACGGATTATACTACTGCAAGAGTTATAGTTGTTCCCCAATACCTTCCCTCTGCGTTCGAATGAAAACCCTAATCTTTCACCTCACGACGTCTTCATCGAACAGCAACTGCCCACTGCCATCGCTAGCAGGTAGTTTGCACAAACTTGTCAGTATCCAGTCCTTGAGCCCCTCGTATATTTCGTTTGTCGTCTGTCCACTGTTTTAGCTCACACCATAGTTGCTAGTTGTGTGCTGTTGGCTCCATCACGGCGGATACGGTAACGTCCTTGACCCAAACCACTTGAAGATTCTCATACACTTTACTTGAAAAAATAATTGTTTTCTTTATGATAACAGATATTGTAATTCTCCCTCTATCTGTTCGTGGTTTACAGGATCAAGTAAAACCGTTCTTAATATAGTTCCGCCACTTTGTACATAGCAGTAGGTATGGGAAACACGAGATTTTTCAAAACAGATTGCGAGTCAGTTTTCTGTCAAATTAAGCACCAAGAGAAGCAGCTTCAGCTCAAAAGAAGGTCTTTTAATCTTCCTCACTCATTATTTTTGTTCTTTCTTTTTTTTTTGACTCGTACCTTTTTTCTACTGTAACTTTTTCAAATTAATTCTGAATTCTCACTAAGGGAAATTTTTTAATTAAATGTACTAAAACATTTTGTCTTTCTGACAAAAACATGTTCTAATAAAGTAATCAACTAATATTGTAGAGAATTTGTAGTTTGAGAGTATGTTCAATACTTTTTTTAAGAGTATTCAGTACTGTAAATCTGTAATTGCTGTTGAAGGATAACTGTTTCTTCTATGCCGATAGTTTGAGAGGTATTAAGTTACCAGCTATTTATGGGTTTGTATGGAATGTTTGGGAAGTTTCGTAATTGTAAAACTAAAGAATGACAGTGCAAATCTATTTCCAGGTGGTTGTTGGGGCTTCCAATCTCTAAATCCAATCGCAAGCAGTTTGAAAGACCTGGATATTTAGAGAAAAGGTGAGTGAGTTCAAATTTCTTTATATTTTTTAATCCAATGTCTACATTACCTTTATCTAAAGAGTAACTCATTACTGTTGTTTTGTCCTCAGGTCATTGCCTGAATCTTTTCTAAGGGATGATGATGTAAGTCGTCTTCTTTTGCTTGCTTTTATTAGAAAAAAAACTAGTGTGGAAAAAAGATCCTTGACTGCAATTTCTACTATCAAAATATTCAATACCAATTTTCATTACTTTCATAGATTGATAGACAGACCTGGAAACTATATAGTTAGATATTTATTGTGAAATTTTTATTCTATTATTTCCAAGTATGCTTTGTGATCTTTTGCTTCTCCAGGTTAAAGATTTTTACTTAAGAGGTTTGCTCTTTCTTTTACCTTGTTATCTTCTAGTGATGTTATTGATGTTTCTTTGGTAGATATTTTATGAGACCGTAAAATCATATGTTGAAGAAGCCTTTGGAGAATGTCATGTTGAGCAAGGGAATCAAGATGTTCAACATGGTGTGCCAAATATGTCAAGAGTAATATTGTCGTGTCTAAATGATTTTACCAACAAGGGCCTTTACCTGGTTGCATTGTTACTAACAGGTGGTAAAATCAAATTTGAAAAAACTCGATGGAATATGAAAAAGGTTATCCGGGTATCTCTTCCAAAAGTTTTTGGAAGCCAAAATCATACTCATCAAGAAATGAAAGTTTCTTCACAGTTATCTCAACTTCTCAATGACCCACAAAATTTCCGAGATAATTATGTGCCGTTTTTGACCAAATCCCAGGTGCAGCATGCTGCGGCAGCAAAGATATTGGATGGACTAAGGGACCTGCCAAGCCAGACTCTAATTGCCATGCACAGGAAGCTAAAAGGGATGCAACAAAGCATGCCACAGTTACAGCCCTCCAGGAATGGATGGAGTCGGGATTATCTGATTAAGCAAGTGAGGAAAACTAGCAAGCAATTGCTTTCAGAACTTGGTACAGAGGATCAACTCCAAGAGCCATTAGCCAAAGCAATGGCAATAGCAGCATTGTCACTGAAGCTAATGCCAGGTTTTCATAATTCTTCCCTCGAGGAGTTTTACCAATTCTCACCAGATATTGAAATGTTGCAGAAGCAGATAACCAAGGCTATTTGCTTAATTAGAACAACATTTCGAACGGCAGACTTGAAAAAGTTTCAGCTTCTATTGGATCCAAAAGCTAAAGTTTCAATTAGGTGTCTTAGAACAGCAATAAAGAAAATGCTAACTGAATATCTATTTGAGTGCAGTGATATGGTTTCAATCCCAGAATCTCTATTAGAAACTCTTGATATTATCAATGGGAATTCCCGAATTACACCTAATGGATGCACCTTGCAGGATGAAATTGAGGAAGAGGTAGAGTGTATATTGAATGTCAGTGCACATGCAAAGCAGATTGTTGGGGATCTGCTCGTAGACCATGACTTCGATATAGATTTTACTGATGCTTATATGGAAGATTTAGAAGAGAGTGATGATGATTATGGTTATTGTGATGGTGATATTGATAATGATCGTATTAATGATGATGATGATGATGAATATGATGACAACAATGGGCTACAGGGAGATAGAATTTCTCAAAATAGCTCAACTGGCTCTCTCGATCCAAATCGTGAAGTTGCAAGTACTGGAGATTCAGAAAGTATCTTTATTGATGGACATGGAACCAGGTGCTCTACCATGGTAGATTCTGTTGATATTCCTGATTCCAGAAGAGTGATGAGTGACAAATTTATTGAGACACGTGGTCCTGTATACCAGGGAATGGGACCAGAAAGTCTAGAGCATCAATGGAATGGAAACCAAGCCTTGGAAAAAGGAGTGAATCATGACCATATATCGCACAAAAACCAATACCTTGCCATCCAAGAAGTTTGTGATGAGACGAGCATGGCTACGCACAAGATTATAGGTCATATGTTGGGGGCCTTTGCGCGGATACAAGACTTAGATTTGCTTTGGTATGACAGATTATATCTCAAAGGAGATTATGTAGAAGAAGATTCTGAAGGTATCCAATTGCAATCACCCTTTTGTTTGGACCTTTTTCTTTCTCTTTACTGAGTTTACTCCTTTCCAGCAAAGCTTACCAATTTTTTTGTATTTAATCTCATAATAGAGTTTAATTTCTTCATGAGATCGCATATAGAATTAAAGTCTTGATGAGTATAAGAATTAATATCTTCATAACCATATAGAATGAAATTTCTTCATCCCATATCTGAATGAAATTTCTGCATTCTGCTTTCACTGCTTTAGTAATTGTCTTGTCACCATCTCATGTTTTCCTTGTAATTTTCTCACATATATCCTTTATGTTCCTCCTGCATTAAGAACATGGACCACTCTACGTAGATCTTGGGTTGCCTTTTTGTTAATGTTATTTTTTCTTATTGCTAACATTGTTAATTTTACTGATAGAAATTGATGCATGTGTACTAGTACAAGTGGACTCTTTATTGTTCCAACTTTCAAGTATCTTAACAACTCTTAAGATTCTCTCTCTCTTTTTTTTTGGTACAGTGGCAAATGGTCAGAGGGCTTCACCTGCAAAAAATGACAACCAAGCAATTCTTCAAATAGTTGAGCAGTTATTACCATCTTTTCCACAAGGGTATATTTTTCCCTTGTTTGCTAAATACTGGTTGTTTGAACTTCGAATTTCATAAACACCAAACATAATATATGACTTTAGCAAAATTTGTACTTGTTGTAATCTCTTTGATTTGTTCCTGTTGCAGTGGAAATAAAAAGTTAAGAAAATTGATGGCTTCATAATAGCATTTGGTTGCTTCGAAGGAAAGTTCAAGTTTGTTGACTTTCGGTCAAGCTTGTGCTATATGAAACCTACCCTTACTTGAGGATACAAGTTGAGAAGCATAGAGAAAATTTTGCTGCAGTACACGGCCTGATCCAAATAAGATGAACTAATTTATAAAATGTGAAGCATTGAGAAAATTTTATTAAAGACTAGTGTTTTTGACCCTCGAGAAGCTGTTTGCAGAGTTTCACATGACCTTTTTTGCACAATGAAGGTTCTTGTTGACCAGTATTCTATTAAATTCATTGTATTTTCTGTAAATGGATTCTCCTTGGCATATTTTTATTATTTCATTCAAATGTAATTGCTCAGCATTTGACACCATTTTGAGGAAGTTTATATATCTTTAGATCATCCCGTTCTGTTTTCTTTTTAAGATTAATGTGAATTGCATGATTTTTGAACACAATTAAATGTGTCAATTTGTTTTATTTTACCTGAGGTTCAAGGTCCAATTACCATTGTTTAGGTATATTTCAGACTTTAGTGGGTACTGCAGTTGTATTCAATTTATAGGCAAGCAAAGGTGGGTTATGTTTGTAGAGTGCCCAAATGATGTAAATGTCATGATTCTTGCAGCCATATTTGCCGATTTGGCATTGCTTATTAGAGATGGAAGTTAATGTTTCTTAGTATTACTTTCAAATTCGATTATCTCAAGTCCATTCCATGCATGTGTTAACTCCTTAATTTGCAATTAATTTTATCGAACATGTCAAATATAAGCTACCGTTACATTATAACATTGGCTTTACTGATCTTGCAAGAGTGGCATTATTGCAGGAAGCCTTTTAGCTTCTCAATATATTGCAAGTTCATAGTTTCCCGAGGGTCAGGGGAGTCCTCACTCACCTCAATCAGTTCAAAGATGAGAAGAAGTTGAAGGCAACTAAGCAGCATCTTAAACATTGTTTCTGGACTGGAATATATGATGGAGCTAAATTGTTCTATTTATCTGGCCTTATGCATGGAAAGTTAGTATCTCATTATGACTTCTATGCACTGTAGCTTTTCCCAACTGTTGATTAACTTTTTTCTAAGATGTGAAATCCCACAATCTTGCATGCTTCATATCTGTTCAGAAGTTTCATTCTTTGTCATGGCGAACTGATCATCTTTACGTTTTGGTAGATCGTTTTGAAGATGTTACTTCTCATAGAGTGCAAATGAATAACAAATGTGACAGAAATATCACAGTTAATGGTTATTTGAGGGGATGTGACTTCAAGGTGGGAACTAAGGGAATGTAACCAGACATTATCTGCTGTGCTATTGAAGATCCAAACGGAGGCATCACAGATTTAAGTTAACACCTGAACACATGCATTGTCTTTTGCAATGTCAGAGGGTTCTCTTCTGCGACCAAAGACTGGAGTGCATGTTTTCCAGAATTTATCCAACTATCAGGTCTGACTTGTTTTTGATTGTTCAAGTTCAGAAATAAAATGAGAGATGATTTAAGGACTACTGTGATTCCAGTTTAATCCAGGGGCTACCTCCAATTCTTTGGTGATTGCTGTAATAGGCTACCTGTATAATCCAACTCATTTGGATGATATCTAATCACCTGGATTGAAATATTTATTTAGAACAGTGGTACTGCCACACCGGGCACACCCATGTTTGTTGCTTCGAGAGCAACTTTTGATTTAATGACACTTATTCAACATAAACTACAATATAGTGCTATTAATGATTGTCTACCTCAGTCAATTCATGCAAAGATGCTATGGAAACATAGGTAATTTCTATTTACGGAGCCAGAATGATTTGGTTCAGAGCAATTGAACATTAAAAGTACGAGTTTTATAATTAAGTTGCTTTGGAGCAAGCATTCTTGCTCTAGTAATAAGACCATCCTGAGCAGTAATCAATTTTGACTTGAATGGTTTGTAGAGGAACCCTACCTTCTCTGGTCCATTCGACATGTGCAATTTCCTTTCCGTCGATACGCCCTGCAATTTGTACTTGAATAACAAGTTCGTCACAATTATGTTTGAATCATGGATCTATTCTTGAAAAACAGTGGATTCATTCCTCTCTTAATTTTGGGGATAAATTACCTGTTTTGGAGTGGCTTTTTCCTCGTAATTATGTTTCAATAATGGATCTATTCTTAGAAAACAGAGAATTCATCCCTTAAGGGTAGTGGGTGTAAATTAATCAAATAAGCTGAGTTGTGTCTTGGAGGTGCCTTTTCTTACTCCCTACTGTTATAAAAGTCATTGCTTTTCTCAGATGAGATTTTGTTTGGTTGTTCAGTCCGATTTCAGAATCACAGCAACTGCAGTTGTCTTTGAGTTCAACCATGCTTAACGGATAGTAAGAAAGGTCAAACTAGAGGGTGTTCCCTGCAAGATCTTCAAGGAAATGGCGTTCACAAAAAATGTTTAATTCTGATCTTGAAAAGGCTTGATTTGAAGGTGCTGCCATCCAAAATGTTAGTGGGACAAGGGGGCAGATTAAGAAGGTATACATGAGTGGCGCTGAAGTTTATATTGTCATTTTTAGTTGATTTTTTTTTTGGGATTCGAATGTCTTTGGTTGTCTTGATACAGAATGAATTGGAACTTAATCCTAATACACCCTTGCAAGCAGTTTGAATAAAGACTTAGAAATCATTGCCTGCTGAGGAATAATAAAAACCTCAGAGGCCTAGATATGTGCCATTAATTGTTCATAAAGATTGGTAATATTATTAAAAAAAATCACATATTTTGTTGAAGAAAGAAAAAACTTGTTCCAAGTTAAATTGGATATCAACCCAATAAGATTAGGGTGGGATAGGGTGGGTTATGTTTGGGTTATAGAATCATTAGGAACAAGTTGAATGTGAATGTTATGGGATGAGTTAGCAATTTGACTTCTATCTCTAGATATACCCAGTCAAATAAAGCCTCTTCTTGAAAATAGGAGGGCAGTCATCTGGAACCTCAGGAACAAAAAGTGCATGCGGTGATTCAGCATTTTCGTTTTATTAGACATGAAAAGGTATTCATTCAAGGATTTTACTTGGATGGAACTTTAATGTATATTATTACTGTTAGCTTGGTGGTCTTGAAACCAAACATCAGATTTGGTCTAAGTGTATTTTTTCTCCTTCCCTTTTTTAACATCCGTTGGGTTCCTTGAGGTTTTAAGTATTTTGTAGGGTTTAAAATAAGTCTAGGAATGATTTATTTTCAAATTTAGAAATTGTGACTTGTAAAATAGTCAAACTAAAAGCAGCAAAGCTGTTGCAGAATGTTCCTCATATTTGAAGAAAAAATGTTGACTAATAAACTTTCATTGTTTTATTGAGTATCAAATATCCCAAGTTCACAAGCTCTTTTAAGTGCTTTTGTAATTTTGGCTCTTATGCAGATGAAGAAAAAATGAGGAAAGAACTCGTGGCACAGAAAGCAAAAGATATATGTAAAGCGTGGGAGAGAAGAAAGGCGTGAGAGATATCGTGCACAGGATAAACTGAGCAAGAAAATGAGGAGAAATGCAGAAGCCTGATGAGATTTGTCTGGGATTGACCTGTTTGGCATGAAGGAAATTCTTTTACATTATGGCTTTTAAAACCATCCATAGGAATTTTTATTTTTTTTATTTTTCCCTGCTGCTGCTGCTGCTCTGATTGTATTGTTTTTGATATAAAATATACAGAATAATTATTTAAAATAGTGTGATTATTTGATTATCTTTTTAAATTCGTATTTATTATTTATATTTATAAGTTGTTTATTTAAATTATTATTTATATTTATAATTTAATTAACTAGTTTATAGTAATCTAATTTGTCATTTGATTATATAAATATAATCTATTATTGTATTTATTTTTAACATCAAAATGAAGTGAAAATATATTATTAATTGCTCTTTCAATCGGCTGTCTGTTTCTCATCTTTCTTTATTTGTTAATTTGTCTTACTATTCTCCCCTTTCGTCTCTCTTTTATGTTGTATGAAAGCAATTAAATTTAATTTTTCTAAACAAAATAATATTTAAAAATTATAAAAAAAAATAAAAATTCTGTTAAACCCAATTGAGATCGCCATACCTTTATCACCCTTACCCTCACTACTAAATGACCTTGCCATCTAGGGGTGTGCAAAAAATTCAATCATTCGATCAATCCAATCTGATCCATTAAGTTTTTGATGATTTTGGGTTGACCAAATTTTTATCCGTTAAGTTCGGATTGAATGACGGATTTCACTATAATTCATCCGATTGAAATTAATTATATATATTTATTTGGTTTTTTAAGGTTCTTTTAACTTAAATAATTTTATGTTATGATTTATGTGAAAAATTAAAATTTTTATTTAAAATACCAAAAATAGAGTTAATTAAGTTTATTGGTCGGATTGATCTGATTCAATCCAAATAGGTTACAGATCGGATTGAATCAGATTTGAAAGGTGATCGAATCGGTTGCGGATTAGGATGCTTCAATCCGATCAGATGGTCGAATCAGATCGAATGAGTATAAAATCAATGGTTTTCATCCGATGAACAACCCTACTGCCACCAGAGCTAAAGTCCTTCCTCATTCACTTATCACCCTCTAAAATCTCCATACAATAGATAGATTTCCAATCACAATAGATGAACAAGTTGAATTTGTCCAACTCACTTGTAAACTCTTCAGGCATTGATTATTCAAACCCATTTTGTATTGTCACCATTTTTTATTAGATTTAAGTACCATTCACCATAGTTTTATTGAACCTTCAAGCTCTATTTTACGCCTCATCCTTCATCTAGTCCGATAATCATCACTAATCAGAAGACTCCATTCGTTACAGACAACTCAATGGCACATTTTTTACCACCATATGACGTTATATGTGTTGATCAATATGTTTGACTTCGATTAACCATGATCAATTATAGTTTATTCTATTTTTTTTTGTTTGCAAGTTAAATGTTTTTGTTACTAGTATGAAAATTCAATAGTTTGGACAATAATTCTTTGCCTAAAATCAAAAATAAAATATGACCTCACATTTAACTCAATATTGAGGATTTTAGGCATGATACGAACTCTCGAATGGACTTACTTACAAATGAATTGATGCTAAAAAGTCCATAAGAACTTTTATTCTTTAACAAATATCATAATCGAACAAGAAAAAAAAGGAGGATACTTGCTCAGTGATTTATATCACGCCAAAACTTTCAATGGAGTTTGACCACATGTAATGGTGCTTCATAATCGAAACAAAGTTTCCCTAGTCACCATCACTTCAGGGAATTGTTCGAATGTGATTGAGTTTACGAGTTTTAATTTGTGGTCATTATTGAACAATAATTTTCAACAACTTCTTGGATTGCTAAGTGCTAATGGTGAATTTGTTGTTTACACGTCCACGTCATCTCTTAATCAAGAACCCTAAGTATGATCTACCATTATATCTCAAATTCCTATTATTAATATATGGCTCTACAACTCATCAAAAATTGAGTTTTTTATCATTTCAAAAAAATGTTGAAAAATATAGAGAATAATTATTTAAATTAGATTGAAATTATTATTCCTTAAGATATTATTTGATTATCTTTATAATTATGTATTTGGTATTTATATTTATGAGTTAGTTATTTAGATTATAATTTAGGATTTTATTAACTAATTTATAATTCTAGTGTATGTCTTGTAGTCCTTTGTGATTGTGTGTTGGCTTTTTGTGTGTAAAACATAGAGTATGTTTTATTTTATTTAATGTTTTTTCTTCTACGTAAGGTAGGTTATTATAGATCAGTAATGTACACACGTACATAGTTAGGAACAATGTGATTAAGAGTATGTTTAAGCACACCTTGGAGTTGGTTTTCGATGTGTGCATTCTAGGTGGAGCACGTTTGCTAGCCGACGTTGTTGCTTCTATTTTTGGCTTGGTTCCGGTGCAGATATTCATAAAAAGTACTCGGTAATTTTTGAAACAAAAAATATGTTTTTTTGGTACCTCACCACACCCTCGACATAACTATGGCGAGGACCGTGGCGAGGTGGTTGATGCATATTTTCGCAAGTGTACGAATCGTTCAAGTAATAAAGTGTACAAAAGTATGGATATCGAACCCACAAGGAATGGCGTTACTAAGTACCGAAATTGAGTAATCCTAATTTTATTTGAAAACCCAATTGTTGAAATTGTTTAAGAAACAAATTAACTTAAAAATAAACGCAAATAACACAATTAAATGTTGTTCACAAATGATTAAAAACGCTAAGGCATTTGATTTCGCTAAATCAATTCAATCTGATTTCAAGTCATGTTATATGAGAATCAAAGCTAAAAGTGATGGTTGAAAAACCCAAATTTATCTAATACTCTCTCTCAAGTTATATTAGAATTACTTATCTATGAAAACCAACTATATTTCTATGAAGATTTAATCACAAACTAGCACATTACGATTTATGAAATTTCTAGAATAACCATATACATCATGCATTAGTTCTCACACTCGCATTCAACATACGATGTTTATCACAAGAAGCATTCATTACACATCTCCTCTCGGTCTCAATATAATGCAACAAATCATCTAAATCTTGTCCAGAAATTTAAAAGCATTAAGCATGGAAATAAATACTCAACTTGAAAATAATGAACTCATATAACAATAACAAAAGAAATTAGATTTTCTTGATTCAACTACATCAGAGCCTTAGCAAAAACGAATTAGTTCATAACGGAAATAAGAACAAACATTATCTCAATTGAATCCATGAATAACAAATCTGAATAAAATGTAGAAAATGAAAGCTAAGGAGAAGAGATGAAAAACTCTTGAAGATGAACACTTGGTAGCAACAATGATGATAATCCTTCAAGCTTTTCCAAACTTTCTCTCCAAAATTGTCTTCTCTCCTCCAAAAATGACTCAGATCTGCTCTCTCTACCCTCCTCTTTCTCCATCATATTGTATATACAGATCTAGGGTTTTGGGAGCAATTTTGGAACAAAACAACGTAAAAAATGTGTTTTCGGACGAAACTCGCCGTCGGCTAAAGGTGTCTTGTCGGCGGCGGGATTTCCAAATTTTGAAACTTTGTTTTCTTTTTATTTTCACTTAATCTCGATCATTGAAATTTGTCCCAAAATTCTCCAAAATCATGATTTTACCTAAAATTGCATTTTAAACATGAAATACTCGTGAAATGATATTTGTGGATTAAATAATCAAATAAATACAATTTTTACACAAATATCAACATTTAAATCATAACAAAAATGCAATAATTTAACTCTTATCACAACCCCCAACCAGCTTCTTGCTAGTCTCTAGCAAGAAAAGTGATCTATGAATACATTCAAAAGAGACATTAAAAGAAAAATTCAAAGAAAATTTATTCTATTTACAAAATTACATTAAGCGTATGCAATAAGCCTTTAAACCCCTAGGTGGCCCTAGTAGGACGAGTTTTAGTCTCGTGAGGGCTTCCAGTAATGATACCCACAAACATCTTACCTATAACTATCCTAACTCAAAACAATAAAATTACACAACAATTAATTTGTACAAATGTCTCAAAAATTGTAAATAACACACAACACATAGAATAATTAAATGTTACCTAAGCTTTAAGAAATCTCAAATGCCAATTTCACTTTTGTTATTGACTCTTAAACATCCATCAAACCATAAACCAATAGCCATAATGCCCGGATCATATTATGCACAATATCCACAAACAAAAAGGTGAAATCTCAAACTCTATAGGCTCACTTTTCAAACCTCTCTCCACTAATGAAGAAAAATACACCACTTCGGATCAATAGGACTTTATGAGGCTTATAATTTTAGGCTTAGGTATTTGGTTAAGAAAGAACGGGAAGTGTCACAATACAAATAAGAGCACTTATTAGATTAAACACAACCAATTAAGTAAAAGAGTAACACCATTTAACCCAAATTGTTTCTTCTGATCATAACCCATTTTTCCAAAGATAAACAAAATTCTTCCTCAATCTTTCACCTCAGTACATCCATCACTAACACTCTTTTATTTACTAGAATGTGAAGGCCTTTTTTTTCATCCTTACTCCAATTGCTCTTGAAAAATTTGTGTTCAAAATTAAGTGCTCTTAACAAATAAGGTAGGAATTATATATATATATATATATATATATTTGGCTCAATAAAAGGTAGGTTATAGAAGGCAAAAAGAAATAAAAGTAAGGCTAACAATATATTTAAATAGGCTCAAAGAGGTAACTAGTGATATAAGGATAACAAGGTAGGCTTAAAATGGCATAATCGATCCAAAAATGGCCTACATCATATCCTAAACAGTGCAATTCCAAATTATTTCTCCTCAAGAGGTTTTCAAATGAGTTCTAGAGTTTGTTGAGATCACAAAAATGTCCATGAAAAATTCACACATAAGACTTCTCTAAGCATTTAGACTAATCAACCAAATCATACCACATACCAAAAGAGTCTTCAACTAGGTAAAATCAACATTTGAAATTATCTTTAAACAAAAACAAAATTTAATGCCTTCTAAAAGCTACTTGTTATCACAATCATATTATTATCATCAGCGTGCAAATTAAAACAAGTAAAAATGCAAATGAGAAATAAAATAAAATAAAAAATAAAAATAAGACAATAATCAAATAAAATAAATTAAATCAAAATGTAGAAAAATAAATGAAAAATCAAAATTAAACACAAATAAACACACAAACAAAACTACTAAAAATGAAGCGAAGAAAAGATTTACCGTTTACCGTACCTCCAGCCAAAACCTTACATTGTCCTCAATGTAAGAAAGAACAACGAGATCTCCTTTCCACCGGCGACGAACGTAAATTTTTTTTTTACCTGATGGGTTGCCTCCCATTAAGTGCTTTAAGTTATAGTCATTAGCTAGACTTTCTGTCATTCTTTACTGCGGTTGTTGTAACTCTAGAGAATCTTTCTGTTTGTTGAATTCTTCGTCAAAATATGGCTTCAATCGTTGTCCATTCACCTTGAAAGTTCCCTTTGTTTCATGACTGATCTCAACTGCTCCATAAGGAAATACCTTGGTTACTAGAAAAGGTCCTAACCAACGAGATTTAAGCTTTCCCGGAAAAAGTCTGAGACAGGAATTATAAAGCAGCACTTTCTATCCCACCTCAAAGTTTCGCCTCAAAATGTGCTTATCATGCCAAACCTTCATCTTGTCCTTGTATATTTGGGCATTCTCATAAGCATCATTCCTCATTTCATCCATCTCATTCAATTGCAACACCCTCTTTTCACCTGCTGCCTTAAGATCAAAATTCTGAATTTTAATTGCCAAATATGCCCGATGTTCCAATTCAACTGGAAGGTGAAAAGATTTTCCATACACCAATCGGTATGGATACATGTCGATAGGTGTCTTGAAATCTATCCTATAGGCCCAAAGTGCATCATCTAGATTCCTTGACCAATCCTTGCGTGAGTTATTTACGGTCTTTTCAAGGATCCTCTTCAACGCTCGGTTTGACACTTCAACTTGTCCACTAGTTTGAGGATGGTAAGGTGTTGCTATCCGATGTGTTACTCCATATTTCTACAATAAAGCCTCAAATTGGTTATTGCAAAAATGCTTACCTCCATCACTTATAATTGCTCTAGGTGTGCCAAATCTGGAAAATATGTTCTTCTTGAGAAAATTGATAACAACTCTAGCATCATTGGTAGGCAAGGCAACTGCTTCCACCCATTTAGAGACATAATCTACACCAACAAGAATGTATTTATTAGAATGAGATGAAGGAAAAGGCCCCATAAAATCAATACCCCAAACATAAAATAAATCAATTATTAAAATATTATTTAAGGGTATTTCATGTCTTTGTGAAATATTTCCGCTCCTTTGGCAATCATCACACATTGAAACAAACTTGAAAGCATCTTTAAACAATGAAGGCCAATAGAATCCGGATTGCAAAATTTTTGTTGCAGTTTTTGTTCCACCAAAATGTCCTCCAACTTCCTTCGAATGGCAATGACGAAGAATGCTTTCCATTTCTTCCTCCGGCACACATCTTCTAATAATTTGATCTGCACAATGTTTATACAAGTAAGGTTCATCCCAAAAATAATGTTTCAAATCAGAAAAGAATTTCCTTTTTTTGTTGATAAGACATGTCAGGAGGTAAAGTTTTCTTGACCAAATAATTTGCATAATCAGCAAACCATAGAGCCGTTCGGATAGCAAGCAATTGCTCATTAGGAAATGTTTCATTAATTTGTTATTCAACCTCAAGGTAATCTTCCTTCAACCTGGACAAATGGTCAGCAACCAAATTTTCGGTTCCCTTTTTGTCCCGGATTTCTAAGTCAAATTCTTGCAAGAGAAGAATCCATCTTAGTAATCGCGGTTTGGCATCTTTCTTGGCTAGCAAATACTTAAGAGCAGAATGATCAGTATAAACAATGATTTTAGACCCAATTAAATAAGATCTAAACTTATCAAATGCAAAAACTACTGCCAAAAGCTCTTTCTCAGTTGTCGCATAATTAAGTTGTGCATCTGTCAATGTCTTGCTTGCATAATAAATCACATGCAGCAACTTATTCTTCCTTTGCCCCAAAACAGCACCTATAGCATAGTCACTAGCATTACACATTACCTCAAATGGAAGACTCCAATCCGGTGCACAAATTATAGGGGTCGAAGTGAGCTTCTCCTTCAAAAGGTTAAAAGCTTGCAAACAATTAGGAGAAAAATCAAACTGTGCATTTTAACTAACAAACTGCAAAGAGGTTTTGTTATTTTTGAAAAATCTTTAATAAATCTTCTATAAAACCCAGAATATCCCAAGAAACTTTTAACGCCCTTTACAGTTGTTGGAGGTGGTAATTTTTTTATCACTACCACCTTTGCATGGTCCACTTCTATTCCCTTTGTTGAAATCTGATGGCCAAGAACATTTCCTTCTTGAACCATGAAGTGACATTTCTCCCAATTTAGCACTAAATTTGTGTCTTTACAACGCTGCAAGACTAAAGAGAGATTATGCAAGCAATTATCAAAATAATGGCCAAAAACAGAAAAATCATCCATAAAAGCCTCAATAAACTTTTCGACCATATAAGAGAAAATCGCTATCATGCATCTTTGGAAAGTTGCAGGTGCATTACATAAACCGAATGACATCCTTCTGTATGAAAAAGTACCATAAGGGCATGTAAATGTTGTCTTCTCTTGATCCTCTGGTGTAATTGCAATTTGGTTGTACCCTGAATATTCATCAAGAAAACAATAATAAGCATGTCCAGCCAATCTTTCCAACATCTGATCAATAAATGGCAAAGGAAAATGATATTTTCGGGTGGCGTCGTTCAACTTTCGATAATCAATACACACTCTCCACCCAGTCACTGTCCTTGTTGGAATAAGCTCATTGTTTTCATTTTCTACAACTGTGATTCCTCCTTTCTTTGGTACACAATGAATTGGGCTTACCCAAGCACTATCTGAAATCGGATAAATTACCCCGACATTCAAAAGCTTAATCACCTCAGCCTTGACCACTTCTTGCATTGTTGGGTTTAAGCGCCTTTGTGGCTGAATTGTGGGCTTGTAATCCTCATTCATCAAGATTTTATGCATGCAAACAGAGTTGCTAATCCCTTTGATGTCTACCATTTTCCATCCAATTACCGTTTTGTGAGTCCGAAGAACTCCTTATAGCTTGTTTTCCTCTTCATCATTCAAGGAATTGTTAATAATAACAGGAAAAGATTCAAAGTCTTCAAGATAGGCATACCTTAGATGGGATGGCAGTTACTTTAGCTCAATCTTGTTGGCTTCCTTCTTTACTACTGAGGTTGGAGTTTCATTTGTTCCCAACTCCTTGAATGTTCCATCACTAAACAAATATTCATCAAGTGCTTCCAGTAATTCGGAACATTGTCTCACTCCCTCATCTTCCTCCTCAATTGTTGCAGATTTCACAAGGCAAGCTTCTAGTGGTAGCAATGGAGTTCTCTCCTTAAAAGTTTCCGAGATTAACCTATCAAAAGTGTTAATTTGAAAACAAGAATGTACCTCACTTGGAAATTTCATTGCTTCAAAAACATCAAAAGTCACTTGTTCATCTTGCACCCGTAGAATGAGCTTTCCTTGCTGAACATCAATAAATGTTCTTCCAGTTGCAAGGAACGGTCTCCCCAATATCAATGGTACCTCTCTATCTTCCTCCATGTCAAGCACCACAAAATCTGTAGGGAAAATAAATTTGTCAACTTTAATTAAAACATCCTCAATTACCTCTCGAGGATATTTCACCGATCGATCCGCTAATTGTAGAGAGATTGAAGTGGGCTTCACTTCTCCTAGGCCTAGTTTCCTGAAAACAGAAAGTGGCATCAAATTAATGCTTGCTCCTAAATCACATAGGACTTTAGCAAAATTGCAACTTCCTATAGTACAAGGTATAGTAAAACTTCCTAGGTCTTTCAATTTCTGTGGTAGTTTTCTTTGAAGAACTGCACTGCACTCCTCGTTTAGCATGACAGTTTCATAATCTCCTAGCCTCCTCTTCTTTGATAGAATTTCCTTCATGAATTTTGCATACTTGGGCATTTGTTCCAACATTTCTGCAAAAGGAATGTTAATATGCAATTTCTAAAAAATTTCCAGAAATTTATCAAATTGATTATCAAGCTTTTTCTTATTCAATCTTTGAGGATATGGGATAGGAGGCTCATATTTCGCATCTGGGGAAGGTTGAACATCTTTTGATGTTGATGGCTTTTCTTTAGATTCTTCCATCTTTTTCTCTGATTTCCTCTGATTCTCAATTTCTCTACTGCTTCTCAATGTGATAGCCTTTGCATGCTCTTTGGGATTTATTGTGTCACTAGGCAACGATCCTTGAGACCTTTCTGCAATTTTCTTTGAAAGCTGCCCTAGTTGGTTTTGGATGTCCCTGTTGATTGCCTCTTGATTTCTAAAATTTGTTCTTGACTCCTCAATGAACTTTCCCAAAATTCCTTCCAAATCTGTTTGTTTCTTCTCTTGGGGTTGGTAGGAAGATGATGACGGTTTGAATCCCCCTTGGTTATTTCCCCATGACAAATTTGGATGATTTCTCCAACCTGGATTGTAGGTGTTCGAATATGGGTTATGTTGAGATTTTTGGAAATTTAAAACATAATTTGCTTGCTCAGCATTTGGTGAAGCAAATGGATTTCCAACTTAGCACTCGATACTAGCATGATTTTCACCACATAAATCACATTGTGTAGTTGGTTTGGATTCGAATTTGGATGACAAAGAATCCATCTTTCTTAAAAGAACAACAACTTGAGCCGACAAAGCATTCACTGAATTGATTTCATGCACTAATGTTGGTCTTTTTGCAATTACCCGCTCTGAATGCCACTGATTGTTGTTTTCTGCCATAATCTCTAACAACTTATGAGCATCCTTCGGTGTTTTTCCCATTAAAGACTCTCCAACTTCAGCATCAATCATTGCCCGATAGTTTGAAACCAACCCATTATAAAATGTAGAAACTTGCAGCCAAATCGGTATACCATGATGTGGGCACTTCCTCAACATTTCTTTGAATCTTTCCCAAGCTTCATACAATGATTCTTGGTCATACTGTGTAAAAGATGTGATTTCATTCCTCAATTTTTCCGTCTTAGCAGGAGGAAAGAACTTAGAAAAGAATTTCTAAACCAATTCATTCCATGTTGTAATTGATCCCGGTGGTAATGAGTTTAGCTACTCCTTGGCTTTATCCCAAAGTGAAAAAGGAAAAACCCTCAATCTTACAACATCTTCGGACACACCATTTATCTTGTAAAGATCACACACCTCTAGAAAGTAAGCAATATGTGCATTTGGATCATCCTTTGACATTTCCCAAACTGATTTGATTGAACCATTTGGATAAAGGATGGTTTTATCTCAAAGTTATTGGCTTGAACAGTTGGCCTCCTTATACCCGAAGTAGTTCAAGCAACATTAGGCGCAACATAATCCCTCAAAACTTTACGATTTCCACCTCCCTCAACAAATGGTGGATCCATGGTTGATTGTCTATTAGAAGCTGAGGTTGAACGCCTTTTCTCTCGGTTTAGATGCCTATATGTTCTATCAATCTTCAGATCAAATGGAAGAAGGTTAAGGCTTTTTGTACGTCTCATACAAAAATCCTACAACCAGAAAATCAACTAGCATAAAAACAACACAAAGTTACCCTTTTTTTATGATAAATAAAATAAAAGAGCAAAATAAACAAACTAAAAAATTGCAAAAAATGACTAAAATAAATAATGCAAATGAGCAACAACAACTCTAAATGAACAAACAATTAACACAACTCAACAAGCTCAATTTAAAACAAAATTAAAAATGAAACAATGATAAAGCAAATTAACTTCAAATTAAAATTAAGATTAGGTAGTATCGATATTAATAAAATCAAACCATTCCCTGGCAACGGCGCCAAAAACTTGATGCATATTTTCGCAAGTGTATGAATCGTTTAAGTAATAAAGTGTACAAAAGTACGGATATCGAACCCACAAGGAATGGCGTTACTAAGTATTGAAATTGACTAATCTTTATTTTATTTGAAAACCCAATTGTTGAAATTGTTTAAGAAGCAAATTAACTTAAAAATAAACGCAAATAACACAATTAAAATGTTATTCACAAATGATTACAAATGTTAAGGTATTTGATTTTGCTAAATCAATTCAATCCGATTTCAAGTCATGTTATATGAGAATCAAAGCTAAAAGTGATGGTTGAAAAACCCAAATTTATCTAATACTCTTTCTCGAGTTATATTAGAATTACTTATCTATGAAAACCAACTATATTTCTATGAAGATTTAATCACAAACAAGCACATTGCAATTTATGGAATTTCTAGAATAACCACATACATCATACATTAGTTCTCACACTCGCATTTAACATACGGTATTTATCACAAGAAACATTCATTACACATCTCCTCTCGATCTCAATATAATGCAACAAATCATCTAAATCTTGGCCAGAAATTTAAAAGCATTAAGCATGGAAATAAATACTCAACTTGAAAATAATGAACTCATATAACGAAATCAGATTTTCTTGATTCAACTACATCATAGCCTTAGCAAAAACGAATTAGTTCATAATAGAAATAAGAACAAACATTATCTCAATTGAATCCATGAATAACAAATCTAAATAAAATGCAAAAAATGAAAGCTAAGGAGAAGAGATGAAAAACTCTTGAAGATGAACACTTGGTAGCAACAATGGTGATAATCCTTCAAGTTTTTCCAAACTTTCTCTCCAAAATTGTCTTCTCTCCTCCAAAAATGACTCAGATCTACTCTCTCTACCCTTCTCTTTCTCTATCATATTGTATATATAGATCTAGGGTTTTAGGAGCAATTTTGGAACAAAACAACATAAAAAATGTGTTTTCGGACGAAACTCGCCGGCGGTGACATTATTCTCGCCGCGGCGAGATTTCTGGATCTGCCAAAATCCGTGCTCTCAGGAAGATTTTCGCCGGCGGCGAGAATTATCTCGCCGGTGGCGGGATTTCCAAATTTTGAAACTTTGTTTTCTTTTTATTTTTACTTAATCCCGATCATTGAAATTTGTCCCAAACTTCTCCAAAATCATGATTTTACCTGAAATTGCATTTTAAACACGAAATACCCATGAAATGACATTTGTGGATTAAATAATTAAATAAACACAATTTTCACACAAATATCAATATTTAAATCATAACAAAAATACAATAATTTGACTCTTATCAGTGGTCCCCACATTAGGTAACTTATATAAATGCCCCATATTTTCTTGTTTTATATCCATAAAATATGTAGTAGAGCTCTATTAAATTAACATCCTATTTTTCTATTTCTAGATCATTATTACCTTGAGTTGTTCGGTATGACTTATTCATGATTGTATGAGTAAAACCTTGCTCTTAATTGGTGAGTATTCTTGATGATGTTTGTAAGTGAATTTATGTGAGAAGCCTGTATGGTTATGAGCGGTGTGTCAGTGGAGTATTATGGATAAAATAGAGTGCTTGAGTGTGACGCTCTTGACTATTTTACTTTATGTGTGAGACATTGTGAGATTAGGTTGGTTTGTTATAGTGAGATATCAAATCGTTAGATGTATGCGGTATGTAGATTGATTGTGTGTCCTACGTAGGTGATTTGTGGTTTATGGTGAACTGTGTGTCCCACGTGATTATCAAAGGTTCATGATTGAGTGTGGTCCTCAAGTTTAATAGTTTTGTTCATTTTACATTATTGATCTACAGTTTCTCATCACACCATGTTAGGTGTAAGTTGAGTTTTTATGTCGAATCAAATCATTGTAGAGGCACCAAATGAGAGAATAATAGACAATTCAGACAGTGGTCTCGACTAATAGAGGTAATAGAGTTTTATGTCTATCAAGGTGATAATTGTTTTATTTGCTTAGTGATTTGTTTTCTATCAAGTGAAGATGTTACCACATAGGTAGGGGTTCTATGTAGGTTTTTTTTGTTATATTTAATGTTATGCATGCTGTATTATTAACTAGTACAATTTGAATCTAAATTATGTATGTCTCTACATATTGAGGTTTAAACTCAATTAGAAAGCCTTTAATATTTATTGTTTTCTTTTTTATTACTAATAATATTTTAGCTGCTTATTTACTACCTATTTGTGCTTATTTGTACTAATGCTATGATTATTAGTTAAGTGTTTATCTTTCTGATGTATGCATGTTTGGATAGAGTCATTGAGGAGTCACTATCTCCTTAACATGATTATGTATCAGGTTTTAGACTTCTTCAATGTTGTTATGCATGATTAGATTGTTGTGTTAGTATAATCTGAGTTTCTATCGTGTATGTACAAACATACTAAATCTAGATTCTAATTAGAAAGCTTATTTGTTATGTGTAGTTGCATACTTTTTTTCCTTTACCTATAATATGTCTATAGTATTCTCTTTATTGTTTTCGTTATATTAAATTAATCTGCTTGATTCTTGATTGATTTAAATTGTTTCTGTGTTTATCTGCATATAAGTTTGATGTGAATCTTTAAGGAGTCAGTATCTTCTTATTCTAATTGTGTACCAGATTACTTAATTCATATTTGTGAGACCTATGTAGTCAAATTGATATAGAGTTCATGAAAAGAATTTATGAGTTAGTATTTCTAATCCTCGTCTAGGTATTGATTATCTATTTGAATTGTAACAATAATTGACTTTCTTATCATTGTTCGTGTATATGAGAATCTTATCTAATTTGTCATTTTTGATACTATAAATAAAATCTAATATTGTATTTATTTATCATATCAACATGAATTAAAAATACAATTTTAATTTTTTCTTTAATTATATATCTGTTTCCATGTTTTCTATTCATCTAAATCTTTAATTATAATTCTATCTAATTATTATCTCCTTTCAACTATCCCTGTGCTATTATTACCTCATATTATAAGTCAGTTTTCTTTCTACCGGAAAGAATAACGTTTATTCACGTGGGATGTAAATGTATGGAGCTCTGTAATTGGTCTGAAAAATGCATGGTAATTTTGTTATTAGATGGCATAGTTAGTAAAATATAGGATGTGTATTATTTGAATAAACATATATAAGGTTGTAATACAATTTATTAAAAAATACTACAAATTTTTGGCATGAAATATGGACATAATAAAATAAAAAATATATAAATATGATTATGATTCTTTAATTTTAAAAAATATATATTAAAAAATGCAGCAATAATATGTGTATACTTTAATAAAAATGTTAAAATAAAAAATGGGACATATGCCCCTATTTTAAATCACAATTTAACTATATCAAATACTCTCTTTTGATTTAAAATTTCTCTTTAATCTCAATTTCTTTTTATATATGTTTTATAATTAATAAATTATATTATTAATAATTAATTCTATAGTATTTTTTAGTTCAAAAATACGATTATTTTTTATATCTTTAAAAATTATTCGAAAATTAAAAATATTTTTTCATTAATTCATACGTATTAGTATAATACCATAAAAATGTTAACACATCTCGAAAACAAACTCACACCAACAAATTTTGTTACATTTGTCAAATACAACACAATAAAATGTGTTTTCTTAAAAAAATGTTATAAAACATAACACCTTTATAACTTATAATGATAAAAATAGTATCTCGATATTTTTGAACAAAGTTGAATTAAATGACGTTTAACATTAAGCAGAACTAAATGATTGTAGTTTAATTTGAATGACTTCAGTATGGAATGATATACCAATATTTTTTTAATATTCAAATTTATGAGCTAGGTGTTCAATACTTTAATGATACCCTTTTTAACCAAAAGGTACTCAAATAGATCTATATTTTCAAAGTAGTATAATAATAGTCCTTTCATATACTTTAATGTATATAAATAATCTAATTTTGTGTCTTGAATTGGGTATTCATCACATGATTAACACATGTGATATAAATGTAGGGACTACTAATGTAATGCTTATATACTAGTAGTCAAAAATTAAGATTTAATTTAAAATTTTAACATTTGTCACATATATGAGCAAATAATTAAGAGTAAACTCGTCTTTAAAGTTGTTTTACATCAATGAACCACCTCTCAATCTTTAACCTATTATTTCTTTTGTATCATTTTTTCATGAGTATCATGTCAAATGATTTCATCAAAGTATCCATATGACATATCATATGGAGTGCATCTTTATTGATTTATTAGGATGTTTTCTTTGCTACTTAATATTTGTTGTGTTAATTCTCATTTTGTTTCATTTTTTTTAGTGTTCATCTTTTGCATGTTATTTCTAATATTTTACTTTAGACGGTTTTTTAAGAAAAATCAAGGTGTGTTTTTCAATCTTAAATATTTGTTGTATCATTTTTTTTTATGTATTTATTGCTTATTGTGATTTGCTATGTTAAATAGATTATTTATTTGTCGTTAAGACTCTTAACTTATATGTTAGATTGTTAAATTGAGTTGACATTTTATTTGAATTGTTAACCTTTTTTAAACATGTCTCTAATTTATGATTTTACAACTTAAGTCTTCTCATCTACTTGGATGTTTTAGTATTAAATAAAAGTACTAAGTTTTTATTGTAAAGTCATCCCTTTTCTTGTATTTTTTGTAAAACCATCATCTTTAATATAATTTGATTCATATAAGATTTTTACAAAACTCTTTGAACTTTTTGTGGTTTTTTTGTTTGCTTTTGAGGTGAAACTAAATTTATTTTTGTTTAATAATATTTATTTTATTTTTTATTTTTCAATAATTTTAAATGTAAATTTGTCCTTAAAGTTTTGTCTATATATATGTCACATATTAAAATTCTTAATTAAATCTTAATTTTGGAACATTAATATACTTAAAACTAAATATAAAGACTACTAATATAGTACTATGAAAATATGGATCCACGTGAATATTTTTTGTTAAATAAGTGGTACTACTAATATATCAAACATTCTTAATGACACAATTATCATTCACTTATCACATGGGTTAAGCATACGATGAAATCTCGAATTCAAACATAAAATTAGACCATTTATGTATTTTAAAGGAAATGAGGGACTATTATTACAATATTTTGAAAATATAAATCTATATTAGTAATTTTTTTTATTAAAAAGAGTACTACTAAGATAACAAACCTAATACAAATAGTATTATTTTTATAATTATAAGATTTAAGATATTATTTTTGTTTTTATTTTTTTATTTTTTAGTTGCATTCAATACATACAATAATTTTATTTTAATGTTTAAGCTCAATTAAAATTTTGATCAAGATAAGTTTGAAGAAATTATTTTTTGATTGTGTTTACTTATTTTATTATAGAATTGGAATAAAAATGATTATGAATTTTTATTTTTTAAGAAGTTAATTTGAAAAGATAAATGTTAAAAAAAATTCAAAAATTTAATTCAGGATTTTTTTTATAATAATCAAGTTGCTGAAAAGGTACTCATGTTTTGAAAAATCAGTACCTTAACTCCTTATAATTGTGTAGGGTACTGATTTATTGAAAAACTATTTTGTAATTAAATAAGTGAAAGAAAATATTTGATCGTAAAGTTAGTTAATTAATCCATAATAAAAATTAATTTAAACTCAAAATAAAAATATTAATTTTATAAAGTATTTTTTAAAAAAATAATACAAATAAATAAAAAATAAAAAAATATTAAAAATAGAAATAATTTTAAAATTATACATTATAAATTTTAAAAAAATTCAATAATAGTAATATGGTGTGAGAATCAAGACAAGTAATTTTAAATTGATGAATTCTTATTTTTTTATTATATCTTTTTAATTGGTTGGTGATACTGTAAGAATTTAATTATGTTAAGAAGAATAATTTAAGTTTTTGTTATTTTTATAATATTTCAGTTATTTTCATATTATAAGAATGAATAATCATTTTTTTTCCTCATATTCTTAAACACTATTGAGATCTCTATAAATTATCTTTTCTAATAAACAATAATTATTATAAAATTAAAAATAGTATTTTTTTGAAATTTTATTATACTGTTATTTTTTAAGATAAAAAAATTAAACTAATCACATAATTAAAAAACTATGGATACAATTTCTTTTTAGTCAACATAGAAGTTTTGTTTCCTTTAGCATTCGTTACTCCAAACACGCCCTGAAATGTTTTTCATGTACAGAGTGGCAAATGAGCACAGTGCTTCACCCGCAGAAAATGATACTCAAGCAATTCTTGAAGTAGTTGAGCAATTATTACCTTTTTTTTCCACGAAGGTATATATATATATATATATTATGTTTGTTTGCTACTGATTTTCACTAATAAAGAATCTTTTTAATTGTATAATTTATTTGTTTAATTTTTAATTTTTGTATATAAATTCTATCTCAATTATTAAATTTTTTTTTTAAGTTAAGTACTGGGATTAAAATTTAAAAGTTAGAAGGGCATTATAAAAAAAATCTCATTATTATTTTAATAAAGATTTTATATATATATTTTTATTTAAATATATTTTAATTATTAAATTTATAATAAAATTTTAAACCATAAAACTTAAAATTTAAAATTAAAAAGCTATAAGTATATCTTATACATAAATTTATCTATAATTATATAAATATTTTATTTAAAATTTATTTATTAAATTTATATATACATTCGCAGCTTAAGTCACGAGCTAGCACATACATGACGTGTGAATGAATGCGAAACATGTAATGACGATTATATTAATAACCATAATAATCTCGCATTAATTTTGAATAGATTTAGTTAATAATTATTGATTATGAATTAATATCAATTTCTTTATTCTTTAATCATGTTTCTTAGCTTTTAACATTTATTAAAAAACATATTTAGATAAAAAAAATTAAATATTAATTTAATTCTTACTTTATTTTATTATTTAAAATATTAATATTATTTTTTATTTTTAACTATTTAGTATATGCTTTTAAGTAAAATAAAAAATATATAAAATAAGAATAAATAAAATTCCATCTAATTATACAAAATATTATGTATTTTTTATTGAAATTATATTTTTCTATATTATTATATGCATATAAAATAATAATATTAATATATGTTCGATTTTAATTAATCATAATGTCGATATTGTAATAACTATTAATGTTCTACAACTTATCAATTACTATTATTTAAAAAAAATTATTAAATTTTTATAAATATTTATAATTTTTATTATAATAGATTAAAATGTCAATCTATATATATAGGTATATAACTGTTTTAAAAAAATATAATATAGATGGAAAATAATTAATATATATTAATAATTTATCTTTTATTAATTAAATGAAAAATTTGATAAATATAACATTACTCAATTTTAATATTAAAAAATTAAAGTCAATAAATCTGATTGGGCCACGTAGGATGGTTTTAAGTAATCGTGTACTATTCAAATTCAACGATCACACCAAAAAGAAGCTTCCAAGATGTCACCAAATATGGGAACAAGTAATGGCCAAACGGCGCCGTCTAGAGAGCTTTCTCAGTTGCTCTCACCTTTTTGGAAGGTTTCGTAAATTTCCTGAAAGACATGACAAATGGCACGTGTTATCAACTACTCTAATTTATTCTTATTTTATTTTTGACTATGAATAAAAGTTTTATCAGTTATTCGATTATTTATTATTATTTTGTACTCATCTTATTTGTATTTAAAAATAAATTAAATCTTTAAATTTTACATTATTTAATAGGAGAGTTTATTTATAAAAATCAGTAAAAAAAATACATGTTTATAAAATAAAAGATAAAATATAAGCATAGTGTTATAACTACTCCTTTGTAAATTTCACTCCTTGATTTTACTGAAACTTAGTTAAATACTATTCTCCTTTTTTTTTGGGTTACATATTAGTTGGTATTAGATTTGAAAAAAAAATATCAGTTGGTATTAGATTTGAAAAATAGTTGGAATTAGATTTGGAAAAAAATATATTAGTTAGTATTAGATTTTAAAAAAGTATGGAAAAAATGTTGTTTATATCATTTTTTTTTAAATTTATAATTATAAAAATAATATTATTTTATTTAATTTTAAAAGAAAAACTCAGTTCAAACATTTTGTATTAAATCTGGTTCAATTTAGATGATTTTTAAGTTAAAATATGATCAATTAAATTAAGTCATTGTTAAATTTTCATCAATTAAATTATTTTTATATATTATTAAAGTTTGTTTATGTTATTATAACCTAAGAGTATGTACATTGAACTTTAGTTGCATATAGGTATCTAGGAATTATGATTGGGTGGATACACCTAAGAAAGAAATATTATTCAGGTAATATCTTTATAAGAGTTGTACAAAGATTTCAATAGAATCTTTTTATGAATTTTATTTCAACTTGATCGAGTAGGGTTAATAATATGAATTGAGCAGACATCATAACAAAAATAAAAAGAATATGTTTAACTCATTACATCACAAAAATAACTAGTAGATAAGAAAAATAATATGCGATAAACACACTAATGATAATGTACCTCATATAATTTTATTTAGGTTAACAACATGCATTAACATAACAAATAATACTTATTATGTGAATTAGTTAAACAAATAAAAAACTACATAATATTTTCAATCATTTTAAGATCTCATATGTACAAACATATTCATAATATAACATATAATGAGGTAATCTCACATAGAAACTCTATCTATGTGGTAACATCTTTAGGTTTTTTTAAGTCAACTACTCAATATCAAGAAATTCATTAATAAGTGAATCAACAATATATAACTCGATAAAAGTATAAATACAAATATCTCTACTAGTCGGGACACTTATTCTAATTACACTTAAGTTGTCATCACTTATTGTCAAGATAACACCTAATCCAAGTAGATATAAGGTCGTTCTTTAGGCTCCATGACCATGTGATGTGATCTATTATTGATAGTACAAACTCCTAACATGCATACACGTTACGACCTCGCAACTCGCAACACCCAACACCCAACCGATAAATGATACACAAATACATAAGCTATTCACCTATGCACCACGTTGCAATCTTATAACATCTAGTAGACATATGGAATACTACCACATAGGCTCCTTACCTATGAAAATTATTACATTCGTACAACTACCAAACGACACACGACATATTGAGAGATACTCTTCAAAATAACGTGGCTCTTCACTAGCTAACATTTTAAATCTAAATAAATCATTACTCAATTTCACATTTTTAACACTTAACTTAGTTTTTGAGAAATATGATAAAGACTCCTTTCCTATGTCCCACATCACACAGATGCTAAATTATTTCTCAGACCCAACACTTAGAAATAAAAAGACCAAGAATGGACTAGGAAAGTCTAGTGCCAAACAGGTCGAGCCTCTTTATGGATTCTAGCCAAGGAAACAAGAATAAATAGAGGGAAATTTGTAGAAAAATTCAACCTCTCAAACCCTTGCATGCCACTCGCCACCCATTGTAGTGAGAGGGAAGTAAGACTCTAGCGAGTGAAAGAGGTGTTACAACCTCGCAGCCCTATAGTGGTGAGAAGGTGGCAAACATCCTAATGAGCCAATGAAAGCCAATGGTGAGACAACGACAAGACAATTCACTTGTTGAAAAACCATAACAAAAGGCATTTTCGACACGGTGAAACGCCTAGTTTCTAGTAAGACAACGCAACACAAACAAACACTCAAAAATGCAAGCTATATATAATCTAAGAGGGTGAGCATGTGTAACAATCAAATACGAAACTATATTCTAAGTGCAATTAAAATACAAGTAACCAACATTATAAGAGACAGATAGAAAAATCAAATAAAATACATAAAGCATGTGTTGCACACCGAAATGCCAATACTAAAATTACAAGACATACATAAACTTTAGGATGTTATTTTAGGTAATGTCTCAAATATATTTAACACTACTTAATACAACACATATCATGCCATCACTTACATGGAAAATAAATATTGTATATGTTTGGACATATGGATCGACTAGAAGCCCAACTCATATAACATTCTGAGTCTAATCAACAACCAGAGCCATAACATGAGTCATCCTAAATGACCTACCTGATTCCGCGATCATAACGCATAAGGAAAAGAGAGACCCATCCGAGGGAACCATGATACCTATAAGGTCGACCACTAGCTCAAGCTATGGTCGACCTCAAATCATAAAAATGTATTATTTTTTACTGTTTGTACCCCTTTGACATCCCATATATGTATATATCTTATGTAATCGACATCTGCATGTATAATATTCTATAAATAGATGGATCACTTAAGAAATCTACACATTCAACCAATTATTCTTACTTCTCTCTAAGTTCTCTCTCTAAAAATCGGATTAATTCAACGTTATATATGTTATTAAAATTCATGTCATATTTATTGCTTGATTATTATGACTTATATAATTTGATCAATCACAATACTTCATGTCAATATTGATGAATGATAATATATAATATTATTGATAAAATCTATTTTATACACATTTTAAATATCAATTGTTAGTCATTTACATTTATGTATTATTTTTAAAGCGTTTTATTTGTTTATTTTATATCTTATAGGTATTTGGAAGCAAAACTAGGAAGAAGAAAAAAAAGAGTACAAAGGGACAAAAATACGACATATTTAAAATTTGACATGTCGCTATGTAAGGATTACACTTATTTTTTGAAAACTTTGTAAGGGTTATGCAGGTTTTTTGTAAGCTACATAAGGGATATGAAAGCCGTTCTTGCACTCTATAAAGCTTACTGTTACACATGAGATTTTGTTTTTTTTTTGTTTTTCAAGATACGTAGATTCAAATAATAAATTTTTGAAAATAAAATATTTTAGTTATTATTTAAATTAGTATATTTTAATCCTATTATATTATTATATTAGACAACTTAATTATTTTTAGTAATTTTTGGTTACTTCATTTTCTATTTTCTCACTATTTTGTTATTTTTGAGTAAATTTTTCAACAAATATCGAAAAGCTTTCAAACTTCAAACCTATTTACGCAAGTTTTTTCTAAAAAGAAAATTAAAAAATTGACAAAAAAATAAAAATAAAAAGAAAAACAAATAAAAAAATGTCAAATAATGCAAAAAAAAAAAAAAGGTAACTAAGATTTAGATGCAGTACCCAATTACCCATAATTTTTTCCGAATTAAATATCATTCGAAAACGACGGTTACCTATACTCATTTAATATTCTTTAAAGCACACATCTCTTCCCTGTTCTCTCTTCTCCCTCCACCCTTCTATTTCTCTTTGCTCTGTGTCTGTTACTTTCGATTCACCTAGGGTTTCTTTTTCTTTACTCCAAATCTAAAGAAGCAGAGCTTCTATGGTACGTTAAAGCTTTCGAAATTTTCAATTCCCATATTAAAAAAAAAACTTGTACTGCTGTTTGCTTTATTTGTTTCGGCTTTATCTTTTTTAATCGTTTTCTCTCTTTAGTATTGGTTTCTTTTTGGTGATTTGTCATGCCTATACAATTTTTCTTTTTACCTGTAAAGTAAGGAGGGGAAATGACGGAGATTAAAGAAATGAATCTCCTGTTTTTGATGTTGGAAGTGGAAAATTTTAGGTTGTTTGATTCAGAATGCTGTTCTAGACTCTGTTTGGTGGAGCTTTTTGTTTCTGAGGATTTGTATGAGGATAAATTTAATACTGGTGTCTTTGTTTCTTGTTTTTCCCTCGGAAAGTAAACAGAGGGATTGGGAAATTGATTATTTTTTTTTGTTTCCGGTCATATTGCATGTTTGTGAAACTCTTTTATTGTTAATCTCCAACTTTTGTAAGTAATAAAATCCCTTTGAGTAATTACTTTCTATATTTTGAGTTAATCTTATGCTTGAGATGGAAAATTGATTCATTTGAATAAACTGACATGTTTCCCTTTTTCGTGTCTTGGTTTTGAATGCAGCAAAAGGGGAAGAAAAAACAATCTGCAGATCATGATACCCATATGAAATTTTTTATTTAGCACTGGATAGATTTTTTTTGTTTGTTTGCTTCTACACTAAAGATATGGTCTGGTGTTAATGGTGACAAAGACGAGTAATACGAGTGAGGCTTAATTTGCTTAGAATGGCTGATCTGATTTTTTAAAGGAATCATCCGATTGTATCTCGTGTAAACAAAGATGTCTTTCCCATGCATTTTATACTGATGGGTTGAAAGGCGTAATTATTAATTTTGAGTTAGCAAATGGCTGTTGCTGGTCTGCATAATGTTTCTGTGCTTGATTCTTCTTTCCTGAGGGATTCTCAAACTCAAGCATCTAACCAGCTAAGTGAGGATGGGAGGGCAAGCACTAGGGCATCCTCACTACTCCAAATGTGGAGAGGGCTTGAAGATGAACACTTGGTGAATCGTACCCAAGAGAGACTCAGGGAAAGATTGATAGAACAGAGGACAAATGAGTTTATTACCGATCTCTCGAGGACAGATAATGCTGAAAGCCAAGGAAGTGAACGTATGGTTGATTTGGAGAATATCAGTTTGGGTGAGAATGAATGCAGTTCACTGTCTGAAGGTCAAACTGATTCACATAATGAGCATGAGGTTTCCACCCACAGTGCATATTCTTCTGATCTTGGTGAAGTAGAAAGGGTGAGGGTGAGGCAGATCTTCCAAGAATGGATAAATAGTGGTGGTGTAGGGGAAGGTACGTTTAATGGATCTCGGGAAAATATCCCTTCAAGGGCAGAAAGGCTTGGTGAAACTGAGCAGGAGAGAGGAAGAATTATTAGGGAGCGGGCACAAATGAATGGTCAAGAACGAGGTACTTATGCCAATGGAAGAGACGAGTCATGTGTTGCATTTGGATCTCAAATTGAAGGGGTTCGTGATGGGTTGGTTGCTAATCGGATCGAGGGTGGAACTGAACATATTCGGAGAGGCATTCGTAAATTATGTGGTAGGCAGGCTCTGCTTGATATGATAAAGAAAGCTGAAAGAGAAAGACAAGTAGAACTTCAAGGATTGTTGGAGCACCGAGCTGTATCGAATTTTGCTCATCATAACCGTATTCAGGTTAGTTGCCATAAAATTCTGAATTTTTTTCCCTATAAAATCAGGTCTCTAGAAATTCATATTGCAGTGTCTCAAAAGACTATAAATTATTTTGGTAAAATTGTTTTTAATATAGATTAGTGTTTATAAACACAACAGATGGCCAAAGCCATAGGGATCTCATTGAAGAATCTTTATGGTGGATTGATCCGTAGCATCAGGACCGATATTGTTGTTATGCCTGATGTTCATGTTATATTAACATTTGCATCTTGCCTTTTTTCCGGGAAATCCTTTCCTAGATTTTTGACAATTTATTGTCACATATTGTTCTATTTTCTTATCTGCAGTCACTACTTCGGGGCCGATTCTTGCAAAATAGAAGATTTGTCGGAAATGAGAGGTCCACCTCCAGGTCCTCCGCAGCTGAAAGTGAATTAGGCTTACTGAGGCAGAGACATACAGTATCTGGTCTGAGGTAATTTTACCCTATGGTTAACTGCATAACATTTGCAAACCCTAATAGATCATTTTCGGCATCTTTCCTTCCTTTTGTGTTTGATGTTTGAGGCATTCTTCCCTGCATAACTTTTAACTTCTCTGGCAAGTATTATCCATGCAATGCGGTCTCCCAAATTTAGTCATGGAGCATGATCTCCTTTTTAACAATTTTTTATTATCTTTTAATTATTAATTTTCTTTTACATCTGACTCTGCTTGTTCTTTGTAAAATAATTAATGATCAAATTAGTGATTTTTTAATGATGCTCTTAATTAATTATTGAAACCATTTCTTAGGGAAGGTTTTTTGTCCGGATTGGATGATAGTGCTTGTGTTCAAGCTAGCAGCAACATTTGGGATATGTCTAACAGTGACGTTAACAGTAATAGAAACGAACAAACTCAATCTATTAACTTGCATGAGATCCTAAATGATACTCCTGAGTGCACGGGCATTAATTATGTGGCAAGTCATTCCCAAGATGGTGACAGCAATGGAATACCAGGTGTTAGGGATGATTTAGTGGGCAATGTTACTGAAGATACTGATTCACAAGTGTCTAATGCTCATCTACCGCAGCAGGAACCATTCCAAGGTAATGCTATGAGAGACTGTGAATCGTTGAATGGTCATAGATATGTTGAGAGAGATGGTGCTGAGCTAAACATGGGTGATGGCTCAGAAGGAGATGCAACTGATCAATGGGCCCAAGAAGCTTTACAAATTGATGCAGGTGAAGGTGACGAGCAATCTGAGCAAAGTGTGGGGGAAAATGTTTCCCACAATCTATCTTACCTTGCGGATAACTTGGAAGGCAATGCACTTGGTAATGTAAACTTGCATGAGTCTGCATCTCAGGTACAAGGGCTGGATCAGTTTCCTGAACATCAGGAGCAAGGATGGGAGCAAACTGTCAGTGAAAGTGCTGAGTTGAGAGTTAGTTATGGGGACGTTAATCAGCCGGAGACTACCGATCGGTCTCTGGGAAATGAAGATAGAGAAAACAGTCATTTTGAAGGAACCTATGCAGAGCTGCATGTGGAAGGCAGTTTCCAAGATGCTTTACATAGCTTGTTAGAAGGGCCATCCGATCCAGCTTTTCCAGAGAGGCAGGTTCCTGCGTATAATTTCCCTGATGATGAAAATATTTCAAGTGTTGAACTTAGGGAACTGCTAAGCAGGTATGTAATCATCTTTGTGAGGATCATGCAATTGTCCCACCTTTCAATTTTTTTATTTATTTTCTTTAAGATCCTAAAATGGATACTATTCACGATGCAGGAGAAGAGTCTCTAACCTTCTTCACAGTGGCTTTCGTGAGAGTCTGGACCAATTATTAAGGTCATATGTGGAAAGGCAAGAGCATGCTGTTATAGAATCTGAGTTGCATGACACATCACCTTCTCCTGCATCTGTTGATCAGTATATGGAGCAGACAATTGGAGGTCCGAATGAGGGTCGATGGGATACTGTCAGAAGTCCTTTTGTTGCTCTACCATTGCAGCAAATACCTTCTTCCCCTCCACATTGGGACCAGGAGTCACATCATGATAATTGGGCACGGCATGTCATGCCTCCGCGACTGGGAATCGTGGGTTCACTTGTTCTCTATGCTATCTTGGATTTGATTTGATTTGATTTTATGACATGTTCCATTTGCATAAAGTTGGTCATGTTAAATTTTTTGTAGTTATTGTCTTTCATACTGAGATACAATCCTCAATTATATGTTACTTAAGGAAAGTAATCTTTCCTTCCATAAGAAAAAAGGAGAGTAAGTAATCTTTCCATTTTGTTTTCCAAATTGCTACATATGTTCTCTATTGTGTGTTCATGTTTGAATTGAGCCGTGGTGTTGGTTAGGGGCAGGACTGTGAAATTATTAATGATCTGAGGATCGACATGGCTAGGCTACTCCATAGGATGAATAACTTTCAAAGGATGCTGGAGGCCTGCATGGATATGCAACTTGAGTTGCAACGCTCAATTAGACAAGAAGTTTCAGCTGCCTTGAATAGGTCAGCTAGTTCCCAAGGTTCGTTTATTGAAGATATTGATGCAGTTGAGGGCTTTTTATCACTTTTATTTCTATATATATTATTATTATCATATTAATTCACCCCACGATCCTATTGTTTCATTGCTTTTTGAGAATGTTCTACTTGTTTCTTTTTTCATTTGCTTCACTTATCTTTGAAAATCTTAGGGATTAGCTTACTGCAATCACTTTTAAGTCTTAAAGTGATTCTAGGATTGTTTACTTCCTAAAAACAAAAAAAACATGGTGGAGATGGAGTAAGGGAACAAATTTGGGAGTCATTCCCATTGATTGTTTTCATACACTTCCTTGATTTTGATTCTCTTAACAAAATTCATTTGATGCAAATACAAAATTATCTTTAATTTTAATAGTTTCTTTTATTTATTTAAGTAAATTAATTTTTTTTTTCAATTCCTTTCAGTTTTTTAGTAAACACAAAGAAGTGAATGAGTCATACTCCCTTTGCAGTCTGATTTGTGTTCATTCCCGTTATAGATTAGTAAACGCACTCTAAGCTTCTCAATAGATTGTGTGTTTGGCCACCTGGCTGCAGGATTTTGTGAGGCAGGTTCTTCTGGGGATATTTCCAAGTGGGATCATGTCAGGAAAGGAATTTGTTGTATATGCTGTGATAGCTCTATTGACTCATTACTGTACAGGTAAATTTTTTTCTCTTATATACAAACTCTTCAAGCCTATATAGGTTGAAAAATTGTTCTTTTTTTCTCTTTATTTTTTTTCCAGATGTGGACACATGTGCACTTGTTCAAACTGTGCTGACAAGTTGGTCAAGAGTAGTGATATGTGTCCAATGTGTCGAGCACCAGTGGTTGAGGTGATCCGTGCTTACTCTATATTATAATAAGAATAATTACAAAAGATAAAAGCAAAACCGAAGGGGAAAAGGTGTACTAACAACATATAATCTATACGTTGAACCATTGATTCTTTATTTTTTTACACTATTCTTTCAATCAAGCATTTTGTTGCTATATTCCTTGTAGTTTGAGTGTATGATTGAAGAAACTGAATATTTGACTGATTTGTCTGACTTATACATGCATGTATTTTGTTATTGTTAGAAGGCAATTTATGCTTTTACCGATTTATACCGATTTATACCTAATACAAGCCAACACAATCTATGATGCTGGACAGCCCTTTGTTGCTAATATAGTTGACACAACATTTGCTATTTTGCAATTTTGCAGCTTTTGATTTTTATTTTCTTTTGCGAAGCCTATGGCTGGTCTTGGGGTCTGATAGATAAGTCCTCTCACACTTGGGTTTGAACTAAATTCCGTACCTGTTTGATCCAAGATAAAGTATGGTAGAATCAGGAACACTAGTAGATTTTCCAAAAGTACACTTTTGTCTACTAGGTTAGAATTGGTACAATAGAGTTCGTTAAGTTTGTGGTGTTATTTTCATCTTTTATGGCATGGTGTAAATGAGAAAAGGTTGGTTCCATAAGTACTGCAAAATAGGTGCCTTCTTTCTGGAATTATTGGATAGTTAGGCGGATTAGGTCTCATAATTTAAATAAAATAGTTAAATTTATTTAATTAACATGTCATTGAATTTTGAGATTAATTATAGAAGACATTATTAAAGCACATGTTTAATTAATCAACTTAGTAAATTCAAGCTACAATATTTAAAAAATTTGAAAAAAAAATTCATATGTAATAAAAAGCTTCCTATTAAAAAGTGTCGAGATTTGAGGATATTATGGTTTTATTTAGCTAAATTGTTTATTTTTATGAATAATGGGACTAAATTGGCTCCTATCCTGGTGACCTGGTGTAAAAATGATTCTCGTCGTTTGAGTCAATAGTATACCTCTATGGCTAAGCTGGGAAAGCTAGATCACCATACAATGGTTAATTTTGGATTTGGTTTTTCCTCATGCATGTTGTTGTGCTATGCTAAGAACGGAGACGTGCTATACAACCGGTTGGGAAGACAAATTCATTTGGTTGGATTTTCAAAGGTGAATAATTTTGTCTGTGTTGTTTTTAGCTGCAAATATGGTTTAACTACATGTTGCTCTTTGGACATATGAAAGGTATAGGATTTAAGTTCCAATAATTATTTAAAAAAAAAAACACACAATGATGGTCCTTATGCCATTGTTTTGAACTTTTTGGTATTTAAAAAAGAATCAATTGAAGTCAAGAAATATTGGAAGGATATTTAATGATATAATAATTAGGGTTTGTTTTTTTGATGGGTATTTTGTTTTTCTTTTCTTCCTTTCTTTTAGACCTATGAACTTCGTATTTTCAAGAAAAGAGAGAGGACATAATTGTTTATTTGTATGATGAGAAAAAAATTAGATTGCTTGTATCTGTGCTTGTATTAGTATTGTAAATAAAACTAGAATGAAATGATGAATCATGAATGTTATACTTTTACAAATACATGTTACAGTACTCAATTGAGGTAGAAAAGTAATTCTATGATAAACAAGTTAAAATGAAGTCTGTTGGTTATCTTTAGGGCAAAGGAAGAATATTTCATCATACAAGGTGGTTTATTAGGAACAAAATTATAATTTATATCTAAAAAAAAATTAGTGACAATTTTATTTTATCAATAAAGATATTGGAGGGAAGATTTAACTCAAAAAAAAAAAAAAAAAAAACTGGTGCCATAACTTTAGTGATTTCAGAAACAAGTTATTTCATTGCTAAAGAATGTTAACAGCTAACTAAATTTTATTACTATTTAACCTTATTTTAGTGATAAAGATTTTCTTCAACTCTATAACGTTTTATCGACAAAATATTTTATTTAGAGATAAAGAGAATCATTCCAAAAAGATATAAATAAACTTCGATTTAGTGACATTAATTTCACCTATTTTTTCTTTTTTTGAAGAATGAAAATATAATTTTTAGAGAGAAAAATATCAATAATCATTATCGAAGATCTAGAGTATCAAACAAAATTTCATCTCACTTTTTGAGATTGCTTTCTTTTAATTAATGACTTTTATTATTAAATTTTAAGTAGTAGAGATTTTAGTAAAACTTTAGTTATAAGATAAATTTATATAACCTAAAGTCTCCAAATATAATTTAGCAAAGAATTTAATTTATCCTAAAAAATATAAATGCAATTACACATGGGTAAGACAACAAAATCTAAAAAGTCATATTACTATTAAATAAAACATGAAAAAGAACATTGTTAATAATAGTAATTCTGGAAAGTCAATCAAATAAAACATGAAAAAGAGCAATGTAATTTTTTTAATAAATTTATATATTTTAATATTCATAATACAAATATGAAATAAAATTACTAAATCTAGCGAAGAACTAATAATTTTTTACTTATCATCAATAAAATGTTTTTTTCCCTAAAAGACAATTAAAATAAAAAGAATCACACATTACTAATTTAAAATATAATGAATCTCTAATCAATTATCATATCTTCATAATAATTTAAAATATAATGCATCATAATAATTTAAAATAGTATCACCATCATCTTCCGTATATATCACCCCTTGCGGAATGATTGTTGTCATTTATCATCTCAATATTCACCACTGCATCTGGCCCAATATTACTTCTAATAGAATATTGTGCTTTCATGTCTTCTAGTTTTATTGAGCTCTGAAAACAATTAAGACTTATTTTCTTTGTAACCATCATCTTCCTCTTTTTTTTTTTATCAGTATCTAAGGTATCCCACAAGTTTCAATGTTGCACTTTTTGTACAACTTTACTATTTGATCCTAACTTGTCGTCATCAAGATGGAAAACTTGTCTCGCTTGAGTAAGTATAAAAAAATCATTCTTGTAACATTTATACATTAGGTTAAAAATAACTCTTCATTTGACGAATAATTATGATATAATTAGAATTGATGTGACAAATAATTATTGATTAAAATTATAATTTTTTTTAATATATAATTAATTTTCATATTAATTATAATAATATCATAATTTATAATAATTTTTTTTAAATTTATGTTAGTGCTTATGAAATGATCATCACTTCACTCTTTTTTAAGGATCAACTCGGTGGTCTAATAAGTAGTTTGACTCTAGCTACTAATTGAGATAGTTCACCATTATAAATTCGTTTTCCTCAGCCTTGTGATATCATGTTACAACTACTCCACTATTTTGAGTAATAAGATGTACTAACAAATCAAGGAGTGAATTGTTATTTGAATATAAAAAATGTAATTAAATAACTAGATATTAACTCTATTATTCGTCCCTTTAAATTAATGGTGGTAAAATAATCGTAATAACATATCGTAATTCAATATACATTCATGTAAAAACAAATAATGTAAAGACGCAACAATAATTAAGAGATCTAAAATTAAAGATAAACTATAAGAGATAACTACAAACATAAATCAATATTAACTAATATTATTAAAATTTATGAAAATTAAGGGATCTATGACTAGTCAAACAAAATTCAAAATAGACAGCTTCAAACAATGTCAAAAAATGCTCAAGTCCTAATCCCAAAAAATAAGAAAAAATATTAACAAATTAACCAAAATTCTAACTTTCAAATATTGAGATAAGTGAAACACAATTACTCAAACAAGAAATTTGGACAATGAAAAATTATAAACCAAATGATCAAAAGAGACGAAACATAATCGAATGTACCAAAAGATTAATCATCGATTTTTGATGATAAAGAAAGATGAGTGGAAGTTCATACGAAGGAGACAAAATAACAACAAAACATATTTGTTTTGATCAAAGAAAGAACCATCAAATTACAAAAGTTATTGCATCTAAAAATCAGCCGGTTGTGCGGTAGACAACTCCATTAGGTCTACCTTCTCAAATACCACAAGCTCGCAAACACCCTGAAATACTAAGCGTTGGGACAATATCAATAAGTGAGCTTAGAAGAAGCATAACAGCGTACAAAGTGGATACAAGGCCCAACCAAAGACCCAACTAAAGGCATGAAGTGGATACACGGCCCAGCCAAAACCGAGTAACGGCAACCCAAGAACCCAAAGACTGTTCTTCATCTTCTTTGTCAAGAAGTCCAAAACACTAGCCAAATAAAGAACCACATCAACAAACCGAGAGCTGGAACAACACCATAGCATCCGAAGACCACACTCATGGTTACCAGAATCTTTTCCCATGAAGCAATTTGCAACCTCCAACCTCTAATAGACAAGGCACTCACTGCATCTTAGTGATCTCCGTCTCTCTCTCTCTCTCTCTCTACAATGGTGATCTTTATCACTTCTTTCTCTGTAGTATATTTGCTAAGGAATTATCGATTAGCCTAAAACCTAACCCGAGTGATCAGAGGGTTAAGAATTCGAGATACAACATACAGCGAACTGAATAAACAAACACAGATGAGCTTATTAGTCAATATCAAGCATACCAAGTGGCTAAGGTTGAAGGCAAAATCGTCGAAATCAACTGTCTTAAAGATTGACACAGGCATTGGTGCTTCGATTTTCGATCCTTTCAAGTCTTCGTCGTTTTTGTTGGAAAAAATAATGGTAGTAAGTAAACAAATTTCATAAACTTTTAAATTAAAATAGAACAAAAATAATACAAAAGATTTTAGCGTGAAAAACTTTTCAAAATGAAAATAACAACGAGATCCGTAAATCACTTAAAATTTTCATTATAATAAGATGAGATTACACATTTCACCTTTAAGTGGATCTCTCACAAAAATACAATAGATATGTATCTTTAATTTGTGAGTAAAATTTTACAAATTGATTCTAAATTTTTCCTTTCAGAAAACTCTTTCTGTTTTCTTTCTCTGAACTTTTTTTCTTCTCTTCTTCGACGCCGTCATTGTTAACTACATTTATTTATCTAGCACCATCTTTATTGAATATCTTTATTTGTAATCTTTTTTTTTCTTGTTGTTAGCCCACATAGTTGTACCAACAAATCTCTCCCTCTATCTTATGTGGGACATGGCTCTTCCACACCTGTAATCTTTCTATAGATAGCAAGTTTTTCTCTAGTCATGGTCTTTGTCATCATATCTGCCTCGTTATTATTGGTGTGAATCTTCTCAACTTGCAGTAGTTTATGTTCCAATACATCACGAATCCAATGATACCTTACGTCGATGTGTTTGGATCTTGAGTAGAAGGTTGAGTTCTTGCTAAGGTGAATTGCACTCTAACTATCGCAATAAATAATATAATTTTCTTGGTTCTGATGCAATTCTTGTAGGAACTTTTTCATCCACAGGATCTCCTTACAACCTTCAGTGATTGCAATGTACTCTGATTCTGTGGTACTTAAGGCAATACACTTTTGTAATCATGATTTTCATGAAACAACTCCCCCTTCAAATGTTATTAGGTACTCGAATATAGACTTTCTTGTATCCATGTCTCCTGCCATATATGAATCTGTATATCCTTCTAATACAAGTTTATTATTACCAAAGCATAAACAATGATCGGAGGTTCCTCTGAGATACTTGAGTATCCATTTGACAGCTACCCAATGTTCTTTTCCAGAATTTGATAGGAATGGACTCACAACGCCAACAACATGTGCAATGTTTGATCTGGTGCATACCATAACATACATTAGACTACCAATCGTTGATGCATAAGGCACCTTGCTTATCTCCGATTTCTCCTCTTCACTTGAGGGACATTGACTCACATTAAGTTTGAAATGGCTTACAAGTGGACAACCAACAGGTTTAACTTTGTTTATGTTGAATCTTTCAAGAACTTTTTCAACATACTGTTTTTGGGAAAGCCAGATCTTTTGCCTGTTGTAGGTAATCGTCATGCCAAGAATATGCTTGATGGGTCCTAAGTGCTTTATTGCAAAGGACTTGCTTAACTTTTTCTTCAACTTGTTAATCTTGTCAATATTTTGACCTATAATTAACATGTCATCGACATAAAGCAAAAGAATAATAAAATCACCATAAGATAATTTCTTGATGAAGACGTAGTGATCATTCTTCGTTCTATTGTATTCATTTTTCTTCATGAATGAGTCAAACTTTTTATACCACTGCCTTGGTGCTTGCTTCAGATCGTACAAGCTCTTCTTTAGTCTGTATACCAATTTATCTTTGCTTTTGACTTAGAAACCTTCGGGTTGCTCCATATAGATTTCTTCATGAAGATCACCATGTAAGAATGTAGTCTTTACGTCAAGTTGTTCAACCTCCAAATTAAGGTTAGCTGCCAAACTAAGAACAACTCAGATTGAAGACATTTTAACTACTAGTGAGAATATTTCATCGAAGTCAACGCCCTTCTTCTACTTGAATCCTTTCACAACCAATCTTGCTTTGTAACATGGTTGCGAGCTGCCTTCTTCACTTTTGATTATGTACACCCATTTGTTCTTGAGAGCTTTTCTTCTCTGTGGTAGTTTCATCAGGTCAAATGTGTGATTCTTATGCAGAGATTTCATTTCTTCCTGCATGGCTTTTAACCACTTAGTCTTATACTTATCAGTGATAGCTTCGTCATAACTCTCTAGTTCTCCCCCTTCAGTGAGCATCACATGCTCATTAGGAGAATATCTACGACTTAGTTATCGTACTCGGGTGGATCTCTTTGTCTGTACTTCTCGTTAGATATGTTCAAAAATTTGTTCTAGTTCTGAACTGCCAGTTGGTTGATTGACATCATCAGTATCTGGTATAACTCCCCTGTCATCATGATTTGTTGGTGGAGGGACTAGCTCCAGATTAACTGGAATTTCACCTGACTGTGGTTTCTCAGATTTCTCAAAATCCTTGATTGTTTAGTCTTCAAGAAATACCACGTCTCTACTTCTGACAATCCTTTTGCTAATAGGATCCCAAAGTCTGTAGCCGAATTCATCATGGGCATATCCCATAAAGATACACTACTTCGCTTTTCCATCCAACTTGGACCGCTCATCTTTTGGGATGTGAACAAATGCCTTACAGCCGAATACTTTCAAGTGTTTGTAAGAAACGTTTTTCCCTGTCCAAACTCTTTCCGGTATGTCGTAGTTCAGTGGAATTGATAGAGAAAGGTTGATTAAATCGACTGCTGTCCTCATTGCCTCCCCCCAATAAGAGTTCGACAGTTTTGCATTTGAGAGCATACATCTAACTTTTTCACATATGGTTCTGTTTATCCTCTCTATGACACCGTTGTGTTGAGGTGTCTTTGGTACTGATTTTTCCAGCTTGATGCCGAAACTTCTACAACCTCTAATGGTCCACGATACTCACCACCATTATCTTCACGTACATACTTCAAACGTCTGCCAGTTTCTCTCTCTAATTTTACATGAAACTGCTTGAAAACTTCCTATACTTGATCTTTAGTTTTCAAAGAAAAAGTACATACTTTTCTAGAATGGTCATCAATAAAGGTCACAAAATAGTGAGCACCTTCTAGTGACTTACAACTCATTGTACAAACATATGTGTGTATTAAATCTAGAATATTTCCTTTCTATATGGTGCGAGACTACGAAATGCAACTTTATGTTGTTTTCCCATAATACAGTCAACACAAATTTGCAAGGGTGTAACTTTCATTCCTAGCAAGAGCTCATTCTTGGAAAGAATTCTGAGACCTTTTTCACTCATGTGGCCGAGTCGCTTATGCCATAGCTCGGTAGGAACTTCTTTCCTAGTGGTATTTACTTCTCCTCTACACAACATGGCTTCTATGATGTAGAGTGATGTATCTTTCTTGCCTTTAGCTACTACCAAATTGCCTTTGGTGAGCTCCCACTTTCCTTCACCAAAATAATTATTGTATCCATCATCATCAAGCATACTGGTAGAGATCAAATTGAGGCGGATATTAGGAACATGCCTTACATCTTTCAGAAGTAATCTGCATCCAAGATTAGTCTCTAGATAAATATTGTCAATGCTGAAAATTTTCGATGCATCATCATTTCCCATCCTCACACATCCAAAATCACCTTGAGTGTAGGTTGAGAAGAATTCCCGTTGTGAGGTGAAATGATAAGAGGTGCCTGAGTCAACTATCTAGGTAGTGTCTTGACATGCAAGATTGACATAATCAGCATTGTTGTCTCTTTTGGAGAACATAAAAACGTGCAAGTATACACGGTCACAAGTAATAAGATTTGTAAGTAAAGATCGTTCCCACGGAGATTTGTTACTATAGTTTGTTGAGTACTAAAATTATTTCTTTCTGATTTTATTCAAAATAATCGTTGATTAAAAAAAAAGTAAAATAAGAAAATAAAAGAAATCTAGGATTGCAATTTTTCACCAAACTAATCCACTCAAATCATGTTATTTTCTTTTGATTTATATTTTTTAGTACATTTAATTTGTCAACCGAAAACTTCTATTTTTATTCATACATCTCTTCCGAGCTCCGTATAAACACACCTCGTTAAATTAATTCACTATATCTCTATGAGAATTAAATTTAATAAGATTCATTAAGTTCTAAGTTTTCAAATGGCCACACATACAATTAGGGTATATTCTTATCCTTCATCATACATGTCATTCTATTTACGAGCAATATACACACAAATGCCTAGTTGAGTTAGGCATGGTGGAATCTCTTGTGAAAGATCTTCAGGCGGGGCAAGAGTAGGGGACCTATGTTCAAGGTGGGGTAGCTCGTTATCAACATATTCTTCTACAACTTGTCTAGGATAATCATCAAAAATATCTGAAGATTGAATAGTGAAGTTCAAAGGTGGATTAGGAGTATCTATAGAAGGAACATGAGACTCATTTGGAAAGATTTCTAAAACATGACAGGGTCTGCACGGCGTCAGACGGGTGGGTCCCACGCTGCACGCCGACCTGCGCGACAGGTGGGCCCCACTCGGGCACCGAGCCACGTGATAAAGAATTCCCTGCATCCATTCGCTTTGGTTGGATGTGATCAACACGCGCCAATCCTAATCGTTTATGCTTTGATCGGACGGACCACGTTGTACGCGTGGATGATGACGCGTGGATTCTTCTCTCCTGCACGAATATTAAACTTTATTTAATTGTATTTTAACCCACAAATTTAATTCAAATTACATTTTAAACTTTCTTTAATTACAATTAAGCCCTTTGCTAATATTAAATTAAATTTTTCAACTTTTAATAATTACAATTAAGTCCAAATTTAATTTAAATTATATTTTTAACTTTTATAAATTGTAATTAAGAACTTTATTATTTGAAATTATATTTGTGGACATAAATTTGAAATTAAGAACGTTTTCGATACAATTTATTTAATTTCTTAAAATATATAAAAACCAGTAAATACTAATTTATTAAACTAAAATTAACTAAAAATAGAAAGAACATAGCAATTATGATTAATAAAATAGGTAAAAATAACTATATAAAATACAGTTATCAAGCATCTCAAACAATGACAACTTCTTTAGTGACAGTTGTGGTGTCATTTGTTCGGGTTTCTATTTCCTAATTTCTGGATTATTTTGCCTTTAACCTTCTACATTCTCGAATGAAGTGTCCAAACTTGCCACAGTGATTACACTTCTTGTCATACCTTGATCTAGACTTCAACCGTACTCTTTACTGACTTTGGTTACAAAGATTTCTACTTTTACTTCTTCCATGCCATTCTTGCTTGCCTTGTTTCTGCATGACAAGTGCTTCAGTGTTAGGAGTATATCCTTCATCTTTTCGTCGAGACTCTTCATTTAGCATTCTGTATTTTACCATATCCATGGTAAGCTTGCCATTAGGAGCTAAGTTGTTAACTGACACAACTAGAGTATCCCAACTTTTTGGTAGAGAACTCAACATCAACAATGCTTGTAGCTCGTCATCTACAGTCATCTTTATAGAGTTGAGTTGATCTACAATACCTTGAAGCTCGTTCATATGTTCTAATACGTTGCTTCTGTCCTTATACTTCAAATTGACTAATCGTCGCATCAGATAGCTTTATTCTGTGCGGTTGTCCTCACATACATTTTTTCCAACTTTTGCCAAAGAACATAAGCATCATGTTCATTAGCAAAATTTTGAACAATGCTCTTGTCAATCCACTGTCTGGTTACTTCTTTGTCCTTCAGTATTATAATTGGCTTTCATAGGTTTTTAATGTATAAAAGATCATCCATCTTCGACTTCTAAATTACATAATTAAATGCAGTCAACTTTATCATATTACTTATGCTCTCCTCCATTTGAATCATCAGTCAACAGGTTTCGCCAAACTTGGTACTTTTTCAATGATAAATAGTACTTATGAATAGTACCTCTCGACATAATAGTGCAGTATGTGTGAAAAGTTCTTGGTGAACAATACCCTCGTTCAAAACAACCTAGGCTTTGATAACACTTTGTTGGGAAAAATGGATGGTTATAAAGAAAAAAATACACAAACCTAGGATAATTTCCCAAACCAAAATAGAACAAGAACAAAAATAACACCAAAGATTTTAGCATGAAAAACCTTTCAAAATGAAAGTAACAACTACAAGACCCGTAAGTCATTTAAAACTTCCACTATAATAAGATGAGATTACATACTTCACCTTTAAGTAGATCTGTCACAAAAATACAATAGATATGTATCTTCAATTTGTGAGTAAAATTTCACAAATTGGCTCTCAATTTTTCCTCTTAGAAAATTCTCTCTGTTTTCTTTCTCTCAATCTTTTTTTCTTCTCTTCTTCGGCGCCATCATTGTTAACTACTTTTATTTATCCCGCGTCATCTTTGTTGAATACCTTTATTTGTAATCCTATTTTTTTTCTTGCTGTTGGTCCACATAGTTGGACCAAAAGTTTTATACTTCACAGAAACCATTGAGCTCTATCTCTGATCTCAAAGACCTTGCTTACTCTAGAATCAAAGATATCAAACATCACATTGAGAGCTCTCGCTTTGAGATCCTCAAGTACCTTGGCTCTTCTTAGATTTTCACAAGAGATTTAAGATCCAGAGTCAAGCATGCCAACAAATGTCTGATGAAATAGAGAAAGAATACAAGAAATCTACCAACGAACAAGAAAATTCACTAGAAATAACAAAAATGGATAATCCAAAGAACAGGTTGCACACTCTGAGATCAAAATAAAAAAACCACAAGAAGATCCTAAGAAGTAATCAAACTCGCCTCTGACAAAGCTTCAATGAGAAGAGAACAACTAAAGCCGAGAAACATACAAAGAATAGTGAACAAAAATCAATCACAAATAAAAATCGCACAAACCTTGATTTGTTCTTTATCGGAGAAGGAGATGATCACAGAAAACAAAGCAAAAATTATTTATCAAGATTCGTCCATGAAGCTTAGGCTTTGATAACAACTGATGTAGTAGGATCTGTCCTATCAATTGATTTAAGAGTTTCAATCCTATTGCTCATAGTTAAATTAACATACTCCATGTTAAATAAGATTGTTTTTTATCATTAACTACGAGTTTTGAGTCTTGATCATAACTCAACAATTCAATAAATCCATGATCATGATTTAACAGTTTAATAAAAACTAACGGTTTTATTTTTAAATAAAAATCCTAAAATATATTATACCATGTAAAAGTACTAACTCTTTATAAACACATCACATTAGTTTTCTAATATGAGATATGTATAAACATTTTACATAATATACATGTATTTATAGAATTTGACGTTCTCGTAAGAACGCAAATCCATATGACTTAATAACATTTTTGATACCATACTAACAAACCAAATAATGAAATATGATGTTTGTTATTGATTGAATTTTTATTTATACATACGTTACATAACTTCATATATAGATTTAAAAAAACTAAAATGCTAAAAAAAAGTATCTAGTTAATATATACAAGTAAGAAGATAAAAAATATAACTACATAAATAATTAGATATTAACTACAATAAGATAATCATCACCATTTTTATAAGAAATCGATCTCCCTTCGAGATACATCCCGAGTAAGAGTAGGAATAATTTGGTGTCCATGCCAATGAATACAATTCATTACTTACTTTATGTGACTCATGTTGCACAAGCTTCACCTCCAATGTTGGAAGTATAAAGATCGCAAGAAGTTCCTTTACAGAGAAGTGTTTAACAATATTAACTTGTAATAAACTCACTTTGTTTGTAAGCCACTTAGGGAACTCCTTTTGTTGTCTGAGACATAAATCATAACATCTTTTCTTATCCAATTATTCAGTGTGTTTTTTGTTCATTCCAATATAAGAAAATAAAATAAAAATAAATAAAAGCTTAGAATATAAAAGTCATTTGAGAGAACATTATATAAATTGAAAATATTACTTCATACAAGGTTACAATTACTTACTTCTATTTGGCTTTGTCCTCCGTCATAATTTCTATCCTCTTTAATGACATCATAATTTTTATCATCTTTTAGGTGATGTTTGGTTGAAGGGAATAAATTGTGTGTTTGATTGGGCTGAATGGAGAAGACAGAATGAAATCGATTACTAAAGGAGAAGAAATTGTTTAGGAATCATGATTTTATTCTCATCTCATTTTTTTTCAATTTTACCCTCACTCCAAATATAACTCTAAACTCAAATCCCAAATCCCCAAACCCCCAAACCTAAAACCCTAAATCCCAAAATCCTAAAACCTAAACCCTAAATCCAAATCCTAAAACCATAAACCCTAAACCCTAAAACCATAAACCCTAAATCCCAAATCCCAAATTCCAAATCCCTAAACCCTAAAACGTAAATCCCAAAACCCTAAAACGTAAATCCCAAAACCCAAAACCCAAAAACGTAAATCCCAAAACCCAAAACCAAAACCCAAAACCCAAAACCCAAAATCCTAAACCCCAAAATTATAAACCCTAAAACCTAAACCTTTAAACCCTAAACCCTAAACCCCAAATTCCAAAACCTTAAACCCTAAAACCCTAAATCCCAAATTCCAAAACCTTAAACCCTAAAACCCTAAACCCTAAATCCCAAATTTTAAATCCTAAAACCCTAAATTCTAAATCTAAAATCTCAAATTCTAAAACCCTAAACCCTTTTTAGAAAAATAATAATTTTAACCCTAAACCTTAACCCATAAATATAGCCCTAAACCCTAAATCCCAAATCCCAAATCACAAAACCTTAAACCATATTTAGAAAAATAATAATTTTAATAATATATTTTCTTTTTAATTAAGTAATAATTATTTAAAAAATAATAATTTCAATAATGTATTTTGTGTGACAAAAAAATATAATTAAATGAAATTATTTGAACTTTATTGAATGTAGGGGTATTAAGGTAATTTATGGTTTTTTTCATTCCATTTCAATGGCAAACCAAAAGCTATAATCTTAATTCCGAGCTTGATTTTCAATGGTCAAATCAAACAATATTATTTTCTTTCCATTCTCATTCCGATTCTGATTCTGATTCCATTCTACGAACCAAACATCACCTTTAATGAAATGGGTTTCGATTCCATCAAGATACATTGAGCATTCTCCCACCGATAATTTCGAAATTGTTACAAAAAATATAATTTAACTTTTATTTATTATTTTAGTAATATTAATTTATAATTGTTACAAAAATATTATTTATCTTTTTATTATTATTTTCATATCATTAAACTTTATAAAATATTGCAAATATATAAATTAATTAACTAGTTTTAATGGCAAGTTATACGCACATTGATAATATTTTTATAACATTTATAAAATTTAATTGTATGAAAATAATAAAAAAAATTGATGGTATTTTTATAATATTTATAAAGTTTAATTGTATGAAAATAACAAATTAAAATTTGATACTATTTTTGTAACAATTCCAAAAATTTAGTGATAAAAATATCTATTTACTCTTTACAATATATGCTTTTGTAATTGATCCTTTAGATGTGTTCTATTCCTTACGTAATTTTTTAAGTGTTATCATATATCTATTTAAAAAAACAAAACAAAACAAAAATTATATGCACACTATTATGAAAAAAAAGAGAACTTAATTTGAGAGAAAATTAGAAAAAATAATAATGATCAAGGTTTAGAATGTCAGTGTTGGTTTAAATGTTGAGACTTTAATTTTACAAAATATTAAAAATATTATCGTTATTGACAAAAATTTTGAAATTTTTTAAAAAATTATGAAAACTCTATGAAAATCAAAGAATTTTTTTATAAAACTTTATAAAATATCAAAATATTTAATTACTTATATTTTTAAATTAATTTTTTATTTAATACATATATTTATAAAATCTGAAGCATTTATTGAGACTGTTGTTATTATTATTATTATTATTAATATTATTAATGGATAAATCTGGATGATATATAATAGAATTTAAATTATAAAAAAAAATTAATGAATTAAATGTAAAAATAAGATATAAATAAAAATATATATGAAAAAATATAAATTATTGTCCTAAATAAGTAATATTTTGAATGAAGATAAAAAAAATATAAATTGATAAATTTAAAAATAAATTATTTATAAAATAATAATATTAATATAGAACAATATTTTATCGATATTTATTGATATTTTTACAAAAAAAAAATAATATTTTTTGGATAATAATATTTTATCAATAATACCACAATATTTTAGATATTTTAGTAAAAAAAATATGAATATTACGATTTTAGTATCAAAATATATAATAAAATGATAATATTATAATAATATAGATGATATTGTACGTATTTGAATCCTTGGTCACGACATACGTTTTAATCGGATACATCGACCGACAACTAACTGGTCCAAAAAAGTCTGGCCTCATAATGGTACAACCAGATGCCCCATTATATCTAAAAGGCAGGGGAAATATTCTTTCAAGCAACTATAAAAATGAGGTTACAGATATATAGCTTATTTTTCTTTATATATAAAATTTTATTTTTAATTATTTAAAACAAAAAATATATTTTTTTTTAAACATAAATGAACATATATTTTTTAATGTTATAAAAAAATAAATAAATATTTTTTAACGAAGAAATGAATATATATTATTTTTATCTATGATTAAAAATAAAATCAGTTAATAATTTAATCATGCATGAAAATCATTCATTTCTCTAATTTCTCAAGTTTTTTACATGCAATGTCATAGCACATATATGTTGAAGAAGCTTGACAACTCAGTAAGTGCAGTATATACATCTTTTTTTCAAATACGGGCGAATATCTATTGGAAGAATTCTCTGTAATAGAACATGATTTACTCTTCAATTATGATATATTTCCATCTTTTTATATATACATTTCTAGATATATTAGTAACATGCATATCCAATGGGAAATTTGACAGATTTTAAAAACTTCAAAAGTTTCTCTCTCTCATTTAAAGTTAAAGTATAGCACCCATGCATGAGGTCTGTACACTTTGTCTTCATATTTAAGGTGAAAATATTTTCATATTCCTAAATCTGCCAAATGAAGTCTAAGTTTTTTCCGTATCTGTTTTTTTTTTCTTTTGTTCTTTTTTTTCTATGGAGTTTTTAATAATGTTTCCAACACTCTCAGATATATTTTTCTCCACATGAATTACATTACATCAATATTATGTCATAACTGAAGCTTTGGCAAATATTTTAATTCAAAGAATATGCTCTTTCTTCTTCGATTCAACTCTTCATGCGCTCATTTTCTCTTTCTATCTGCATTAGTTGGATGCATATACTATTTTAATTCATTGTAATTTGTAATTCTTGTAATTTTTGTGTTGGATATTAGATGTGAAAAATGAGTCTCTATGTTTTACTTATTGTATTATGATCCTCTATATAATGTCAATTATATTACACATACTTACAAAGATTTTACCATTCATATGTTTGCATGATTTACACACCATTTTGGTGGTTGGAGCATTTAGTTGTGTTTAGGTTGTCTTTGCATTGTATTTGTAGAAAAATTATTCAACAATTTTCAAACAAAAAGTGACTATTTTTGTATCTCATCAAGTGCTCGCCAAAGTCCCTCATCGAGGGCTTTTCAAGGTGGTTGCACTACTAAAATATATACATATAGTCTTGGACATTTAGCCACGGTTATTAGAAAAATGGAAGTTATAGGGTTTTGGTCTCAATTTTTCTAAAACCGAGGCCATATATAGACATACCCTATAATCTCGGTTTTTACAAAACTGAGACCATAGACATACCCTATAACCTCGGTTTTTACAAAATCGAAGCCATAGACATACCCTATAATCTCAGTTTTTACAAAACCGAGGCCATAGATATACTTTATCAATTTTTCCTTTTTAATTTACACTAAACACCAAATTTTTTAACCAATTATTTTTTATTTTTTTTATTTTTCCCTATCAATTTTCTCTCTTTTACACTAAACACCAAATTTTTTTTATATTTTTTTGTCATATATATACTTTCAATCCCCTAACCTTAGTATTCTCTTCTCTGCTCGATCGAAACCCTCGCGCCCTTCCAGCCTCGTGCCACCGCGTTCCAACCTCTGTTCCACTATCGCACCGCGTTCCAGCCTGTGTTCCACTCTCGTCATAGTAGTTCCTTGGCCACTGCTTGAATCTTTCTGGTAACATTTACTCATCTTTTCCTTTATAAATGACTCTCGATACCAAATATCGATCGGTACGTAAAGGTTATTTCTAGCTGCCTAAAGGCTTGCTTGCGTTGAGAAATTTGGATGTTGGATATTTCTTAGATGGGTTATGAAAATTTGTTAGGAAGGTCGCTTGGTATGGTTTGTGGAACATGTTGGTCACCTGGTGCTTAGCTTGGTGCCGGTGCTGGTTCGTTGGGGTGGTGCGCTGGTGCATGGTGCTTGACCTGTTTTACCCTAGCTAGCATTTCTATTACAATAAATAGAGAGGACCGAAAACAGTATTTTTTGAAAATTTTATTGATATACTATTTACCAATTAACTTGTAATGAGTAATTGTATATTAATTTTCTATTTTTGTTGCAGAACAATTTCACCAAAGAATTTTTAGTTGGCCACTATGCTATCTCACCATAGTTGTGCTTAATTAGCTTCATTAATGAGAGAACCGCACAAGATGTTGATGATAACAATTTATTTATGGTAATTTTTGCTTGAAGTCTCTTGTTAGATTATTTATATAGTTACATTGTAGATTTCTGTTGCTATATTATTTTCTGGTAAGTACCTATATGCACTGTGTTTTGAGCATATAGTATTTATTTTTATCTATTTTGTTACTGATTTATTTTTCCTGGATTAGAATGTAGTGCATGGAGGTATCAAACTTGAAAATCTTTTGGTAACTTGAAATGACAATGTGAAGATTGCAGATTTCAATGTCAGCTACGTTTTTGAGGTAATCATGTTCATCAAACCTTTGCCACCATACAATAGAATTGTGTTGAGCTTCTTCCAGTGAATGTTTTCTACTAGGAAAATACATGTGTATTGTTGAGAAAGTTGATTTCCTAACATTTTTTAACATTATCTTATAGGAGGACGAGGACACACTTAGGTGATCCCTAGAAACTCATGCATTCACTGCACTTCCGTGCCTAAATACTGTGTAGGTTTTAATTTAGTTTGAACTTGAAAACTGCCTTGAGTTCTACTATTTAATACTTCCATTGTATATGTGGTGTTTCCCATATTTTCCTGGTAAGAAAAGTCAATTCTTTCTATTGTTTCAGGTTTGTTAACTGAAACAATGGAAGTACCTATGTGACTATTTCTAGAGCCTTATATGCACCCTAACCAATAGATAAAAATAAATACCTATGTAAGTACCTATGTGCACTGTGTTTTGAGCCTCAAAATAGATAAAAATAAATATTATGCTCAAGTTATTTCTATTGTACACTGTATTTATGGTTCATTCTTATTACTTGCTTGCATAGCCTTATAGGTACACCAGGCACTAGAGGCACCAAAGGCAACAGCACCAAGGCAAGAGGGCACTGTGCACCAAAGACACCGTAGCAACAAGCACCAGTATCAACAGAGCGTGCACCACCCACCAACTATATTTCTCTTCTTTTTCCCCCTCCCTCTAAAGTTTTGTATTTTACTATCTCTATTTTGGGTTTCTTTCGTTCCTATTAGTTAGTGTTTTTTATTTAATCTGCTAAGATTTGTGAACACAAGGGGAAGATGGAGATTTGGAAGGTAAGGAGAATGGTAGAGTGGAGCCCATGCAAATGGTGGATTATTGCCATGTCTGCCACATACCCAATGGATTTGGTTCGAGAGAGGCTAACCGTGCAGGTACTTTCTATCATTCTAGCGTCCCCTCAATTTCTTGTTTTGAAGAGAGACTTAGACGAAAAAATTATACAGTTTGTCTACTGATCCAGTTTTTGAATATTTGTTCTATGCATCTATTTCAAGTGCCCTACATTGTAATATTGCAGTTATATTACTATTTTTTTCATAGATATTTTATATTAGATTTTAGTATGACAAAAAATAGAATTTATTTCACTGTTGGCCTCGGTTTTTTCACTGGTGTTAATGCTGATACAGGTATAAAAGGAGAGAAAACTCTAGAATTTGAAAGGGGTCTCTGACCTTATAATTATTGTTCCTATCAGCAGACCCATTCTTCCTTTATCCCCTCTTTGGAAAAGTCTGAAATCTTAAAATTCTTCTACTCTTAATTTATCAAATCTTTGAAGTTTCTTGTTTAAGGTAGTTTTTAGCTCTCTTGCTTTTGTCTTGATCTATCTGTTAATGTGATTATTTTAAAAGATCAGTTAATATTTTGTGTGATAACATTTGGGTTGGTGTTTTAAGTTCATGATCTAAAGTTGATTTGTAATTTGTTAAGTGAGATTTAGGGTTCTATCTGCAATGGATAATCAATTTTTGTGATCTTTGGCTGCATCTAGCTGAAAATAGTTAGCGTAGACATTCTCTTTTAGCATATTTTATCCATATTTTGGGAAAGAAAGTAACTTTGAAAAATCAACCAAGGGTTTTTTCTTACCTACACTTATGACTAGTTTGAAAGCATAAATGACAACAATTTATGCTTTTGGATCTAAGTAATGTGCTGGCTAACGCTTTTTTGTCTTCTTTTCATTCCATTTTAGCTGGCTCTTCTTTGTCTCTGTTTACATGTGTATTTATGCATCTATCTCTCTTTTCTGGCAAGCTTGACTTGTTATTGAAACAGTGTTGATCAAAATATTAGTGTCTTGGTAGAATTGTTGGGATGCGCCATTACAGGCCCTGAAAGCCTTCTTGTTTATGAATATGTTCCAAATCAAAGCCTACATGATTACTTTTTCAGAGGTACTATTGACTTTAAAATTTGTCATCTTTTCATGTATGGCTACGTTCTTTTCTTTTTTTATTCCTCTTTTGATTGTTGTTAAATTGATCGTTGTTGGTACTATTATTGTTAAATTGATTTAAATCTCCCTACTATTGGTGCAACGTTGTTGGTTACTCTCTCTTCTTCTTCTTTGTTATTCTTGTGGCCAGTGATCTTTAGTCTTTAGTCTTGGCAGTCTTTGGTAGTCTTTCTTGGCGCTGTTAGTCATTCTTGTGTTGTGTTGGTGTTGTCTTATTTGGTGCATTTGTCTTTCTTTGGTGTTAGTAATACTAAGTTTTTTTCATGTTTGTAATTAATACTAAAAAGTTAGTTTGTAATACTAAGTTTTTTTATGTATATATAATAAACTCTCAAATGTATTTATACTTTAAATTTTAATATAATATGATTTTTAATATTGTAATTAATAAATTTATTGTAATTTATATTGATTTTTAATATTGTAATTACTAATTATATTTTTTGTAATTTATGTATACCATATGGCCTCGGTTATATGCTAACCGAGGCCATAGATACACCATATGGCCTCGGTTAAAAACCAAGACCATAGGTCATTACTTATGGTCTCTCTCACTTAGGTCTCGGTTCTTATAACCGTGGCCATAGACCTACGATCACGGTTAAAAATCGAGGTCGTATGTATGTTTTTTAGTAGTGTTGATTGCAAATTATGGTTATTATCCTCACTGAGGTGGTCGATGAGGTGCTGACGAGCCTTAAAAAATTTGAAATTTTTTCTATAAATATCCACCATTTTGAGTTTTTCAATTAATTAGAAAACATAGAAAATTCAGGCAGTTTGTAAATTCAATTTTTTGAGAAAAATATTTTTCTAGTTTGTATAAGCAATATTTAGAGTGTGGCTCTGAATTAGTGATAATTTAAGTGATTTTGTTAGAACTTACCTTACATTAAGTTCAATTAAAATTTAATTAAAACACCAAGACCTAGTTTATCTAGGTATATGTGCATGTAGTTGTCATTACCCCAAGTTGTTCATTATACTAAGCCATAATTGATTTACCATATTACGCAATGGTGGAGCTCAAGTGGAGAGCAAGATTTAGTTGGATTATAGTTGTTGTGAAGACAATTGTGGAGGCATGTTTGGCATAGTTGAGTGTGATATTTTAAAATGGAGGTATAGGCATATATTTCTTTAAGTTTTGAGTTGTTGATTTTCTATTTAGTGAGTTTCTTGCTACCAAGTGGTTGCCTTATGAAACTTATGGACGTTACCAAATAGGTGTTGGATCTCGTTGTTGGTTTCGAAAATTCTTTTTTGGGAACAATCTAATTTTAAAAAGTGTAGCATAAGTTAAAAGAGAGTTTTGTTTTCTCTGTTGCATGTTTGATTGTGCTTAGCCTATCATAGTTTACTTACATAAGTGTAACTTGATAATATTTGGTTAGACTGCATATAGTTTAGCATGATGCTCTTCAAATGAATATGTTGTTTTATGTGTGGAGATTACATGCATTTATAGACTTTGGAGCTCAATTGGAGCTATTTGGAGTGTTGACATACATCATGGAGTGAACCCCCCGAGATGAATGTGTTGATACATCAAGATGTATGGAACATAAGAAGATAGATGCACTAGTTATAAGTGTGTTGGGGGTGTTTAGGTTATATAGTCTTTGTTTTCTCATCAAAATGGGCTATTTAGGTACATCTAGGAGTGATAATTCTTGACACGATACGACACGAAAAATAAATTTATTCAGAATTTTTTAATAACTTTTTTATGTTCTTAAAGGTCATGTTATTTCTTATCACTATAAATAGCTAACATAGAAAAAAGTAAATATTTTATGTAGTAACTAACACTTGATTATGATACAATTAATGTTGAAACACGACATGATAATATGACACGGCATGATTGCCACACTTAGATACATCTTGCATGAATGTATCGTGTTTAGATGTCATGTCTATTTAGTTTATGTAGTATTTTACCAAAAAAAGCTAGAGAAAGAGATTGTAAGTTCTAACATTTTGTTATTGGCATTCTCGTGTGCAAAAGATGGAGTCTACGTTTTACTTAGTGCATATGTTATTCTTTATTTATAGTTAATTACCGATAGTTGATTATTTTATACATTCACATAGATTATACTTTGTATGTTTTCATGATGCACACACCATTTTGAGTGATTTAAGCATGTAGATATGACATGCTTATGTTGTATGTTTGCATCATTATTTTTTAGTATTTATAGTAAATTACTCCGCATTTTTCAAACTAAAAAATACATATTTTATTGTCTTTTTCGAAGTCTTATTGAGGTGTTAACAAGGCTCATTGATCTCACTGAGCTATCCAGTGTGTGCCACATGGCTCACTGAGTTAGGATCAGTGAGGTTAGTGGAGATTCATCAAGGTTAAGCCAGCAAGGAGTTTTGGTAGCTATTATTCTCGCCAAGTAGTTGACGAGCACTTCGAAAGATGAAGAATTACCTATAAAGACTTATTGATTTTCCTTCTTTTCTTAATTAGAAAAATGGGAGAAAGTCTTGCAGTTTGAACACTCAAGTTTTGAATTTTATTTTTGATTCTGTGTATTAGTTATATACTAAAAAGGTGATTTTATGGAAACATATTTTTTGATAGGATTTAATTACATGTATTAAATATTAAGACATAGTTTGTTATTTGCGTTCATGTGCATGTACATGTGCATGAGAGTTTTTCTAACCTAGATTGGTAACATATATTGAGTCGTTGGTGATTGTACCATATCACGTGGTAGTAGAGCTTTGGAGAGAGCTGTATCAATTTGATATGGTTGATGTGAATACAATAATGGAGGTAACTTAGGTACGATTATGGTAGGAGTCCTGAATGATTGTGGTATCTACGTTTATATTTTTATAGAGTTTATATTGTTGATTTCTTTTATTAATAAATAACTTACAATCGATAATTGTCAATGCAATCTGTGGATATTTCTACATAAGTGTTGCATCCCACGTGGTTTATCACGTTATATGTTTTTTTTTTGCTTGATTGTATGCTGGTTAGTATAGTTAGAGTTATTACCGAATATGTTTTCACGTAGGGGGTTCTGATTGTGATCGAAATTTTTTTCTTTACTATTTTCTTGAATTTATACTCTTCTATTGCATCTTGCTATTTTTTGCTTTCTTAGTTATATTATTAGATTCTATTATATGTTTTTGTTGTAAACGAGAGTATTGAGTTCTTGAAGTGTTTGTATAACCTCCCTTTTAGTTGTACACTGAGATTGTGGACTTTCAAATATATTTCATAAAGTAAAATAATTTCTTTAAATTAAAAAAATGCATTCCACGTTTGTTTGTGTGATTATAATACATATTTTATCGATTATCTTATAATTTACTACTATATTTTAATATTTATTTTTATTATTTTACATATTAAAAAAAATTAATTACTACTTTTAAAAACGAATGAAACATTTCTATTCTCACGCGCGTTTTCACTAGTTTATATAAAAGAAAGAAATAGTCAATGAATTTAGATTATGGATACAAATATCTCACTTCATGTTTTACTAGAATAACAAAACATTATTTATGTTTAGAAAATAAAAATTACATCCCTTGTAGTGAATTTTTAAAAACTTTTAAGAGAGATGTTTGCAAAATAAAATTGATAAAATCAAGATATATAAAGGAAGATGTTATAATGTAGCCATAACTTAGGAGCTATAATTGTCCCTTTTAAAGTTGGTAAATTTCTTCTAATTTCAGAAAATTTGAAGAGGTTTGTTGTAAATTTTCCTTGTTAAATTTCACAATTACAAATAGACATGATAGTATAGTTGTTATGTATTATTATGACACTCAAAATAATCACATTTAACCGTCTTATTTTAACATACTGCTTGATTTTGTTTGCTTCTAAACGACGAGCCCCAATATTCTAATAATTGATCCTTTGGTATAACAATAATCTCATGGAATTTGACTAAAAATATGAAATTCAAAAAAGGTTAGTACTAAATTATGTATTTTGAAAGATTAGGGGCTGAAGTGCATTTTTTAAGTAAAGATTAGAGGCTAATCTGCTAAACAACTTACATGTCTCGTTTTCAACTTTTTCATAGACGAAGAAAAGAACAATATTGGAACCTTGAAATTAAACAATATTTGTTAGATTTCTTGAGTTTCATACACGAAATCAAAAGTGAAAAGGGCTCAATGGATAAAGTTTAACAAATGAGGGCTCAGACGAAACCTTTTCTTAAACCACATATTATAACTCCAAACTGTTGCAACAAGGCAAATATCAAACTGTGATCAAAATTAGTTACTAATCAATCAAACTCCTACATTGCCCAAATGGCCATTGGTGCAGCACAACCCTCACACAAAGCCCGTCCAGTGCCCCGGAGCATTCTTCGATGGATACCCATTGTGTTTCTAGCACTGATTGTCCTTGTGGTTTTAGCTGTGCTCATAATTTGGCTAGTGATCAAGCCCAAACATCTTGTTTATACCATTGAAGAAGGTTCAATTCATAATTTCAACCTAAGTCATAACCATCTCAATGCCACATTTGATTTCATCATAAGGTCTTACAATCCTAACACTAGAGTCTCTATATACTACGATTCAATTGAGGTCTCTGTGGATTATGATGATCAAATTTTAGCATACACTGTGGTTCAACCCTTTTTTCAATCTCATCGAAATGTGACTCGATTAGTTACAAAGCTCACGGCACAATCTCTGTCAATGTTTGGGGATGTTTATAAGGACATAAGGTTGGATAAATCAAAAGGAGAGATTGAAGTGAGTGTTCTGCTTAAGACAAGAATAAGATTCAAGGTTGGAGCATGGAAATCACATCATAGAACTTTAAATGTTTTATGCTCACCTGTTTTGGTGCATTTCTCTAGGTCTAAGACATTTGAGAGAACATATTGTGATGTAGAACTTTGAACAGGCCTATAGACCCTGCAATTTCTATGACTAATGTTTGTTTCATTAATTACTAAATCGCCCTTTTTTGTTTTTGTATTTTTTTTAACATTCATTCTTCATTTCCCCACCTCTATTTTGGGAAGTTTGATTTGTTTGGGGTGGTTGATGTTTATTCATCTGTACTATATTACAAGCACATGGTGTGGTCTTTTTTTAGTGAGACATTTGGGTTTTTGCAAGTGAGTCTATTGACATAAGGTTCTCTCAAATATTTTGATTAAATTTATCATTGATATTTTTTAAATCAAAATTTACCATGAATATTTTATTAGGACGAAGGACAACATAAATTCTTTATCTTATATAAGTAGAGTATAAATCTCGTATATTGTTAGTAGATCGTATATATCATTTTTTTAATAGATTATATTGTGTCATCAAATTCGTAAAGTTATTTTAATTCATTTATCTTCTACCTTTAATTCTATATAATTTAATAACAACCCAAGTAATCTCAATAAAATTGTTATTCCAAAAATATTCTCATAAATTTAGTTACGTGACTAACAAATAATGACTCAACTTTTTAATTAATAATTAAAATAGAATTTTAATTTTATGGAAGCAACAAGATCTATGTAATCCAATAAAAAATTATAAAACTTATTCACCCAACTTGTATAAGATACCTAACCCCTCCCTCCATTCATCCTATTTATCAATAAGTAATTTAGATGACAACTTTTTCTTTACTGTATATGAGAATTTATGAAATATTTTTATGTGTAAAAATTTTATCAATTTTTTGTCTATAAATTAAATGGCATAGTTCTTTTGCTTTTTTTTTTAATGAGATGAAAATTATGAAAATAAAAAAATAATTGAAGATTTTAGCACAAAGGGAAAAAAGAGAGGCTAAATTCCACCTTAACAAACACAATTAAGATATTTGTTTAATTGAGAGTATAATTACTACTTAAATTATGATTCTTACGAATATACAAACTTTGTGTTGATGCCTATTTTTATCAACACCAAGTAAGATTATTTTCTGTGGATCTTTGAGATAGAAAAACTCGTTAGGATCTCGTACCATTAGGAAAATAGTGGCCTTTACCCTTCCGATGCTTAAATTAGTGATGAGATTTGTAGAATGTAAAAGAAATTTAGGTCTCATTTTGTGATTAATAGGAATGTGAGTGTTTATGTATGTCATTCTCTATTATGAGAGATATGTTATTAGCTGTGACATCTTCTGTGTTAATGTATATATATATATAGTAGAAGTAACCTGATATATATCCCTTACCCATATTGATAGATTGGTTATAGCATCATAACTATCTCTTCATAATTATCTTTTTTGGATAATTAAAGGATAATTATTGACCATTTATTTTTTTTATTGAACTGACTCATAATGTATTTTTCTAAATAGGATCATTCATTATTTGGAATGTGGTATGTATTAAATTATACCCAACACTTGCTTCTCATAATTAAGGGATAATTATTAGGTTAACTCATAATGCATTTTATAAATAGGATCACTCATTATTTGGCATATAGAATGTATTAAATTACACCCAAAACTTACTCCTCAAACCTTCTAGACCTTGATCAAATGGTCGATGAGGTTTGTTTGTGTTGTAACTGACTTTAAAATGTGTGCAATGACATTCTATCAATGGCAATATTTTTAGATTTCCAATTTGACTTTTGATTAGAAAGTTATGTAGGAGTTAAAGATGACACTTGTGATGCCAACCTTGGGGTTACATGGTGTCTTTCACTATTCATATTGTCGGTCATGCCTATTGGACTATAAAGCTTTTATAGAAAACATCTGAGTGATAGGACTTCTTTGAGTCTTTGAATTCTCTCTTTTTTTAACTACACTTCACCCTTCAAGAAATGATAAGTTATACTTAGATATTTTTTCTACCACCAAGGGTGGATTTGGTCATCATAGGTGCATGCTAGGAAGGAGATGGATTGAGGAGGTCCATACGGTGTGGTTACCAAGTGAATCATAGATTAGGACATGGCTGACAAGGTTTCATACGGAAAAGGTGTGCATAATGGAGGCTCATTTGGCGATGGTTCAGTTAGCAATCCCTTGTTCAATAGTGATCTATCCAGTAGGCACAGATCTATTATGCACACTTTATCATGAAAAAATTCTAGCTCAGGATTTTTGGTTCAAGTGATGGGTCCAATTCCTTTAGGAAATTCGATCCTTTTGATTGTCTACGATAATGGTTTTGGGATCCTAATTAGATTTATTGACTATAATGGGTCCATTTTTACAAGAGGATTGTATAAATGTGGGGAGCCTTGATACCATCCTTATGGGTACCCATATTCTCCAACACTTAGGCTTTTCTTTGTAACCCTTTTGTAACTTATGCCCTTTTGTAACTTGTGCACTTTTGTTTCTCATTTGAACGAAGTGATATAGATACACAGAAGACTAGAAACTTTTGAGAAGTTCAGAAAGTGGGGATCATATTTTGACCACCTAAAGTTTAGGAAATTATTATTGATACCCTTGTGGTTTTTCTTTTCTTGAAGGATGTCCTGATATCTATAAAATGTCACATATACCTTTGCATGCACACAAATTTAAGGGAGACATCCAAATAAAGGGTAGAATCATAATTGTTTAAGGGGTTTTGAAAAGTTATCAATGCAAACATTGCTATACATTGGGGGTTGCTTTAAGCAAACATTTCTCATTGGAACTCCATTTTCCCAATTCTCTTATTTTCTCTTAAACTTTAACTTTCATTTTCACCCATAACCCTAATCTATCTTTGAAACCCTAACTCATTTACGCTTGATTTTTCACTCAGAAAGAAGTGTACTTGAATAGAGGAGCTGGATCATAAAAAAATATTAAAATAAACGTGCCTTGGTGTTGCTTTTATAGTTTAAGGTAAAATCCCTAACTTTTCTACAAAGCTTTATGTTATTAGTCTTGTTTTTAATTTTTTTTCTCACATGCATGAATTTATTGATGTTGTTGATGTTATTGTATGTTAAAATAGAATGTTTTCATTAAATTGATTTGGGGTTTTTGTGTTCCATTATGAGTTCTTGGGTTTTAGTTATTTCTAAGGCATGATAGTTAGTTGGGTTGACATGTATTTGATTTTTGTTTATTTTTTGTGTGTAAAGATTATACGTAATAGTGTTGATGTTAGTGTGTGTTAATAAACCATTTTTTATAAAATTATTATAGGGTTCTTGATTTGCATTATGAATCAATGGTTTGGGATTTTTAGTGTACTTTTTTTGAATAATGTTTTTTGAAGAAAGTAGTTGACTTTATGTGTATTTTAAATAGGGTTTAGGTTTATTTTATGACTTGTTCATTTTTTAGTTGCATTATGGTTTAATATTTTGATTTTTTAAGGCATGAATTCTATCCATGAATTTTGTTATTTTTTGGATTGTAATGTAATATACTATGTTTAAATTTTTTGCTTAAATTATTAAGATGTTTTAATGGTCTAGTGTTTTTTCGTTATTAAGAGATTGACTGGCCATACAAAAAAAACATCAAAGACAACAAGGGCTTAAATGTGATTATTGCAAGAGGTTTGGTCATAACCAGAAAACATGTAAAGTAAAATCATAAATTGAGATAATCTGATCTTCATATATACACTTTAATTCTATTTTTTAACTATATTTTTTTGTTTAACCAATTTATTTTATTTTCTTTTTAGGAAACAAGTGAAAACATCGTTGGAGCCAATGAAGAGCACACAAACATAGTATATTTTTACTTCTATTATAATATCAATGTTTATAGATTTTAGTTTGCACACTATATTGAGTATTTAAACTTTTATTGTGTTTAGCATGAAGATCATGTGCAAGATGATGGTGTTAGTGTGGCTTGTTCAAGATCATTTATATGATATTCTTTCATATTTTATTTATAATTTCAATAGTTTTGATTTTGGATTGCACACTATACTAATCATTTAAATTTTTAATGCTATTAGGGTGAAGGTCATATGCATGATAATGGTGATAATGTGGTTTCTTCAAGATATTATATGAAAAAAGACTATTAATGTATAAACAATGTTTATGCCTTTCATTTTTATTTTGAATATTATTTTAATGTGTAGAATACAAAAATTGTTGGTATAAGGAAATGGATCAAGAACATTGCAGCTAGTGGATGAACTTGATTTGTGGTATTTGACATTTTGAAAAGTTAAAAATTTCCATTTGGTTTGTAACTTGACTATTTGGATGGTTTTCTTAATTCTATGATGCGTAAAGACATAGTATACCATTACAAGGTTTAATTTTTTGTTAAATGTTTGTAATTATGTGAACAAACAATGCTGATAAAATTCTTGATAGGTATAAGATAATAATAATTTCTTTTGGTAAGCGTTTCAGTTAGTACCAACTTCTAAGAACCTACGGTACTTAATGACTAGGTCCCAGGTTCGAGACTTGTGGAAGGTAAAAGGAACTTGTTAACGTATCTCAGATTGGAGATTGAGTCTAAAGACTCTCTTACAGTAGAGTACGGGGCCCACAAGAATATCCTAACAGAGTGTATTATAAATATATATAGTTTAAGTATGTATAATTATATGTATCAAAATTTGTATGAAAGTTGTTTGTATTATATGTATATTGTAAAATATGCATATTTATTTTATTTTTTTATTCTTTTCTTTATTTTACTAACTTTATTTTTAATTTACTTTATTTATTTTTTCTTTTATTTGTTTATTTTTCTTTTATTATTTTATTTTGTTTGTTTCTTGTACTTAATTTTTATTATTTAGTCTTTATTTTAATACTTAGTGTTAGATTTAAAAAAAAAAGATAATTTTTTTTTGAAACTATCTCCAAAATTTCAAAGTTTTTAATTACAATATATGACACAATGAGGTAGTTGTTTTGTTAGATTTAGGTACAAATGTATTTTGATGCCTTAGTTATTTGACTTGCACTTAAAAATGTATTATCTAAAACCCCAATCATGCCCCTAGTTTTAAGCAAATAAAATTTTGAAAATCCATATGGTATGACTTAAAAAGTACAAGTAGACAAACTTGTCCTATCTGTCATTGGATGGGAGGCAACCCATCATTTTAGGTAATTTTCTTTTATTTCTTTTATTTTTTTAATTTTAGTTTAATTGCATGTGAATAATTTTAGAATTGTTAAAACTAAAAATATTTGTTGAGATGTTAGAAGTTCACAACAATCTGTTTGTGTGAACTTTAATGATGAATATGATGAATTTTAAAAAAAATATGTTCGCATTTCCATTTTTATTGTGTTTGATTTTATTTTCTTCGTGTGGTTTAGTAATTTTTAGAATTTTAGGATTGGTTTTAAAGTTTTCTCACAAAAATTATCATTTATTTAAATCAAATTTAAGTAAATAATTAAGTCTTTTGTATTGTTAGATTAATTTTTGAAAACATATCATGGGGTATATGATAATTAGTTAGTTTTTGTTATAAGTAGTATTTCATGATAAAATGTGAAAATTATAATGAACCCAAAATCAGTGTTTAGGAATCAAATAGTGGGACTATTCTTGTGAGATATAATTTGAGCTTAATTTCCTTTATTTTGAATGAAATATTTTCTTTCTACTCAAAACACTTATTTTATTTCTTCAAAATTTTAGATGATCTCTATAGGTATTAGCATTGAATGTATGAATTTTCTCATCTTAATAGAGTGTCATATATTTATTATTCATTTGCTTAGATTAAATGATTTAAATAGAAATTGATATTATATGTTTTTATCTCATTCATGCATGACTTTTACCAAAAAGAGACATATTTAGAGTTACTTAAACCAAAATCAAACAGAAAAGCCACAAAATTAATCACTCACCAAAATCGTACAAGAATGTACAATCTGTACATAGGTTTACTCTCTAAAAAATTATATGTAGAAAAATCTTTTAACAAAATATATGTAGAAAAAGCTTTTAAAAAATAGAGAAATAAAGAATATATAGTATAATCTACATAGTACGACCTTTTTAGCCTTAAACAGTTATGCGAGTTGGTTAGTACAAAAGAAATATAGGAAATAATTCCCATAGAAGTCATTACATTTATTTTTCCTACACTTCTAAAAGACATATATTTTGAAATTTTTGCTTAATAAGCTTGATTGATGCATGGAAATAATATATATGATATCTTTATAATTTATATATTCAATTCCCTTTATGATATCAAAGTTATGTATTATTTTGAGTCTTTCTTCTTTTATAAGTATGTAAACTTATTAGTTCATTTTTAAACAAAAACTCTATTCGTATAAGCCTTAGTATGTGTGCTTGAACTTGTAGGATTCAATGTTTTGAGAGTCTTGACTTGTAATGATAGAGTTGAAAAGAATCAAATTTCTGACACTAACTATGCATCTATTGTTACATACATTTTTTTTCCTTTTCATATAAATACGATCTATTTTTTCATTCTTTATTGGCTCAAAGCTTTCTCTTAATTTTTATCATAAACTATCTTTCATTAACTTTGCTTTTTTTTATATAATAATTTTTCCTTTATAATAATAATAATAATAATGAAAAATACTAAAACAATTTAAAATTAATATTTAATATATCACATGGATCACCGTTTTTCATTTAAGGGTCCCCACTTTCATTGAATTTTTTTGACATGTCCCCACATGAATTTAATGGGAATAGATGACAAATTTGAAATTAGGGATGGGGAATAAGGAGGGAGACTCTACTGAATGGTTTCATTGCTAAGGAAAGATGAATGGTTCCAATACTTGAAGTTTTCTATGCACTCTAAGGGGTTTTTAGTACCATTATAGGTGCCTATGTTGGGCATCTTGAACTTGTTGTGGAGTAGAGTAACCACAAATTTTGGGGACTTAACCAAGACTGTTAGGTCTAGGGATCTACCTTGGTTCAAATTTTGTTGCACTTCTTGTTGTTATACAAGAAATTGGTCAATAGTTGGACATAAAACCATCAATACATTCTCTCAATGACTATCCCTTGGATTTCCAGTGACCATTGAGGCTTCATGGTCAATATAAGTTGTTTGGATAGAGTAGCCTTATCTATGGGCCTCAAGATGTTTATGTAGATTATATTCGACATAAATTATTTAGGCATGTCATAGTTAGTCCAAGATGGATGGAGGGAGGGACATTGCTTGGATGTTAGTGGATGGATTACTTGTATTACATGAGCAGACTTTCTTGTCTTACTCATGGGCTTGGTTCTTATCTTTATGTGTTACGTTGTCGGTCAAAACATGTCTACTTGTGAGTTGGATCATGTACATTTGAGGCCTTGAAGGATGCCATAGGAAAATTTTTTGGAGTGCATTCTTCATCATGTTGGTATCGATTTCAATATTCGCTCGAGTTTTTTTATTTATGAGCCAGTCAAGCCTATTATGGGCGAGCTAGTGTAGTAGTAGACTCTAAGTCCAAAGAAGCCATGTGAGGACCAGAGGGACAAGTGGTTGAGCTGCCAATTGAGCCTTATGATGCTCATTTGAGTGTTTGATTTCATCAAATGTTTCATTCTTTCAAGGAGAACGAACAATTTCTTTTTAATGATCTTGTAGATGTAGATGATTGGAAGAATGAATATATTTTTCCATAGATTTTATTGATACAATTGATCAATGGAAGAATGGATGGGTCTTTCCCCAAAAATGTAATTGAATTAGATGGATGGATGGTCTTTTCATACACCAATTTTTTACACTCATTTTTGTATGTACATTAAAAATTATCAAATACACTATTGTTGGATTCATCTCTCTACGAAGATTGATGAACTGATTTTATTTTTTGGAGAACCAATTAAGAAGGTGTTGAATTGATTCTAGTCTATTCGACAAACTGGAACACTTTGCTTTTTTCTTTTCTTGCGTATAATTTTTTGATCAGTTCCTACTCATATTGGTAGTGCATAGGGGCATGTGTGGAGTCCTCTTGTGTTGGTTCACTACCATATTTTTGTAGGTGAAAAATCATTGCATGGGTTATTGATGGTCTTAGATTTTAAAATCAATGCACCAATTTTTAGATTCAAATAAGGGTTTTCTATTGGGTATAAAAAGTTACATAGGGTCGTGTTTGGTGTGCACTACCATGGCCAGCTAATTGGCTTTTCTATCTAACAATCAAGAAAGCCTTACTTGCTAGACGTGTTGAAATGGAGGAACTGTTTGGTGTCAATGGCTATGTTGTATGTGTCCTCCTATGCTTTTGACTCCTTGATCGAGGGATTATAAGGGATGATCTTTTCCTAGCCTCTGTTGAGACTAGAGTCTCAGAACTTGTAGATTAATTTATGTTTTCTCTTGGAAGCATAGAGGATAGAGTCTGGTAAATACTTTGTAGATTATATGAATGGAAGACATTCTCTTAGAAAAACCTTGGATAATGTCGGTTTCTTTCTAAAGGCCTATAGAATTTTGCATATAAAGGTTGGAGAACTTTTATGTATGTCATACTTAAGGATTCGATTTTCAGCCTAACATAACACTCTTATTCCCCACAGTTGATGCCAAATGTTGATGTCGGTTTTTGTTAACACTAGGTAGGATTGTTCATTATGGATTTACGAGATAGAGATTCTTGTTAGAACCTTGGACCAACGAGGGGATGATCTTTGGCCTTTTGATGCTTAAGTCTGTAATGAGATTTTTAATACATAGAGAAGATATTGATCTCGCTTAGTGATGAATATAAAAGAGAATGTTTGTGGCTATCATTCTCTACTTTGGGAGAAAACCTATTAATTGTGAGATCTTTTGTGTGAGTGTGTACAATAATGAATATATATAAGAAGTAGGAGTAATCCGGTATGTATCATTATCTATGTAGATAGACTTACTACAAGATTGTGATTGTCTCTTTGTAATTATTTGTTTTAAACAATTATGGGATAATTAGTGGTCATTTATCACTTTATAAAGATTATCTCATAATCATGTTTATATGATGACTCATCACTTATTAGGCTAATATATAATGCATTTTGCTAATTCTGATAATTTATTATTTGCCATGTAATATGTATAAAATTATACTCAATACCTTAACTTGATTCTATTTTTGAATTAAAATTAAAATCAAGATAATTTAATCAATTTTTGAAAAATTATAATCGTACCAAACTATACTTATAAAAATAATATAAAATGAACCCGTTGTATGTTAGAATTTTTCATTTTTTTATACATGTTAGAATTTTTCATTTTTTTTCTATAAAAAATAGTAAGCTATATATGTATTTTTTGTTTGGGGTGGTTGTATATATATATACAAAGCTTTGGTATGCGTTTCATGTATGTAATTTTTGTCAATTATATTATAATAGTTGAATTAAATAACACAAATATACTTAATTTTGTTAACAAATCAATTTAACTTAAACATTTGTTGTCATTTTTGTTGACTTAAATAGCACAATATTAGACAAATTAATCATTTTTCCAACTAGCAATTATAAGAATTAAAATTGTGATTTTTGATGTTACATTAAGTGTCATTTTACACAATTATCCTCACATGTTTTAACTATCTTACTAAAAACTTAATCCATTATTCACGCCTCCATCTTGCTCTATCATCGTAAAATCATAACTAGATTGGTCTGAAAATCTTGCTAGTAAATTAGTTACAAATTTAGCCAAAATCATACCAAATATTTGTTACAAATCATACGAAATATCCAGCAAATTGGTTACATTCTGAATGTAATCTAAATTGCACAAAATATATTAGTATCAATTAAAATTTTGATCATAAACTCCATTATTAAACCATAAATTGAATTTTTTCAATAACCTTTGATATCGAAGGAAAGATTTTAATAATAATGCAAACTGAAATTGGTTCAAACTCTACTAGTGAGCTTTTTGTCCACAACTCGATTCTATGTATATCTATATCATGCATTTTAATTCTGAAAATATGTTTCTTTCTTATTTATTTGAATTTGATTGTTTCATCTATCATTCAGATTCTATGTACACCAATTTATGCTTTTAAATTCTATGAAATTTATTTCTTCTCTATATAATCGATTTTAATCGATTGTTATATATATATATATATATAATACACAAATTAATAAAATAATATATAAACTTGATTTACAGTTTAATTATTATATGATTTTTTCATGTAATTGTATGATATAACAAAATAATATAAAAATAAATCCATTTAAGCTCACTTAAATGATGCAATAATGTACTAAACTTCAGGTTTTTGAATAGATTAAGGCTATATATGAAATAGAGCACTCTAGTATAACATAATGTAACATATTATATTTTGAAAATAATTTAATATAACATATTATATCATTTGAAAATGCACCTAAGTGTAACATGTTATATGTTTTATTATGTCTATTACATTAATATGTTTCAATACTTTGTCTTTTCCAATTTATCTGTATCTCTTTTGGTATTTTTCACTTAATATTATAAATATAATGTAACTTTTAATATCTATTAAATAGGTGATAAAAATATTGGAATTTTGGTTGTTCATAGTGGACAATGGATATTCTATGAAAGAGAAGAAAAATATATGAATGGTATTCCAAAGGGCATATGCATAAAAAGAAATATGACTTTGGATGAATTGAGGGATGAAATATGTGATGCATTACATCTAAGTGGAGATATCAACATCAAGATGAATTGTAGATGAATTCATATAGTCCTAAGATCAATAGATGATAGAGACGTGGAGTATTTTGTCAATACACATGTTGGAAAACATAATGAAGAGTACAACAAATTGCATAAAACTCATATAATCTAATAAAATATCCAAGAAGAGATGAAGTCTATCGTCAAATGCTGATTATGTCACAACAAGCTCATATAGTGAGAATGCCTCAACAATAGATTCCAATACAGAGAAAGGGTTATTCAATCATAAAGTTTTTGATAATAAAGAAGCTCTCAAACTATACGTCTCAACATTGATAATAACTGAGAGATTCCACTACAAAATTAGCTACTCTAACAAAACAATTATTAGAATGAAGTGCAAACATAAAAATTGTTATCGGAGACTTACAGTAAACAAGATTGGATAATCGAATGCATTCGAGTTAACAACTTAAAATGAAGATTATTCATGTTCATAAATGTACAAGGATCAAAGAGATAAACATGTCACATACAAATATGTAGTTGACAACATCAAAGACTTTTACCAAGATCTAGGTAGACAATTGAGACCAAAAAAATAAGAGGTGACATCAAAAGGAAAACTTGATTCACAATCACTTATAAAAGGGAAATCATGGGGAAAAGGAAGCAATAAAGAAAGTACGAAGAGATCCTAAAGCATTATACAGTAAACTACCTAGATTCTTTTACATGTTAGAAAAAACAAACCTAAATTTATATACTGAGATAAAAACTAATGCAGATTCCAACTTCAAGTATGTATTCATGGCAATTGGCATATGCATAAATGGATTAAATAAATAAATGCAGTACATAGTAGTAGTTGATGGAACATTCATAAAAGAAATAGAAAGAGAGGAATTACTTTTAACAGTTGAAAAAGATGGAAGCAATTAGGTAATAATGATTTTATGGTAAAAATATTGTTTACTTAATTATATTTAGAAAAACTTCTTAGATGTAATTTGTTATATTTCTACAACACTGATAAACGTAACATGTTACATAATAATTTATTAATTTAACAAATAATGTAACATAGATTTACTTATTGTATTTGAGGTGATAGATGAGAAAACCACAAAAACATGAAAATATATTTTTTAAAAGATTAAAGCTACCTATTGAAGACCTAGAGAATTTGGTTATAGTTTTAGATAGAAATCCCACAATAAAATCAACTATCAATGCGGTTTACAATGATAAGGAACATCATTGTTATTATTATTACCACATGAAACAAAATCTCGTAACACACTATTATCATAAAGCTATAAACATGTACTTCAAACTAGTTGCTTAAGCTTACAATGAAGAGGAGTTCAACAAGAATTGTACATGCTTAATGAAGCTTCAAAAGCAATGATGAAATACATAATCAAGATAGACTATTCATCTTGGGCAAGATCAAAATATCCATCTTCAATAACAAGGTAAGACTTCATGACTTTAAACAATGTAGAACACGTGAATTCAATGCTAAGGCATGCTCGAGACACCCTTGTAACACCTTGATTAGGATAGATACAAGACATAATTTAAAATTGATTTGCAAATGGGATGATAGCTGTTTCAGATATAGGAATACTAACAAAATGGGTGCAAGATAAGATTGAAAAAAGGAAGATCAAGAAAGAATATATGAAAGTAGTATACATAAACAATCAAGCAGTATAAGTGAAGAAGGAGTTTGAAAGTTACATTGTAGACTAGGAGCACACGACTTGTACATGTGGTAAATTTCAAGCGCTTAAGATCCCTTATACACATGCAATTGCAGCATGAAAGGAAAATAAGGTGTCCATAGAAGATATGTGTTCAATCTACTACCACACAACATACTTAAACCCAATAAGACAAAAAAAATCAAATAGAATCTACCAATTATTGTAAAAGATGTCCTAATGTTACCACTAATTATTAACTTAAATTATGTATGTTTTAAGAAATATATTCTTTTTTCAAATATGATGTAACATATTACATTGATCTTATAAAACAAAGTAACTTGTTATATAATAAAAACTATATTATCAAACATAATATAACATGTAGCGTTGTTATCACAACACAATGTAACATATTACATAATTAATACTTAAATATAAGACATAATATAATTTTTTACATTGATATTACAATACAATATAACATGTTGCATAATTAATATGATTAACACATAATTATTTGAATAATTTTTACATCAAATCATTAAAATAAAAAAAACACAAACATTTCATACTAATCTATTCGTATTTCTATCAAGACTACAATATTTCAACTACAAATGAATTTATACTATCTATCTAGCCTTCTAATAAGTAGGGTTTAATAATCCATTATTATAAACAAATTGTATGCAATATCTATGTCTAATCTTCAAAAAGTTAAAGGAATTGATCGTGTCCAATATTGTCCATCATTTCGTCAAAAACTCCAAAAATTTGAGGAACCAAACTCCACAATCATCATTGTAATATAAAAATAACAGAAAAAATACATAAGGATGAATTAAAATGATATTATAAATAAAAAGTATTAACAAGATAAAATTGAATAAAATCATTATGCATTGGCCTACTTTAGAACACCTTTCACCACAACAACTGGCTATAGAGTGTATGAATCAGCTTGAAAATTCTCAATATATCCATGATATCCTAAAAATTATAATAAAATGGGTATCATGATTGCTATATAATTACGCTTCTTTTTTAGATTAGATGTGTCCAAAAAATCATACAACTTGATAAATCGTTTGTTCAAATATATTACATTGCATATCTAATGATTACATTTAATATTGATTGGTACATACAATAAGTTCAAATCCTCCAATCAATTTTCCAATGTTGAATTAAATTTGGTGATGTAATAGAAAATTGAACCAAATAATTATTGGCACTTAGACTGTTATTCTTTGTATTTCCACGACAAACATTGACTAATTTCATACATTCTATCTACACAAAATAATATGTAATTTAAAATTAAATCATTATTAAATTTGATGAATAGTTATTATTATATAAATTGATAACATGTTAAAACATAATTTATAACATGATACATTGCTTCTAATATGTTATGTAACACATTACATCCTTTTTGAACTATTATGTAATAAGTTATATCGTCTTTGAATATAATGTAACAAGTTACTTTGTTTTGCCCATGCTATGTAACATTTTATATATTAAGTGAAATATAATGTAACATGTTACATAACATTATATATTAAAAAAATAAAAACTAATCCACCATTTACAGAAGAAAAAGTCTCCAAAGTAAACACTAAATTAGTATGTAACATGTTACATAATTTGGGAACTCTTATGTTACATGTTTCGTAGTTTTTAAAAATCAATCTAGTAATTACACTAAAAAAAGTCTCCAAAGTAAATAATTCATCAATCCAAAAGTATCAGGATAACGGGACCTCTATGCATGTATCTCATATAACACACTATTAATATGCTACAAAATAATAAATAAATACATGAAACCATTAAACTATATGACTAAAAAAATGTTCATGAGTATTAATTTCAAACAAAAATAAATTTTAATACTTAGAATGTCATAAAGCAATCCTCTAACCCTTTTCAAAGAAATAATGAAATCCTTCTTATCAATGACCAAGTCTCCATATTAAATTTTAGTTAAATCACTAAGTAAAGAATATAACAATGTTAATAAAAGATCTAACAAACATATAAATATAATTAAAATGAAAAGATAAAAATAGGTACATAGATCTCTTTCTAAACCATTCATTGAAATGCTTTCCCAATCCTTGGGAAGAGGTTAGTAAGGGTAGATTGGATGCTCTAATGCATCATAATCCATACAAATATCTGCAAACATATGCAGATCATCGACACGATAACTCGATCCCATAAGTTTAAATGAAGGCTCCACTTGTATTCTACTATAAGCAAAAAACACATAAGAGGACAAGCATAGGGATTATAAATAGCTCTTGATGGCTTAATTGATATCTTTTCTCTCTCTAACATAAACATAGATATAGATTTGAAAGTTGGTAAGTAAGGATCAAACCTTATATTAGATCCAGAATGATACAATTGGGTATTTTTTTTCCAATTGATCAAATGTATTGTTATCAAAATTTGGATCGAGGGAGAACATGAAGTCTTTAAAACTTGTGAGGCTTCCAAATCTAGGCCAGGATCAAAAGAAGGTCTGTCTACATCATTAACATAAGACGTCTTACCACGAACGTCACCCTTTGTAGGTTGAACCGATGTAGTACAGACCTTAGTTAGAGGCTTGTATGATTTGAAAGTATGTAACAAAGGAAATGAAAAATTAGGTTAATGATAAAATCGATTACTAATGTAATAACAAAAAAAAAAATCAGACAATAATTTATAACTTACCAATTGACAAAACCATGAAGAAATCATAATAAGATTTGCACGAAATCCTTCAATAGTTGTTCTATACTCATCAAATCTTCGATCAAAATAAGTTTTTTCCTTATTAAACTTGTCATCAATATATGAAGTCAGATTGATATAAGAATCATCAAAGCCAACATTCAATGACTTCAAAATTTCATCCAACCTTTCTTCCCAACACTTCTTATTCTCTACTAACTCTTCAACAAAACATCATCAACAAGTTCATACTGTGAATCTCTGGCATGACTTTGGCACAAACCTACCTCATCATATTAAATTACTTCAACATGTGACAACAATGATTTTAAAAAAAGAGCATCCTCATATACTAGTACCGTATTCACGCAAATCTACCAAAAAACACAACATAATAAGCAACTTTATCAAAATAAAATAATAATAAGCTCGAACATACTAATTCAAAAACTATTTAATAAGTCACATCATATATAACATATTTTGTAAGCTGTTACATACAATATAACTTTTTATGTAACATATAACATTATATATAATAAGTTATGTAATATGTTATATCATAATACAATTAGATTTCTCTCTTAATATAACATGTTACATCATATATTAACAAACAATGTAAGATGTTATAAAAATATAATATGTCAATGTAACATGTTACAAAACATATAAAAAATGATGTAACATGTTACAAAACATATAAAAAATGATGTAACATATTACATATGATTGAAAATAATGAAAACAAGTTGTTTAATACTTAAAACAAACAATAAAATACACCAATAAAAAAAATAAAACATTATCGCATAAGATTTATCAAGAATAGCCTTGATTTGAGCTAGTTCTGACTTGATAACAACTGTTCACCTTAGCATTGTTAGGAATTTGTCATTAAAGCAAATAGCTACTTCATTTCTAATATCTAGAATGACATCATATATCCAAACTTGGAACGCTAAAATAAGTCCATATATTTGAAAACATACCTTATTGTCCTTCTTTTATCTCAGTATATATTGTTCATTTTTTGCTCCATTTTTAATTTTCTATTACGCATATGCACATAATCTTTTTCAAGAGATCAAAGAGTAAATTGAACACAATATCACCCCCAAGGATAAGAATTGAACTTATCCTAATCACAAGCCAATAACAATGCTTCTCTAGAAACAAATAATTTTTTTAGTTTTTTGAGTAAACCGCACTCTAAGAAGAAAATCAAACAAATCATTACAACATCCTCTTCTATAACCTCTTAATACAATCCACTAGAAACTTAAGATATTTGATGGTACAAAACTTACTAAAATAATTGTTAATAAAAAAAGTTCAATCATTGTCAACATTAATATATTCATCTTCGTTTAATAACTTGATACTAATAACGATCCAAAATTTGGTGCGAGAGAACCTCAACACCTTATAACTTATAGGAAACCATATCTCCCTCATAGATTTGTGAAGAAGACATTTTCTTAACAGCAACAAGTGGACTAATTACCCAATAAATCTACAGCTTGATAAATTATAAAATTTGTCGTAGCATAAATTTTGAAACGTTAGTTTCTAGCAATCGTTCAATACACTCTTTATATGAGTCATCACCATTTGAGATGTGGCATTACAACTACCCCGAACATTAAAATCCTTATCCATATCAAGAAGGTTAAGGAATAATAAATTATCTTCAAGGTAGGAAACCTAAAAATGAAAAAAGAAAACCATATCAGATATACATCTATTACTAAAAAATATGTATTAAATTACAACAAGATTAAAGTTGAACAGAAAAAAATACAAATATTGTAACCACATACAGGCATACAGAAAAAACATACACAAGTTCATACAAACTAAAAAATTTAAAATAATTTTACATGTTACATTAATATTTCACTTCAATGTAATAACATACATTAATGATAGAAAACATATAACCCATACAAACAAAATAGTAGAAACTCATAAAGAATGCAAATTAAAAATTACACATAATTAAACAATGAAACTTGGTACTTTATCATTGTACTTCAATGTAACATCTTACATTACAAACAAATCCAATTTTCTTTTGCAAATATCATATAAAAGATTATAAGACATAAAAATAATTGAAAAAACAATATAAGGTGTGTAAAACATACTAAAGAACATATAATATTTTAAAAAACAAATAACAATGAAGCATCAAAAGAATAATGTAACTTGTTATATCAAAATTCTAATACAAATGTAACAACATACATTCAATACATATACTATTTACAATTGAAGAATATATTATAGATATCAAATAACAAAATTATTAGAAAAAGTGACCTCACTAACATCATCCTCCATTTGTGGACGAGTATTCTTAGGTTGATTTTTTTAGAGGAGTATCAATACTTTTTCTCTTAACCATCCTATAATAAAATCAGATTCAAAACATTTGAATTAAATATAAATTTCATATCAAACATGACATAAAAAAAATAACAAAGATTTCAAAATGTAAAAAAAAAAAGAACCAAAACTTTCAAAAAATCAAGCTAACTATAATATAAGATAAAATAATTAATGGAGATCGAGGTGCTGATTAAGTTGATGTTCCCAGGTGTTGATGAAGTTGATGTTCCTAAGTATTCTCAAAATCTTTTGCAAGGAATTGGCGGTCAAATGACTAGGAATAGATTAGGAAACAATTTTTGTTTTCGTTAATTGTGAACCTTTTATATTTTATTTATCATAAGTATTTTTAGTCTTTTATTTTTGAAGGAAGAATTAGGCCTAATCAACAACTAAGTAGGCCCATTAGGCTCATTTCATCTAGGATTTTTTCTATAGGGTTTGAATTGGCATCTACGGTTTCTCATGAGCGTTTATTGCTATAAAAACACAATAGCTATGTAATTTGGAGGTAGACCATATATCATTAATAAAATTTATTTCATAAAGCTTTTTGCTTTGACTTCTTGTGTACTTGACTGGATGCTTGAATTCGATTTATCAAAGGGAGTGATCATTCTTTATGGCGTCTCGAGATTAGAGTTTTAAGGAATTTGTTTTCTTAGGGTTCTAATTCGATCATACCAAAGGTTAAGGTCTTAAAGACTTTTTTTTCTTAGGGTTCTAATCCAATCATCTTCAACACAATCCTAACAAATTGATTGTTTCTATTCCTCTAAGTTCGTGGGTTCTTAGGGTTATTCGTCTAGAAGGACTGCATTAATAATAAACATAACAACTTAAACCCTAGCATACAAATCTTCGTAGTAACTCACATGCATAATATCAAATAAGATAACAGTTATAAAATGCAAAAAACAATTATAACAATAAAAAAATGTTCACTTCAAAAATATGCTAATATTCAAAGTAAAAACAAACTATAAGCATGCAAAATCTAAAACCAAAATAAGAATAAATATGCCACACTTTCAAACAACAAAACCTAAATAATTTTTTTTAAAAAACAACACAGAATGTAGAAAAGCAAAGAACAAATTTTCTTCTTAGTGATTATCTTCACGTATACAACTCAGAAAAATAACAAAAAATACCAAATCAAACAAATGAAAAGAAATATATATGAAGCACAAAATAGGTAATATAAAACACACAAGAGTGAATAAGTTTTGAAAAACTCATCTTAGTAAGTCATAAAAATAAAATTATAGATAAACAAATGCGAACAAAATAAATATAAATGTAATATATCAGATAAAAGATAAATGAATCAATAGAATCAAACAAAAAACTTCACAAAACTACGAAGAAACAAAATAAATATAAATGTAATATACCAGATAAAAGATAAATGAATCAATAGAATCAAACAAAAAACTTCACAAATCTACGAAGAAAGCAAGTGAAAAAAAATCTATTAGAGATTTCAAAACAAGAAAAATTCAAAAAAACATCAAAAAATAACAAAGAAAACCCAAGAAAAAAACAATATACTAATAGTGTACTCATGAAATCAAGAAAATGTACCAAATTTTTTTTTGAAAAAATAAGAGAATCAGTAGGGAAATGATCATCATAAATGACAATGGATGAGAGAGAGATAGGAATTGAAAACGTATAAATAGAGATGAGAGATATGCAAAATTGTAATTTCCCCATGTCAAAATGACGTTGTGCCGTTAATTGAGACAAAAATGCGATAAGTTGGATTGCTAAGCTATATAGAGTCATTTCCACCATTTTTGTTGTCAAAATTGTCAAAAACATCGTATGTACAACATAAAACAATAGGTTTAATTTAAAAATATTTTAACTAATTCAATATATAGAATAGGGAAATGGTCATAGAGATATCTTTGTTTAGACTTTAGGCGTTATTTAATTCCTTTGTTTATAAAAAAAGTATCATATAAGAACAAAGTTAACTTTTCATTCAATGTTTTGTTAAATATAATGGAATATTGTATGTGACACATACATATTTTTATTTTTTTCAATAGATATATATCATATGAAGTAATTTTTAATTAAAAAATTAGTCAAATTTTTTAACAAATCTTTTGTTCAAACTTAAATTAAATTTTTATTATTTAATATGTGACTTTAGATATTATACAATAAAAAAATTTATTTAAGATTTATTAAAAATTCTGTTTAATTTTTTTAAATTTTTTTATAAAATTTCAATTAATTAAATATTAATTTTTTTCGTATGTATCTTTTAAAAATTATAAATATATATGTGACAGATGTGTTATTTTATTATATTTAAAGAAAAGACGGATAAAAAATTAACTTTATTCTTATTTGAAATATTTTTCACAAATAGATAAACTTCAATGATATATTTTTTACAAACAAATAAATTTAAAAACACTTTTTTAAACAATATGACTAAATAATACATTAACTTAAATAAAGTGACCATTTAAACGCTTCATCCTATTGAATATCAGTAGTTTTGATAACTAGTGATACTCTTTTTATCGATATATATTCATATGAATTTATATTCTAAAAGTAATACAACATATTTCTCTCATTTTATATTTTTAATAATAATTTTATTACATATTTAACACATATGATATAAATAAAAATTAATCATGTCATTTAAAAGATTTATTTTTTAATATTAACATCATTTAACGAATTAGCATACATATTAACTCATATTTTTATTATTAAATATTATTAATCTTTAAATTTAAATTTAAATTTAATTACATTAATTCTCAAAAATTAAAATTTAAATAGTTTTTAAAGCTATTTTTTCACAGGGAATTAAACACATCATTCCACATCATTTCTCCTTTAACTTCTTGCATAATAAATAAAATATTTCCTTTTACGATCATCTCATTTATAATACTAAAATTAACGTATGTACTATGTTCCAACCCTTATAAATTCCCTATTTTCTCAGTATCTAACTTCCATTTTCATTCAGTTTCTGGATTTTAAGAATTGCTTTGTTATACTTCACAGATCGCACCTCAACGTTGAGCGGAACCCTAATTTGATTTTTTCTTGGTTTTTGGGTCACTGAAATGGGCCAGATCCAGTACTCTGAGAAGTACTTTGATGATACCTACGAGTATAGGTACCATCACTTTCAATCGTTTTCTCACATTTTCTCTTCATTTTTCACTTTTACGGTTTTGTATGTCTTTGTCTAATTATCGTATGGTCTCAATTGAACAATTCCTGTAAAACGGTGTGATTCAGGCATGTTGTGCTTCCTCCAGAAATTGCCAAAGTGCTTCCCAAGAATCGGCTTCTTTCCGAAGTAAGTACTGATTTTTTGTTCTTTTCCAATTGCTTTTATAAGGAATTACAATTCTTTTTGGGTTTCTGAAATATAAAACGGAGTTTAACAAATTTTAATTTCTGCTTTGTGATTTTTATGTTGGATCAAAAAACATTTGTGTTGTCTATGTTACTTGGAATTTTCATTTTTCGTGAAGTATGGTACTCACCCTCCAATTTGGTCAAAATTTACAGAAAATTGAGAAATAAGGGCTTTGTGTCGTACACCATATCCAAAAATTTATGACAGTGTCGTAATAGAGTCCGTGGGATTTATATATTCTATTTTCTGAAGTTTGGTGCATATTTGATGTCTGATCGGAACTTGAGAGTCTAATTTAGTAGTCCACCATTAGCTACTAACATTACTAATACAAGGATCTTAGCCCACTCTTAAGGTTTTATCTTAGGAGTATGATTCTAGAATGATTCATGTTGTATAATCTTGTATTCTGCTGTTGAAAATGAGTTCGAGAAGAAAGTGTTTTATCCGCATTAACATGTATTGCCCTTCTTTTTCTAGCTTTGTTATTTTCAATCTAGCATTAAATTCAAGTAGAGCAATTTAAGTATCCGACAGAGATTAACAAGCACGGTTGAGATAGAATGACGAAGACTGCTATAGATGGGTGCTAGGTGCGCAACTTGTGAGTTCAGGAGTTAAAAAGTTCCCCAACATGAAATGAAAGGTGAAAGTTTTTAGTTACAAATTTAATTAAACTAGAGGGGTGAGTAGTTAATTAATTGAATTATGTCAAATTAAAATTTTACGAGCGGTTAGATATACAATTGTGTGTAAATAAAATAATGCGAAAATAAATAAAGATTTGATACACGATATTTTAGGTGGAAACAACCTAAAACACAATAATGATCTAAGAGGAAAACTATCGATTCATCAAACCTAATGTTCAATTATAAGGTTATGACTTAAATTATCCGTCATAGATAATGCTCATAAGTAATTTACTTACAAGTCGTTGCTTCTTTCATAGTCTTCACAAGAAGGATGTATAGATTTTGACCAACGTTCCTATAAATTCGAGTCATACGTGTAATCGTACCCGTTCAGTTGGTACTTGAAAAGTTAGCATAATAATACAAGTGTAAAGTGTGTCCTAGAGCAGATTTAATGATGAAAAACCTTAGTTAGACGATTTAATAAAATATCAGTTAAATTAAAATCAACTAGCAATTCGTAGAACAAAAAATAAATCATCTGATCATAAAATAAATAGACTTATTAATCAATTCAAACCAAAGCATATCAACATATGATTTAGTTTTTGCAAAACAATTTGAGAGAGAAAACTTAAGATCAAAAGATTAATGCAATTGTGGTTGAAGAGATCAAGAGACATTATATTATTTAAATAGAAAATATTGAAATACGAATGTTAGGTTAAAATCCAATTACAACTTTGTCTATTAAACAATTTATAGAGTAGTAAATTATAGGGACAATATGATAATTGAAATGTTTGGTTCCAGTTAGGGGTGTCCAAAAACTGGCCCGAATCGGGTTAAACCAAAAAATCGGACCGGTTCGGATCGAACAGTTTAATAAATAAAATAGTCCGGTCCGGGTTGTATTAAGTAAAATCGATTTTCAAACGGTCCGGTCTAGTATACAAAATTTTAAACCAATTGGCCTGGTTGTAATAAATAATTAAAAAATTTCTAATTAAGCGTATATATTTGGACACCTTTATTTCAAACTTTTAGTTTCTAAATATCCTTACGTCGCGGCTCGGAAACCTTAAGCTAAAACCTGTTGTCGCCTCTTGCCTTTCACCACCAGCTAGGCGCCAGTTGACCTCACCTCGGGTCTCCTCGCTTGGCCTCAGTTTGCCTCGCGTCGCCTCGATTCGCCTCGCGTTGCCTCGCGTCGCCTCGATTCGCCTCGCGTTGCCTCGATTCGTCTCGATTCGTCTCGTATCGAGTAATCCATGGACAAAATAGGTATGAGACATATTCATAAGAACAATTTATTTAGGCTAACGTAATTATAAAAGATCAGTAGACTAACAGACTCCCTTTTATGTTCAATCTGAATGAGCTTACCAGAAGGGTTGTTTCATGGAGTATTGGAGTGTCAGATCATGTGTATTTTGTATGAGTTTTTGTTTGGATGTTGTGTATTTATATTTTTTTATATGTTAGCTTTTGTTAATTTGTTTTTTTATTAACTTAGCTCTTAGGTCATTTGTATTCTATATTCATGTTATTTTTAGACTTGATTATGAAAATAAAAAGGTGATTTGGTTGCATTTTATAATTTGATTTTTTTATTAACTTAGCCTTCAAGTCATTTGTTTTTTTATTAACTTAGCTCACAGTCTGAATTAGTGCAACTTGCATTACATATAGGCAGTTGATTTCTTTCCATTAAATAACTACAACTTGCATTACATATAAATTATAATCATCAGAATTCTAGGGCTTGTCTATGTTTTACATATTAGATGTTTGTATATGTTTAAGAATTCTGTGTAAATGAGATATTTAGACTTCATTTCTTCATGTCTAATCTTTTTTGTTTTTGGATTTCGATAACATCTTATGTATTTATTTATGTATTTATGTATTATTAACTGTTCAAAACCATTAACCAAACCGTTCGGTTACAACATTTTAACTAGCCAAATGGTTCGATCCGGTTTGGCTAAATTTTTTTATTTAAAATCGGATCGGACCGGACCATGGACAACCCTAGCTTCAGTAAACAATTAGGTTAAAGTTGAAGCTTTTATTGCTCAATCGATCTAGACCAAGCTCGATCGAAACCCTTTTCAATCGATCTAGGTAACAATTAATGAAAACCCGAGACTAGGTAGATTGAATACGATCGATTCTCAATCGAACCCAACTTTGATCGATCTACCCAATTTTAAATCAAATCTGAGAGGACATATATCGTACATGATTGATACTCAATTAAATTACCTCCTTGATCGATCTAATCATTACTCGATCAATTGAGCAACATATATACTAAATGTTTTTAAGTGCATAACATGTATTCTATCGTGTTTAAGAATAAGAGTATATTTGAAAATGTTTACTTGAAGTTCAGAAGTTTTTTCGACTTAAATAGTGATCTTGAAAATGCGCGCATAAACTAATTTATATTTAAACGTTTTGTCAACGAATATCGTCAGAAGTCATAAACCGTATAATATCTCCCTTTGGCATGTTTACGTGACAAAACCTCTCTCTCACTACATCATACTCAAGAAAAGTAAATTTTATATAGTGGAACTGTCTTCTGATCCGATGAAACTAGGGGTGTGCGAAAAATCCGATCATTCGATCAATTCGACCAATCCGATCCGATCCGTTGATTTTTCATCCAATTCGATCCAATCTGATGGTCGGATCGGATGGAAATTTTTTCCATCCGTTAAGTACGGATCGGATGGTAGATTTCACTACGATTCATTTGATCCGATTCGACCCGATCGAAATTAATTATATATATATTTATTAAATTAAATATATATATAATTAATATATATTTATTTGATTTTTTAATGTTTTTTTAAAGTCAAATAATTTTATGTTATGATTTATGTGAAATTTTAAAATTTTTATTTAAAAATACAAAAAATAGAGTTAATTAAATTTATTGGTCGGATTGATCGGATGCCATCCGAATAGTTTACGGATCAGATTGAGCAGATGTGAAAGGTGATCGGATCGGTTGCAGATTAGGATGTTTCAATCCGAGCGGATGGTCGGATCGGATCAGATGAATATAAAATCAGCGGTTTCGATCCGATGAACAGCTCTAGATGAAACTTTCTTTACTTGAATCTTAATAGCTCATGTGCACTGAAAAACAAAAGCACAAATAGGAATACAACTTGTCTCGAAAGGCTCACTGTTTTTAGTTTTAGTGTATATAGTAACAGAAAAGCGACGAAACAAACATAAATAGTGAGTAACAATGAATAGAATATTTATATGAAGATTACTCCACCTATGTGACATGAATAGATCACTTAATGTGTTCTCCCCTATGTGCAATCTTTTCCACAAACTGTCTTCCTTTTTGTTATACAAATAAGTAATATAATCATAAAGCAAAGACTTTCCTTTTGAATTGAGAGTAGTAGACATATCTAAACATGATTAGAACATAATACTCAATTGATGAAAATAATATTGTTCAAAGTGAGACTATCTATTGATAGTAAAAGAATATAGACAAGACATAAAACATACAATCATATATGATGACATATTGACAATCACTAAAAATTAGATACATGTTTGAACTACAATAGTATGTTAATTTGTTCGTTGAGTATAACTTATCATGAAAAAATGCAATTGAATCCCCAATTTCATCAAAAAGAATCTACCATGAGAGAATTTAAAATTTTTATTCCCTTTTTTTATAGAAGGATTGGTTATTTAATTTTTTATTTTCTTATTGTATTATCAACTTTTGACTCCTATTTTTTGGGTGCATGCTAAGCATTTTCTATTGTATTTTTCCTTTTATGTTTAAGGAATTATGCGTGAGTTAGAAACTTAGTATTATGACTTTCACACTAGTTGTGACCCCTTCTGTTCACTGTTATAGTTGCGTACATCACAGTAGGTAGCCATCTTAAAATTAAGTATCTCTTTACAGTAAAATTTTTGAAAATAAAAACAGAGCTCAAACACATTTTTGCAATCAAGGTTAGCGTAAGTATTAAAATCTCATAAAATCAATCATAAACTTCAAGGATGATGTACATATGAGTTGAGTGATGTACATATGAGTTGAGTGAGTGAGAGTAAGTTTTTGTCAACATCGATCATCAGTTGTGAAAATGTACGTAAATGTACAAATTGAAATACTCAATAATACTATGAAAAGTCAGGCATAATAAGTCTAATGTTTAAACGGAAGTAGTACGTAAAGTTTGTTTCATTTTAAAACAAATCTACACCCCTTGTTTTTTATTTTGGATTTTGTTTTATTTTATTAAAACTAAAGATACATCAATAAAAAGAAAAACAAACAAACAAAAAAATTAAAGATGTTCACCTAAGGTCAATTAGGCACTCAAATAAAAGTATCTAGATGAACAAAAAAGGACGATCAAGTGACCAAAAAGACAATCTTTCGTAACAAACTTTTTTAAATTTTGGAAGTAAAGATGTTCACCTAAGGTCAATTAAGTACTGAAACAAAAGTATTTAGATGAACAAAAAAGGATGGTCAGGTGACCAAAAAGAGACAATCTTTCCTAACAAACTTTCTTAAATTTTGGTCTATGTATATCTTTGGGTTGAAAATCAATTACCTTAGTTGTCATTGGCATGTTTTTGGACTTATCTTTAGATTTAACATTTATCCTAAATGAAGATGCAACATGCATGGTAGGATGATGATAATTAGTCCCATAATTAAATGTGTTGAAATTCACTTACCTCTTTGAACCAACTTCATGCTTTTTTGAGTAGAATTATTGGATATATTATGCATTGATGGATTATAATATTGAGTCTTTTAACTAGAAGTATGTAAAAAATTATTAAATTTAGGAGTATTTATCAAAATTTATACCTGGGTCTAATGTGACATTTCCTACCACAATGATGATATACAGGCACAAACTTCAGTTTGTAATGGTTCTTTGTGCATAGGTAATAGTAAGAGTAGAGTTAGAAAGCCTTATAAATACGGTCTTTAATGCTAAAGGGGTGTATGTATAACATTTGGAGAAAGAGGGTTAGTAGGTTTTACAAACTGAGCTGCTTTTGAAGATGATGGCGTAGAGTGTTTATCTACATATCCTAATTTTTTATTGTCTCCAAACAGTTTTCTATAGTCAAGAATTTTGTTTAGCTTTTCAGCTCCAATTATTAGACTATTCATGGCTTCCTTTGATAATTCAAGCTCTTGCACAAGTTTTTTGTTTTCTTATTTAAGACCTGCAAGTCTTGAATTCAAACCATTTGCAAGTTGAAACAATTTATTTTTTTCTTTTTCTATGATTCAGACATTTAATTTATAGGATCTAAGTTTATCATTTAATTTGATTATTTCTACAAACTACCTATCATTTTCTTTCTTAAAGCTTATTAAATCTATAAATCGTTCATCAAGATTATTAGCATTAAATTTATTTAGTAGGAGTTCAGAATAACTTCATCATAGTCTAAATCAATGTCCGCTTTACTGGAATGTCCACCAATATTTGCAATAAATGCTAAATAGTTGGTGTCATTGTTTTCTGATTTACTTGGATTGTCGTTGTCACTTTCTGAATCACGAAGTGTAGCATTTAAGGCTCTTCTTATTCTTTTCTTTTTATTAGCATAATCAACTGCAAAATAACCAATTCCATTGCATTCAAAATATTTTAGTTAAGTGGGTTTAGATTTATTACTTTTTGAACTTATAGGTTTGAATTGTCTTGGATTCTGATTCCTTCAACTGTTTGGTTTACAGTTAGGTTATGATTTGTTTCGATCGAAGATATTCTTGAGCTTTTTGGATATGAGTTCCAACTCTTCATCGCCTTTATCATTGTCACCATCATCAGTTGTGGCAGTTTTAAAAGCGACACTTTTGTTCTTTGTAGGATTTTAAAAGCTCATCTCAAAGGCTTGAAGTGAGCCAACAATTCCTCTATTTTGATAGCATCAATGTACTTTCATAAATAGTAATGACCTTTGCATGGAAGTGATCTGATAATGAACGAACAATCTCTTTTGAACAAACAAGAATTCCTCAAATTTCTCTCCAATATTTGAAGAGGTGTTAGAAATATTACATAATTTAGCATAAAATTCAAAAAAGATTTCATCTTCTTCCATCTTAAGGTTATTTCTAACATGCAAAGTTTAGTTATTTTAATTTGGGTGGTGCTCTCATGGGTAACCTCTAAAATATCTTAAACATACTTAACAACATCAACATTAGAGATACAATAGAACTTATCAACAGACACAACACTAAATATAGCATTAAGTCCTTACTGATTTCAATTACTACTAGCTTTATCTTGAGTGGTTCATTCATTCTTGGGTTTAAGTGTGGCAATATTATCTTTTGATAATCGTAGATAGTTCCTAATAATAGATAATAGAATTCCACACTCATTTATGGAACGTAAAAATATCCTCATATGAGCCTTCTAATATGGGTAGTTCAACCTATCAAAGAAAGGTGCACATGTTGTAGAAGCCTTTCTCAAATGATCAACATCAAGTTCCTAGGCAAATATTAAGTATGTTTAATGACCGACTCTGATATAAATTGAAAGTTTTTAGTTATGGATCTAATTAAAATAGAGGAAGTGAATAGTTAATTAATTGAATTATGTCAAATTAAAATTTCACAAGCAATCAAACATGCAATCGTGTGAATAAAATAGTACGAAAATAAATAAATAGTTTACACGATATTTTAGGTGGAAACAATCTAGGTCATAATAATGATCTTAAAGAAAAATCACCAGTCCATCAGACCACCTAACTATCTACTGTGAAAATAATGCTTAATTACAAGGGCAGGTTTTAAACTACCCATGACAGATAATACAAAGTCGTTTTTTTCACAGCTTCCACAAGAAAGATGTAAGGATATATAAACTCGAGTCACAAGAGTAATCGTATCCGTTCAACTGTAATCGAAAAAATTAGCACAATAACTCAAGTATAAAATGTCTTATAGCTGATTCAATAATGAAAAACCCTAGCTAGATGATTTAATAAAATATCAGTTAAATCAAAATCAAGAAACTCTAGAACAAAAGGTGAAGCATATGATTGTAAAATAAATACGATTATTAATCAATTAAATATGACTACACAATATTTGATAGATTAATTAAAAAAAGAAACCTAATAAAATATGATTTAATTTTTGCAAAACAATTTGAGAGAAGAAGCTTAAAATCAAATTTTGGTTGAAGAAAACAAGAGGTATTAGATTGTTTAAATAGAAATATTAAAGTCCTCATGCTAGATTAAAATCCAATTATAAATATGTCCATTAAACAATTCATAGAGCTGTAAATTATAAAAACAATATGATAATTGGAATGTTTGGTTCGAATATACAATTAGGTTAAAGTTGAAGCCTTTGCCGTTCGATCGATCCAAACCAAGTTCGATCAACTAAAACTCTTTTTGATCGATTTAGACAACGATTAAGAAAAAACCAAATAAATTGAATACGATTGATTCTCGATCGATCCAATTCCTCGACTGGTCGAACCTAACTTCGATCGATCGATATCTCTCTCTTTAAATTCAACTCGAGAGGACATACATTTTACACGATCGATAGTCGATCAATCTATCTCTTCGATCTATCCAGATCTAGTTATTACTTGATCGGTTGAGTAACATATATACTAGATGTTTTTAAGTACATAACATGTATTCTAACGTGCTTAAGAAGAAGAGTATACCAAAAAATGTTCACTTGACGTTCGAAAGTTTTTCGACTTGAATAGTGATCTTGAAATTCGCCTAAAAACTAATTTATATTTAAACGTTATGTTCATGGATATCGTCAACATTTATAAACCTTAGAGAGGCATATAACAAAAGGTGGTTAGTTTAAGCATCAAACTGATTGATCATTTGATCATATTGTTAAAGTGAAATAGTGGATTAGAGGAATGCTAATAATAAACACTTTTGCACCATATTTTTTTTTATTGTCACATGTTGGTATTATTTAGAAAAATGAATCATTCATCTAATTTTTAAAATAATTCTAACACATGACACGCTATGAGAGACGTGGGTGCAAAATTGTGTGATATTAACATTTTCTAGTAGATTAATATATTTTTAACAAATTGCTTGTGTGAAAGGGATCGGCGTTGAATGATGAAATACAATATGTTGGTTTAATCCAAAAAACGAGCCCAATTGGTGAAGATGCTCGTGATTAATATAAATTCTATCGTATAATATTATCTTTTATTAATGTGAATTTTTATTTTTACCTTGTACATGTCATCAAAGTGTGTTTTTATCTCTCGCAAACGCCACCCACTTTGTATATTTAACATTTATTGTTATATTCTATTTCTATTTTTGGGTCACTTGTCTTTCCTTTTACAGGGGCCATATATATTGTGTTGTGAGGAGAAGCCCACAATTGTTTGGCATATGGATTGATTAAAGTTTTAATATCATGTCAAATTTGACATTTTGTAGTTTATAAGTACTGCTTAATTTCAAAAGGTTAATTCAGTTGAGGAAAGACATAAAATCCATTATATTATTATTATTATTATTATTATTATCTTTTTATTAATGTGAGTTGTGAGACTCTTACTTTTACCTCTCAACAATTTTATGTTTCCCCTTCTAATCTTTGTTCGGGTTTGATTTTTCTTTTTCATAATTTGGGTTTCAGAGTGAATGGCGGGCTCTTGGAGTGCAGCAGAGCCGGGGGTGGATACATTATGCAATTCATCGTCCAGAGCCACACATTATGCTCTTCAGGAGGCCTCTGAATTATCAGCAGCAACAGGAGAATCAAGCCTAACAAAACATGCTTGTTAAGTGATCATTTTACTCTATTAGCAAAAAGAAAAAGAAAAAAAAAAAGAAATGATCATTCTACTCAGTATTCAAAAAATTAGAGATGTTTGGTTGAGAAAGCTGTATTAGGTATCCTTCTATTGTATTGTTATTCTCTTATTGGGAGAATTCCATGCTCTACTTTGCTACTACTTTGTAAACCTTCCTGTGAATGACTTGAAGTCATCATTTGTTGGTTATGGTACTTGTAGTTGTGGACTTTATGATCTCAGAGGAATTTGCATGCATGGATTAAATATTTATAATATTTTGATATACTCATAATATTTCCATATTAGAGTTGTACTATATGAAAATTTTCATTGATGATTTTAATGTTTTTTAAATTATTATAAATTTTACAAAAAATTTCAGTGATATTAATAATATTTACTTGTTTGATATTTTTGTAAAATTAAGTTATCAATTTATTCATAAATACATTTATTCATAAATACCTATATTTTAATCATTAAGTTATCAATGTAATCATAAATACCTAAATATAAGTTGTAGGTTGCGTTTATCATACTAATGTCACTAATGTGAAAATTTGATGTTAAAATTTTGTAAAATGGTATGTATGACTCATAAAATAATAATTAGTTAATTTATTAATTTATTGAAGAAAAAATACAATAATTAACTATTTATGGGTATTATATGTGATAACATGTGAGATTGATATTCAATTTAAATACAATATAAATATGAATGATTTGATACAATATTGATAAGTTTTGGATAATTTTATTTAATAAATAAGTTAAATATAAGATAATAACACATTAATTGTTTACTTAATAGTTTTTTATTGTTATTTATGAAATTAATTTGACATAAATACAATAAAATCAACTTGATTAAACTTAATAAGTATTTTTATAAGAATATTTTATTTAAAATAATGTATATTAATTAATAATTTTTTAATTTATATGAGATATGATATGGTATTGATACAAAAACGATTAGTTCAATAAAAATATGATATGCTTAAATTTAAATTAATTGGATTTGATTTGTTCATTAAATAGTTAAATATAAATTATATGAATTGTCACATTAAAAAATTTATTCAAAGATAATAATGTAAAGTTGATATGTGATAATTTATAAGCATTTTTACATATCCTTCCTACCATATTTACATGTATTTTATGTTTTCAATGCACTTTATTTGTTTATTTTGTATTTGACATACATATGAGAGTGCAACGAGCAAAAAGAGTGAAAAAGGACAAAAAGAAGACACATTGACGATAGGGCATATTGCTCTATAAGACCTATGTCCATTTTCGTGAACACTATAAAGGTTATGTTAGGTTTTTTGTAAACTCTGTAACAGTTATGCCAGTTTTTCATAAGCTTGGCAAAGACAATGTTTAAAGCGTTGATGATGATAGGACAAGTTATTCTATAAAGCTTACACCTATTTTTTGTAAACTCTGTAACAGTTATGCCAGTTTTTCATAAGCTTGGCAAGGACAATGTTTAAAGTGTTGATGTTGATCAAAATGTTAATACTTAAATTTATGGATTTGTCAAAAATATTATTATTATCGACGAAAACATTTGAAAAAAAATCATGGATACTATATAAACCCTATTGAAATGATGAGTTTTTTGACGAAACTTCGTAGAACATCAAAACTATCAATTTCTTACATTTTAAACTAATCTTTATATTCAATGCATATATTTATAGTTATTTGTGATATTTATTTTAATCAATGAGTTAATCAATTAATAAAAAATTATTTAATGATTAGTTAAATTTTTTAAATAATTACTTAGATTATTTGGAGGTACACTAGGGATGAACATTTTAACTATAGATAACTGAAACTATGGTTATTAGTAAAAATCTAACGTTATTTCCTCGAAAATAACCGTAACTGAAAAGACGTGTGACGAGAATGGTTATTACAATATTGAAACTGTGGTTAATCGAAACTAAATATATATTAATAACATTATTTTATATACATATAATTATATAGAAAAATATAATTTTAATAATAAAATACACAATACTTTATATAGTTAGATTAAATTTTATTTATTTTTACTTTTTTTTATTTTACTTAAAAACATGTTCTAAATAGTTAAAAAATAAAAATTAATATAAATATTTTAAATGATATAGTAAAGTACGAATTAAATTAGTGCTTATTTTTTTTAAAAATAAATATATTTTTCAATAAATTGGTGCGGGGTGGTTATGGTTATTAGCATAATCATCCCCGCTCGTCCTTGCATCCATCCATAGGTACACCAAGAGTCCTTTTCTTTTAAAAAGGGTACATTTTAGTCTAAAATGATTTTAAAATGACCATTTTGATCATGTTTAATCAAGTTTAATTAATGTAAAAAAGTAATGAATAATTTTTTTTAAAAATGTTAAAACCTAAAAATAAGGGCATAAAAAAATTAGTTAGTTTATTAACCATAATAGATGAAGAACTAGGAAGACATTATGATAAAAAACTTTGTACAAAGAAAGAGGAAAATGATATGACAATAATTAGTGAAGCTAGTTCTTAACCATAAAATATGATCCAAAAGAATCATATGAAACCAATTTCATTACCAATTATTTACCAAGAAATAACATCTGACTCCCATAGAGAAGAAAGAAATAGGCAAAGACTCGAAGAACGTAACCTTCTTTATAGAAGAAAACAACCCAAAATAGAAGCATGATTACATTGAAAAACTAGAGATAGCATCCCACTATAATTCAAACTTTATGAAAATTATAGATCTGATCTTTTAGGTTTAGATTATATAAGGGATAAGAAAACAGCCTTAGATGAATGGTCTATTGGTATGAGTGTAATCATATAAATTTCTTCAATCATATAAATTTCTCCAACCACATAATCAAACCCTTCAATGTGTAAAGTCTTAGTAGCTCATAAAATGATAATGAATGTTAAAATTTGATTTATAAATTTAACATAACAACAACATTTATAAATGTAAGAGAATGCTTCCAATACCTAGAGACTATAGTAAATGAAATATGCATATGATTTATTGGAGAATACAAAGGTAGACATATCGCTGAATCTAGTAAAAATGAAACTGAGAAAGCCAAATAGAATTTAACAAATATGAAAATATATGACATGTTTTATATAAACTTCTTTATTTGTGAATATGAAATATATCATCATAAGTTACTACTCTCTATGCAAGAAACTTAAATGTGTTTTCAAAAATTACCTGAAACATTACATAAAATTATAACAAAAAGATGGAATAAAAAACAGGGAAATTATAGCAGACACCTTAGGAGGAATAATAAGAAGTTTTAAAAATTAGATAATCATTAAATGTGAAGAAAGACATGAATATAAGAAAATAAGAAGAAATGATAAAATCTATTATAGTACAAGAGAATTTAGAATGTTAGGAAAATATAGATGTAACATAAAATTTTACAAGAAAAAGTATTAGAAATATAAAAAATACAAAACATTCAAAAAATATAAATTTAGAAAACAAAACTTTCAAAAATATAAGAGAAGGTACAATAAATAACTTTATAAAAAAGATATTTTAGAAGAAAAATGTATATGCCATGAGAGAACAAAAAAGATTATCCATAAGGGAAAATGAAATGTAGGTATTGGATTTGCAATAAAGAAGGACATTATACTAATGAATGTCCTAGCAGGCTTCAACATAAAAAAAGTTTAAAATGAATTTCCACAGAAAATAAAAATCTTACAAAAAACTTTCAAGATAAAATTAGAACAAATTGAGGAATCAAATATAGATGATACTTGTAGTATTTATCTATTCGAAGAAACCGAAGAAGAAATAATTGACTTAAAATATAAATGTTTAGAATACTTTTTATTAGAAGAGAAATGATTTGTATAGTATTACAAATCTAAACAGTACTTATATTAAGGTAGGATTGAAATTTAAAGGTTATACAAATTACCATTTACATGTTTATGTAGATAATTCAAAATTGATGGTTTGCAAAACAATAAAAGACCTTAACATGTGTGTAGCTAATAAAACAATAAGAGACCTTAACAAAGTCATTAGAGTAAAACTTATGATCTATACTTCAGAAGATAGGATTGACTTTGAAAAATAAATTCAAGTTTTATTAGAACTAAAATTTATAATAGCAAGTAATTTATGTTACTCTAGCCCAACATTCTTTGTTGACAAAGAAACTAAAAAAAGAAGAGGAAAAAAGAGAATAGTAATAAACTTAAGGCATTAAATAAAAAAACTATTGATTATGGATACTTTATTAAAAAAATGAATTATTATCATTAACAAAAGGAAGAAATATTTCTCAAATTTTGATTGAAAAAGTAGATTTTGGCAAATAAGATTGGATGAGGAATCTAAAAAATTAATAGCATTTAGTTGCCCCTAGGATAATTCCAATGGATTGTTGTATCATTTAGATTAAAATAAGCTCCAAGTATCTTTGAAAGTATATGGACAACATCTTTAAAAAATTACAAGCTCCAAGTATTATTCAAAAAAACACCTCTATCAGAAACAAAGTAGATAGTACTACCACTAGTACTATTAAGGGAAACATTTCCTAAGAATATATTGGTCATTGAAGATGAAAAAAACTAGTATAGAAATTTAAGTAAACTACAATGGTTGAATCTCTATAACTTAGCTAGAAAATCTATCCAAGAACATATCAAATATATGAAATTTTATACCATAGAAAAAGAATTCCCTACGAGTAGTAAATTTAATATTTTTGAAGTAGTTGAACCAATTTTTATTTATAAGGCTTTCCATGTAGGTTTATTCGAGAACCTATATTCAGGAATTAATTTAAATGAATTAAATTATTTTCTTGAAAATTCTAAGAAGACTATCAAGAACTTTAGGAAAAAGATCAAAGCAAGTAACAAGCCTATCTATCTTAGATTTTTAAGTTCACTTATGGACTCGAATGAAGAAGGTTGTATTTGTCTCTATTATTTTATCAGGGATTTCTAACACGAATATAGAATTTATAAACACAAGGGTGTTTCTAGAAAAGGAATTGAATACAGATGAACTCTGTATATTAAGAGGACAAATGTTAGATCAAATTTATCATGAACTTAAAAAAATGATAATTATTCTGAAATCAGAGTAAATTATTCGATTAGTAATGTCATAACCACTTCTCATTGAAATATGGCCATTTTTGAAGAAGATTGTAAGAAAATTAGTAATTTTGAGAGAAATTTTATCAATAATAACCTAGAAAAGTAAAGAAACAAGAAAGGTATTTTATTTTTATGCCAAAAAAACTTCTAAGGATTACAAATGCATTTATACATTAGAGATTGAGAAGATGAAGATGCATCGTTTCCTACATCATCAAAAGAACTATCAATGGAAAATAACAAAGAGGAATAAAGATGTAGATCTCACAGCTTCAGTCGATAGGTTATACCAAGGAGATGAAGCGCTTAGATTTAAAAGTCAAAAACAAAAAGTTAGGAGAATTATTAAAGTAGGAAAAAAACAATTATTTTCGACTATTTTAAATAGAGATTCCTTATCTTATAAAAAGAACCCTTATTTCTATTAGTTGGACACTATTTCAAAAAAGAGCAATCTCTTTACTCAAAAAAATTATTCATGTAACAATTATGTGTTTAGAAACTATGTGTGACTAAGAATCTCTTCAAGGTTCTTAGTTGACATTAAATTTTTTAATATTATAAATAAAATGGAGTGCAATTATTCTTTTTCAATTTTTTAGTAAGTCTAATTTGAACATCACATAATGTATGGATTCACCATTATCAAGAAGATATTAATGTTTGAGCAAGCTAAGACATATTAGATCTAACAAAAGAAGATGAACGATAGAAGGAAAGATTGTGGTAGACTCATTAAATTAAGTATAAAAGTTATAATTCTAAGCCAATTAAGGATCTTGAATGATTAAATATTTATAAAATTAAAAAATGAGAAAAAAAAACTAGCCAGAAGTATGTATGAGAATAAACATAAGAAAAATACAAAGCTAAAACAATGTTTTAATAAGAACTTTGAAGGTTTATCTTTAGATAATAATTTACCAACAACAACAAATACTGTTGTAAAATATCTAACTACAATTTGGCATCAGAGCTATAGAAAGAAAATACATTATTAAATGGAAATTTAACGCCATTAACCAGTCAGGAGCATAAGTGAAGAAATGCTAAATGATAGGGGCATTAGTGATATTTTTTATTTTTAAAATAAAATTCATTAGATCTAAAGGTAAACAATTCAAAAATGATTGCTAACAAAACACTAAGAGACCCTAACAAGTCATTATAGTAAAACTTATAATCTATACTCCAAAAGATAGTATTGAATTTGAAAAATAAATTCAAGAATGTTTAAAACTAAAAGTTATAATAGCAAATAATTTACCTTACTCTAGCCTAATATTCTTTGTTGAAAATAAGCTGAAAAAAAGAGAACAATAATAAACTTTAAGACATTAAATAAAAAAACTATTGATGATGGATAATTTATTCCAAAAAAGAAGAATTATTATCATTAAACAAAGGAAGAAGTATTTCTCAAATTTTGATTGCAAAAATAGATTTTGGCAAATAAGATTGGATGAGGAATCTCAAAAGTTAATAGCATATAGTTGTCCCTAGGATAATTCCAATAGACTGTTCTATCATTTAGATTAAAATAATCTCCAAATATCTTTCAAAGTATATGAACAACATCTTTAAGAAATTACAAGCTCCAGGTATTATTCAAAAAAACACCTCTAATAGAAACAAAATAGATACTATGACCATTAGTACTAGAATTATAACTTTTATACCTGAATTTAATGACTCTACCACCATCACATCTTGTTTCAGTGATGGTATACGCTTAATTACGATCCAAGATGATCACACAGTGGCATACATATATCCTTTTTGTGGCCTGCATTAATCTACTTGTCTCCAAATTTTTGTGTGTTTCACCCCTTACAAACTTGGATGGTACATATGTAAGGCTTACATATGTAATTTCTTTTATTCTTCTAGGTTGCAATTTGAGTGTTTTCAGGTATAATTCTTCAAGTGTTTATTATTTGAATCATTTTGTAGCCAAAAAAGTATTAAAAAATATCAAAATGTAACCATCATTATGAAAATATAGATTTGTTAAAATAATGATAAAATTATGCAAATACAAATATATTTTTTACATTGAAGTGTAAATAAATTAGGTAATATTCAGTGCTTTTGAAATATTCATCACAACCCCTAATAATCTATTTGTTAGTTAATAGCAAGGGAAACGAGAAACTAAAATAAATAAAATTAAACTATCCTAAATTATTTCCATATATTGATATGGATACATTTATTGTATAAACAAGCCTTTAAACTCCTAGGTTTTCATAGTGGACGAGTTTATGTCTCGTGAGGGATTCAATGATGATACTAACAAACATAAATTTAAATGCAAAAATTAAAAAAAATAAAAAAAATAAAAAAATAAAAAAATAAAAAATAAGAAAACAAAAACTAAAATTAACAAAATAAAAATTAACACGAAAAATAGTAAAGTAAATAAAATAAGAATATGAAACTTCTTATGTTTTTTGTATCTTTCAAGTTCATAATTAAAATTCAAAACATAAATTAAATTAACATCCAAAATTCATAGTTTGTTGTACAAATTAATTAAAAATCATAAATTCATATTATATATAAAAAATGTATTAATATTTATTTACCCAATTTTAGTATTAATAATTTGAATTCGTTTCATTCTAATCATCACAAGTCATATTCTCAATATTACATTGATTCTATAGGTTGAAACACTCTATCAAAATTATATAATAGAATTTATGTAAAGAAATAAACAAATGGGGTCACATATGTCTAAAGAAGAAAAGACTCAAAATAGTGTGTAACATATGATCTTATAAAAAGAATCAAATGATAAGATATATAAAGAAATCATATATTATTTTCATATATCAATTAAAATCATCAAGTAAAAATATCAAGTATATGCTTTTAGAGATGAATAAAAGTGCAATGACTTGAAGGAGATTTATTTCCTATGTTTCTTTTGTAATAGTCATTTCTCACAACTTTAAATGATTTTTGGGTCATAGTATTTAATTTCAGAGAATAGACCCATGTACATATTTATATGATTTGGTGAGTGGCTAATTTGGTTCCTTTTGTATTGGTTTTAGGAAAGCTCATATATATCTCTTTTTTGTGAAAGTCATGCATGAATGAAGAAGACATACTTTAAATTCCTACTTAAGCAATTTAAGAAATAAAAATAAGTATATGATATTTATCAAATGTTAAAATCCTAACATTTAGTACAAAACTTATATAGATCATCTAACAATTTGAATAATAAGAAGAGTGTTTAAAGGAGTAGAAAAAATATTATCACTCAAAATGAAAAGATAAAAGCTCAAAATATTCTTGTAAGATAGTTGATGAACAAAATCGGTATCACCGATCCTGCCAATATTTTGGTTTTATATTTATAAAACTATCGCAAGTGCAGAAATCATTTCATAGAAAATGATAAGTATACTCCCAAGGTCGATCTAAGGAAGGAATATATGTGGTTTTTAATTTATTATTCAAATTTTTTAAAACAAAATTAAATCCTAAACATCCTATCACGATATTTAGGATTTTTGTATTTTTATTATAACAACATAAAAATAAACATAGATACAGATTCAATAAATATTTATGCAAATTTTATCATTTATAATAGTGAAGAATTTATGGATATAATAACTAAGTTAATTATGCTTGCTCATATTATTTAGGTTATGAAATATATAAATTGATATTTATTGATTTTTTTTATATGAATACCACCTTTAGTGGGGTTAGATATTTTTTGTTAATTAAACAAATCAATTAACACCTATGGGTATGATCTATAATTAATTTGGTTAATTAAATTAATTCCTTTTTCTAAGAGATTGAAAATGAACTATTTAAATGTTACCTTTGGTGGGGTTAGACAGTTTAAACTTTATTCAAAGTGTCCAAATTAAACCTAAAAATTTAACTATCCGAGTACTAACTTTCAAGTTTTAAAACCACTATTGAAAACATGTTATCACTACATTTTCAGATAATAATTCTTATAAAACTTTTGAAATAGAGCTTCACTCTAACTACCGGGCGATTGTACTAACAAATAAAAGAGCACTACTTTAAATCAGACGGGATAACTAAACCTTAAAATCTAATTTTCAGATTTAAGTTTGTAATGGAAAATAATATATTTCTCTCTAACATTCTTAATATAAAATCTTGAATAAAAACAAAATCAATTCATTTTAGAGATTTTTACCTATTTAATATTTCGCAAGCATAATAATGTTATTATTATATCATGTTTACAAACAACCGACAAAGTTAAATTTAATCACAGATAAATTAAATATAACATATAAGAATAAAACATAAAAAATAACTGTAAAGAAAATAAAATCCTTATAGTACTTTGATGTTATTCATGTTGTTGGAAAACTTCCAAACGAAATTTGCATTTCCATTTATTGAATAAAAAAATTAATAAATTACAAAAATATAATTAGTTCTTCTCAAAAAAAAAAAAGAACTCTAAAACTAAGAAATGAAGAGAAAGAAAGATAGAAAAAGATGATTTTAGGTGTGTTTTGGTGTGGAGATAATGAGGGTATTTATAAGTGAGGATAGAAATAAAAAGTGGGAGAAAAAATGCTAAAAAATGTAGAAAATGCTTGTTAGGTGAATGATGATGTCATTGGTAGGTGGGGGCGGCGGCGCACGTGGAATGGATTAGAGAAGCGTAGAGGCGTGCGCAGACTGGGTGTGCAGTGTGCGCAAATTGGGTGTAGATGGGCCTGGGTACTATGTGGGCAATACACACACGTTGTTCGGTGCGGATGGGCACGTTGGCCGGCCCTACTGGGTGGCTACGTGTGCGATTTCATCCTTTTGACATTTTTGACCCATTTTGTCCAATATTTCCATATTTTTTTTTACTTTTCCTCATTTATTTTATAAATATATTTGTGATGTATTGCCACCAGTATTTTTCTGAGTCTTTAAGTTACTTTTTTAAGCTAAAATATCTAAAAAACAATAAAAATACCCATGATTCCGAAAAGACTGATTTATATAGAAATATGATAAAATCATATAAATATATATATTTTTAATAAATTAAAGTAAATAAAATCATGGTAATTTTAATGTTTTTGAGCACTCATCAATATTCTCCATTATTTGATTCCTAAACACAAGTTTCGGGTTTATCTCAACTTCAACATTCAATCATGAAACATAAATTATAAAAAAACACTAATTATTACATTATTATGTCACAAGTTTAGGAAATTAATCCAATAGTACAAAATGACTTAATCAATTGGTTTAAATATACTAAAAGTATGATAATTTTACAAGTAAAATTTTAAAATCAAACCTAACTATCCCTAAACAACTAAAATGACCTAATCAAAGTTACTTTAGTAGAATTTAATTTACTCAATATCTCCCTCATCATTGAGTTTGTGTTAGTATGTGCTTGAAAATATAATGTCTTTGCGCCAAGACTCTCATTGAAACATTTATATTATGGACATTAACAATTATTTTGGTAGGGACTAAGAATGACTTACAAAGAAGTACATTGTAATCCTTGTTCATTTTCAGGGTTTCTTGTACATTTGCAATAACAAAACATATAAGTATGACAAGGTTGTCTACCTATACAATTAAATCATTTATCATGCCTTTTGTTGATATTGATATTAAAATTTATTAAATTCTACGAGATAGCTTCAGAATTATTTGTGTTTTTGGTGTGAAAGAAAAAAAGGTTTGTAGAAGAAAAAAAATTTGTATGGGTCTAATTTGAAACGTGTCTTCTCAAGTTTTAGTTTAAAAATTCATAATAAAATAGAACCCATTGTATTCAATGAGGGAACTATATGCCCAATTTTATCCCATGCATCGATGAGTAGAAAAATCATGCCCCAACTCATAACTTTTTAACTAAATAAAAATAGATAACAAAAAAATAAAAAATAAAATAGAATAAATAACAATAAAATAAAATAAAAGAAATAAAAATAAATAATAAAAATGCAAGAAAATAAAATAAAATAAGCAATTAAAAGAAAACAATAAAAATAAAATAAACAAAATAAAATGAAATAATATATGATACAAGAAATTTATTATACAATTACACAAGTTTAGTAAAAACAAAAGATAACATAAAATATATGATATAAAAAAATTCATTATATAATCATACAAATTAAATAATTAATAACAATAAGTTAATAAAATATATTATACAATAAATGTACTAGTTCATAGAAATGCTAAACAAAATAGTTAAAAAAAAGTAAAATAAAATTGAGTTGGTAATTAAATAAATAAATAAAGAAGAGAAAATTAATTGAGTTAAATTAAAAATTCAAATTAGTATAAAAAATACTAAAATGAAATTAAGTTAATAATTAAATAAATTAAAATCTAAGTTAACATAAATATTTTTTAACATCTAAAGTCAATCAATAATTTAGATATTATTTTAGCTTTTTCATTGTCAAAAAATTTTGAATTTTTTTTATTTCAAATATCTAAAATTAATTAATAACCTACATATATTTTTTAATTTTTAAAAGCTTTTGAATATTTTTAGATCTTAAAATTTTCAAATGTTTTAAGATCTCTTTATATATATATTTTTAAATTTTAAATTTTTTAATTTATGGCTAAACTCAACTATAAATGAGATATTAATTTTTAGATTTTTTATTTTCAAAATATTTTATAAATAGTTTTAAAATAAAAATAAATAATGAATATTTATAAAATAAAAGTTCTTAAAATTTTTGATAATAAAAATTTTAAACACTATTCCTTCTTGATAATGTTGCCAAAAATTTGATGCAAAATTGTTGTATGTTTAGAATAGCTCGCAAGTATATGAATCACTTTGTAAAATGTAGTAAGCATACTTTCATGGTGAGTCTAAATAAGAATTATGTGGTGTTAATTAATTCAACAAAATTCTTTAAAATGAAAAATAATAAAAATAGAAGACGAAGAATAGATAAGTTTACATAAATTACGTGTAGATATACAATTAATTAATTAATGGAGAATTGATGGGATATTTAGCTAGTTGATAAAATATAAACCCTGATTTGTTGATCCTTTCTTATATTCATAAATAACACCTTTGATTGGGTGTACTATTCGTTATTAACTAAATCACTTTAGATATTCGATCCGATTATCAATTAACTTAATTAAATTATGCTTATTTTCTAATAAATTAATAAATCATTTAAATTGTTATCTTTGGTTGGCCTTTCAAGTTAAACTCCTATTCAAGCTATCTAAATTAGTTTTTAGATTGATGTATACGAAATCTAACTTTCTTGTTTTAAACTTATTACGAAAAATATGTCGTTAATATATTTTTCAATTATAAATCTTGTAAAAATTATGAAATAGAATATAATTCAAAATTAGATCTAGAATGATTGACGGTTGAATTAATTACCACCTTGATTGTTGTTATTCCTAAAGAAATTTGGATGTTGTCTCCATTTTAGGTTATATGTGTTCGAGTATGGATTATTGATTCGATTCACATTACCCACATAGCATACGAATTCAAGATTATTTGGACAATTATCAAACAAATGAGCTCCTCCACAAAACACACACGACACTTTTGAATTTTGGACCTGGTTTATACTCGCTGACGAGTTTTAACTTTCAAAAGATTACCCAAAGATGATACTTGAGCTATAAGTGTTGTGATATCATTTTACCTCATGCATTTCAGCTACTCTTCTTATGGCTATCATTCTTTCCATTGGCCATTGATAATTATTGCTATCCATTTCTCAAGTAAATCATAAGTTTGATTGTAAGATTTGGCTAGCAAAACTCTATTAGCAGATGTATCAACAATAGATCTTGTTTGAGCATTGAGACCATTGTAAAAAGTCTCCATTTTAATCCAAGAAGGAATACCATGATGAGGACACTTCCTTGAATCTTTCCCTTGCTTTATGTAAAGATTCTCCTTCGTATTCTTGGTAGGAAGTAATGTCATTCTTAAGCTTGACATTCTTTGTTAGTGGGAAGTATTTCATCAAGAATTTCTCTGCCAAACCATTCCAAGTTGTAATGGAATTAGGTGGCAAATAGTTTAACTAAGCTCGAGCACGATCTCATAAAGAGAAAAGGAATAACTTAAACCTAAATGCCTCCTCAATCACACCACTAAACTTTAATGAATGTACAACTTCAATAAATAATCTGAGATGAAAATGAGGATCCTCTGTTGGTAATTTGCTAAATTATCCAACTATTTATAGCATTTGAAATATCATTGGCTTTAACTCAAACTGATTAGTTTAAATGTGTGGCCTTGTAATACTTGGATACAGCCTTTTCAACGTTGGTATTGTATATTCATTCATAGCTCTATCTCTATCATCCATCATCCATCAAAAGTATTTAATTCTTCAAGTTTAGCTTATTATTGTTTATGTCTAATATATTAGCCATTATTTTCTTCTCTTGAGTGACAAGATTTCTCTCTCATGAACTCTACTTATGCAATAAACTCAAATGTATTTCAAAAATCACTAAAATAGATGTCTAAATTAAAACTACACACCATATAATAATTAATTTAATCACACTCTTATTCCAATTAAATTGCATACGGCTCATTAAGTTCATCAATTATAGATCACATACATAAGAATCATACATATCTCCCTAGAAACAATGCATGTTATTTAATCAAGACAAACAATTAAATAATTCTCTCAAATCTATTTAATTACCTCTATAGATAAATTGTTGGCCAAACAACTAATAACATAAAAATTAGATTAAATAATATAATTAAATAATAATTATAATTGGGGTAAAATATTAGAATATCACATGGTGAAAGTTGAGTTCATAAGATCCCTAGATTAATAAATTAACTAGACATAATTTTGTCCATAAAGCTAATATTTTTCATAAAGAAAGACATAAAAATTGTTAAAGAAAAGAGTAGAAGAAGAAATACAATCAATATTTTGAATTGTAGTGCTAATCTTCTCTTGAATCTCCAACAAAATTGTATTTTCTCTTGAATTGTTAGCTTCAAAAATTGATCAAAATTATGCTAATGGTGGCTCATTAGGGTTTAAGGGGTGATTAGGGACTTAAATATAGCTAAGGTGAAATCTAGACCATCATATCAGCTTTAGATCAAATACTGAGATCAAAATAAGAAAAATTAACAATGCCATCCAATCATAGTGGGACACGTGGTAGGCGTAATTTATTGGGTGAATTAGAGTGCAACATGTGACAGGGGAGACTGGTTTGAGTCAACGTATGTTGAGTCAATGATACGTGGTGCAATGTGATTCGTGGATGTAGATGGTGTTGTGTGCTGGTGGATCGAGTGGAGCAATCATGTGATGACACATGTTAGTGTTGTTTGACTGCACTTCAAACTTGGATTGAACACCATGCTAACAAGTGTCATGTGCTGCATTCCTCCTCACACATAGAAATTTATGATTCTTTCTCTCAACTTACATGGCATCCGCCTGACTTGCCTAATCATCTTATCTCCCTGCGTGGCAGGCCACCTGTGAGCTTCTAATTAGTTATGCGTTAAAAATTCATAAAAAAATCCATAAATTATATTTTCACCCCTTTTCACTAAAAAAGATTATATGTTAATAATTTTAGCCCAAAAATACTATTTATTGAATAAAACTAGTAAATATTAAGTAAAAAAATGCACTAATTACTCTACTTTTATTGAGTCATCAGCTTTGATCTCTCGTCCACTTTCCTTCTTCATTGTAGCTTTAAACTTCTTGAAAACTCCAAATGCTTTAGATTTTTGTTTCAAGAAATAGACATATGTCTTTCATGAAAAATAATCTATAAAAATAAGTAATTACTATAACCAAGAGAACTTGGCTTAATTAGGCCACACACATCAATACGAATGAGTTCCAATTGTTTTTGAGCTCTTGAGTTTAATTCCTTTGGAAAGCTTTTTATGAACTGCTTCCCAAGAAAACGTCCTCCACATAGTTGATCTAGATGATTGATGCATGGTAACCTTCTCACAATTTCCTCTTTGGATAATAACTCTACTCCTCTAAAATTGAGATGTCCAAATCGAAGATGTCATTGCCACAATGCATTTTTGAGTAAGTTTAAGATACTTTGTTACATAATTTTGAATTTTCTATAAGAACATCCTATTTCTTGATATTGGCACCTTAGTGATCAAATAATTTCTATAATCTCTTATTGTAAGACTACTATATTTTATACAAATATCATAACCTTTCTCTAAGAGTTGACCCAAACTCAAAATATTATTTTTTTGTTGGAAATATAGTAGACATTTGAAATAAATTGATATCTATCATTCTTCAACTAGATAATAATTTTACCTTTACTTTTCACCAAAACCTTGAACTAATCACCAAATGTAACATTGCTGATCATCAACTCATTTAGCTCCACAAACATGCTTCTTTTTCCACACATATGGTTGATCGTACCGGTGTTAAGATACCAAGTGTTATCTTATGTTTCATCCTCGCCTTTATATGCTAGCAATATATTTCCCTCGTGTTGGCTCTTATCTTCCACATAGTTGATCTTTTCATTAACTTTGGTGTTGAAATTTTTACATTCTGAAGAGTTGTGTCTAAATTTTTGACAGTTATAACATTGAACTTGGGATTTGACATTCCTTGAGTTTGAATTTCCTCTTCCATAGCCTTGTGTTGAGGTATCTCCTTTCTCATAGTTGTTAGAATTGTTAGTGTTGTAATTTCATCCATATCCATAACCATGACCTCCACATCTTCCTCATCCTCGGCCTCTTCAATAACCATGATTATATCTATCATAGCCTTGAATTTCTTCCTTTTTCTTTCATCTTGAGTTGAATCATGAGGAGTTGATTAGTGATCTCTTGCTTCTTCTTATGTTTCTTCATAAGCTTGCAACAATCCCAATGGTTGGTCGATGGTCATCTCTTTCCAATCTTTTATTTCCTCAATTGTCCCCACAACATGCTCAAAATTTGAATCTAGTTTCTTAGTATTTTTTTTCATTTGATGATTAGAAATGGTCAAAACTCTAGAGAAGTAATCGAAAATAGGTTCAGACTCTTTCATATGTAAAGCTTCAAAATCACCTCTTAGTGTTTGGAGGAATACCTTCTTGACTTTCTTGGCTCCTTTACATGAGATTTTAAGCTTCCCCTTGCTTCCTTGGTAGATGTTGTACTTGCAAAACCATCTAAAAGTTTATAAAATACAGACCTGATTAACCTAGAGGGGGGTGAATAGGTTATTTATAATTTTTACCAATTTATAATTTATTAACCTAAACAAAGCGGCACGGCATGTAATCGTGTGTAAAAATAACTGCGGAAATAAAAGAGTAACACACGATATTTTTAGGGGAAACAATCTAGGCCACAACCATGATCTAAGAGGAAAACCACCGATCCACCTAACTTTCCACTATGAAAATCAAATGTTCAAGTACAAACTCGATCTTATGTTACCCTACCTAGGATACTACCCCAATGTACTTTACTTACGAGCCCCTGCTCTGTTTTCACAGTTTCTAAAATTAGCGTAAACAGTTTCCAGACCAACATTCCAATAAGCTCCCTGCCAATCAAATCGTTCACAAATCAATTGCAAAAAGATTAGAACAAAAAACACAATTACCCTTGTGTGTTCTAGAACAGATTTAACAATGAATAATCCTAACTAGATGATTCAAAATATATATCATTAAATTCAAATCAACTAGTAAATTCTAGAGTAAAAAGATTAAACAAATACCAATAAAAATAGCTTCTTTGAAATTTAATAATCAAATCAAATCAAGAGGAAACTATATAAAGATAAAAATACTAAATAAATTTATTAATAAATATCTTTCTCAAGATATTAATTTGATATTAATTAATTTATTTAATACCTTGTTTTTTCAATTATCAATGAATCATCCGCCACTCTACTCCATCTTCTCTATGAACAAAGCATCACAATTAAACACATTTATTCATGAGATCAAATATCAACCAATTTATTCCATGTGAATTGCAAAGAAAAACTTACCAAATTTTAAGTAATGTAGAGAATTAAACCAACTTACTAACTTTCTGGAATAACCAAAAAGAAGATTGTAACACCAAATAAAAACTGGGCCAGTTATATTCAAAGCATATTACTTTGTTTTATACTATTCTTGGCTTGGTTTCTCTGAAAAGCTTCTAGCATGCAAAAAGATAGGCAACTAGCTTTGGGCGCAAAGCATTGGAAACTCTTTTTCTTTGTTTTTTGTAGTGATAAAAGTTCGGCAGATCCAGCCGTTTCTTTTTCTTTTTTTTTCTTCTATTCGGCTACTTCAAGGTTTCTTCCTTTTTTTTGTTTGAGGTTGCTTGAAATTTTTGATCAACACACCTTTTTTAACCCTAACCCTATGTGTACATATATAGATAATAACAATGACTTAGAGTTAAATGCATTTTGATCTTAATTTTTCAAAGTCCATTAAAAAAAAACTTAATATTATAAAAAATAATTTCTTAAAACACATTATAAAAATATTTAATTAATAATTTCATAAATTAATTAAAGTTTAAATAAATATTTTAACATAACATATAGTTTCAGATTTATGAAAATGTGTTATTAAATACATGAATGCAATCCTATGTGTCGTAGTTATAAAAGACATACCTGAAGTACGAATATCTAGAACTTAAACATTTGTTCGGCTTTTCTTGATAAACTTGATAGCAAGCCTAAAAACAAATTTACAAGTAAATATTTTGTCCACGAAAATAGTCAACACTCATAATCCTTACACCATCATCATTTGAAATTTTCGTGTGGTAAAACCTCTCATTTACTACATGACACTTTTAAAAATAAGATAAAAATACAATGATGTCCCAGACTCCATAGTGGAACTATCTTATGGTCCGGTAGATCTATCTTCGCTACAACTTGACAAGCTTATAAGTAATTGAAATGACATTGACAAAGTATAGGACAACTTGGCATGAAAGCCTCATTGTATATTAGTTCAGTTTACATAGAAATAAGCAAAGTCTAAAGAATAGTCATGTAGTATGCATTCATATCAATTAAGCTTAATTAAATATGTTCTCCCCCTATATACATAACAAAATAAAAACATGGAAGTAAAACACATTATTCTCTCCCCCTTTTTGACATACAAGAAGGACAAAACATTAGACAATACAATGAAGCTAAACTCCTCTTAAAGATATAGCAATGTAAAAGTACAGTAATGAAGAAGTGCAATATGCTTTAAACTCCTCATAAGTTATATGATTCTCTAACTTAGAAACGAATTAAAAAGGTAATATATGAAAAGAATATAGAAATGAAAAAATCTAATTAAATTTTTTTAAAATTTTTTAATTTTTTTTTCATAAATAGTCATATAAAGTATTAAACTCATTTAATCACAAATGAGCACACAACCAATTGAGAACTCATCATTTTTTATCTCCAATTTTGATTATTTATCATATAAATAAATAAGTAAAGTATAAGAGTCACACAAACAAGTATAATGACATATTGACATTTACTTAAAGTAGTATATATGTTTAAATTCCAAAAATATGTCAATTAATTCATTTATGACCTATCAAGAAAGACTTAAAAGGAAAAAAAATATCATCTATCATGTAAAACCATAATCGAGTCTCCAATCTCACAAAATAAAATATATCTCCGAAAAGAGAACTTAATTTATTTTTTTTTCATTTTTATTTTTATATATATGAGGTAAATGATATTTTTAAAAAAACCTCTATTAGCTTTTTCTTTTTGTGCATTCAATGAACAAGATTTATAAGTAGTCAATTTTTGCAAATTTTTTTTTTGCACGAGCCATAATCCTAGCATGATGAATTTCACACTAGTTGTAAGGTAGCCCTCTCCACTCACTACGGTAGCTTCACACACCACAGTAGGTAATCTTCTCAATACTAGGTGCCTCTATATGGTAAAATTTTAAAAAGCAAGAATTAAAACTCAACACAATTTTACAATCAAGATTAGTTGAAGTCCTAGAGCCTTTCAAGAAAATTCATAAACTTCAAGCATATCACATATGTGTGTTCGTGATTGTGTGAATAAATTCGTGTCAACATTGATAATCACATGTACAAGAATATGTGTGTGCATAAGCCAAAATTGTAGAATAATTTATACAATAAATATCAAAATGAGTTGAGTCACTAAAAATGAGATTATGTGTATGGAAGTATTAAATAAGTCGAATACCGTATTGGCCAGACAAGGATGTTATTTTTTTTAGTAATAAAATTTGAAATTCAATTTGAGGGAGAAATTCCCAAGGCACTTTTGAGATACTCAAATCTTTGAGTGTCTATGGCTTTAGTGAATGTATCAGCTAATTGTCTCTCAGTAGATACAAACTCAAGTGTCACTATTTTCTCTTCAACTAATTCTCGAATAAAGTGATGCCTAATGTCAATGTGCTTAGTTATAGAATGTTGAACTCAGTTGTTAGAAATACATATAGCACTAGAGTTATCACAATATAAAGGCATCATACCTTGTGGTTGATCGTAGTCCTTGAGCATGTTTTTCATCCAAAGCATTTGTGTGCAAGAGTTTCCTACAACAATGTATTTCGCTTCAACTATAGAGAGTGAGATAGAGTTCTACTTTTTACTGTGTCAGGATACTAAGTTGTTTCCAATTTAGAAACAACCACCTGATGTGCTCTTCCTATCATCCTAGTTGCCTGCCCAGTCAACATCTGTAAAACCACTTACTTCACAAGTAGTGTCAGTAGTAAAATATAAACCATAATTACTTGTTCCTGAGATATACCTCATGATTCTCTTTACATTCTCTGATTCCTTAGGGTCAGCTTGATAACGGGCACACATACCAACACTAAAACATATGTCAAGCCTACTTGTAGTGAGGTAAAGTAAACTACCTATCATACTCCTATAAAGGAGTCCGTAATGGCTTGCTAGTTTCAAGACCAAACCTTTTAACAAGGTTACAGGCGTACTTGGTTTGAGAAATAAATATATTATCACGAGATTATCTGATTTGCAAACCAAGGAAGAAAGTCATTTCACCTACCATGGACATTTCAAATTCATTTGTCATAACATGCACAAAATCATCCACTAGTGTACTAGATGTGGATCCAAAAACTATGTCATCCACATAAATTTGAGCAATAAAGATCTCGTCACTACTCCTTTTAATGAATAAAGTCTTATCAACTCCCCTCGAATAAATCCCTTGTTTAAAAGATAGTTGGTAAGTCTCTCATACCATGCTCGTGGAGCTTGTTTCAAACCATAAAGAGCCTGTTTGAGTTTGTAAACATGATTTGTAAATTTTGGATCAACAAATCCTTTTGGTTGTTCCACGTATACCTCCTTATTCAGAAATCCATTCAAAAAGGCAGACTTAACATCCATTTGATATAATTTGAACTTCATGTGACAGGAAATGGCAAGTAAAATCCTAATTGACTCTAGTCTAGCTATAGGTGCAAATGTTTCATCAAAGTCAACTCGTACTACTTGCGTGTAGCCTTGAGCTACCAACCTAGCCTTATTTCTAACAACAATGTCATGCTCATCAGATTTATTTTTGAACATTTATTTTGTTCCAATAATATTTTTTGTTTTTAGGCTTAGGTACTAACACCCACACATGATTTCTTTCAAATTGGGCTAACTCATCTTGCATGGAATTTATCCAAAATTCATCCTTAAGGGCTTCATTCACATTTTTTTGTTCAAATTGAGAAATATAGCATAAATGGGTTACCTCACTTATTTGTCTTCTTCTTGTTACCATGCTTGCATTAGGATCTCCAATTATATTCTTAATAGGATGATTTTTGAAGTTCGAGTTGGATTTATCATTGATGAGGTTGATGCTTCTTCCTTCTTTTGTTTTCTTTCCTTTAACTCCTTTTCTTTTATTCCAATTGTGTCACTGGTCATTATTAATTGAGGTGTTGTGAAATTTTCTTCATTTCTAACTTCTTCATTTCTAACTTCTTCACTTGTAATCTGCTTACCACCATCATCTATAACGATATTTATGGATTCTATAACTACATTAGTTCTATAGTTGAAGATTCTGTAGGCTCTACTATTTAGGGAATAACCAAGAAATATACCTTCATCACTTCTTGAATCAAGCTTACCCAACTGTTCTCGATCTCTAAGTATATAGCATTTACTTCCAAAAATATGCATGAATTTTAGATTGGGTTTTTTTACTTCTCCATATCTCATAGGGAGTTTGGTTTGTACATGGGCGAAGATATACATGATTTATAATGTGACATGTAGTGTTTATAGCTTCAGCCCAAACATGCAGCATTACTCTTTCCATATCTTGAGGTATCCTATTTTTCCTTTCAACTATTCCATTTTGTTGAGGTGTGATAGGAGCAGAGAATTCATGAAAGATACCATATTCTTTGCAAAAGTTAGCATAATTGGTATTTTCAAACTCTTTTCCATGGTCTGTTCTCAGTCTCTGATGGTTACTATTTTGTCACCTGTTTCAACCTGCACTCTTGTACAATATGAGATGAAGAACTCAAAAGCATCTAACTTGTCTCTAAGAAAGTCTACTCACGTGTAGCGAGAAAAGTCATCTACTACAACTATGATATATTTCTTACCTCCAATACTTTTTGTTCTCATAGGACCCATAATGTCAATATGTATCAATTTGAATACTCTGTTTGTATTTATAATATTGATCTTCTTATGAGAAATCCTAGTTTGTTAACTCAATTGACATGGTCCACATACAGGTGTTTCAATTTTTGAGAGAATAGGTAAACCATGCACAGTCTCAGTTTTACTTCATTTAACTAGATATTTAAAATTCATATGACCTAGCTTTTTGTGCCACAAGGTAGTTGAGTCATTTCTAGCTAGGTTACATGTTACTATGGGTGATGTATCAATACAATAACAATTGTCATGTGATCTAATTTCTTTAATCATACATTCACCCTTTTGATCTATTACAATACAGTGATTGTTTGTAAATTGCACATTAAAATCACTATCATATATTTGACTTATGCTAATCAAGTTTTCCTTAAGTCCTTCCACATATAAAACTTCATCAAGTTTAGGGATATCCTCTATTTGAACATAGCCTTTCCAATAATTTTAAATGTTTTACCATAACCAAAGATAACTGTCCCTTCATTGTATTCCTTAAAGGTTTTAAACAAAGAACGATTCCCTGTAATGTGTCTAGAGCATCCACTATCAAACTACCAAGTGGTATTTGATTTAGATTTAATTGCTATATGGGCCACAAAGTAGTGCAACTTAGATTTCTTAACCCATCCTCTTTTAATTTTAGACATTTGAGTTACCGGTTTCTTATCTTCCTCGTTTTATGTAGTTCTTATAGTAAAAACTTTACATTTTGAAATTTTTTGAGGTGACTTAGAAAAATTTGTACTCGTGATAGAATAATAAGCATAAATAAATCTACACTTAGGTCTAATATGTCATTTCCTACCACAATGATGACAGATGGGAACAAACTGAATTTTCTTAGAATGATAAGGTGTATAAACTACCTTTCCTGCCTGAGTAATAGTGGGTTTTACAAATTGAGTTTTGGATGATGAAGGTGTTGACTGTTCATCTATGTATCCAAGACCTCTCTTATCTCCATGTGGCTTTCCATAGTCTAGGACTTTGGTTAATATTTCAGCACCAATGGTCAAATTTCTCATCGTTTCTTTAGCAAAACTAAGTTCTTGTCTAAGATTTTTGTTTTCCTTAGTAGGTTCTGCAACTCTCATATTCAAGACATTAATATGATCAGAAAATTCCTTTTTATCTTTCTCTAGGCTATAGGAATTTGTTTTGTGAACATTGATGATATCATTAAGTTTAGTTACTTCCACAAGCAATTTATCTCTCTCTTCCCTGGCACCTAGACAATCCATAAATAGTTCCTTACACAAGCAATTTATCTCTCTCTTCCCTGGCACCTAGACAATTCATGAATAGTTCCTTATAATTCAATACATTAAACTTAGACAGTAAGAGAGAAGAGTTTACTTCCTCATTTTCTTCATCAGAGTTAAGGTCGGAGTCATTGTGGTGTGCTTTGGTAGTTGCGGTGAAGACACAATAATTAGTGTCATCATCTTCTGAGTTACTAGCATTGTTATACTCACTTTCTATGTCACTGAGTGTAGCATTAAAGGCTTTTCCAAATTTCTTTTTATTGTTAGCACAATCTGTAGAAATATGACCAAATCCCCCACAAGTAAAACATTGAGAACTAGTGGGCTTAATTTTCTTACCATCAAGGCTAGGAGACTTGATTTTCCTTGAATTTCGATCATTCGAACGACTGGATTGTCCCTTGGTGGAATGATTATTCTGTTGACTCTTCTTCTTCATGAACTTCTTAAATTTTCATGCTAACAAGACTAGTGACTCATCATTCATATCATCATCACTATCATAGATGTCCTTTTTGGAGCTTTTGAATGCCATATGACCAAATCTCATAGGTTTGGATTGACCCAATAAGTTCATCAATTTTTAGTGTGTCTACATTCTTGCTTTCCTCTATCACTGTAACTTTCATCTTGTAGTCTAATGTTAAAGAGCTTAGGAGTTTGTGTACTTGTATAGGTTGTGGAATTTTCTCACCAAGGTTAGAACAAGTATTAGTGATATCACAAAAGCGAGCATAGAATTGACCAAAAGTTTTCATGTTGCTTATTTTAATGGAATCAAACTGAGATGTTAATGATGGGTGCAGAACCGACATCGCCGATCCTGCCCGTTCATTTGGTTTTATTTATTTATAAAACTCTCGCAAGTGCACGAATCATTTCGTAGAAAATGATAAGTATACTCCCAAGGTCGATCTAAGGAAGGAATGTATGTGGTTTTTAATTTATTATTCAATCTTTTAAAAACGAAATTAAATCCTAAACATCCTGTCACGATATTTTGGGTTTTGTGTTTTTAATCTAATTACATAAAAATAAACATAGATTCAATAAACATTTATGCAAATTTTATCTGTTAAAACAAGGAGTATTTATGGATATAATAATTAAGTTAATTATGCTTGCTCATATTATTTAGGTTATTAAAGATATGAATTGATATTTATTGATTCTCTCTTTTTGTATGAATACCACCTTTGGTGGGTTAGATATTCTTTGTTAACTAAACAAATCAATTAACACCTATGGGTGGGGTTGATAACTAATTTGGTTAATTAAATTAATTTCTTTTTCTAAGAGATTGAAAATGAACCATTTAAATGCCACCTTTGGTGGGGTTAAACGATTTTAAACTTTATTCAAGGTGTCCAAATTAAACCTAAGAATTTAGTTATCCGAGTACTAACTTTCAAGTTTTAAAACCACTACTGAAAACATGTTGTCAATACATTTTCGGATAATAATTCTTATAAAAACTTTTGAAATAGAGCTTCACTCTAACTACCGGGCGATTGTACCATCAAATAAAAGAGCACTACTCTAAATCGATCGGATAACTAAACCTTAAAATCTAATTTTGATTTAAGTTTGTAATGAAAAATAATATATTTCTCTCTAACATTCTTAATATAAAATCTTGAATAAAAATAAAATCAATTCATTTTAGAGATTTTTACCTATTTAATATTTCGTAAGCATAACAACGTTATTATTACATCATTTTTATAAACATGACAGAGTTAAATTTAATCACGGACAAATTAAATATAACATGTAAGAATAAAGCATAAAAAATAATCAGAAAGAAAATAAAATCCTTACAGAACTTCGATGCTATTCCCGTTGCTGGAAACCTCCAAGCGGAATTTGCACTCCCATTTATTGAATCGAAAAGCTAATAAATTACAAAAACATAACTAGTTCTTCCCAAAAAGGGAAGAACTCTAAAACTAAGAGAAATTAACTAAGAAAAGCTAAAAACTAAGAAAAAACTAAAAAATCTAAAAATCTAAGAAAAGAGAGAAAGAAAGAAGAGAGAAGTGTGTTTTGAAGGTGTTTTTAGAAGTGAAGGGAAGGGGTGTATTTATAGGTGAGGATGGAGAGAAAAAATGAGTGAAAAAATGTTAAAAAAATGTGAAAATGCGTAGTGCAAATGATGAGGTCATTGATGACGTCAGCATGATGTCAGCGGCTGCACGTGAAAATGGGGCGAATGGGCGTCGCGCGCGGAGAGCGCGGCGCAGGGCATGAACTCGGATGGAACGCGCGATGGGCGACGTGGGCGCGCGTGCGCGCGCGTGCGTCAGCGCACGGCTCAGGGCGGCACGCGGCGCGATTTCCTCCTTTTTGACATTTTTGACCCTTTTGACCCATTTTGTCCAATTTTTCCATATTTGTTGACCTTTCCCCATTTATTTATTAATATATTTGTGATGTATTGCTTCCAGTATTTCTCTTTGAGTCTTTAAGTTACGTTTTTAAGTGAAAATACCTGAAAAACAATAAAAACACCCGTGATTCCGAAAAAGACAAATTTATATAAATATATGATAAAACATATAAATATATATATTTTTAATCAATTAATGTGCATAAAATCATGGTAATTTTAGTGCTTTTTGACCACTCATCAGTTAACAATCTCAATTTTGTTTGTTTCACTTGAGAGGTTCCCTCATGAGCAAGAGCAAGTGCATTTCATGCATCTTTAGCAATCTCACAGTCGGAAATGCGATGGAACTCATCCATTGACACTGCAACAAATATTGAGCTTAGACCTTTTTGGTTTGCCTCACAAATGGTGCGTTCTTCAATGGCCCAGTCTCTTCTTGGCTTTATGATTGTTACAACATCTTTCATTACCGAAGGTGGTTCCCAACCATCAAGAATAACATCCCATACTTTTTCATTTTGTTTGAGAAAAGCTTGCATACGAGCCTTCCAGTAAGGGAAATTAAACCCATCAAAGAGTGGGGGTCTAACAGATGATCCACTTTCTTTAATTTGGTCCATAAGTAAGTGTGTGTGTCCCTAATGATCAATCTCACTAAGTATGTCTAGTGTCAGCTCTAATACCAATTGAAAGTTTATAAAATACAGACCTGATTAACCTAGAGGGGGGTGAATAGGTTATTTATAATTTTTACCAATTTATAATTTATTAACCTAAACAAAGTGGCCAGACATGCAATCATGTGTAAAAATAAGTGCAAAAATAAAAGAGTAACACACGATATTTTTAGATGGAAACAATCTAGGCCATAACCATGATCTAAGAGGAAAACTACCGGTCCACCTAATTTTTCACTATGAAAATCAAATGTTCAAGTACAAACTCGATCTTATGTTACCCTACCTAGGATACTACCCCAATGTACTTTACTTACGAGCTTCTGCTCTGTTTTCATAGTTTCTAAAATTAGCGTAAGCGGTTTCCAGACTAACATTCCAATAAGCTTCCTGTCAATCAAATCGTTCACAAATCAATTGCAAAAATATTAGAACAAAAAACACAAGTGCCCCTGTGTGTTCTAGAACAGATTTAACAATAAATAATCCTAACTAGATGATTCAAAATATATATCATTAAATTCAAATCAACTAGTAAATTCTAGAGTAAAAAGATTAAACAAATATCAATAAAAATAACTTCTTTGAATTTTAATAATCAAATCAAATAATTATGATCACACATAAAATTATTTAATTTAAATATGTAAGAATATAATCAAGAAGAAACTATATAAAGATAAAAATACTAAATAAATTTATTAATAAATATCTTTCTCAAGATATCAATTTGATATTAATTAATTTATTTAATACCTTGTTTTTTCAATTATCAATGAATCATCCGCCACTCTACTCCATCTTCTCTATGAACAAAGCATCACAATTAAACACATTTATTCATGAGATCAAATATCAACCAATTTATTCCATGTGAATTGCAAAGAAAAACTTACCAAATTTTAAGTAATGTAGAGAATTAAACCACCTTACTAACTTTCTGGAATAACCAAAAAGAAGATTGTAACACCAAATAAAAACTGGGCCAGTTATATTCAAAGCATATTACTTTGTTTTATACTATTCTTGGCTTGGTTTCTCTGAAAAGCTTCTAGCATTCAAAAAGATAGGCAACTAGCTTTGGGCGCAAAGCATTGGAAACTCTTTTTCTTTGTTTTTTGTAGTGATAAAAGTTCGGCAGATCCAGCCGTTTTTTTTTTCTTCTATTCGGCTACTTCAAGGTTTCTTCCTTTTTTTTGTTTGAGGTTGCTTGAAATTTTTGATCAGCACACCTTTTTTAACCCTAACCCTATGTGTATATATATTGATAATAACAATGACCTAGAGTTAAATGTATTTTGGTCTTAATTTTTCAAAACCCATTAAAAAAACTTAATATTATAAAAAATAATTTCTTAAGACACATTATAAAAATATTTAATTAATAATTTCATAAATTAATTAAAGTTTAAATAAATATTTTAACATAACATATAGTTTCAGATTTATGAAAATGTGTTATTAAATACATAAATGTAATCTTATGTGTCGTAGTTATAAAAGACATACCTGAAGTACGAATATCTAGAACTTAAACATTTGTTCGGCTTTTCTTGATAAAGTTGATAACAAGCCTAAAAACAAATTTACAAGTAAATATTTTGTCCACGAAAATAGTCAACACTCATAATCCTTACACCATCATCATTTGAAGTTTGAGAGATAAGATAGAAAACTTTATTTTCTCTCTTTCTTGAGTCTTTTAAACTATCCTTTTGAACATGAGATAGTGTAGCCTTATCTTTTGGCTCATTGTATCTTTTCTCTACAATCTCTCAAATATCATGTGCACCGAGTAGAGCCTTCATATTGATACTCTAATTATCATAGTTGTTTTTATTTAGCATAAGTTCTTGAAATGATGCCATACTATTAGCCATATCTCTTAACAAAATTAGAATTATGAATTTCTGACTACATAGATGTATTCAAAATGTCGAAATACCTATGCAGGGTGTCTAACTTGGTCAAAAATTTGTTTAATTAAACTTCACTCAATTCTACTCGACCTAACTCGGTTCATCTTAGTTCAACTTTGTGGTTTCAAAAGGCAAGCTTCGGTCAAAGTCTGGTGGTGTATCCAAACTTTGATTTGGATGATATTTAATTGTGTTGCATTTCTCTTGTCGAGAGCTTCGATTTGATATGCTATAGTGATATGTTTGGAACCAATTTACTAGCTCTAATACCACTTGTTAAAAGATGAAAGCTTTAAAAGGCTTTAGAAAATTTTAGAAGATAAAAGAGAACAAGAATATTTTGGTAGAAGAAAATACTTATTATTGATACTTACATTTTTCCTTAATATCAAATGAGAAAGTTCACTCCCTATTTATACTATAACTCTCTCCTAACTAATGGTTAGGATCATACCAATATATTTCTAATCTAATGGTCATAATTGACCCACTAGAATTATCCATCAAAATATCCAATTTCTAGAATTCTCTACTATTCTATCTTCTTAAAATATCTAGATATATTTTAAGACATTTCTAAAGAAAATGTCTATAACTTGGACCTATTGGAATTTAATAAATAATAGACTCTTAATTACAACATCTAAATAAGGATTTTTCAAGTCCAATATTATTTAGGCTAAATCAAGTTTATTTCTAACAATGTACACATAGATATGTCAAACGAGTCGTTTAACCTAGATTAGCTTCTTTAAAATTTGCCCATTGAGCTCACAAGCTGAAAAAACTTAACTCACTTAGCTTACAAACTTAAATGAGCAGTTTACTAGTTCATTTGACAAAGGCATATTAAATCGTTTTTACTAATAATTGTTCAAATTCATAAGAACATTTTTTACTCACTTTTAAAATATAAATTTTACTAATTCAAAAAATGTTATATATTATTTCATATGCTATTAGAAAGTTATAGAAGTCTAGTTTTTAAAAAATTTTATGGTTTATAATTTCTAGTTTTCTATAGAAAGTATGCTCATTTTACTAATGATTGTTTAGATTTAGTATAACATTTTGATTCATTTTTAAATATAAAATTTATTAACTCACAAAATATGATGAATCATTGCATATACTATTAAAAAGTTCTAGATGTCTATTTTAAGGTTTGAGATTTAGAGTTTTTTTATAAAAAGTTATGCTTAGTCTAATTTAGCTCATCTTAAAAGATTAAAAATTGAAAATTATGAATTAGTTATCAAACGATCAATATTCAATTTCTAATTTCTACTTTTCCAATTGAAACTAAAAATTAGTTATCAAATAACTTTTATATTTATCCACAATATTTTGAAATTAAAAATTTAATTTTAAAACTCAAGAATTAGAAATTATAAATTGAAATAATTAATAAACATGGCTTAAATATTTAAAATAATTTTAATAAAAAAATTTAAATTAACTCTTCAACTAAGCTCCTATTTAAATAAACTAACCTCATATTTAAATGAGCTCAGTTTATTTAAAAATTAAATGAGTTGATTTGAACTCAACACATTTAAGATGAGTAGAACTTGAGCGAGCTAAGCTAACCTAGCTTATTTGACACCTTTATGGACACATCTAGTTTATATAAATCATATACATAAATACATTATATACATATATGTACAACTCACTTCTATTTGGGACAAATTCGATTATGTACTATTTGAACAATCAACCCGATTCAAGAACTTAGAGTTACAAATATGTAGATCTAGTTGTTACACAGTTCATAGCTTAATATAAAAATAGGATGAGAAGATCAATAATTTTTTTCATTTATATATAATAAAAGCATGTCACAACTTTATTTTACAACACTACTCTTAATTCACATACATAGAATGATATATAGAGTTGTAGCAATTAGTTATTAGTATCACACAAGTTTTGATGAACTAGTTATAGTGTAACGCCTAAGCTCTCTATTTAGTACATCAGAAATGAATATTGTACAACAAATTCAAAAATAAATAAATTAAAATCTGGCATTTATAGAATTATGGGCAATGTAGAATTATTATTTTCAATCACTTTTAACTGTAAACTCTATCTCATTGCAATTGTGATACTTGATGCTCATCATTTTTCCCATGCTTTGTTGAAGAAGTGACAATAGGTATGTGACCAGTAAACAAAGCAACATGACCCATAAGCTTATCTTTCCTTGAAAATGTAGTTCCACAAGAACACTGCCATTTAAGATCTCCACAATGTTTCTCATGTGTTCTTAAATCAGACAAAACAGAGAATTGCTTTCTATTACATCTCTTGCAAACATAAATCTTAGGACAATGACTTCTCTTGTAATGATTCTTCACACAAATCATTGATTTCAAAGGTTGAAACTTTGCATGTCTTTGGTTCCATCTACACCCTTCTTGTGGACATGAATATTTTCTAGGCAATGATTTCAATATTGAAGATTCCTTGTTTCCCATTATAGTACTAGTACTACTATTTTTGAATGGATTGGATAGAGCAGCATTTGTTTTGTACTCATCACCGTGAGCTCTCATATGCATTCTCAAATTAGCATCTCTTTTGAAACCTTTACCGCAAACTTGACAATAATGTGTGTACTTTGCTAATAAATCGGAAGCATCTAATTCTATGATATTACAATGTTTTGATGAAAATCCTCGAAACCCATCTTTAGTTTCAGTACTCCCTAGAGGAATTGTATTAGCTTTCCTTTCATCAATTCTAATATTACTCATGTTGTTGTTGTTGTTGTTGTTGTTGTTGTTGTTGTAGCTTTCTCCAAACCAATCAAGTGTTTGATCACTAGTAGTAGTAGCATATAAAGCTTGATTACCTCTTTCTTGGACTAAATTTCCAACACTAATAACATTGTTATTGCTAATGGTATTAGTGTTATTACCTGAAATGATTGAGCCAAGACTACCCATTTGTTGAAAAGTGAACATCATTGAAGAAGAAGTCATGATGATTTCTTGTATCACTTGAGTCATAGAAGCAATTGCTAAAGAAGTTGACTCAAGTTGGTTTTGGTTTGGTGAAAGAAGGATACTAACAAGTGATTCAACTTGATGAACTTTTTCTTTTAAGATGGAAAGGTTATAGAGAAGTGAGTTTGAGGAATGAGTTTGAGCAGAAGCTGAAGTTGGGTTTGGAGTAGCTTGTAGAGATGATGAAGCAACAAGTTGATTATGATTATGACGATGATTATGATGATGTTGATGATCTTCTGTCATTGAGTAGCTTTGCAAACTGTGTGACACATTTGGGAAACAACAATTAATGGACCCCGAATTCATTTTCAAAGCTCTTAAGTATTCAACTGCTTCTTGTGTTCTACAAAGCTATTTCTCAATTTTTGTCTTTTTTTTTGTCAAAGATTGCTGTTGTAGTGAGAGGGCTTTGTAGAGGAAGCTGAATTATATGATAACTTGTTAGCCTTTTTCTACTCATAAAAATAATAAATATGTTAATGAGAGAGACAGTTACAGGGTAGAGATAGAGATTTAGAGAGAGGGTTAGGTCAACACAAAGGTAGTACACATCCCCAATTCTGACCTCCCTCACATATCTCACTTATTTAGCTTTGAGAAATCCCCTAAGTGGTGAAGTTGGAGAGAAGTTGGCGAATATTAAATAATAGACTAAATAGATTTTTCTGACACAATATTTTAGTGTCGTTACAAAATCAAATTTTTTTGTTACTTCTATACTATTAAATTTTGTAAATATTATAAAATTCAAATTCAAATATTTTTTGTTATTTTTATATTATTAAATTTTATAATGTTACGAAATTATCATCGACATCAATTTATTAATGAAAGTTAAAAGAAAAATACACATGTGGATGATATTTTTATTACATTTACAAAATTCACTAGTATGGTAGTAATAGAATTTTTTTGATAAAAATTTACTAATATGGTAGTAATAAAAATAAATTGAGAGTATTTTATAATATTTTTAAAGTTTAATATTACAAAAGTAACAAAATTAAAATTCTATAATAAATTATAGAAAATCCTATTCAGTCCAAATATAATAACTCTTTGGCTTCCATGTCCTAATCTAAAGTCTAAAGCCCCAAAAAAAAACAGAGGTAAAGATTCTTTATTTCTAGACTAGGTATGTTGAGCTTTGCACATTAGAAGTTTTTTTAGGGTTTTATATATTAACCTTAGAACGATAAGATAACCCCTTTCATGGAAGTTGGGAAACCATGCAGTACCAACAATTTATTTTTGTTTAATTATCTGCTTCTTATTTATTTTGTAACAGCTGATAAAAGGCAATTTTTGGATTGGCTACACGCCTACATCCACAAAAGAATAAAGATATGGTCTTCATGTACAAGTTTGTTTTTTTTAATAGCTCATTCGGCAGGAATCTTCCCAACTTTTGAACATTTTTTTTGTAATTTAGTCAATTTAATAAAAAAAAATTCACCCCATTTATTAATTCTTTTTTCTTGAGAAAGAGATCCCAAAATGCTAGCAATTTTAGTCTCTGACTAATTGATAACTTGTCCAAGATTAATTTGCTATATAATAATTCAAGCAAGTTTTCAATAAAAGGGAGATAAATTGGAATTTTTTTTGAAAACTTGAGAACTAAATTGACGAAATTAAAATGATATTGCCATACTATATAAGCACTCAATGAAAAATTGATGTCAGTTTTGGACCTTCATTGTAAAAACTAATAAAGATATGTTATAAGAACTAGAGATTTTGTAAGTACTGTTGATGTTAATTTCTGCTTGGGAAACCTTGAGAAGGTGCGAGAAAGAACACATGTAATTAATAGCCAATAAAAGACCATTAAGGGCAGGGGTGAATGCACATGTAAATTAAAGTGAGCATTTTCCGGCACTTATCAAAAATGTAATTTTACCTATAAAATTTTATAGTTTTCAAAAACATTAAATTATAAATAATAATTAATGCCTCTCTCAACTCAAGTTTTAATCACATATTTTAAGTTTAATTAATGTTAAGTTTCTTTCGGTCTCACATCGACCAAGAGTTCGGTACTAAGATTGCTTATAAGCTTGAGCAATCCTTAACTCAATGAGATTTTATGGGTTAAGTTATGTATGGGTTTCTAACATGGTACCAGAGCTGGGTTTGACTTGATTGATGAGTTGAGTTTTGTCCTTAACAGTCTCACTGTGGCTTTGTGAGATCACCTATGTTCGTGTTGAGGGGGACTCTTAATTTTCCTTCGGTCTCACATCGGCCAAGAATTCGACAATAGTGTTGCATATAAACTTGGCAAACCCTTAACTTAATGAGATTGAGTTAGGCCTACGTTTCTAACAATTAAAACATTTCAAGTTTAAATTTAGTGTAAATTTGATTATTTTAATTTAAATTTAACAAAATTGTAACAAACTCCACAATTTGGCACGTCTTAGCTCAAAAACATTTATTATCAAATTTTTATTTCTATTGTTTAATTTATTTTTAATTGTGATTTTTTCTTGTAAATGTTGCATTATTATTGATTAGTGCCCCCTTTAAGTTTGAGTTATTGATTGTTATAGGATAGTTAGGATATTAACTTTATCCAAAGTTTAAGTCATTGAAAGAAGGACCAATATTATTTTTATATATTTATATCTCTTCAAAATTGTTGGTTCTATGCACCATGTCGATCAAACACTTACAATTCAACAATTAAGGTTACTAGAATTTGAACGAAGAATCTTCAGCTCGAATACTATGTTAGAAGTTATTGGTTACCAACTCTTTCAAAAACTTAAACTTAAAGCTTAAGTTATTGAAAGAGGCATAAATATTGTTTTTATACATTTATCAAATCTGTAACTACCGATAAAGAAATGGTGTTTTCGATTGGATTTTAATGATAGAATTCGTAAGTGAACAAGATGAATTTTTTTAGTGAGCAGCTTACAATTCGTCTTGTGAAAGATGAAAATTAGGATGTATAAGTCTTACAAGTTGAGAAACTTTTCTTAAAATTACCTTTGGTTTCTCTCATTTAGACCTCAGTTTTTATAACTATAGTCATAGACCTATGATCACGGTTATAAATCAAGGTTATAGGTACATATTGTAATAGTGAGGCTATGAGAGTTGCCTCTAATTGTCTATTGAGACTCGGATGTTCAGAATAATGCTGAGTAGTTGTTGGATATAAGAGCTGCAAATAACTCTTTTCTACTCTAGTTTTTTTTGTCAAAAGCTTTTGCACTAATTAACTTATCTTGGGTGAGTCACTATATAAATCCAATTTAAATTTGAATGGTGCTATTTTTAGATCGTTAAGATTATCTCATTGTACGAGTGTTCGAGTGTTCTTTAAATCTCAAAATCCTTTATTAAGAGACATTTCTAAATCCGATTTAAGTACTCATATGATTAACTCACTGCGGCCATTCATTTGATGGTGTAAATCATCTTTAAGTGATAAACTTTTATTAGAGTTAGATTCTATTTATATTATTATTTTTTTTTTTTTGAAGTAAGTCAATTTCGATATCGTAAATATAATATTTTATTTGGGTTGATTGCTTAAAGAATATAATGTAGCATCTAGGACTTTTAGTATTTGTATTATAACTTAATAGTAGAATATATTACTATTTGTTAGTTATTTCATTTATTTAGATGTTAACAACAAGTTTAATTATAGGTTTTTTTTGAATTTGTTTGTATATGTTTATTTTAATTTAATATTAATTTTAATTGAGTGATTAGATAGAAATGTAATACAAACATAGCGAGCTAATTATGATATCTCAAAATATTTATTAAATTTTATATCACTTATTTCATTAAAAAAAGGTCATGGATGACGTACGTGGTGGGATTCTTACAAGAATCTTACCCATGTACACACACCATAAACTTATTTGTTTGTTTTTTCTTTGACCATGAATTTTCATCGTGGAGTAAGCCCTTCACTGCTTCCTAATTTATGATTTCGTCTCATTTCATGAGTTGTGCCGTTTTAAAAGTAATAATAAATTGGTAGAAACGTCCAAACTTAGCACTGCAACTTTCATTCTAGAAATTATTTATGGTAATGATGATTTGGTATTCCAAGTAAAATATAAGATTAATGTAATTATATTTTAAAAAACACAAACATCTAATATTTGGTAAAAATAGCAACGAATATGATTAGTAGAAAGCATATTCCAATAATAATAAATAACACATAATTCATAAATAGTGATTTTGGAGGCATTGTGTGGGCTGTTTTTAGGGCATAATAGATAAATATGGTTTATTCGTTTATTTAACATTTTTTATAGATTTTTTTTAAATAATTCAATATAAGTGTCTCCCTCTAAGTTTTTTTTTTATATATGTGGGCCTCCCACTTCGGATTATTACTCTTGCTACTTCAAAATTAAAACATGCATGCACTTAGCTTCCCATTTTCAACTCTAATGTCATCAACTATATTTAAATAACCTATTCATTATCTATTCTTAGCCAAAAAAAAAATATTAATTATTAATTTAAGTGGCAAGAGAGCAACCATAACTCTGATTGATTCCTTTCATGTTCAACTTCTGGCTATATATGTTTTTTAATTAAAATAATAAAACATCATGTTTAATATTGTTTTTTTTTTATCAATTTCCTCATGAATATACACAAGGGCGAGAATCTAGAAATTTTTTATTATTAAAAATTGGAGAGAATAAATAATGCTTTTAATAAACAAAGGATAGTATTGTCAATGGACACAATGGTAGTATAAGATGGAAGTCTCATATTTGAGATTTATAAAATGTGGATGTTAAAAATCTACTAGGAAAAAAAAAAGATAGTATTTCCAAACAATTTCTCTCTCTCTCTCTCTCTCTCCTTTCTATTTTATTATTATTATTATTATTATTATTATTATTATTATTATTATTATTATTATTATTATTATTATTATCTTGCGTTGCTGTTGGAATAAGCTATATCAATTTTTTTATCTACCAAAAAAAAAAAAATACTATATCATGTTATGGCAAACTATGAACTAGTTGCTTTTATTATTTTATTTTTTTGTCAATTTATGTTTAGATAACTATGACATTATTCAACTATGTTTTGGTTTTTTATTTTCTTTAAGATGGATCAATATTAAATATATAGTTAGACCTAAAGCGTGCAACAAAGTGATGGTATGTGTTTATTTCTTCATGATCGAAGGCTTTAATATTTATATACCTCACTTCAGCAGCAAGTAGATAGACTTCGAAGTCTATCAGTAAATTATACTTTAAATATCTCTTAATTAATTTCTGTTTAGTTATAGCTTATTAATTAAAAATTAAGCTAAAATAATGCATAAATACTAAATATTCGTAAATTTACGCACATTTATATTCATATTAATTATAAATAATATGAGCCACAATACATGAAAATATGTATACTTTATATTCTTCTAATTTTTATACTACAACGTGAAATTGAAGGGTAAATTATATTACATGTAGGGGTGCCAATTTAAATGATATTATATATGTTCGTTCATATCATATTAATTAATTGTTATGTGCATGTTCGAGTGGTTTCAATTATTTGTGTGCATTCATTTTATTGGTAGAAAATTCACATTTTTTGATATTATAAAAATTTTAAATTATTTATTTATATAATAAATTTAAACCAATATCTTTGCATATAGCACAAAACAATTAGTAATTAAAATTGACTTAAAAATGAATCATATTACATTATATATTAATGATACGGGCATCTTTGGGTGTAAGCATACCAACAAGTAACAATAATGCACAGGTCTTTATAAATAAAGTGGAGAATCTCTCCATTAATCATTTTTTTAATAAATTTATTATTTTAATTACTTTTTTTAAGTGACTCAGCTTAAAGAAAAAAATTTCCTCTATTTATATTATTATATTTAAATTAAAAAAAATTCAAATAATAAGTAACATGGTTGGAAATCAATTAATCTCTTTTATTTTTTACGATTTTTTTAAATATTTTTTATATAAATACATATAGCTCTATGAAGTTTGTTTTTTGTTAATTTTTTTTCATATAATATAGATATTTGTAAGTATGAAATTATTGTACAAAAAATACTATTTAAAAAAAATTGTCAAAAAATAAAATAAATTAGTTAAATTCTAACAATATGCTACTTCTCGTGAGGGTATTTTTTTTATAATTTAAATATAATAATATAAATTGAAATGAATTTGTTTATTTTTAAAAATAAAGTGATTTAAGATAAACCACTTCAAAGGAAAGCGACGAAAGTGATCTATTTATAAAAAAAAGACTTATAATGCACTTATTTATTCCATTTATTTGCATACAGAGGACCTATTTTCATATAAAAACCAATTGTATATAAAAACCTATTTTCATACAAAACTTTTTCCTCTATTAGAATTATGTACTTAAGTGTGCTTCCCTTGGGATTATGGGATTGATATTTTTGATAAAAGTTTCAAAAATTGGATGAATTTCATTCAATATAATACCCATAATATTTAAAAATATATTATCCTTTTTGAACAATAGTTGGCAAACAACATCATTTCTTACTATTTGAGCAAGGAAAATGATCAATCCCCTCCTTCCTGCCTATTTCACCACCTCTAGCTACATTTAGCGCAATTTTACCCTATTTAAGATCTTTCTTCTACTTCTTTCTTGCTTCTAGGCTAACTATAAAAAATGGAATGAACAACATGAATTAAAAGAATAAGATGTACTTTATCGTTCAAAAATAATTAAATCAATTTTTTTAAAATATTATGGATAATAAATAAGAATTCTTTTAAAATATAATTGATTTATAAAATTTGTATCAAAATATAGATAGTACAAAAGTAACGAATCCTAGGATTCTCATCAAAACTCTTCACTTTAACGTGTTTGTACAAGAATAATATTATGATAAGTGATCTCTTAATTTGGAAGTCGTCATTGCACCCTTTTAAGAATACAAATGAGCTATGGTTCAATAATTATGTATTTTATTTGGAAATGTACTTAAAAAATTTGAGGTTTGAGTTTTAGTTATAAGTATTTGGGCAATATAACTATTTTTAAAAAATGTTAAAATTACTTTAAATGATACCCCCAAAAACTTTTAATATAAAGATAATACCCTTTTTTGAATTGATATGGATATGAGTTAGTGTTAAAATATTCTACTTTTTAAAAATATTTTATTTTTATTGTTATAAATTTTGGAGATATTATATTTGTTATTTAAAAAAGAATTTGGTTTTGGAATCTTGATAAATGATTGGAGCAGCAGAAGTCAATTCTCTTAATTAATAAATTAACTTAATTAAACTAATTGTTAAATTAATAAAATAAATGACTTTATCAATCTTATTATGATTGCACTGATTTGGTTCTCTATATATAATGAAGTATATATCATAAAATTTGGAAAACTAGTGTGCGTTCAAAGCATGCATATTCATTTAGATGGACAAGACTGTCGTTTTGGTCTTTTTTTTCTACATTTATTATATATGTATTTTTTTAAATATATTAAAATTTAAAATATATATATATATATATATATATATATGTATTTAATTCAACATTATTAATGAATTAAAAGATGAAACGTGATACTTCACTATTAATTTTCTTATCTACCAAAAATAAAAATTATATCTTAAACAATTAAGACTTTAAGTTATATATTCTGAAATTATTCTTTTTACTTAATCATTCCTTAATATTATCTAATTTTATCATAATTAATTTAGATTATAAAAAATAAGAATTCACATATCTTGCCAAAAATGTCTTTTTTTAATATTTATAATTTATCTTTTGTACATTTGTTTTATTTAGAAATGCACATGCGCCTACTTTTAAACTTTTTATTGTATTTCAAAGTTTTCTACCAAATAATGACTAATAAATTTTCAATTCACATTGCTAATATTATTTAAAAGCAAATTATAACTTTCTTTTATGCTATTAATTGATAGATAAGAAAAGAAAAAGGAGAATGCATAGAAAGATATGAAGCTGAAAATTTGGATTTCAGTTTATCTCGTTATAAGATCATGACGTCTACTTGGACATTAATAACATCTATAACTCTAATAAAAGAGAAACCATTTTATTACAGATAGACTTGTCTCGATCTAACATTACTATCCCAGACCAATAAGTTAAGATAATGTAGTATACTCGGATAGGTGGCTTTTAAAAGGAATTTTTCAGCCAACATTTGAAAATCATCAACAGGAAGAACCTGTACAAAATACAGAACTCACGGAAATAATAAAATATAAAAATGAAAATATTGAAATAGGATTCAATAGATCTTCATCAATGAGATGCTCTTCGAGTGTCTCAGAATTTTCATAAATGGATTTACCATTCAAAACAAACCCTAGGTTATCAACTTCAGATTTACTTAGGAAAACAATACTCAAAGGAGTAGACTGTAGTACACCTATACCCATACTAGTTTACACTGTTGACAACTCTGAGATGAACGAATCACCTCAGTTATCACCTATGTTTCCCTCATCACCAACTCAGTCCAAAGCCCCCAACGAACAAGTTTGGAACAATGAGTTAAATGTATTAACAATAGATGATGAAGAACCATGGGATGCAAAAGTCCTTAGGCTAGATCTCAATCTACCATATAACCTTAAAATCAAAAACTGGTTCTATAACACACACTCAGAAAAAAGTAGGGCAAGTTGCTTTAAGAAACATGAGCATTACGTTAGAGAACATAACAAAAATATAGAGTTTATAGATTGGCTAAAAATATATAGAAAATCAAAAGGATTAACATCGATAACCATCGATCAAATAAGGAATTCTTTTAATTAATGAAGAAAAATAAAAAAAATTATACTATAAATCTGACCCATCCAAACATATTAGAATCACCATCATCAATAGTTAACCCTCAACCAATTAGCTCAGTATCACCTATGGTCCAACCATTAGAAACATTACCAGATCCTATTGTTACCCATACTTAAGATAACATAGTTAGATCATCCTTAATAGTTAGCCCTGAGCAGGTTAGCATAACACCATCAGTTGACCTTAGGTCAGATACAACAGTAAATCCTGTTGACTTAGTCAAACCATCAACAGTTTTAATAGGTAACCTACCAGTTACTATATAGGATCCAAAATCCGAACAAATAGTTAAACCTATAGTTCAAATTGACCCTAAATCAGTCAACATTAATGTAGAACCTATAGCTATAATTCCACATTATAAAACATTCCCATCAATTAGTGTTTCGAATGTCATAGAAGCTGACTTCGACATGCTTTTAGAAGATGAACCAGTAGAGTTTTTAGCTATAGAACCAATAGCTTTAAATCCACAACTCAAAACCTTTTCAGACATTAGTTCTAGTGAAGTCATTAAAGTTGACTTTGATAGACTATTGGAAGAAACTGATAAACCAATTAATACGATTAACATGGTTAATATTAAAAAAAGTTATCCGTATGGGAAACTCCAGATGGTTCAGTTGAAGCTGAATATCCTTCATTAAGACCTATTACCATCCCTTATCAGGATAGTCAGGTAGAAGCCTTTTCTCTTAAGAACCCTTAAGAGAACCAGACAACTAACCTTAAAAATATTATCAACCAAAACAATTATACAAACATTAACCTAAATACTTTAGGTAAACAACTTATTAGGATAGAGAAAAATCTTAAGATAGATATTCCTTCTACCTCTTATCAAACTTTAGATAATAAGGTTAAAAACCCTATCTTCAAACCCTATCTTCAAACCCTATCTTCAAACCCTTCCAGGTTTCCAAACTAGCCCAGGAAGAAATTACATCAAAATTTGAAAAACTTCAAAATTGGAATAATACCCTTAGGTCCTAATTAGAAGACCAATTTTCAATTAAAATAGGACTAGTTATTCCCGAGTCACCAGTGACTTCAAAATCAACCCAAAAACCAATACAAGATCTTAGTATTCTTAGTAAACTAGGATCTAATATATCATCTGAGGACAGTTCCCAGGAAACCATTTCTGAACCAACTCCTCATATTCAAAAATTAGCTTGGCAAGAACCTAGCTCAGTTAGGTATCCTCACACCATAGGAACCCAACCTAGTCAATTTATCTAAACTAAGTATAACGCGTCTTCTATCTATGTTTGGAACATAGATGGTATGACTGATCATGAGATATTAAATATCTTACAGCAAATGACCATGGTGTTAAATGCTTATAAAACCCAAATTGGTACAACTGATAAAGCAGTTGTTGAATTATTAATAGTTGAATTATTAATAGTTGGCTTTTTAGGCCAACTAAAAGGATGGTGGGATCATCATCTTTCAAAACAACAACAATCACACATTTGCAATGCAATATTGACTGATGAGTGTGGTATACCCATACTTTCCCATCAAGGAGCTCCTATACAGGATGCAGTCTCCACATTACTCTTTACCATATCACATCATTTTATGGGTGATCCTTCCCATTTAAAAGATAAAAATGTTGATCTAATTTCCAACATAAAATGTAGGAAGATGAGTGATTTTCAAAATTATAAAACTACATTTCTGTCTAGAGTTATGTTAAGAGATGACTCTATTCAACCATTCTGGAAGGAGAAATTCCTAGCAGGACTTCCTCCACTCTTAGGTGAGAAAACCATAACAAAATCCGTGAGACTTATGGGAATCACATCATCCCATATGATCAACTAACCTACGGTCAATTGATCAGTTTTGCACAAAACCAGGGTCTTCAAGTATGTCAAGATTTGAAAATCCAAAAACAAATGAAATTAGAACTTAAAATTTCCAAAAGAGAAATTGGATCATTCTACAAACAGTTTGATAGCAAACTCCCTATTGAAAAAATCTGCGAGGGAACTTGAGTAAAACCAAAACAAAACCTTATAAGGAACCACATAAAACTTATAAGAAAATTTCAAAATCAAGAAAACCATTCTTTGAAAAAAGAATGAATTTTTATAACAAACCTTATAAAAGAAATTTTAATAAGGAAACAAAATCACATAAAAAACCCTTTAAAAACTTTAAAGAGTTTAAATGTTATAAATGTGGCAAGAAAGGTCACACTGCCAATTTTTACAAAATGTCTAAAAAACTTCACGAATTAAACCTTGAAGAAGACACCTTTGCCAAAATATCTGCCCTGATGGTAGACACATCCTCATCATCTAAGTTTGATCAATGGACAGACAAAGAATCAAATCCCCAAGATGATGAATTTGCAACCAGCAATTCAAATTCCTCTGATAAAAACATTAATGTATTAACTAAGGAAGAAGATGAACAACTTCAAGATAAAATCCTTAAGTTAAATGACCCATCAATAACCAAATTGTATGTAGACTACCTAACTACAAATTGGGAAAAATCAATAAAAAGGAAATCTGAACTTCCAAATACCAGCAAAAGCTATTATAACCTCACTGTTGTTCTGGAACGGAATAACAAAGTTATCAAACTAGAAAGTCAAATTCAAGACTTAAAAGTTGAAATTAAAACTATTAAACTGGAACTCCACCAGCTTAAAGAAAAATTAAAAGAATATGATATTAAGTTTCAACTACTTAATAATGGAGAAAAAAATATCAACTTATGTAAGTGATTCTGACGATGATCTTGCTCAAAATAATTAAGAAATTCAAAACTTGAGAAAAGTTACCACCAGGAAATATAAGATTAAAATAACATTAGTATTCCCTGATGATTCAAAACTAGAAACCATTTCCTTATTTGACACATGGGATGATCTTAATTACATCACACCATCAATAGTTCCCAAAAGGTTTTACAAACCGACTGAAGAACGACTTAATTCAACCAATAAATCTCAAATGTGTATTATTGAAAAAATCGAGGTATCTATCCTACAAGGAATATACCTTATCAAAACTCCATTCATCATAGTATTTGATATTGGCTACTCAGTCATATTAGGCACATCGTTTATGGATATCATTACTCCATATTCTATTATGCATGACAGAATTTCTTTCAAAATCGAAAGAGAAGCCTCCAGCTTCCCTTTCCTCAAAGAACCAAAAACCAGAGATCTTAATCTCATCAAAACCTATTCAATCTCCCCAAAAGAGATTTCTGTTCTTATAAACCATAGAGAAAAGGATCTTTTCTATCTCAAAACTAGAGTTCAATCTCATACCGTTGAGAAAGAGCTTCAAATCCTGGAGATCAAAAACAAAATCTCTAAATTACAAACCTCTTTTGAAAAGGAAGTTTGTTATGAATTACCCAATGCTTTCTGGGAAAGAAAAGAACATAGGGTAGACTTACCATATGAATCACCCTTCAAAGAAAAGGACATCCTTACAAAAGTAAGGCCTATTCAAATGAATGGTGACCTTGAGCAATTCTATAGGAAAGAGATCAAAGATCTCTTATCCAAGAATCTAATTTCAAAATTCAGATTGTCGTGGAGCTATGTGGCCTTCTATGTCAATAAACCAGCCGAGATTGAAAGAGGAACTCCTCGGTTAGTCATCAACTATAAACCTTTGAACAAAGCCTTAAAATGGATTAGGTACCCTATCCTCAATAAAAAAGACTTCCTTCAAAAATTATATTCATCATCCATATTCTCAAAGTTTGATATGAAATCAGGCTTTTGGCAGATTCAAATCGAGCCTCAACATAGGTACAAAACTACATTCACTGTTCCGTTTGGATAGTTTGAGTGGAATGTTATGTCATTTGGGCTCAAAAATGTACCTTTTGAGTTTCAAAGGATTATGAATGACATATTCAATCCCTACTTAGAATTCTGTATCGAGTACATCGATGATGTACTCATATTCTCAAAAGATGCTAGACAACACATCAGACATCTCAAAACTTTTTCCATATAATTAAGAGGAATGGATTGGCATTATTAGCCAAGAAAATGACTCTCTTTCAAACAAATATCAGGTTTCTTGGACACAACATATACAATGGAACAATAATTCCAATCAATAGATCCCTACAGTTTACAACTAAGTTTCCTGATAGGATTATTGACAAAACCCAGCTACAAAGATTCCTAGGTAGCTTAAATTACGTATTAAGCTTCTGCCCTAATATAAATAGGTTAGCAAAACCTTTACATAATAGGCTTAAGAAAACTCCTGAGCCTTGGACAGAAGAACATACCAAAATTGTGCAAAAAATAAAAGCACAAGTCCAAAACATTCCCTGTCTACATCTTACGGATCCAACACTCCCCCAAAGTAGTAGAAACTGATGCCAGTGAAATAGGCTATGGTGGGATATTAAAACAAGTCCAAGATAATAATGAACAAATTGATCAATTTGTCTCTGGCGATTGGAATGATTGCCAAAAGAATTATTCCACTATAAAAAGGAAGTACTCTCCATAGTACTCTGTATTTCTAAATTTCAATCTGATTTATTAAATCAAATTTTTATACTAAGGATTGATTGTAAATCTGCAAAGGAAATTTTATTAAAGGATGTTAAAAACATTACATCAAAACAAATTTTTGCCAGATGGAAAGCGTTATTAAGTATTTTTGATTTTGATATAGAATTTATTAGAGAAGAAAACAATTCATTACTAGATTTTGTAACTAGAGAATCTCTTCAAAACAGGTATCAAGATGAGCAAGAAAAAAAAGGCAAGGAAAAGAGTGAACCTCCAATCCTTACCATCACCAACCTCTCATCGGCTAAACCTATTATGACCTGGTCTCAGGCCACCCATAACCAACCATCATCCTCACAATCAACATTGGAAGAATCATCACCTCAACTAACCCTTGAGAACTTAGAATTAAATAAACGCATCCAACATTGGTTGCAAAACATGGACTCTGAGAAAATCAGAACTGCATTTCATTGTATCCCAGAAATTGGGGGACCAACTCATTCATAAAATTTGGAAATAATTTCTTCCAAACCAAAATCATTTTCCCAAAAATCATCTGGAACAATTTCTATTCCAGAAAGAAGAGTTACATCTTTAACTTATTTTCCTCCAAACGGAGAAAGGAAATTTATTCCCAAAACAAAAATATTATCTAAGTATTTTAAGAAATAGCCAACTCAGGTGGTAACTATTTTGGAAAAACAATTTTTCAATCAAAACCCTTACCTGGCCATTCAAAATTATTTTGGAAAAGGGATTTTTTACAGGCCATCGTTATCTTCAAAAACTCCTCAATACTATCAAAGTATTCTAGAAATCACTAAGAGTGTGGAATTCAAACATTTCCACTATCCTAAATCATCAGAAGTGCAATTTTCAACTGTCAAACTTCATAAAATCATATCTCCAACATACTAGGGAAATGAATTATCAAAACAGTTGACTTTACCAGTCAGCGCAACACATTCCATCCCATATTGTACATCATACAATTATTGGGATTATCACCAGGCATGATTCAATGCATTCCTTATTCAAAATAAATATAACCAGCATTCTTGGTTGTTTTTCTTTGTTAATAAGTCTATTAATCCATCTCAATTTTCATCTTGGTTTACAGAATAGTGGAAATTATTTGGGAACCTTTCGTCTATTCTAATATCACCTGTGAAAGAGAGTTATGAATCTTTCTAGTCAAATTACAAACCATCCACAGAGGAAGCTAGATTCCCTCCACTGTGTATATTTTGTTCAAAATTTTACCTTCCCTGGGTATGTCAATGGATCTTAAATCCTATGTCATCGGAGGTATTAACCATTACCCGTTCATTTCAGATCAAATGGTGGTCGTCATTCACGATCCCTAAAACTCTGTTATTACTAGCTGTTGAAAAATGGCTAACTCAAAAGGGCCATAAAGAACCCATGGTGAAGGAGTTACAAGCTTCATCACTATTATTAGCACAAAAGGCACATACCAATGCCTTGATAGCTCAAGCAAAAACCCAGGAGGAACTCTTGGACATCATCAAACAACTATCATTTGGAAAATCATCTCAACCCCAGAAAGAAGAGCTACCTGACTCGGATGAAACACAATCACCTGATAAAATAGTAACTCTATCACAAGCTTCAGAAGAAGACCTAATTTGCTTAGAGACTTCTACTGTAGACATGAACTTATAGATATCTAAGAATAGGTCCATTTAGATTATTACTAGGACCTACTTGTCCAAATATTATATACTAGGGCTTATAGTCCATATTATTACTAATAGGGCCTACGAGTCCATACTATTAATAGGGCCTATGAATCCATTATTACTAGGACCTGCGTGTCCAAATATTATATACTTGGGCTTATAAATCATATTATTACTAATAGGGCCTGCAAGTCCATACTATTAATGGGGCTTATGAGTCCATTACTATTAAGACCTGCATATCAATCTAGATCTAAGGGACCCAAAACCCTCGGGGCCTAGAAATCCATCACAACAATATCACTATTGTTTTCCCATAAGAATAGAAAGAGAAAACAATGCTAATAATGCACTGTTCCAATTACCCTAATAGTACCAACAACATACTATTCCAATACCTGTTCGGAATCATGAATCAAATACTATTCAAAACAGTACTCAAGATTCCTATAGTATCAAATGGTCGACAAGGCACTATTGAAGTGGCAGACAAGATACTATTAATTGAATAGTAACAACATCTTCCATAGTTCATCACTCGGTTATTTAAACAAGACTCATTCAGAAGAAAGGGGTTCCAGATTTTTGAGTTTTCTCTCTAAGACCCAAACCTTCTACTCTCCTTCTCTGATATAGTTTTATTTTATAATCTTTTATTTAAATCATAAGTAAGTTTGTTTAATTTGTTTTAAGTTTTAATTTATTTAAGTATTTTATTTGTAATTTCAATATGGCCAGCTAAACTGCCTAATCTGTCAATATAATATGTATGTTTGTTAAGTATGTGTTCCTAATAGCATTCATAACAAACGCTTGCTATAACTCTTAACAAACGCAAGCTTAACTCATAAGCTGATAGCTCACTTTAACTTTTAACATCTTCCCTTAACCCTAAGGTCTTTTAAGGATGCTAACTTTTGTTCTTAACTCATATAATCTTGTTTCAGATAAAGCTTTTGTCACAATATCGGCTATTTGCTCTTGAGTTGGAGTATACTCTACAACAAACAATCGTGCAACAACCCTTTCATGAACAAAGCAAAAGTTGATCTCTATATGTTTTTTATGAGCATGGAGGATAGGATGTTTTTCTAGGTACCATGTTCTAATATTGTCACAGTAGACTATAGGTGATTGTAGAAGTTGTACTCTCAATTCTTTTAATACCTTTTGAATCCATATAATTTTTGAACTCTTATGAGCTAGAGATCGAAATTCAGCTTTAGTACTTGATCTTTAGACAATCTTTTATTTTCCTGATCCCTAAGATACAAGAGAGCTACCAAGACAAACACAATGCTCATATGTTGGTCTTCGATCATCACAACAAGATGCACATTCTGTATCGGTATAAGAAGTTATAGCAAGGCTAGTACTCTTACTTAACATCAGCCCATAATTAGTAATTCTTTTAAGATACCTCAATCATAGTTATGGTTATGGGTTTTGTTTCTTTCAAGTAGGATTTTCTAAGGAAGTCCCATCATTTTTAGGCATAGATTGTCCAACAATCATAATTATGGTTATGGGTTTTGTTTCTTTCAAGTGAACCTTACCAAGAAGGTCATTGATGTATTTGGCTTGGCATAAGTGAAGCTCTTCATTAGTTCTTACTGGTTCAATACCCATAACAAAATGTAATTCTTGTAGATCCTTGGTAAAAAGGCATCATTAAGCTTGTCAATAAGCTCTTAAATGTAATCACTACTTGTCTCTGTGATCAAAATTTCATCAATATAGATTAGTATTACCACAAACATTCCATCGTGATCATAAATCATCATTGATGCATCACTATTTAAGAATTTGAATCCCCAAACAATTAAGAAACCATTGAGCTTAAGGAATTTGGCTCAAGGAGCCTATTTTAAGTCATAAATAGCGTTCTCAAGTTTACACACATAATCAGGGAATTATGGATGCTCAAATCCTTTGGGTTGTGACATATAGACTTCTTCTTTAATAAACCCATTCAAAAAGGCTGTATTCATTTGGCTTTGATTTTCTTAATTCATTTGGCTATAACTCTAGACTTGTATTTGTTTAGAGATATTCTGATTGAAGTTTTGCTCAAAAAACCCACTTATGACCAGTGATTTTACCATGCTGAGGTCTAAGAACAAGCTCCTAGGTTCCATTCTTGATCAAAGAGTTATACTTATTTTACATAGACTGTTTCCATTTTGGAATACTAAGAACTTATGTGATTGAATATGGTTCAGGTAGCATAGCATTTGTGAGGTGTGCTTTAGGTTTAAAAACTTCTATTTTGGATTTAGTTTCATGGTAAGTACATTGTCAATACTAGGTGGATGATGGATACCAATGAAAAAGGGTATATGCAAATCACAGTTAACGAAATACTAGTAGAATTAAAAATTTGATTGGGATTGAATGATCCAAATTGTATAGGTGCATTTGATGTACTAGGTGTAAGAGATGATGTTGGAAAAGTTGAGTTTTGTACAGATGATGTAAAAGTTAAGGTTGGAGAAGTAGTGTGATGTGTTGTAGAAGTCAAAGACCAAGGGTTAGAAGTCTATTATGGAGTATGAAGTGAATCTTCACTAATAGTGGGAAAGAAAGGTACATTGTGAGATGAATGTTTAAGATTATTAGTAGTGTCAACGAAAAGAGGTGAGTTTTGAGAGACATGTAATTTATCACTAGTCTCAATACTATGTGTAACAAGAAAGGGTAAACAATTTTGGACAGTGGAAACAAGTAATGATGATGAAGACTGAGTGCTAGATTGAGGTATTTCTAGGTTTTTAACAAAGGGAAATACATACTTATTAAAACGAACATGAGTAGATATGTATAATTTCTTTGAGGTAGGCTCTAAATACCAAGAGCCTTTAAATTGTGTAGCATAGCCAAGGAACATGCATGAAAAAAAAACAAAGCTCAAGTTTATTTTGATTGTTAGGTCTTAGGAAGGGATAAAAAAGACAACCAAAGGTTTTGAGGTGTGTATAAGTTCGCTTGATGTTATAAAGGAGTTGAAATAGACTTATGTAGTTTAAGGTCTTAGATGGAAGTCTATTTATAAGGTACATAGTAGTTTTGAAAGTATAGTTCCAATATAACATAATGACACTAGACCTCATGATCATAGCTAAACTAGCCTTTAATACTTGTCTATTACTTCTTTCAACAACACCATTCTATACAAGTGTGTAAGGACATGATAATCTTCACAAGATACCAGACTGAAACAAGTAAGTTTAGAAATCTTTTTAACTCAGTTCCACCATCGCTTTGTAACATTTTGATTTTTTTATTAAACTACCATTCAATAAATTGCTCAAAGTACAAGAAAATTGTTGTTGCTTGAGTTTTAATGCTAATAACATAAAGCCACATCAATCTTGTACAATCATCCATAAATAATAAAATATATCTCATACCTTGAACTGAATAGATTGAAGAAGGTCCCAATAGATTTTCATGAATGATATCAAAAGGATATACAACTCTAGTATGTACATGTGTTAAAGGCCCTTGATGTGCTTTTACTAGGTAATAGGAATTAAAAAAATTTGTGTTAGCCAATAATGACAAGGTCTTATTCACACTATAGATAACATGTAATCATGGTGTGGATGACCTAACTAATTATGTAACAACATCTCAGTAACAATTACCTCATTACAAGAAACATTAGATATCACCTATGATTTGGCTGAATTAGGGAACTGATAGAGTCTATCTTTAGTTACCCCCACTAAAATGGTAGTTTTTGTCTTCAAATCCTTCACATAAAATATTTTAGGAAAGAACTCTATGGAAACTAAATTATCTTCATATAACTTCTTAAATAAAACTAGATTCCTTTCTAGTTGTGATACATATAGCTGATTGGATAATTTCAGATCATAGTTATCATAAGTGATATTCTTGCTACCAATATGTGATATAGAAATATTGGAGCCATTTTCTAGGAGGATAGAGGCAATACCTGAATAGGGATTGGCATGATCAAGATTTTCTATATTAGTGGTCAAATGATTAATGACTTTTGTATCCATATACCATTGATGAACATTTGAAGAAGACAATCCAATTGGGTAAGCAAAGATTAAGGTGAATTTTTGTGTTGAGGATAGGCAATGACTTTATCAAAACTATCAACACCAGTGTGATTCTATGCAAATGTCAAATGTGATTATGGTGTGGATATGTGGGGCTATTGATTGTTCTAGTATGATTCACCATTGTTTTTAGATTGTTGATATCTAAAATAGCAACGTGCAGTTATGTGTCCATACTCCTTGTAGACATGGCATTGGATAGAATCAAACTAAAGATTCTTGATTTTATCAAAGGTATTTGAATGTAGAGACTAAGTAGGTTGCTACGAAGGAGAAGAAACATATGGAGAAGGTTTAAATGAGACTGAATTGAAAGGTTTGGAATGTGATTTAGCAAAATTGGCATGTAAAAGTTGTTGATATGTTAAATTCATTCTTTCTTGTTACCTGTCATGAGTTCTTAGATGTGTAAGTAGCTCATCCAAGATAAGAATGAATTTCTTACGAGTATTGTCTGTGATAAGACTCGAGTAATTAGAATCTAGTCTTCCAAGAACATATAAAATTTACTCCCTATCATTGAGTTTATCTCCAACAACAAGTAAGTAATCGATCAAATCCTTTGTTATACTGATGTATTTCTTAATTATCATGAATCTTTTTAGAAGTGTCAGTAGTCTCCACCTTATATCTATCAGCCTGGCTTGAAAGTCATCATTTAAGGCTTTGGAAAGTGATTACCAATAATCAAGAATAGTTCTCTTACTAATCAAATATTTTAAAAAGCTAAGAGAAACGGATGAGTAAATCCAATTCTTGATGGCATTGTCTTGCCTCTTCCAAAGCTAAAACTCAAGATTTTCCTTAAGAATTCCATGTGCTTTTAAAAGACCTGATGTATCATTGATAGTGTCAGTTCTTTGCACAACCAATAATGGAGGTTGAAAATAATCTTTGATGAAGTGTTTGAGTCCATAGACAATAATGACTTGTTGCAACTATTCTTTCTAGATCAAGTTATTCGACTCATCGAGCTTTATTGAGAAAAAAGATTGATTGAATGTTATGGAAATGATGAAAGATTTATGGAAGAAAGAGAAACGTATGAAAGATGAAATCACGATGAATTGATCAAGATACTTTCATTATTGCTTGCCTCAATTGAATCTTGTGCGGCGAAAGAAGGATGGCAAGCCATTGCTAATCATCATGTTATGATACCATGATAGATGACAAGAGAAAGAGAGAATGGAGAGTAAGAGATGAAGTAAAAAAATTGCATCGTTTTTCATGTCATTATTGTATATGCCGTTGGTATAATATATATATATATATATATATATATAGCATATGTGATAACAAATTCCTAACAGCACTAATAATAAACTTATAACAAACACTTGCTATTAACAAACTCAGGCTTAACACATGAGTTGATAGCCCACTCTAACTGTCAACATTAGTTCATCATAAAGTTAAATTGAATATCTTTACTTATTTATGCTTTTTTAAATTTTAATTATATTTTAAATTTATTATTATTTGATAAAAAATTTAATTATTTATTTTAACTTGTTAAGTGGTTATAGTTGATTAGTTGCATCAAATTCTCTTTTTGAGACATGTAAATGTAAAATCAAGGTTTTGATCATAGGTTATTTGAGTTGTAAAATGTTATTCAAAAAATTATTTTTTTATCTTTTATATTTGACAAAAAATATAATATCAATCATTATCTAATGTAGTAAGTGTTTATCTTTTCATATTTGTCTAGTTTATTTTTTAAGTATATAAGCTCCTTACTTAAATTATTGACAAAATGTATAGTTGTTATTATTATTATTTTTAAAAAAATCTTCAATTAGTGATGACGAATCAAAATATATAGTATTTAAGGTGAGATATCACAAAAGTTTCTTAAATTATAAATGATATCATTTATTCTATTAGATTTATAAAAAGGGACAATTAAAAATAAATTATATTATTTTAATAATTTTATATTAATATATTATTATTATTTTCTTTCAAATGATTAAAATGTGATTAATAAATGATTCTTTAACTAAAATAAGAGTAAAATTTAATATGAAATCATTTAAGAAAAAAATCAACAATAATAAGATTCAAATAAAAAGTTATTAAAATATATATTTTAATTTTTTTAATAAAATTAAAAATTAATAAAACATTAAAATAAAATAGTGACAATTAACAAATATTAAAAATACATATTTTGTAAAAAATTTCATATTAATTGTGACTTTACCATTATTAAATACTCATGTTTTAATCACTTGATGTAAAAGTAATAATATTTTAATAAAAATCATTAAAATAATATAATTTATTATTAATTAATTTTTTTATATAAAATTAAAAGATTAAATGATTTTTGCTTAGTATTAATTGATTTTTATCATTAAAATTTGATTTTATCATTTTTATCATTTATTATTAATTGATTTTTGCTTAGTATTAGGGGTATGCATATTTTAAAAAAAAATCATTTAACCGATCAAATTCAAGTTGAACCGAAGATACACTTTTTTATATTTTGGTTAATATCTAGTGTATGTCTTAAAATTAAAAAAAAAAATTAATTGAGTTGATTTGAAGTTTTTATTTATGTATGGACAAAAATTGAACCAACATATGTATATTATAAATAAATTTTAGAGAAAAATGTCGCATATTACATTAAGCTAAAAGGGTCATTTAGTCCCTTAGAAAAAAAAAAGTATCATTTGGTTCTTTATTTTTGTAAAAAAGCCAAAGAAAAACAAAAACTATTTTTTAATAATTTATTTTATTGGAAAATAAGAAAATGATAAAAATGATTTCTTGACTATGATAATTTATCACAAAATTAATAAAATATTGTATAAATAGTTAAATTTTTATCATAAAATTATTAAATATTGAGTAAATAATAAAATTTATCTTTTTTTTGATATTATATAAAATTGTAAGGGATTAAATGATACATTTTATAATATAAGGGACTAATTGATACAAATCTCAAGTAAGAGACTTTTATGATACTTCACACTGAATTTCAATTTTATTATATTTATAATATTTATATATCTTACTTAATGTATCATTTTTCATCAATTCTAATCTTTAATCTTTAAATCTAATCATATATATGCAAAATAAATTTTTTAAAAGAGAAGAAGATACATATGTTTAAAATTTTCTTATTAGGTTTGCATGATGTTTATTTCTTATTTGTTTTTAAATTTTAACTACTTTGATAATCTTTATTTCATCCTCCACTTTATATTGCTCTGAGATATAGTGTACATTTTAAAATTTTTCTCAAGTAACTTTAATTTTTAATATAATTTTTAATAAATTAAATATTTTTAAATAACAATATATAAAAAAGATATATCATATTAAGAATTATTTTTAATTTTACAAAAATTTAGACAAAAAATTAAAGTTCTAAAATCACTAAATCAATCGCTCTCAAACTAAATATGTAGGCCAACTTAAAGGTCAATTAAGAGTTATTAGTCTCGTAAAGTTTTAAGTTTTCCAAAATCATGACTTATAAATTATTCAAAATAAAAAATAAAAATTTTATTTAAATTATTTTACTATAAATCTCAATTTTATATTTTGCGTTAGCCTCGGCTCTCCGTCGTTCTAAGCAAATCAATATTGCACAAATCAATTTTATATGTGTCTAACATTGGCTCGTTATGTTTTTGAACAAAGTCAATTTACGGAGTTAAAGAAATAATGGATATTGGTCATTGGTCATAGGGTTTTGAAGTATGAAGCAGTAAAAGCCATATTTTTCATTAATACTAGTGGCTTTCGATATTATGCAAGTGCCTTTGCAAAACTGAGATTTGCAGCTGCTATTTGGAGACATATAAAACAACATAAATTCTCTCTACTTTTGTGTTCCATCAACCAAAGAACGTTCTTTGTATATTTGGATTCTTTGTTTTATGTGTGAAGGAGATTATTGGGTATATTGGGAATTTGGGTACGAGTGTCGTTATATTTTCCTAATATTGTTGTAATATGGGTAAAAGATTATATTCAAAAATTGATATTAGTAGATTTTTTGTCGCGAGTATAAAATAAGTTAATTTTTCGTGAGTATAAAATAAGTTAATAAGTAAGTAAAATTTCTTGTGTGCTTATTTTTCTTTTATTTTTTGCACTTCAATGATATCAGAGTCAAAGTTTCACTATTATAAAACTGGGTTTTAAAGCCGGTTTGTTAAACCGATTTTAAATTTTTATTTTTTACTTATTTTTTATTCTATTAAGAACCTGTATTCGATCACATAATAGCAAAAAAAATCAAAATCTATTTAACAAAATTTAAATAATACAAATAATTGAAAAATTAAATATAACTAATTACTTGAGAATTAAATTTATTAAAACACACACACACACACACACACACACATATATATATATATATATATATAACTTAAATTACAAATAAAATGATGTCTCTTTTATCATAAAATTTGTGATATTTCCATTTTATTACAAGAAGAGGAAGATTGGTTTGCTTAGAATTACCAACATAGTAACCAAGAAACTAGTAAAGAGAGATGAGATGGAGTTTGGTCAAAAAACAGTTAGTCCATATTACAATTCATTCCTCTAAATACATGAGCACATAAACATCCATCAAACAAACACCCCAAAACTTCAGAGACACAAGAATAGAGAAATTAAAACATTATAAAAATTACCATGTTGTTGTCCTATGTTATTCAAGATCATCATATTTTTCTCTTGATTCTTCTTATGATGTTATAATTTGAACCATGTGTTCTGTCCATTCTTCTCGTAAATAATCAAAATTTTGCATATTCAACATATTCCAACCAAAAAACTATATGTAATTAAATTCAAAATAAAAATATAATATCATGAATTCACCAAAAATAACTTATATATGTTAAAAGATTAGTAAAAAAGATTACCACATCGACACCAGAGTGATATAGTAATAACCCCCATAGCCCATCTTGTTCTAACCAAAGAACTATATGTAATTAAATTTAAAATAAGAATGTAATATCATGAATTCACAAAAAATAACTTATATATGTTAAAATATTAGGAAAACAGATTATCACATCAACACTAGAGTGATATAATAATAAACCTCATAGCCTGACTTGTTCCAACCAAAGAACTATATATAATTAAATTCAAAATAAGAATGTGATATCATGAATTCACAAAAATAACTTATATATGTTAAAAGATTTGTAAAAGAGATCATCATATCAACATTGGAGTGATATATAATAATAACCATATCTCTTCAAAATCATATTAGCACTGTATTAATCTGGAATGAAGTTAGTATTTTTAATGCTATAATGGGCTCTAAATATGAAGTCAAGTGTAACTCCGATTTGTTACTTGGGTTGGTTGAGTTTTGGTGCCCATATACTAATACTTTTGTATTTCCTTGGGGTGAACCAACAATTACTCTTGAAGATATGATGATTCTTGGTGGTTTCCTGTACTTGGATGGCCAGTGACTACCATGATGTTGTTATACCAAGGAACTAGGTAAGAGATATGAGATGAAGTTTGGGCAAAAAATAGGTCCATATAACAATTCATTCTCCTAAATACATGAGCACACATAAACATCCATCAAACAATCTACCCAAGCTTCAAACACAGTAATAGAGAAATTAAAGCATTATAAAAATTATCATGATGTTGTCATATGCTATTCAAGATCATCATAATTTTCTCCTAATTTTTCTTGTGATGATATAATTTGAACCATGTGTTCTGTCCATTCCTCACGTAAATCATCAAAAATTTGCGTGTCATAACCCATCTTGTTCCAACCAAATAACTACATGAAATTAAATTCAAAATAAGAATTTAATTTCATGAATTCACAAAAATAACTCATATATGTTAAAAATGTATATTGGTAAAAGAGATTATCATATCTTTAATTGGAATGTTGATATTTGTGATGATTTTGCTCATAAACTTCATGACATAATAACCACACATGGCTCCATCATTTTGTTGTGGAACCTACAAAAAACAAGTGTACACCATCAAGGTTAAACTTGTATATAAAATTAATAAAATTATTAATATTCGAACATCTTTATTATTCAATAGTAAAATTAATAAAATTATTAATATTCACTTGTATATACCATAACTTTGTCTCATATAAACTTATGAGATTTTTTAAGGGAAATGACCCTACTCTTCTTCCATACCTTCCATGCCCTATCAAAGTTAAAAATGGTTAGTTTTTTATTAAATATTACAAAGAACAATAGAAGAAAAATAGCTAGCTATAACTCTTACATTTCAACAACTGCTTTTGTATCTTTACTCAATTCTATGGAAGTTAAGTCACAATATCAAACATGATTGTCATACAGATCAAGGATAACCAACATCCAATGATCTTGGCCTTATTCAAACTTTAGTGGCCAAGGGATTATCAACTTCTGATTTCTGTTAAACATTAATGTCCAATCACATAATTGTTTACTCTAATACTAACATTCTTCTCTTGATATTGATTGACAAATGAAGAATCATATAAAAATAAATACATAAAAGCCAAACATAACAAATATATACACATAAATATAATTATATGAGATTGATTATAATTATTAATAATAATATGTCACATCATTTGAGTTGATTTAAAATTTAAGATATATAAAACAAAATTTATATAACAATTTTGCGATGATAAGATTTTTTTTAAATAACTACACTACTTCAAATCACACATATTTTAATATGCATCATATTGTTCAATCATTTCTTTCCCATTTCATATTAACATAAATAAATAAATTAAACATCAACCATAAATCACAATCATAAATATATATATAAATTTATTTTATTACGAAATACTTAACAAAACCTACATGATAAAAATAATAACATACATAATACAAATATTTATACACATAATATACAAAAAATAATGCAAAGTGAATAATAAGTGTGTAGGATTAATAAAAATACTTACAAGAGTAAATGAAGTGACAAAATGAAGGAAATGAAGAAAAAAAGGGTTTTTAAAAAAATGGGTATAAAAAATTTGAGTATTTTGCTCAAAAAAAAATAGGGGATCTGGAAGATAATTTAGAGAGGAAGAAAACCCACTAAACAATGCTGGAATTGGTGGTCGTAGGTGGCCGAAAAATGAGAAAGAGTGGAGGAGGTAAAGCTCGATCAGTTTTGGGTTTTTAGGTGTTATTTACAATGCTGCAAATTAAAAATGGTGTGTCTGATGGGAAAGAAAAAAGAGAAAAAAATCAATATGGATAGATTCGGTTGACGTGTTGAATCGACTCTACACGTAGTATGTGGCGTCGATTGACACATAGAACTGATGTTATATACTACGTGTAGTGTTGGTTCAACACGTCAACCGATACTAATTTTAAGTCAGTTTTTGAATATAAGTCGGTTTTCTCCAAACCAAATTTAAATATCGACTTAAATGCCACAATTTGTAGTAGTGTTTAGAGGTTCTAAATTGAGAAACGTGACAACAATAAAGTATGAGATAGAGAAATTTGATTGAACAATTAATTTAATATTTGGCAAAACAATGCGAAGGATATACTGGTAGAACAATGTCTTCTTTAGGCATTGTAGGGAAAGAAGTCAAAAGACATGAAAGAAGATAAATGGGAAAAAATGGAAGTAAAGACAATGAGCACTATTCACTTTAGTTTGGTTTCTAAAGTCAAATATAATGTAATGAACGAGACTTTTTTATCAAAGTTTTAGGAAAAATTAGAAAACTTTATATGTCAAATTCTATTACAAATAGGCTTTACTTGAAGAAATAATTATTTACTTTGAGAATGAGCGAAGACGATGACTTTAGAAGCCATCTAAACATGTTTAGTATAAGTATTTATAAACATCTAAATATTGATGTGGAGATGCACGAAGGAAATCAAGCAATAATTTTAAGTGCTCATTGCCAAAATCATATGATATATTGGTGAGAACATATATTGCTCATTGGAAAGATTACGTTGACCGTAGATGAGATGCCAACAACACTTTTGAAACCTAATAATGTGATCCAATCGATAGTTCCTTCACATGGATATATTATTTCTATTCGAGAAGATTTAAGAGCAAGTTCATCAAGTATAGGAAAAAAAGGACTAGAGAAAGATATTCTAGTAAAGATGACAATCATTTCATACCTCATTCAAGAGATGACATTAAATGTTTTTATTATCATAAAAGGTACACATTAAGAAGTTTTGTAAAGACAAGCTAAAAGGTATAAGAGTTCTTGATAAAAGAAAATGAAGGAAAGATAAACAAGAGGTAAGCAACATTGAACTTGATTTTGATTTTGATATCATATGTATGATTATAGGTGAAGGCTCCTTGAATGATTGGGTTTCGGATTCTGCATGTTATTTCCATAAGTGTGCAAACAAAGAATTGTTTAATAATTACAAGCCTTGTAATGATGGTGATGTTTTCATGGCTAGTGGATCAAGGACCAAGGTCATTGAAAAAGATACTGTCAAGATGAAGATGTATGATATAGTTTTCCAAATAGTTGGTGATGTGAGATTTGTTCCTGGTTTGAGAAAGAATTTCATCTCATTGAACAAGCTAGGTTTTCTCAGATATGGCTCTTATGTAATGAATGAGTCTATAGAGGTGAATAAAGGCTCTTTGGTTATAATGAAGGGGAAAAAAGAAAGGTAATATGTATAAATTGATTGAAGATTATGTTTGAGGTGGAGCTACAGCCATTGCTAAGGATAAGGTGAATGTTGGTGTAAAGTTGAACTTCAAATCTTGCAATATTGATGGTAATGTGAAGCAAGAAAAATGTGTCAAATTCAATGAAGAGGTAATGATTTTTAGGGGCAATAATATAGTATTAAAGAGTTGCTCTCAATGTGGAACAAGTCTAAGTAAGGTTATCTTATATTGAAGATGAAGTGATGGGTGCACCCTACCCATAAATGGGTTGCAATGACATTGTGTATAGAAACTAAAATATAAACAAACAATAGAGGGACACAATAATTATGTAGGCACCAATATGCTTAAATGCAAAGAAATGCTCTTTTGATTTTTAATATAATTACTAAGTATAAAAAATAATGAACTAGATAAATTATTAAGTTTATTAATATGAACGTGTTGAATAACAAGATTGCATATTGTATAGGAGTAGTTTTGGGGCACTTGCTAGTATAATATACGAAGATTGTAACTTAAAAATAAATTAGACCATCTTAAAAATAAAAACAAGATATGATAAACATAACTATAAAAAATATAAATTAGATTGTTGATAATGTGTCTCCAAGATTGTCGGTACTATATGAATTTCTTTTTATAATTATTAAACATAAAAAAGATTGCATAAATACATTAAAAAATTGAATTTTTATTATAAATTACTCTAAAATCAAGATAATACATGTTAAATAAAATTACAGTAAGATTGTTCCGTTTTTTCAGTTTTGGACCCGTCCAAAATATGTTTTGAAAGCAAGCATATTTTGTGGTGGAGAAAAAAAATCAGTTATTAAACAGACCCAAAAAATCCAAAAATTTTGCCGATTATTAACCATCCTAATATTGCATTAGTTTTGCATGGAAAAAATACTAATGCTATTAATAGAACATAAATATTTCAAAGGGGTAAAATCTATTGGACATTATACGTAATAAAATAAAGGAAAAGTTAAATTAAAGTAAATAACAATTATTCAATTTTAACGTAATAATTAACCTATGAACTTTCAATATCTTGTATATCTAGAAGAGAAATATGGTGTCTTTGTGTCATTGCTTCTTTTGAGCTCTAATGATCGGTCTCATCTTATTCTGTTAATGTATAATGACAAATCAAACTTTATGCAATAGCTCCCAAGATAAACCAACCAAGTAACAATGTGAAGTCATTATCACAATCAACTAAAAGATAGAAAAGAAACAAAACCAATATATATATATATATATATCTTTTTAACCTCTAAATTTTGGTAATTTAACAAGAATTTTACAACCTCAACAAATAAAAACCTTTTGATGTACCATACTTTAGTCGACCTCAAAATGAAATAACACCAAAGCCAAGTCATGCGCAAGAACAAAAATTATGATAACAAAGAGAAGTAGAAGAACTTGGTCGAAATATACTTTAACATATATAATGCTATACAGGTTAAAGGTTCTTATTTTAACTTAGATTTATTAACACCAAAGTAGAATCTAGGATTTTGATTTTTTGTATGTAATACTCATAATTATGTAACAATGTGATATTTTCCAACGATAACACATTTAATAAAAGCTAGCCTAACTCATTTGGACTCAAAACCTTATTCACATTCCATAGAAACATAAATAAATCTTCAAGATATACATGAGAAACTGTTAGAAAATAATACTAAACTTTTTTATAAGTCCACACAAAATAAAATTAAATCAATAACCGGATAATTTGGTATCAAACTCTTATTAATTACCTATGATAATCAAGTATAAGAGAGTCATATTTTTAAAAAATTATTATGAAATTTTTATTAGCAACAAAAAAATATTGAAGAATATCACCCCCTCCAAATTTTCCTAAGAGCTTTTGTTTATATGGAGTATTCAAACATTGTTTTTAAATCAATTTTTGCTACATCCTACACGATTCACATTGGAGACGGAAAATCTTGATAGAATATCACATATAATTTATAATATCTATGGTGTGAAAATTATAATTATCCAAATTTATATTCATATGCTCCCATTCCATGTTATCAAGTTAAAGTATTAAGCATTTATACCCAAAACAAATACCCTATAGCTAAATTACCATCGATTAACAATAACTTAATTGCTAATTATAAAATTTATTATATCTACAGGTGACAAATATGATATCTTTTTTGTACTTATATCTTTTGCAAGAAAATTGGAAACCAAACAATTAAAATAATTTTCAATTAACTTAATTATAACTTCTAGTATAAGCTTCTAGTAATAAAATAAATAAAAGTCTTAAAAGTATTATTAGAAAATCATCTATTTACCTTCTTCGCTCCTACCCAATCTAATATTTTCATTATCAAAAACATCATCTATAAACTTGGCAAAAGGAGGCCACACGCGCCATCACAAACGTGCGACACCAACCGTGTGATCAGGCAACAGACGGTTACGATGAGTTGCGTGAGACCAGACACGACAAAAGAGATTGGATGCAGGAATTCATGTGCACGTTCTCGGCGCCGTGTGGGGCCCACCTAATGCACAGGCTGGCGAGCAGGGTGGGACCCACGTGTTTGTTACGCATCTGCCAAAAAGGCGTGATCCCGTGCGACATAGTCTACATAATCTTCGTGCACCTATCCATCCAACAAAAGATGCGGTGCCATGTGTCTCTAATATTTCTATAGCTAATTAGAAGTGGACACGTGGCACGTATTGGGTAAAACAAAAGCATGAAAATGGTGCACGTTTCTAGCCACGCCTGCGTCCGCCACATGTCTCGCGCGCCATGATTTCGTATGGTGCAATCACATGCAACCGTTTTCCGCCCACCAATTGAAGGTTGTCACATGTCCCACTTTATCTTGTAGTGAATCAGATTGTGACATGTGGCAGCGTGTATTTAAAAAGAAACCAGAGCGGCGCACATTCCTTGTTTTGGGTGTTTGCGTATCTCAAAATTGTTGTCCCATACGCAGATTATTTTATTATTTTTGACATACGTTTTTGTCCTCCCGCGTGTCTAAAAAATGTATTTTTTAGATGTATTTTTCTAGCTATAAATAGGACATTAATTGCTAAGAGTTTGAGTTTTAGAGTTTTTGATTTTTAGGAGAGTTTGGGGTTGGACTATGGAACACGCAGAAGTCATTTTTGGCTTCTGTTGTGTTCTGTGTGTGCCAAATATTTTATTAGCAGGTGAAGTTTTAATTTTTTTGTGTTCTTGAGCGAAATTCCTTAACTACTGTAATTTTAATTTTAATTAATGAAGTAATTTAATTTTTCTAGGGTTACATTTTATCTAAATTTATGAAGCTTTAGTTTAATTATTTTTGAAAGATTTATAAGACGTTTGATTTGTTTATTCTATTTGTGCTTAGCTTTTGATTATTGAAAAATTTATCAAATGATCCGTGGCACTCAAATAAACTTCGAAGAGGCATTTTTGTGTATATTGTTCATGGATAGAATAACATATATAAATGAAGGATAGGAATATACCTTAATTGTATGTGTGGCCATTTGAGAACTTAGAACGTAATGAACCTTGGTGAATTTAATTATCATAGGAATATAGTGAATTAATTTAGCGAGGTGTGTCTATACGGAGCTCGAAAGAAATGTATGGATAAAATTAGAAGTTTTCAGTTGACAAATTAAATGTAGTATAAAAATATAATTCAAGAGAAAATAATATGACTCGAGTGGATTAATTTTGTGAAAAACTGCAATCCTAGATTTCTTTTATTTTGTTATTAACTCTTTAGTTAACTTGGTCCAATTAACGATTATTTTGGATAAAATTAGAGTGAAATAATTTTAATACTCAACAAACTGTAGTGACAAATCTTCGTGTGAACGATAACTTACTTATCAAATTTTATTACTTGTGACCGTGTATGCTTGCACGATTTCATGTTCTCCAAAAGAGATAACAAGTTTTTGGGCGTCCAATCGCTTTGGTCGGGTTTGAAAGCCACTCGCGCATCCTAACGGTTGCTTTTCTGATCTGACAATTCACATGGCGCACGTGGAATTCTTCTGTCCTGCATAGAAAAATAAACTTTTATTAATTGCATTTCAGCCCTTTAATTTAATTCAAATTAACTTTTAAACTTTCTTTAATTACAATTAAGCCCTTTTCTAATTTAAATTAACTTTTAAACTTTTGTTAATTACAATTAAGCCCGATTTTAATTCAAATTATATTTTAAACTTTTATTACTTGCAATTAAACACTCTTTTATTTTAAATTATATTTTCAGACATAAATTTGCAATTAAGTACGCTTTTAATTCAAATTATTTAATTTTCTTAAAAATATATTCCTTAACAAATAAATAGTAAATATTAATGCATTCCACTAAAATTAACTAAAAATGTCAAGAACATAGCAATTATAATTAATAAAATAGATGAAAATAACTATATAAAATACAGTTATCAAATACTGACAAAAAACTCTTTGCATATTGTTATACTTAATATCATAATTGCATTCTTGTCTATTGAATCTTGTTTTTATCTCATTAAAATACATTGAAAAAAATGTCAATGCTTCGTCTACACATATCCTTTTACTAAACACCCTTCTAACTTGGCATTGCATGAACATAATCCTTCAATTTGCTCAAGTACTGCTCAATAGGGTGCATACACCTTGTAGAAAGTGGTCCAATTAGTTTTTCTTCACAAGGAAAATGTACATAAAGGTGAACCATTGCATTGAAGAAAGTAGGGGAAAATATTTCTCCAACTTTCACAATATTAAGACAATTCCTTTCTCCATATCCTCCAAATCATTTATACGCAACTATGTGCACACAACTTCTTAAAAAAGTTTCCCAACTCAACCGCAACCTCAGAAATATTATTAGAAACCAAACCCCTTATTCCACTGGATAATAGCCTTTGGATCATTACATGAAAGTTGTGACTTTTAGTTCTAATATTTGACTACTTTCATTATTAGCACACCTTGATGTATTATAGGCATATCCATTTGAAAATTTAACAGATTCAAGGAATCTACAAAAATTCTTAGAATAATCTTTTGATAGGGTTTATAATGTTGGTGGTTTGATCATTTTTTCATCTTTTTCTTGTATTCAAAACTCAGGCATTTATTCCACTTTTGATGGTCCAAACAATCATTTATTGTATCCTTTGATTACTTCTTCAAGTCCAAAAAAGTTTTTAATAAATTATCACAAATATTCTTCTCTACATGCATAACATCCAAATTTTGTTGCAATCTTAACTTTGACCAATATTCCAATTCAAACAAAATACTACTTTTTTTTTCAATTCGGTTTGATTTGTGTCTTTTTGTGTTTTCTAGTAAGTTGAGATTTATTTTTTACTCTACTAAGTTGAGATTTATTTATTCCAAAGGGTTCATAAACCATGCTATTAATATGAACAAGTAGTCTCCATATTTTTTCATTTGAGGGTCTCTAGTATCTTTATGATTATTGAAACTTTTACATTTACACCACTTGTGATTTTTCGGAAGAAAATGTCTATATTCATGTTACGAAGTTTTATTAATTAAACTCACAGATGAGTTATCCTCTAAATAAACTGGACATGCTTTAAATCTTTTGTGCTTCACCCAAAAGTACAACCATATGTAGGAAAATCATTTATAGTCCATATTAAGGCTACATGCATCTTGAGCTATTCATTCTTGAGTGAATCATAAGACTCAACCCCTTCAACTCAAAAGTCTTTCAACTCTTCAATCAAAGCTCTCAAGTACATTCAATATCTCAAGTGGGAGACTTTGTGCCAATTATAAGTGCTGAAAAAATTACAATTGGTTGCTTCATCATCTTCCATGGCAACAAATTGTAACAAACAAGAACCACTGACCACACATTGTAACTAGTACTCATGATCCCAAATTGGTGAAAACCATTAGTTTTTAAGCCCAATTGCACATTTCTTGAACCAACTACGAATATTGGGTACATGCTATCAAAGGATTTCCATCTTTTCTTGTCAATTGGGTGTCTTAACACCCTCTTCTTCCAATCTTACCTCCTTATGTCATCTCATATCTTTTGTAATGTGTCACAAGAAATACAATAATTGTAATTATCATTTTAGTGGGAAGTAGCTCATAACCTTTTTGTAATCTTGGAGGTTGCACGACTTTTCTCCTTATATTGTGACTCATGACATATTGGAAATTGAACCAAGTCTTTATGTTCTTTCATTTACAAAAACATGCATGAATATTCTCATAGCCTAATCCAAGCTCTATTAATAACTTTTTTTGACTCGTAATGAGACAATGGAATTTTTGATCCCTCAGGTATTGCATCAATAAACAATTTAAACATTATGTCAAAAGACTTATTAGTCTAATTATTTAAAACCTTAATATGTAACAAATTCACAATAAAGTTTAGTTGTGTATATTTCTTACAACTAGAATACAATTCTTACTCCACAACAGCTATGGTGTCCATGAAATCACCATTCAAATGGCAATCATTAAATACCTTATTGTCACATTCAGTGTTATAATTTGTGCAACCCAAGTCCTCTAAAACATTGTCCATTTCATCTCACTTTTCTTCAATTATATGTCTATCGACTTCAACATCGACATTGCATGTTTCTCTTACTCTAAGTGTAGATGCTTCTCCATGCCTATCCCATAGTATATACAATTTGTAAAACCAAATTCTACCAAATGTTTTCTAATTTTTCACTATGGATGCCTCTTCCCTAAATGACAATGAGCACATGGACAAATAATATTTATTTCACCATTTTTCAAATTCCTCTTTGCAAATTCAATGAATTTTGTTATAAATTAGCATTAGTGGAAGTGAAGTTCGAGTATAATTTGGTTGCACAAATATACAATTATGGGTAATAGTAAAATAATAAACAGTGAGAAAAATCAATGGAATACAATGATTTAAATTGTTCAACTTTTCAATATGAAAAGTATACTCCACTGACGACAGCACACCAAGTAAAATCCAATATTATTCAAATGGAGATACAAACACAAATATTTAGAAAGCTTCACAAAATATAGCAAAAACCAAATACATCCATAAAATAGCTATCCCTAATTTACTGGTAGTATATAGTAAAATAAATTAAAAAACTTTATATTTAATCAAATATTCCCATACAAATGAGCTTACAGCATATGGTTTTTCTTCTAATCTATTCTGCAAAATTTGAGAGAAAAATTAGAGGTTCTTTGGCTGTAAATGGAGTTTAGAAGTTGGTAGTTTTTTTCTTCTTCTCTATGTCACCAAAACAACATATATAACATATTTATATATATATATATAGGTAAGGTAGAGGGTTTAAGAGAATAATGGATTTTGGACTTGAAGTTTTGGGCCATATTTAACAAATCTCTACCTTGGCTTAAAATTGAAGCAAGTTTTTATAATATGAAATTCTCGGATTACCAAATAATGATCGTCTAAAGCCCTGAAGGGTGATCATTTATTGCAAACATCAATCAAGTCCAAGTAATGCTTGAATTTGTTAAATGGAATTGGTTTGGTTAACATATCAACTATATACTCTATAGTGACTATCTTATTGACAACAATAGCATCCTGAGACATAATGTCATGAACGAAGTGATATTTGACATCAATATGTTTGGTTTAAGTGTATCACACTTTGACTATTACAAAATACAATAGAAGTATCCTACTATAAACCAAAATCACAAACCTAACCTTTAAGCCAAATTTCTTCTTTCACTACTTCTACTACTACCATATATTCTGCCTCTGTAGTAGACAAAGCAACTATAGACTATAAAATAGCCTTTCAACTAATGGCATAATGAGAAAGAATGAAGACATAACCTATCAGAGATATTCTTCTATCCAAATCACCAACATAATCGAAGTCCACATAACCAATAATATTGCAACTAGTATTAAAACTTCCATCAAATGCCAAACTAAAATTTGATGTGCCTCTCAAATATCGAAGTATCCATTTCATTACTTGGAAATGACCCTTGCCAGGATTATCCATATATCTACTAAAAATACTAACTATATGTGAAATATCTAGATGAGTATAAACTGTATTGTACATCAAATTACCAATGGCACTAGCATATGGAACCTGATACATGTAATTCTCTTCTTCTTCTGACTATGGTGACAAATCTAAAGAAAGCTTGAAGTGCACAACTAATAGCATACTCATGGGTTTAGACTTTTTCATACCAACGAGTTCAAGAAATATTTCAATATATCTTTTCTGAGTCAAATAAAGTTTGCCTGTTTATCTATCTATGTATATTTCCATGCCCAAAATTTTTTGTACTGCACCCAAATCTTTTATCTTAAACTCACCACTAAGTTGAGACTTTAATTTCTAAATCTCAAACTTATTCTTAGAAGAAATAAGCATGTCATCAACATAAAGCTACAAATAGATAGATAAACCATCATGGAATCTTTTATGATAAACACAACTATCATAATCACTCCTAGAGTAACCATAATCAATCATAAAAGAATCAAATCACTTATACCAATGCCTAGGGGATTGCTTCAACCTATATAAAGAATTTTCCAATAAACAAACATGATCTTCCCTACCTGGAACAATAAACCCCTATGGTTGATGCATATATATTTTTTCCTCAAGCTCATCATGTAAGAAGGCTATCTTGACAACAAGTTGTTCTAATTCTATGTCAAACAATGTAACCATAGCAAGAAACACAAAAATAGAGCTATATTTCACAACATGTGAAAATACTTCATTGATGTCAATACCCTTCTTCTAACAATAACCCTTTGTAACAAAATGTTCCTTTAACCTATCTACTTAAACCTTAGGTATACCTACCTTTTTTCTTGAAGGCCCATTTGTTTCCAACAATCTTCTGGCCCTTAGGCAGTTTCACCAATTCCCAAGTATGATTCTTATGAAGTGATTCAATATCTTCATTCCTAGAAACCTGCCACTAAACATACTAATCACAAGTGACAGCTTCATTATAACTCGAAGGTTCATACACCTCAATAGACTATGCAACAGACAATGAAAAAGAAACTAATTCTACATCTAAGTACCTCTGAGGGCAAAAAAATCTCTCTTATTCCTTTACGCTTAGCGATACCATATGATTGTTTATGTTTCTATTTTGCTATATCATGAGTAGAATCATCTATCTTATCCAGAAATAGATGATCTAAAGTTCCCTCTTGTACTTGATTAGGAGCTCTACTCTCAAGCTCAACCTACTCACTAACACCATGGTTTTTACCTACAACAATAGACTCATTTTTTTCCAACATGAAAAACTCATCAAACTTAACATCTCTATTAATTAAAAATTTAGGTAACTTGGGTTCAACATACCATAATCTATAATCCTTCACCCAAAAAGGATACCCTAAAAATAAGCATTTCAATGCCTTAAGCTCAAGTTCATCATCATTAACATGAGTCTAAGTAGGACAACTAAAAACTATCAAATCAGAATAATTAGCATGAGTATCATAGAATACCTCAAATGGATACTTCAACTCAATTCCAGATGATGAAGATCAATTCACCAAATAGTAAGCATGGTTACAAGCTTCTACCCAAAAGGATTTATTCAAATCAACTCGAAAGAGAATACAATGAGCTCTTTCTAAGAAAGTCTTATTCATACATTATACAACTCCATTTTATAGTGGTGTATGACACAAAATGTGATGTCTCATTATGCCATTTCTTTCACATAACTCATTAAACTGAATTTCATAAAATTCCAAACCATTTTCAGTCCTTAAATGCTTAATTTTCTTGTCTGTTTTATAGTCTATACAAGCCTTGAATTTTACAAATTTTGAGGAAACATCACTCTTGTTCTTTAGAACATACACCCAAACATGACGAGAGAAGTCATCAATAAAAGTCAACATATACCGAGAACCATCCTTAGACACAACATGAAAAGGACCCCAAAGATTTGAATGAATATAACCAACAGTACCTTTCATTTTATGGATGGTTGTACTAAACTTGACTCTATGATGCTTTCCATAGACATAGTGCTCACAAAAATCAAGTTTCCCAGTTTTCTAACCATTAAGAAAATCTTGCTTGCTCAAAATAGATATCTCTACCTCACTTATATGCCTTAACTGCATATGCTATAATCGAGTAGTATCTGAATCTTAATTTGAAAAGGATGAAATTGAAACATTACCAATAACAGTGCTACCTTGAAGAAAATAGGCCAAGCAATAATTTCCTTTTGATAAAAACAAGATCACACCTTACTAACTCTTAAAACCCCACCTTCATCTATATACTTGTAGCCTTGTGAATCAAGAGTACCCAAAGATATCAAGTTCTTTTTCAAATCAAAATATGGTGAACATCTTTCAAAATCCTAACAATATCATCATGCATCTTAATTCAAATAGTACCAATACCAACAACCTTGCAAGACACATTGTTTCCTATCAAGACAACACCTCTATCAATATACTAAAAAGAAGCAAACCATTTCCTATTGGGGCATATGTGAAAAGTACAACCTGAATGAAGAACCAACAGATACTGATAGAACATTTTCACCAACAAAACTAGAACTATTTGCAATGCCAATAACATCATTAGTACCATAAGAAGTTATGGTAGATTTTCCTTAACCTTTAAGTTTTGAACAATTTACTTTCCAACGTCTTTCCTGATGGTAATAGTTTCATTTATTCTTTTGTTTTCTAGATTTGGATCTAGACTTGCCTCTATTGTTACTTGAGCCTTTTTTCTTGGTTTCTACCTCTACCAAATAAACCACTACTATTATAATTGTTGCTAGTAGACACCTTTTTTTCAACTCTTTATAATTCAAAGCTGCTTTGACAATCTCCAAAAAAATAGTTTCTCGCCCATATAACACGTTATCAACAAAATATTCAAATGAATGAGGTAAATAACATAATAGAACTAAGTTCTAATCTTCATCATAAATTTTAACACCACCATTTTTTAAATCACGAATAATTTTAGTAAATTCATCAAGGTGTTTGTGTAAAGGTGTACCTTTTGACATTCTTAATGTATACAAACCCTATTTCAAATATAACCGACTTGTCAAAGACTTGGTCATATATACACTCTCTAATTTAAGCCATAACTCAACGGAAGATTTTTCATCATCAACCTCGCATAGTACCTCATCAGACAAGGATAACTAAATTTAATTGAGAGCATTTTCCATCAATGCATCTTTTTCTTCATTAATCAATTTTTCTAACAAGTTATCATTGCCTTCAAGTGTCTTAAAGAGCCTTTCTTTAACTAATATGGCCTTCATCTTCATTCGCCATAGACTAAAATCATTCCTACCATTGAATTTTTCAATTTCATATTTTGCTATCATAACAAAAAACCTAATGTTAAATAAATAGAAGCACAACCAAAAAAATATCAAACTAATTAGATAACTCAAAGCTTAAAATGAATCCAAATGAGCAAACTTGATTAATTACAATAAATAACAGAATAACCTAATGCTCTAATACCATTTTTTTATAAATTAGCATTAGCGGAAGTAAAATTCAGGTCCAATTTGGTTGCACAAATATATAATTATAGGTAACAGCAAAATAATAAGAAGTGAGAAAAATAAATGGCACATAATGTTTTAAGTAGTTCAACTTTTCAATGTAAAAATTATACTCTACTAACGATGACACACTAAATAAAATCCACTAATAATCGAATAGGGATACAAACACCAATATTTAGATAGCTTCACAAAATATACCAAAAACTAAATACACTCAAAAAATAACTTCCTCTAATTTACTGGTAATATATAGCTAGATAAATTAACAAACTTGTTATTTAATCAAATATTAACATACAAATGAGTTTACTGCATATGGCCTCTATTCTAATCTGTTCTATAAAATTTGAGAGAAAAATTAGAGGTTCTTTGGCTCAAAATAGAGTTTGGCACCAAACACACACACACACACACACATATATATATAGGTAAGGTAGAGAGTTCAAGAGAATAATGGGTTTTGGGTCACATTTAATAAATTTCAATACACCATTTTGATAATTAAGACGTGATCTATCTTTGTCAAAAATCCAGCTTTTCTCCATCGTAACGTAAAAACCTTTAATGTATTTAAAATTATGAGTCAATGTTGAGAACAACCAAATGATGTGCAAGGACTATGTATCAAGGATATTCATGTTATTTTATCACGTGCTTCGTCACAAAAGATAATGTTTCTATCCCCTTGAAGAATGGATTATTATGTAAGGGAAACAAAGTTCAACTACACATTTGTGTCACTAAAACATTCAACAACATCTTCCTATAAGTCTTTAAGTACACCTTATGTTATTTTGATTCTTTATTTCTCATGAAATATCAATGTTTAAATGACATGACATTAACAAAAATATAAGTACTCAAAACTCTGATTTAATGAAAATTTGTAAAAATTTTGAAAACAATTGGGGGATCTAAGTCCAACACCTGGATATGTATTGAAAAAATTATGACTCTCAGTGTGATAAAAAGTTTGTGTAACATAGAGTACACCATGCATATGAGAATGATAGTTTGAAAAGTTAGCTATAATTTCTAGTAAACAAAAATATATAATTAAAATTTATTTTCCTTACATAACAATGCATTCTTAAAATGTCAAATTCTTGGACAATTAAAGAACATGTGAAAAACAACATAATGCACATTCGATAGAAGCAATGATTGCTGATGAAATGATATTCAGAATGTTATTTACATATTCTCAAATAGGCTTAAAGTTTTTGATTCATGCACAAATCAAATAATTAAAATATTATGTTCAAATCCTTAATAAAAAAGTAATTAACAATACAATGAAAACAAGAATGAAGAAAATTATAAATCAATTAGCAAGACCTTACCTCTAACTTTGAATCAAGGGATGTAGTCGTTGAAATATGTGGATGCAAATACTTTTTATAATTACTGTATGGCTTTTCAAGCTTTTTAAGTGAGTAAATTGGATTGTCTAAAATGCTCTGTATATTTTACAAATAATTTTAAAATAGGTTTGAAAAAAATAAAAAGAGCTACTGCTATTTATAAAATAAAAATTATTTTATCCGTGTGATTTTAAATATATATTTTAAGTTGTATTCATCTTCTTAGTAATTCTCAAGAAAAATGGTAAAATAGAAGAGCAACAAAAAAAGATTAGGAAGACATTGAGATGGTAGAAAAAACCTTTTTTTCTTTCCAAGAATAACCACTCAATTGGTGTCAATAAGTAAGATATAAAAAAAATGCATACATTTATATAGATTTCTTGTAAGTATTATTTTCTATTAATTTCACAATTATAAAATTAGATAATTTACAATTTAAAAACAAATAAATTTTTCAAACAAAACACCTCACATTAAAAACTAATTTCTAAAATAAAATTCCATAATTTTATTTTGAATCTTCATAAACCTTAAGCTAATATCACATATCTAGTTATCTAAAATTATCAAATTAACTAAAGAGTAATAAACATTAAAATAATCAATGATTAAGAAAAATGAACCATTTAATTATTATTCATATATGTTAATAAATGGGTTCTTAAATTTGATATATTTTTTTAAATAGTTAATATATAAAAATAAATCATAATAATGATAATATAGTTATCCGAATATCAAATCTATGTTTATTCATAAATTAAAACTATTAAAAGATGATATTTTTTATAGATTTCAAAGAATATAGATACTCTTAAAATAATGAATATTAAAAAGGAAAAATTATAAATAAAAAATAAAAAGAGTTTTAATTTAAATCTTAAATACTACATATGATAAATAATAAGTGAAGGTAGCTGGAAACAAATGGTGTCAAAAAAACACCTATGCGCGATCCTCTGCTTTCGTTTCTTCACTTTTTCTTCTATGGCCGAATAGCCACACGTGGCTCAAGCTGCCACTTTTCTTTTTCTTTGTTTTTTATATAAACAAAAATTATTCGTTATATTAAAATTCTTACCAATTTAATTTTAAATTAAACAATTGATATTAGTATTATTAATTTTAAATGAAAAATTTTAATCTTCTATTATTAGTTTAAAAATATTAATATTTAATTATAAATATAATAAAACTTAATTAAAAATACAAATATATAAAATAATTTATATAATTAAATTCTAAAAAAAAGATAAAGTCTCACGTTTATTTTGATATTATAATAACCATTTACATCCTACATCTTATTAATTAAGGTTATTTTTAAATAAAAAAATCAAATTTTTACTATTAATAATAATTTTAATTATCAAAAAATAAAATATTCATCCATAATGTTATCTTATGTACAAGAATCTAATTTTCAAGAAAGATACGTTGAATATAGACAAATGAAACAATTGATTATTCAGGTGAAAATTATACTTTAATATTTTTTAATGTCCTTCATAAATCAAAATAAATAAATTATTAATTACAATTATTTAACTTTTAAGATTGTTATTTATTTTCATGTGAATAAATATCATAATAGTTACTTTATGATTTTGTCACTCCACATAAAATTGAATCTAGTGTGACAATTTATTCACCTAAATTTAATTTATGAATACTTTAAATTTATTTTCTTATATTTTATAAGTTTTTTTAGATATAAATCTATATGAAGGATTATTGTTTATAATTTCGTTATGATTCAAAAGTTAAGTTAAAAAACTTAAACCATTAACAATCAAACTATATCTTAAAAAATTATCATATTTTTAATTAAAATTGTCAAACTTAAATAGAAATCAAAAAGAAACTAAATAAAAATGCTCAAAAATATTTAATTTTTGAACTATACATTTATTTTACATACAATTCTTATGATAATTTTAATAATTTGATATATTTTATACGGTCAGATTTAGAGTAGTGCTCTTTTATTTGTTATTACAATCGCCCGATAGTTAGAGTAAAGCACTATTTTAAAAGTTTTTATAATAACTATTATTTGAAAATATATTGATGACATATTTTCAGTAATAGTTTTAAAACTAGAAAGTTAGTACTTGGATAATTAAATTCTTAGGTTTAATTTGGACACCTTAAATATAGTTTAAAATATCTAACCCCGCCAAAGGTGGCATTTAAATGGTTCATTTTCAATTTCTTAAAAAAAATTAATTTAATTAACCAAATTAATTATCGACCCTACTCATAAGTGTTAATTGATTTGTTTAATTAACAAAGAAGATCTAACCCCACCAAAAGTGGTATTTATATAAAATAGAGAAAATCAATAAATATCAATTTATATCTTTAATAACCTAAATAATATGAGCAAGCATAATTAACTTAATTATTATATCTATAAATACTCCACTGTTATAAATAATAAAAAACTATATAATTGTTTATTGAATCCATATCTATGTTTATTGTTTTTATGTTATTAGATTAGTAAACACAAAATATCGTAAAATGATGTTTAAGATTTAATTTCGTTTTTACAAGTTTGAATAATAAATTAAAAACCATATATATTTCTTCCTTATATCGACCTTAGGACTATACTTGTCATTTTCTATAAAATGATTCATACACTTGCCAGAGTTTTACAAATATAAAACCAAAGTATCTACAAGATCGGTATTGCTAAACCGATGTTAGTTTTGTTATCATTAGCATACCTTACAAAGTAAATTAAACTATTAACACGGTGAAAGTATAAAACAATATTCTCAATTCAATACACGATAAAAATAATCTACAATTAGAAAGAACAAACTACAATAAACACACTAGTAACGGTATGCCACATCGGCTCCTGTCCAGGCTAACATCATGCATAAACATAGCAAACCTCAAACACATGCAAGACAGTCATACATACTGAAAAGCTATAAATGATTTCCAATCTTTTGAAGACCACATATGTAGAAACATATTCAAAAAATGATGATTGTACTTTCACAACATCCAATTATACAATACATAACAAACCATAATATATAGTCTAACACCTAGTACATTATCAGGATAAGGAGATACATATTTCATAGAAACTTACACTAAATGGTTCGTTTTAAAAAAAAAACCTTAACATGTCTAATACAATATTTGTTTAAATGTGTTTTTTTTTTCATCACTTCAATTGTATCTATGATTTATTTTGGACATTTTTCTTATTCATTGTAGTATGTTATATACATATATTAATTAACTTTTAAATAACCATATTTTCATTTCTCTTTTAAATATCATCTTTAAGTACCTTTTGTCAAATTTTCAATAAGAAAGGAAAAAAGATTTGATTTTTTATTTTGCCTCGATTACTACATTTTTTAGGGGAAATTAACATTTTTTAATACTTATATGGTAACTAATTCTCACTTGGTTTTCATATGCATTGCTCTGATTTTGTATGGGTTTTCTTGTTCTACTGTTATGTTCGTTAGTTTTGCTAGAATTATTTACTCTTTAAAGAGCATGCCTACTTTACAAATACATTTTTAACTATATTTTTGTTTCCTTTTGGTATTTTACTTATTATATGATATTATGATGACAAGAAACTCTTGATAAAAAAAATTTATTATTAGTAAATATAGTATTCGTTTTAGATGAATGTTTCTATAGATTTCTTTATTAATTTATTTTGGTAAAATGCATCTCCTTTTTGTAAAGTGTTTATTAAATGCTATTACAATTTGATTTTGCAAGAAAGAAATTCTTTTTACGTGCATAAGAATGCTACAAATGACCAAATTGATCTTTAGCATAAACGACTAAAATCCTAAGAATTGTCAAGCATGAATTGATAGTTTTACACTTTTTACATATCAATTTAGAGATTCATATTGATTATCATCGATGCGACGCAGTTATACTAACAAAGTTTAACATGGTAGGAAAAAGATGGTCAAAGAATTGATATCCCATAAGTACAGTTTAATTTAAGTAATCACCAAATTTGGTCTGCTATTTGTTTATGATTTGGAGATGGCTAATGCAGTTTATAGAAGTAGAATTAGTCCAAATCCAATATTTTGACTGTAAAGGTTACATTAGTGGGGAGGTTTTTATGCAATTGGGTCAAGTATTGTTGGTTAATGTAAATGAGTAGACGATTGTGTCTTTTGTTAGTGGCCAGGTTTGTGAATGAAACCAAAATGCTTAGGTTCAATGATATTTCATAATTCAGTTGATTTAAAAAATTTAAAGTGTAATATAGTAAATTTCAGTTAAACAATTTGGAGCTTGCGGTCAATTTGGCCAAGAGAGGAAATATTCCTTGTGTTGAGAACCTATTAAGCTTTGTGATAGTTTGTGCATAGGACTTAACTTTGGTAAACTGTTAGTATCTTCGATCTAAATATTAGGATAGTATTAAGTTCAAATTCACTTGTAATGATTTTAGGTGAAAAAATATACGTATATAAGTTGATAATAACATTTTCACAAGTATTTTTATTATTATCATAATATAAACGTATAAAATGTTTATTTTATCCATATCATGAATTACATCTTAATATCATTATTATTATATAAAATTATCATTAGTATATATTATTGTGACAAAAACAGTATTAACTATGATAATATCATTGATAAGTGCTTAAAAAATATTAAAATTATCATGATTTAATATATTTTAATTAATTAAAAAAAATTATTTATATGATTTTATCATATTTTTATAAAAAATTATCTTTTCGAAATCATTTATATTTTTATTATTTTTTAGGTATTTTCACTTCAAAAAAAATTAAAGGCTTGAAGAATAATACTCGGGGTAATAATACATCACAAATATGTTGAGAAAAAAAAATAAATAAACAAAATTGCACTTAGCCACGCGCGCGTCCGTGCCCAGTTGCCCGCACAACACAAAAGCTTGTGCGCAATTGCCTGCACAATATCGAAGTCTACGGGCAACTACCCTCACAATGTCGAAGTTTGTGCACAGTCGTGCGCATCACGCCAAATTCCAGCACGTGCCACTACCTACGTCAACACACGTCCATTCTACGACAATGCCCACCCATTATGCATCAGTGTCTGCATCAACCTCCATTCATTATACGTTTTAAGTCATTTTTTCTCACTTTTTTACATTTTTCCTCACCCATAAATACCTCATCTCCCCTGTTATAAAAAACACACCAAAAAACAATATTCTTAGCTCTTTCTTTCTCTAAATTTCTCTCTCTAAAAAACTTTTTTAGTTTTTTTTAGTTTTTAGTTTTAAAGTTCTTCTCTTTTTGAGAAGAATTAGTTATATTTTTGTAAATTTTTAGCTTTTGATTCAATAAACGAAAATCTCAATTCATTTGGAGGTTTTCCAGCAATAGAATTAGCATCAAAGTGTTGTAAGTTTTTACTGTTATTTTTTATATTTTATTCTTATATGTTATATTTAATTTGTCTGTGATTAAATTTAACATGACTGACTGTTTATAAACATGATATAATAATAACGTGGTCTTCGGTGTTGTGTAAGTGGCTGCACGTGGACTCGCGCAAGGATAAGGGCCATTTTTTCATTTTTTTTTGACTTTTTTTCATTTTTTTCTCAACATATTTGTGATGTATTCCATCCAGTATTATTCTTCGAGTCTTTAATTTATTTTTGAAGTGAAAATACTTGAAAAACAATAAAAATACCCGTGATTCTAAAAAGATAATTTTTTATTAAAATATGATAAATCATATAAATATAAATATTTTTAATCAATTAAAACATATTAAATCATGACAATTTTAATACTTTTTAAGCACTCATCAATCATCAACGTATATATTTATATTATAATTTATTGATTTTCAATTATAGTACTATGACTTATTTCTTTCATCATTCCTACCTTGGACTTATCTTCAATCTTATATGCTAGAAGTATTTGCATTCATAATATTTGTTTGACCTTTATATATATACTATTAACATATAAAAATATATGTTTGGTAACTATTTGTTGTCTTGGTGGATAATTCTTCCTAATTTTATACAAAACCCATGAAGGTTCTTAGGAAGATAATTGATTATGTTAATTGTTCAAGACATTGCAAAAATTTAGTATAGCTCTTTCATATATTTGAAGTTATATGAATGTTATTTTCTATTGTTAAGTGAGTGTACTTAGACACATTAATTTTCAACCTAGAAGTTTCAATTGTTGAACTTCATTATTCATTAACTTTGAGATAAAATATTTTTAAAAAAAATTCTCCTTAAATTTATTTTTAAACCTAAAATTTGTTATAAGTTTGTCCCAAAATACTTTTTTGTGATAAGTAATATTGTCAAAAAGTTGTCTAATATTGTGTTTTGTTAAAAAATTATCTTTAAATATATTTTTAAGATTATAAAGTTTGTTGTAGTTTTATCCCAAAATGTTTTTTTAAGACAAATAATTTTATTAAAAAGTTGTCACATTATATAATTTCTAAAACTCTATTTTGTCATACTTTTATCACAAATTAACAATAAAGAGACAAAAATATTTTGATAAAAATTCATCTTTAAATATATTTGTAGGATTATAAAGTTTATTATATTTTTGTCCTAAAATATTTTTTTGAGACAAGTACTTTATTCAAAATATTGTCTAATATTATGTTTTCTAAAATTATACTTTTTTCATAATTTTATCACAAATTAACTTTATTAACTCAAAGTATTTTGTTAAAAATTCATCCTTAAATTATTTTTAGGATTATAAAGTTTGTTACATGACTCCTAAAATACTTTTTTAAGACAGGTACTTTATTCAAAAACTTTTTATATGTATTTTAGTATTAGATATTTTGTTCCACTTTTTTTCAAATAATATTTTCTAAGGTAAAATATTTTCTTTAAAAAAAATTTATGTAATTATTTTTTTGTTTTATTTTTTGTACTTATGTGCCGAACATCTACTTATGAGCTAGGTTATAGAAGTGGAACATCCCGTTAATTCTTATATTTTCTTTCAACTTATATATGTTACAATATATCAAATATCACACACTGTAACAATATATCCTTTATACAAATATCATACACTATAACAATAAATGAATTTATAACGGTTTTAAATACGAAAAAAAAAATGTTTAACCATCTCTAAACGGGTAACTTAAGAACAGTAGTAGATGAAAACTATGAAAAAAAAATTAATTACGGTTATTTTTTATCACTCCTTAAAAGTTTACTGAACTCTTTTGGATTGTAATAGTTAAAAACTGTCTGTAAAAAAATTTATATACTTAAACAATCAGTTCTTTCTTTTTTCCCCTCTTATTTTCCCTAAAATACATTTTACAAACTCTCTCACCATTTAACTTCATGCTCATGCAGCAACCATAAGTCACTCACCTCAGCCACCGTGGGTTGTTTGCCTCAACCATCGAGACGCCATGCCTTAGTCGGTTGTTCATGCATCGTTTCTTTCAGCACAGCATGCAACGAGTCATCCTAGCGCAAGTCGTCCCAACATTTCTGAGCCTAGCCACCAGCAATGCCACCTACAACGCTAGCTAGCCACCAGTGATGCCCATCCTTACATACAACCCTCCCTCTCCCAACCACTGTCTCTCTCACCAGGCCACCAGCGCGCAAGGTAGATCTATTTGTTTTGTTTTTTAATGGTTGATGATAGGATTTGTATGGGAGAAAATAGAAAAGGTACTACCTTGTGGTGGAGTAAATGAAGATAAAGAGAAAAAAGATGGGAATGCTAAACCAAGAACTAGAAGAAACAAATTAGACGACCAATGTTATGAAAGAGACTTACTTTACTCTTCTGGACAGTACATTAGTTGATGTTTATAACCAATTATTTACTTTTGATTTACAAAGGCTTTTTTTTTTTTTTTTGGTTGTTGTAAACATCTATTCATAGAGGTGGATAGTTTGCAAGGTTACCAAAGGCAAAAAATGGATACCCAGTGGATTGCCCCAAATGAGGTAAGTCTTAAGCCTCATTTAAAATAAAATAAAATAAACATATTTTTTTTTATTTTAGTAATAGATAACTTAAAAACACACATATCTTGTAATTTATCGAAAATAAAAAATGAATTAAGTTTTAATGTTACATTCTTAAATAAATATTTTACAAATTATGTTTTTAAAACACAAGTTATGTTTTGGTGTATTTTAGATATTTTTAGACGTTAAAAGATACAAATGACAAAAAACCAAACAAATTTTCACAATTAAAAGTATAATTATCATACAATGGAGGACTTAAATTTTACATATTTGTATAGAATACATCAAGGAGGGTCAAAACATGAAAATGGGAAAGAAAAAATAGAGCACAATGTGACATGAGTATATGTGCACCATTGTACCAATCTCTCGAATGGAATTGGACAGAACCAGAAACAAAGTCTCATTGTGTTTGATTATATATTTACATGTCATAATTATGCATATATAAATTAAAATGATTAACTAATTTATTGCATGAATATATTCAAATTTAATCTAAAATGTTAGCATGTAATCTCTAATACTCTTATTCAAATGATACCTTATTGTCACGCATGACAAGCAAGGTTGAATACCTTTACTAAAAATTAAATGATTGTTCTAATATTTCATTATTTAGTTATTTCTTTTTTAAAAACTAATGCAATGAATGGACTAAATCTAGTAAGTTAACCTCTAAGTTGTTCAGAAATTATATTCATTAATAGATTGTATCATTAATCAATAAACAATAAGAAAAGATAAGAAGTCTTAAGTGTATCTAGATTTCTAAAGCTAAATTTAAGAATTTGAGAATGTTTCAAGGTTACAATAGTAATTTAGGATTAAAAAACTAAATATTGATTCATGATATAATATATTAGTTTATAGGTTAGTGGTAAAGGTTAGTGGTAAAGATAGCCCATAATTACATATTTTTCATAATCTATATGCTCATTATTTTATTTTTTGTTTTAAGTTTTATTTGTATTTAAAACAATATTTAAAACACCTTTTTTTGCTAATTAATTAACAAGTTAATAAGTAGTGGTAGTCATTGTCACAATCCTCGGGTTTCTACAACCTTTATTCATAAGTTACTTATTACTTATACAATTTAATCACATATATTTGCTTATTTTCAAGTATATTATTAACTATTATATACAATAAAAATACACTCAAGTTAAGACAAATCATAAAATATAAGATTAACATGAGTAATTTAGATATAAAGTCATAAACTATAGAAATAAACATTTAAATCACAAATTCAAATAAAGTCACAAAACAAGTTTCAAAATGAATCACAAATAAGTCACAAAATATGTTTTAATATGTCAATCATTATTAATTTTTTCCTCTTCATCTCTTTAATCTATTAATTCAAATAATCATTCATGAGTACCCTCGTATTAATCACTATTAGTTTATTTTTCTTTATCTCTTAAGTCTACTAATTCAAACTCTCACTCATCACTCATCTCTCATCTGCATATTTATCATTATTGGTTTTATCTAATTCCAATATTGTTCATCTTCATCGAACCATTCTTCCTCTTCTTCGTTATTATGTTTATTTCCATTTTTTAGTAGTCTTTGTTTTTGTTTTTCATTTTATTCATTTAATGGGCTATTAGGTTTTAAAAAAATGAGTCTAGTTTAAAAAATATAATTTGACACTTTATAGTTTCATGAAAAAGGTGAAAACCTCACGCCACCCCAAAGCACATAACCTCGTACACCTCATTGTAAAAGGTGTAAGCTTCAAATTAAGTAGAGAAGGTTCTAGTCTCAATGGCCTCATCAATCTCCTCGCCTCAAGGTACGCCTTAGTGTGCTTTTTGGAACCTTGAGTCAATGTAACGAGAAGTTGGAGAATAAAAATTTTGAACCTCAATCTAGAGAAGAAATATGCTGCACTATTTTTGGTGAGACAATTTGGAATTTTTGTTTCCCTTGCGATTCGAAGTTAGTTGATTGTGTGAGTTTAAGGGCAGTGACAGAAAAAAAAATGTTAAAGTTTAATTTCAGAGGATACACAAACCTTCTCTTGAGAAAAATGTTTGAGGAATTGAATAAAAGTAAAGAAGATTATGACACTGAGATGATCATTAGAGAAGAGATATATTTTGTTGTGTTTGATGACACTGTTAAAACTATTGCTAATTATGTCAGTTATGTATCCCTAGTTCATTACCAAGATGTTAAACCTATAGATAGTTTATTTCGTAACTCACTAATTACTGAAGATAGAGTTTGTTGAAAGCACTAAGCTTTTGATCAAAGATGATGATTGTCTAGTTTTCATCAGAGAAACTATCAAGCAGTGGCAGATAGACATGAGTGATCTCCCAGCTAGAAACTTATACGAACATGCACGAGATGATGCAGAAGAAAGAGATCTTTGTTCATTCCAACCAGAAGAAAATGCGGACTTTATATCACATATTATGAAATTTTATGATGTGATAATGGATTTTGAGCATGAAGTAGAAGCAAAGTAAAGGATCAACACCTTAGGGTACTTTCAATTTTCAATTAACTAGGTTAATTTCTAGAATCACATAATTGGACATTTCAGCTTTCAATTGGATATGAAAATATTTTAACAACTTATTTTATTCATGAACTGTCTGTAATTTACAGATTGGAAGAAATGGAGCATAAACTAAATCCAATCCTCAAATTTGTTTCATCACTAAGGGAAAAAGAATCACTTTACAAACAGGTTTTTATTAAAAGATACCAGAATTTAAGGCTGGCTGCAAGTGAGGTACGTGTACACATCGAGGTAGAAGGGGAAGGAGGGCAATGACCCTCCTTGCTTCAATAAATTCATACGAGATTGATCATAGTTTTCTATTTTTATAGGGATAAAATAGACATTTGGCCTTGAAATAAAATTAATTACTTTTATATAAAAGTCAATAAAATAGAGAAAATTATCACTCATACACATAACCTTTATGCCTCCTAGCTTTTATAAAAATAACTTTAATGTCATCGATTTTTATAGTTAATATCATTAATGCCTTCAAATGGTTGAAGGTGTTAATTTTCTATCGAATGATGTATTTTCTTTTCTATGACTCTGATACCAAATTAAAGCAAGTTGTTTTAGACGTTTTAAAATGCTAATTGCTACTTCTTACATATTATTATTTAAAAGCAAATCTTTAAATTTCTTATCAAAACATTGATTTAGCTTTATAATTTTCTTATTTTTATTTTTATACAAACTTATTGTAAGTTTTTTGTCTTCATTTTCTTATTTATTAATTTTATAAATATTATAAATAAATATTTAACTATTTAAGATCTTTAATTGACTTAGAATTATAACTATCAGACTTGAATTTAATCGGTTCACCACAATTTTTCTTTTCGTTGTTCGTCTTCTTTTGTTACACCTAATATGTCTTAGTCTGTTCAAACCTTAATACCTTCCTATCAGTGTCAAACCTTTTGCATCTGTACATGATATGGTATCTAAATTAGGCTTATTAGAGAATAGGAAAAGAGTGATTGCACTCCATTTTATTCACAATATTAATAATTATTACAATTATAAAAGTTTATTAAGAATTTTAAAGGGATTCTTAGGTGCTCATAGTTTCTAGATACATAATTACTAGATGAATAAGTTTTAAAGCATAGAGTTTGCTATCATTGAAGTTGTGTCTCATTAATGAAAATGAGGGTTCTTTTTGTAGAACAAGGAATCATATTTATAATATTAGGAAATCACTATTTAACTTTAGTTTAATAATTATCATCTAATTTTTTACTTTTGTCATTTGAATTTACCCCATTCATTTCTTTGGCATGATTTCTTGACTAAATATGTGGGTTCTATATCTTTATATTACTTTGTCATTTTCTATCTACAGTCTTTTTGATGACGTAGTTGATGATGTATCTTCATCTTATCGATCTCTAATATAATACATTCATTTGTGATCCTTAAAGGTTTTTTTGACGTAAAAATAAAACACATTTCTTATTTCTTAACAAATTTTCAGACTATTACCATTAAAATTTATTTCAAACTTACTAATTTTCTTACCATCTTCTTCAATGAGGCCATATTCTTATGGAACGTGATTATAACTTTACTAGTAGAATAATTTACTTTGATATCAAAAGAATTATCAAACTTCTTGAGTTCATTATAAATTTGACTTAGTATCTATCCTCTTAGAATACAAAATTCACCTGTATTGAATTTATATTATGAAAGTGCCCTTGGTTTTGAAACTTCTTTATTAGTATTAGAAATCTCTAATTTAATAAGATGGTAGGGACTAATACAACTTGCTTCATTCCAATTCATGAGTGAATTGAAAAATATGATATAGACGTGCTTATCACGTGCTCTAATCTTCTCCTTGAAGTTTTTGATAGCCTTTTTAATATTTTCAGTAAAATAATTTAACTCATTTAAATTAATTATTGGATATTAGTTCTTAATTAAACCTACACGGGAAGCTTTTTTGAACAAAAAATGAATCATCTCTATCAAGAATATTAAATTTACTACCTGTAGAGAATTACTTTTCTATAGTGTGAAGTTTCATATCTTCAATATATTCCTAAATAGATTTTTTGGTTAAATTATAGAGATTCAACCATTGTATTTTACTTAAAATCTTGTATTATACTTTTTTGACTTCAATGACCAATGTATTCCTAGGACATATTTCTCTAACTAGTACTGGTGGTCAAACTATCTTTATTGTCTCTGTGGGAAGCATTTCTTTGAATAGTAGTAGTGGTCATATTATCTTTCCTATGGTCTTTAACCTGCTTGGTGGTGATGGTTGTTGTTTTTGTTGTAATGTTGATGGTTGTTGTTTTTGTTGTAATGTTGCACAATGATTTTTAACTATATCTTTTGTAGTTAATTGTTTTGATATTCTATAGTTGATATAACTACCTTCAACTTCTATTCTAATAGTGAAAACTCTGTGAGTTATTCCACTAAGTTTGATAATAACTTTAGTTGCTTTAGGCCATGATAAACAAATTTTATATTTGATAAATAGTTCGGAAGTGCACAAACCACTTTAATCACTTTGTAAAAAGTAATGAGTATACTTCCAACGTTGGTCTAAAAGTTAAACAACGTGGTTCTTAAATAATTTAACAAAATTCTTAAAAACAAAAAAATAAATCTAAACATTCGGTCATAATTGTTTAGGTTTTCAAAAAATCTATTATATTGACATAAAACTAAAAATAAATTGATTTAATATTAAACATTTAACACTCAATGAAAAATTTATATAATATATTAGTTAGTCAATTATACATACTCATATTAGTTAGATTATTAAAAATATAATTTAATATTATGGATTTTTTTCTTTTTTATAAAAATTTATTTAGATGAGACCCAAATTATTTGTAAATAAAAACAAATTAATATCCGTAAGCGAAGCCTATCAATTGATTAATATTAAATTATGATTTATTTATAAGAAAATATCAGACCATCTAAATCACTCATTTAGGATGAACACATAATTTAAGCTCTCACTCAAGGTATCAAAATTGAATTTAAAATTGATGTATCAGATAACTGACTTTCATATTTTAAATTTATTATGAATATTGTCAATATATTTTTCAATAATAAATTTTATAAAAATCTTTGAAATAGAATGCATATTCTAAAATAGATCTAGATAATCAAATCCTAAATATAACTTTCATATTTAAAATTTACTTTGAAAAATATGTCTTCAATATATTTTTCTCTAATAAATTTTGTATAAGTCTTGAATGAAGAAATAAAAATCAATTTATTTATAAAAATATTTACCTAAGCTAATATTTCACAAGCATAACGACATAACTAGTATCTCATAGTATTTTCAATGAGACATATTTAGATTTAATAAATAATCAATAAATTAAATATAGTATTTAGAAAGATACGTAAATTAATTCTAAAATAAATAATACATTTAAACTTTATACCTCAAGCATATCATTCAAAATATAGAACTTCAATACCAATCTATATTTAAAAAATCTCCAAACATATATGCTTTTACTATTTCTATTTATTAGATTAAAAACTAATACATAGAAATTGCAGATAAACTAAATCCTAAGTTGGTAAAGAAAATTGAAATTAAAAACTTAAAGAAGAATCAGACTTGTGCTGATTGAGGAATGAAGAGTATGAGAGAGGAAAAAAGGTATTTGTAGGTGAGAGAACCGAAGAAAAATAAAGAAATCTATATTTTTCTATAAGATTCTTTGTTATACCTATTATTATATTTTTAAAACTCCTACTTTTTAAATTTATATCTTTTTATTTTTTATATTTTTTTTACTTTTGTTTATAAAATTTTATTATACATCCATATTTTTTTGGCATCCTAAAATCTTTTGTTTCACAACAGATTTTATTGTTTCCTCTTATTTATATATATTCTAGTTTTTTTATATCTAATGATTATACAATTTTAAAGAGTTCTTATCCTTTCTCTTAATATGACTAGTATAGTTTTCCTATTTCTTTTATTCCATCCTCCTATTATAATTTTATGTAATATTCTAGGTAATTTATGAAAAAATATTTTATGATAAGTTTCTTGCATAGATGGTGGTAACTTGTGACATACATTTCGTATTGTAAATAAAGGAATATATATGACACATATCACAGATTTTCATATTTGTTAAATACTATTTGGTTTCCTCAATTTCATTTTTACTAAATTCAGTGATATGTTACATTTCTCTTCTACAATAAATTTCTTGTATATTTTATTTACTACAGTAACTAAGTACTGCCTACCTGTGAAAGCATTCCATTGCATTTGTTAATGTTGATGTTATGTTAAATTTTTAAACCAAATTTTAACATTTTTTTATTTGGTTAGCTATTAAGTTGAAGGGTTTGATTGTGTGGTCGGAGAAGTTTGTATGATTACACTCATACCTCTAGACCATTTGTTTAAGGTTTTTTTTCTTATCTCTTATACAATATAAATCTAAACAATTAGATTTATAATTTTCATGAAGTCTGAATTCTGAATTCTGGTTAGTTCTAGTATAACCCTTCTTCCATTTTGGATTGTTTTTCTCTTCTATAAAGAAGATCAGGTTCTTTTAGGCTTTACCCATTTCTTTTTCCCCTATATGGATAAGATGTTCTTTCTTGATGAGGAATTGGTAATGAAATAGGTTTTATATGATTTTTTGGATCAAATTTTCTAGGTCAGAATTAACTTGACTAATTATTATTATATCATCTTCCTCATTGTTTATACAATTTTTTTCATCATAATGTCTTCCTAATTTTTTTATATGTTAAGGTTAACAGACTAACTAATTTTTTTATGTTTATTCTCAGGATACATAAATTGTTCTTCTAATTTATTCTTATATTCCAATAAATTGAGATTATATCTGATATCCTATGTGGTTCTTCTTTTAATCTTACAAATGAATCAAATTTTTGACATATAATTTCATTATCTCTAGTTATGTTATTCACATCTCTTCTTAAGTCTGTAAATTTCTTATGTTTATCTTATTGCAATTTCTTATTATAATCATATTCTCTAATTTCTTTTTAGAGTTATTTTTGTATTTCATTTATATCTTGTAAGGACTTTATATTTGACTATTATGCTATATTAATTTCTTATGCTAAAAGAATTAAAGCTTTCAGTATTGTTATTTGATTTTTTGATATACTTATTAAGTTTTCATTAGAATCTAATTTTATATCTTGTAATTTATTTTTGAATATTATTGGGATAATAGTGGTATTATTTTCTTCCTAATATTATGTCATGGACTAATTCTTTCATTTATTTAACTTGTTGTTTTAGCTATGTATCTTCTCTTTCTTTATTAGAGGTTTCTTCTTCAAGATCTATCAACGTAAATCTTGATACATTATTTTTTTGCTACATAAATTTCTTTTCTTGGTATCAAATGTTTTTCTTTAACATCTAAGTTTCATTTTTCTAGTATTTTAAAGTTTGTTAATATTTTTGGTTTTATTATTTGTCCAATTTCTTCGAAAGTTTTATCTATTTCTATAAATTCATTTTGTCTATATAATGAACTATTATGGTCGTTTATTAATGAATATTCTACGATATAATGTATTAAAAATGGATGATTTCTTTACTTCATTAAATTTCATCTTTTAAATTCATAGGATAAACTTAATACTTAGTGTAAGTTTTTATCATTAATATTAATAATAAACCTATAGTCTGTTGTGAATTTTAATTTCTAGTATCTTCGATTTTTATGAATCATTCATAATAGAGTATCTTCTTATTTATAATTATATTATCTAGCAATACTAGTTTTATTAGTGTATCAATTCCTTATCTAAAACGTGTTTTTTTAATATTTGAATTACTTCTAATGAATGTATCCAATTTTTCTTTTATTTTTCTAAAATATTTTTGATAAATTATCTATAATAGTATATTTTTAATTAATGTTATATTATACTTTTTTTTTGTCCGTAATATTTATATTCATTTTTTATTACTTATTTAATAATAAAATATAACTTTCTTCATAAGTTTTTTTCTTATTTTTAAGAATAATGAATCTTTAAATCCATCCTATGATGAAAAATCATGTGATGTCATGTGATGTATTTCTACTATTTCTTGATTTTATAATATTTTTGTCACTTTTATATATAAAAGATTACTATTCATTTTTTAACTATAACTTCGTTAAGTTAGGTATTAATGATATTTTTGAAATTTTAGGAATATTTTTGATATTATATCAAAACTTAAAATATTATTAATATTATTCCATAAAAATAGATCAATTTATGTAAAAAAAATTAAGAATACTTCAAACTTTTTTTAATCTCTTTATCCCTCAGTTATCAAAAATACTCCTTAGTTTTGAAATAATATTACAAATATTCTTAAGGTTTTAAAAAAATCACAAATATCTCCAAACTTAATAGAAGTGAAAGTTAACAAAATTAAACAACAATATTTTATATATAAAAATTATACAAATAATAAAAAATCAAGAAATCTCAATATATTTCTCACAATAAACTGTAATTAGTAAAAATATTTAAAGAAATACAAAAGGTAAGATTAAATCTTAAATAATAAAATGGATTTAAAGATTCATCATTATTAAGAATACAAAAATATTTTCAAGAAATATATAGTTTATTATGTAATAACTAATAAAGAAATTAATATTAATATTAATATTATAGATACAAAAAGAATGTATAATATATTATTAATTAATAAATAAACTATTACGAAGAAAATATTAAATCCCTCAAATGGAGAAAAAAATGGATATATTCATTTAAGATGAATCCAAATATTAATAAAAATATATTTTAAAAAATTAATTGATACACTAATAAAATCAGCACTACTAGAAAATAGAATAATAAATAGAAAAAGTGTTTAATTATAAATAATCTATAGAAACCTAGAATACCAAAAATTAAAATTCATGGCATTTACTATGTTCATCATTAATATTAATGATAATAACTTAAATTAGTGTTAAGTTCAGCCTATGAATTTGAAAAATGAGATTTAATGAAAGAAAAAAAGTATCTAATTTTAGTATACTATATATTTAGATATTCATTAACAAACAATCATAATATTTCAATATATAGATAAAATAATTTCATAAAAATAAATAAAAAAATTCTTGAAATTGGATAAATAATAAAATTAGATATATTGATAGACTTTGAAATACTAGAAGAATAGAACTCAGATATTAAAGAAAAATCCTTGATACCATGAAAAAACAATATAGCAAGAATAATAATGTATCAAGGTTTATGTTTATATATCTAAAAAGAGAAGCTTATAACAAAAAATGTGAGGTGACAAAATCTAAAATAAGAAGTTAAAATAAGAAAAGCATTAGTACATGAAGTAATATTAGGAAAAAAAATAATACTATTATTTCCTAATAATATTCAAAAATAAACTACAAGATGTAGAATTAGATTCTAATAGAAGCCTAGCAGACATGTAAAAAATCAAATAACAATAATGAAAGTTTTAATTCTTTTGGCAAAAAAAAAAGATATAGTACAAGAATCAAATATCAAGTCCTTACAAGACATATATGAAACACAAAATAAACTATCAAGTGAAATAAGAAAATATTGTTACAATAAGATATGCATAAGTAATTTATAGAAGTAAGAAAGAATAAAAATAATATACCTAGAAATGGTGAAATTATATGTTATAAGTTTGATCCATATGTAGGATGAAAAAAAAACTGCCTAGGAGAGGAGAGATATTGATACCTAGGAATGAGGAAAAAAATAATGAACACAAAGAGAAAGAATAAGCTATAATCCCAATTTAATAAAATATAGAAAATAATTAGAAAAATAGTTTATGATCCCTAAGAATATGGACATACAAAAATTAGTTAATTTGTTAAACCCTAACAGATGAAAAACATGGAAGATATTATGATGAAAAATTGTGTAAACAAAAAGGAAAATGAAATGACAATAATTAGTAAAAGTGATTCTGAATAAAAAAAATATGATTCACAAAAATCATATGAAATGAATTTTATTACTATTTCCTTATCAAGAAGGAAAACTTGACCCACATTGAGAATAAAGAATTAGACAAAGGTTAGAAAAACCTAACATTTCTTATAGAAAAAAACAAAAACTCAAAATGTAAGAAGAATTACATTAGAGAATTAAATGTAGTATCCCACCAGAATTCAAACTTCATAAAAATTATAAATATGATTTTTTAGATTTAGATTGTATAAGAGATAGGAAAAAGTCTTGGATGAATTGTCTAGTGGTATGATTGTAATTATATAAACTTCACCAACCACACAATCAAACGCTTCAACTTGTAAAGTCTTAGTAGCTTATAAAATAACAAAAAATGTTAAAATTAGGTTTACAAATTTAACATAATAACAATATTTACAAATATAGGGGAATGCTCTCATAGGTAAGGAATACTTAGATACTACTGTAAATGAAATATACAATAAACATATTAGAGAAGCCAAATGATATTTAACAAATATGAAAATATGTGATATATGTTATATAAATTCTTTTATTTGTGAATATAAAATGAATTATAATAAGTTATCACCCTTTATGCAAGAAACTTAAAAGGAATTGTTTTAAAAAATTACATGGAATTATATAAAACTATAACATAAGGATGGAATAAAAAAAATAAGAAAACTATACTAGACACCTTAGGAGGAAGAATAAGAATTCTTAAAAATTAGATAATCATTAAATGTTATGAAAGATAAGAATATACACAAATAAGAGGAAATAATAAAAACTTTTGTTATACAAGAGATTTTAGAATGACAAAAATATGGATGTAACAAATAATTTTACAAACAAAAGTATAAAAAATATAAAAAATGCAAAAATATTTAAAGATATAAATTCAGAAAGCAAGATTTTCAAAAATATAATAGAAAGTATAACAAAGAATCTTATAGAAAAATGTATTTTAGGAGAAAAATATGTAAGCCACCAAAAAACAAAAATTATTGTCCATCAGAAGAAAAAAATACAGATGTTGGATATATAACGAGAAAAGACATTATGCTAATTAATACCCAAATATGAAATAAAAAAGAGTTTAAAAAGAAATTTCTATAGAAAGTAAAAATCTTAGAATATGATTTTAAGATGGAATTAAAAGCAATAAAGAAATCAGATATAGATAATATTTGTAGTATTTATCTATTAGAAAATTAAGGAAGAAATAACCGACTCAAAATATAAATGCTCATAATATGAATACTCTTCATCGAAAGATGAATGATTTATATGGTATTACAAATCTAAACAATACTTATATTAAGGTAGGATTAAAATTTAAAAGTTATATAAGTTAACGTGTATATGCATATATAGATACAACATCTAGTATGTGTATATCTAATATGTGTACAACTAGTAAATATGTATTCCCAAAAAGCCTCTTGAAACAATCACGAAAAGAATTAATTATAAGAATTAATTATAAGAATTGATAACAATATTATAATAAATCTTAATAGTCTTAAAAGATATAAATATAATGATAAAAGGAGAAAAAATTTATATTCCTATCACATATCAACAAGAAACAATAATTGATTTATTAATAGGAAATAATTTTCTAAAATTATATTAACCTTTTACACAATAAATAGACAAAATAAGTCTAACAACACTAGATGGTGAAACCATTTATGTATAAAAATGAAAAAAAATTGCTATATCAAACCCAACTTTTATGCAACAACATAAAAAGTAAAAACGTAACGAGATAAACATAAAATAGCAATAAAAACCTTATTTAGAAAATATTTCATTAGATATATGAAAAGAAACAAAACTCTTTTCTTGATAAAATCTAGGAAGATAAAGCCTTAATAGATATCAAAAAATTATTAAAAAAAGTAAAATCAGAAAATGTTTTAGTTCAAAAAATAAATAAATCTAAAATGATTAATAACATAAAACTTAGAGACCCTAGTAAAGCTATAAGAGTAACATGTATGATTTATACTTCATAACACATAATTGAGTTTGAAAAACAAAATTAAAAACATTTGGAACTAAAAACTATAATACCAAGTAATTCACCTTACTCTATTCTAGTATTCTTAATCAAAATGAAGTTGAAAAAAGAAGATAAAAAAAGAGAAAGTTAATGAATTTCAAAGTATTGAATAAAGAAACCATTGGTGATTGATATTTTATACCAAAGAAATAAGAATTATTACATTAACAATGGGAAAAAATACTTCTCAATTTTTTACTGCAAAAGTAACGTTTGACAAATAAAACTGTATGAGAAATTTCAAAAACTAACAGTATTTAATTACCCTCAAGGACAATTCCAATAGACTATTTTATCATTCGAATAAAAACAAGCTCCATGTATATTTTAAAGATATATAGACAACATTTTTAAGAAATTACAAAACATTTACTATGTTTACATAGATGATATATTGTTTTATAGTAATGAATTGACAAATATTATTTGAATATTATTAATATTCTACAATAATGCATAAAATAAGGCATTATACTTTTTGAGAAGAAAGAGTAATTGTTCAGCAAAAAATTAAGTATTTAGGATTAAAAATTGAAGATGTAAAACATAATCTATAGTCTCATATTCTAAATAACATTCAAGGATTACCTAGTGAATAAAAAGATAAAAATCAACTACAAATATTTCTAGAATATTTAACATATACTGAAATACATATCAAGAAATTTGCATAAATACGAAAATCTTTACAAATAAAATTGAAAAAAAATCATGTTTGGATATGAACAGAACAAGATAATTTGTACATAGATAATATAAAAAGTACAAGTAAAAAAGTTTATCAACTTTATATCATTCAGGTCTAGATGATAAAATACTAAATGAAACATATGTTTTACATGAATATTGGGTAGTAGTCTTAAAAATAAACGTAGATAATAAAGATAAATATCTTTGTAGATATATATCATGATTTTTTCATGACCCAAAATTAAATTATCACTATAATGAAAGAGAATACTTAGCTATTAAAAAATTTATTAAGAAATTTACAATATATGTAATAAGCTCTAAATTCATTGCAAAAACAGATAACAACAAATTTGGCTATTTTTTAAGGACTAATATTGTAGGTAATAAGATTAGTTTGATGAAAACAGTGGTTTAGCCACTACAATTTTGATTTTGAACATCTTTTAGAAAACAAGAATACTTTAGCAAATGCCCTTACAAGAGAATTAACACCTTTAACTATTTTTGTTTTTGCATGAACCAAACATATTAATATCAAAACCAAGATAAAGAAAAATGAGATAAGAATCCTTCGTGAGCAACTTGAGGTTTTATACATAGAGAACTTAACAATTCAAAACTAACATTAGAATCCAAAAACTCTAAAGAGGAATCCACCTTAGAGATTCGTTATAAGGAAAGTAAAACTTCTAAAAAAGAAATTCAAAATAAAAAGAAAGAACCTAATAATGCAAAAAAAAAGTAACACCTTCTTAAAGAAAAAAGAAAAGCTAAATTGAGCTGAAAAAGTAGGAAAAAAGACTCATATGGTCTATAATGGTCCAAAACCAGAATTTTACAACTAGCATTAAACAAACAAAACTATTATCAAATTTAGTGGAATAATTCACATAACTTTCCCTAATAGAATAAAAACTAAATGCAATTATGGCAACTATAAAGTACCAAAACTAATAATCCCAAAATTTGTAGTTAAAAATTACTCGTAAATAATATAATAACAACCATCACCACCAAGTAGCTTAAAGATTTTAGAAAAATAGTACGACTACAAAATAATATTTAAAGAAATGTCTCTGAGAGAGACAATAAAAATAATACGACCACCAATAATATGTTGGAGACCAATATAGGAATTTAATTAAATCACAATGGTTTAATCTCTATAACCTAGCTATAAAATTTACTCATGAACATATCCAAGATATGAAATTTTACAAAAAAAGAATTCCCTATAGGTAGTAAATTTAATATTCTTGAAAGAGTTGATCCAATTTTTATTTATAAAACTTTCTATACAGATTTAATTGAGAACCTATATCCAATAATTACTTTAAATGAATTAAATTATTTTAGGCTATCAAGAACATTAGGAATAAGATTAGAGTAGGTGACAATCCTATCTATCTTTGATTTTTCAATTCACTTATGGATTGGAATGAGGAAGATTGTGTTAATCTCTATCATTTCATCAAGTTAGGGATTTCCAACACTAATAAAAAAAATTCTAAACCAATGGCGCTTTCAGAAAATGAATTCAATACAGATGAACTTTGTATTCCAATATAATAGATGTTAATTCAAATTTATCATGAACTAAAAAATTGATAATTCTTATGAAATCAATGTAAGTTACTCTATTAGTAAATTTATAATAACTTCTCATAGTAATAAGGCTATCATTGAAGAAGATGGTGAGAAAATGAATAAGTTTAAAACAAATTTTAAGATGTTTTGTTTTTATGCCAAAAAAACAACTAAGGAGTACAAACATATTTACTACATTAGAGATCGAGAAGGTGAAGATACATCATCGTCTACATTTCCAAAAGGATTATAGGTAGAAAATGACAAAGATATACAACTTACATCTTCAATCAGCATATCATGCCAAGGAAATAAAAAGCTTAAATTCAAATGTCAAAAGCAAAACTCTAGGTGAATTATTAAAGTAATGATAAAACAATGATTTTTCACTATTATAAATAGAGATTCCTTATCCAATAAAAGAAACTCTTATTTTCATTAGTGGGATACAACTTCACTCTAAAAATTATTCATCCCGTAACTATGTATCTAGAAACTATAAGCAGCTGAGAATCTATTCAAGGTGTTTAATTGACTTTTAGAATTGTAATAATTATTAATATTATGAATAAAATAGTGTGTAGTTACTTTTTTCTTATTCTTTATAATAAGTCTAATTTGGACATCATATCATATATGGATGCAAAAGTTTTTTCATTATTAAGAAGGTATTAAAGCTTGAGTAAGTTGATGCATATCAGGTATAAAAAAATACGAACAACGGAAGGAAAGATCATGATATATTTATTAAATTCAAGTATAATAATTATAATTCTAAGTCAACTAAAGATCTTAAATAATTAAATATTTATTTATAATATTTATAAAACTAATAAATAATAAAATAAATATAAATAAACTAATCATAAAACTATACGAGAATAAATATAATAAAATTATATAGATAAAATAATATATTTTTTAAAAATTTAAAGGTTTATTTTTAAATAATAATATGTAAGAAATAATAGTTATAATTATAAAACAGTTAACAAAATTTTGGTGCCATAATTATATAAAAGAAAATTACATTATTAAATAAAAAATTAACTTAGTTAATGATTTGAATATATTAGTGATATTAATTATAAATTTAAAAGAGATTAAAGTTCTTTTTATAAAATTTAAAGAGATAAATAAAAATATACTAAAACTCATTAACATAGCAAATAAATTTGACTTGTATCACATCAATTTTGATATTTAATATAGTAGAAATTTATGTAATATTATCACAGCTAATAGTAATTAGTGAAAATATTAAAAAATAAATTTATAATTAATTAAATAATTAAAGAATTGGTCAACTGTATCAAAATAGACAATTATATCAAGTGGAAGCATCTGATTTGTCTGTCTTCTCTATGATTTGATTGTGACATATTTGAGTATGCGTCGCATTATCCGTTTTCCTACATTTTCTTGGAGGCCAAACAGCGACCTAAGAACTAAAGAAGTGAACCTACCGTGTACAGCGTACGGAGTACCTACCTTGTCGGGAAGAACGGAGTTGGAGTTGGAGTCGGAGTCGGAGTTGGAGTTGGAGATGGAGAGGACCTGAGCCTGAGCCCTGAAAAACCGTATTATTAAAAATTATATATTTGGCTGTGCATCAATAATAATGGATGATTTTTTTATTAAATTAAATTTTATTATTATTTTCAAATAATTATACTACTTCGGTAAATTTACTTATTTTAGTGTTCCCAATTATAAATAAAAAAATTCTACTGTTAGAAAGAAAATACTAGTGAAATTTGATTTTAATTTAATAATTTAATAATATAAAAATACCCCAATATCCATATTTTCAATAAACCTTACTAACGTAAAATTAAAATTAAAATCAATAAACCTTATTTTAAAAATACCCCAATATCCATAATGGTGACAACGGTGACAATGTTTCATCCAACACTCAACAACTGTGCATCAATAAGAAATGTGATTAGTTTAATAAGCTCTTATTGAACTTTTTGAATAGGTTTAATAAGGTATTATCAAACCAGAGCTTAACACCATTTGGTTATTAAATATTAAATATACTGTTAAAATAAAAAAAATATGCGGTTATGAAATTTAGCTATTAATATTACTTAATTTTTTTATTATAAAAAAAATTATTTATAAAAATTTATGATAAATCATAAATTTATTCTTAATCCTACTATTTTTACCGATTAAAAAAAATATGTTTGAGCAGAAAAAAACTTTTCATTCCATCTTTAGTATATTACCATTTGTACGACCAATATATTTATAGCACTTGTACATTTTATATGATTATACACTAATTACTTTAGAGCATATTTCACTTTTCAGGCGCCTCCTAGCACGTGATAGCTAGGTTTTTTTTTTTTTTTATAAAATGCGTTATAGCTAGTTGACTATTGATGAATGCCTAATATTATGCAATAAATGGGAGTTATAATTTTACTTATTTAATATATTATTTATATGTATTTTAAAATTTTAATTTTTTAACTTCACCATCTTAAGAATTAATTTCTTTAGCTTCAACCCACGATACAAGACCACTCATTGTGTGTGTTATGCCTCCGATTTGATTTTACTTATGTTCGGAGGAAATTTTATATGTTAAAATTTTTAATGATTTTTAGAGAAAAATAAAAAATATTAACAAATAATTAAATTATTTATTCTCTTTATTAAAAATGTATAAATAGTATATATTAAACAAGTGTTAAAGTTACATAGGTTAGAGTTCTCAAACGATTAAAATATATACAATTTAGCACCTAATAAGTCAAGTCGTCATAGACAATTAATAAACAAATCGTTGTATACATGTTGTTTGAAGCCATATAATAAGACGTGACCTAGGTCGTTATGATAGTGTGTGAGGTCGTTTACTTAGACCATATCAAAGTATATTCCCATTATTAATTCAGGTTTCAAGGAGTAAACCTTTCAGCCTCTCTATAGGTCTCATTATAAACTCTAAAATTAAGTCGTCAATTAAGTGATGCCTGATCAGGTCGCCATATAAGTGTTGCCTGATATGGTCTCCATATAAGTGTTGCCTGATCAAGTCGCCCTATAAGTACTGCTTGATTAGGTTACCATATAAGTGTTGCCTAAAGTCTTGTATGCATAGGTAACCCAGGTCATTTAAGTGTTGAACTAGGTCGTTTACTTTGGCCAGGTCTTAGCCCTCAAGTTTTAACTCTCAAGTCTTAGCCTTCAGGTCTTAACTCTCAGGTCACTAGGCGAATCTTACTATGCCACTCTATTATCGCAGAGGAACAATTGAGTAATCCTTACGAACAAGGAGATGAATGACCTTGCAATTAGAGGGCATATATCTAAGCTTTATTGGTCACGCGTTAATATTAAAACTCTCCAATAGTGCATCTCCTGTCAGTGAGCTCTTCACTAGTTTAGGACGAGTTCATTTATTTTATTGGCATGGATTATATAAAGATTAACCTTGAAGATTCGATCGCTATTTGGTATCCATAACCAGTAGCCCATAATTCCAAAGACTAGTTAAAATATAGTTTATACTAAAATTCCAGTTATATAGCCCGAGAAGTTAGACTTTAATTGTGACGCACTACACCATGATGTGGTCCTTTCAAACTAGTAAGAGTAAAGCACCTCCTTGTAGTAGAAACATGTCTCATATATCCCAACTACCATTTAAAGAGTAATAGAGCTAGTAATGAGTCACCTTTCATAAGCATCAAGGTGAACTATGGACCTATATTCCATATCTTAGATTGAGATCCCTTTCAAACAAAGTGAGGGAACTTGTTAGAAGAAATGATTAGCTCACATTTGGATGCGACATGCAAGGTGAAATATCCCACCCCCATATACGCTTCCAAAAGGGGGTTCACATTAGTGAACTCAAGACACATTCCATGAAATGAAGCATGTTAGGGTGAAACATCCAACCCCTCACATACGCTTCCAAAGCGATGCAGATTAGAGAACTGAAATGAGACATACAATGGTAAAATATCCAACCCCTCACATGCACTTCCAAAAAAGGAGTTCGTTGTGAAACTCAAGTCTCTTGATTGGGACATATCCTGCATCATAAGTGGGGGGATTGATGAACAAAATTGGGGATAATATCGATTTATAAATATTTATCCATTTTAAATTTTATTAATCCATGCAAGTGTACAAATCATTTATAGAAATGATAAGTATACTCCCAAGGTCGATTCAAGGAAGTAATATTGTGTGGTTTTTAAATATTATTCAAATTTTAAAAAACAAAATTAAACTTAAACATTCTGTCACAATGATTTGGTTTTTGAAAAAAACTAATCTAATGCATAAAAATAAAGATAGACATAGATTCAATAAATACTCATGCAATTTAATACATTCATAAACAGTGGAGAATAATGGATATAATAATTCAGTAATTATGCTTGTTCATATTATTTAGGTTATTAAAGATATAAATTAATATTTATTAATTTTATCTTTTTGGTATGAAAGTATCCTTAGGCAGAGTCCAAATTATTTTGTTTAATATTAATGAATTAATATTCTTAGGTAGAACCTATTTATTAATTAATTAAGTATTAAATTTCACTTTTATTTATTAGAAAATAGCAAACCAACTAATCACAGCTTTAGGTTGAGTTAGTTAATTAGACTTTATTCAAGGTGTCCAAATTAAACTTAAAAATTTAACTATCTAAAACAATTCAAGTTTTAAAACTATTTAAGAAAATATGTTTTCAATACATTTTCAAATAATAATTCTTTGTAACAAAACCTTTGAAATAGAGTTTTGCTTTAAATATCCAAATAATTAAATCTAAAATAAAAGAATATTACTCCAAATTAAGTCCAAATAATTAAATCTTAAATTTAACTCTCATATTAAGTTTCTTATTAAGAGTAATGTACACCTTCAAATAACATTTTTTATAAAAATCTTGAATAAAAATAAAATCAATTTATTTTAAGAAAATGTTTTACCTATTCAATATTTTGTAAGTATAACAACGTTATTATTATATCATATTCACTATTAACTCAACATGTTATAATTGATCAAAGAAATATCAAGAATGACAAAGAAGAACCACAAATATATGGATTGTAAAAAGAATATAATTAATACCTTAACAATATCCTTACAAAACTTTGAAGAGTTAATTCTAAAACTAAAAAAACTCTCATATTAATTGCATTTCAGAATTTGTTGAATCGAAAACTAGAAACTACTAAAACATAAACATGATTTTCCTCAAAATTAAGGAAAGAACTAAATAAATTTTAAAAGCTAAAAATATAAAAATCTGTAGAAAAGGGGGAGAAAGTTGTTGAAAAAACAACTTAAATGTTTATTTTCTTGGTATATAAGGGGTCCTATTTATAGAAAATAATGTGAGAAAAACTTGTGTTTTCGTCACGACGCGATTAGATCTTAACAAGATTTTTGACCAATTCAAACTTCTTTGTGTCGCGACATACAATTATTATTTTTTATTTTCCATTATCTCTTTCTTTCACTCTAGATAATATCAAATAAATGATATTCATTTAAGCTCCAAAAAGTGTGATAAACATGCTTCAAGAATTTTTTTTATTTTAATATTTATATATTAAAATACTTGCAAAATAATACAATATATTTATTAATCTGAATAAATAGATTTTTCTAAAATATAATAGATTAAAAAATACAAATTCATTTTATTAATTAAATGACATTAAAACATGCATGGTATATTTAGTGGTTTTTAAGCACTCATTAGGGGTCAATGGACGCCTTCCTCCAATCATGAGACTTGTGACGTATCCCACATCCTAAGTGTAGGGGTCAATTGACTCCTTCCTATAATCATAGGGTGATTGTCATGTTTACTATTCATAAGATAGAAGACATGTAAGGGTGAAAATGAATTCATCCTCAACTTGTGGCTATCCAGCAAGTATCTCTTTAGTCTGTTCACTAGTTCGTACCAAGTCCAGTTTAACTAGGCCCAATTTGTGACAATTCTAGCCTATCTATCCCTGTTTGGTTTTGGCTCAATATCATACCAACATATTAGCTATCACCAACATAGTTCATTCTCCAATTGTTTGGAGCTGCTATATGGGATATTATTAAGGCATCACACTTTGTGATCATTGCTTTATGTGATGGATGAGAAGAGAATTTAATAATGTGGCTGATATATTGACTAAGTATCGTAATACACATCTTTCCATCTGAATAGGCAACAAAGTTCTTTGATAGAGCCACTAAAGAAATACCAAAGGAAATAGCCCTTGAGTAAACAGAAACTATGCTTTGTTTATCAATCCACGTTAGTTCTAACTCAGGGCATTCACAGTTTACATCAGCCACGACTTTATCTTACTATAACAACCTACATTAGCCACAGCTCGTCTTCAAGATGACCCGAGCTCACATAGTCCTCCCAAGTTTATACCAGGTCTAGCTCAGAAAAATCCAATTTGTGATAGATCCAACTGAACCAATTCAACCAGTATCACTCCAGGTTGTTCACTTAACGCACTGGTATGTGGTTATTCATGATGAAGATGATTTTAGATTGGAAGTAAATCCATAAACTCATCAGTTTATGTCATATATATTCGAAAAGCTCTTATTTTAACTCTGGACTATTTTTATTAATCAAAACCCATCTAAAAAATAGGTCATCTTTTCCACGCCATATATATTTGAGAAATCATAGAGTAGCATTGTAGCTCTATATCTCACTCGTTCCTTCAGTGTCTTTGGTTGCAATACTTATAGCCGTTGTTATAACTGAGAAAGGTTCCAAGGTTGGTACTAGAGAAATGTTTTTGCATGAATTGGTTTAAGCTTTTCATTTGGGTCGAGCTAGGCCTAGTTCATTCAAGATAGTGTTTATGTAACCCATTATTCATAATCTTACTTGATATGCACTAGTACTCGGCCTGTAATTAACCTCTCCATTTCGTAGTTCACTTTCCAACCCGACGGTCCATATCTTTCCTGATCATTCGCTATAGTGTTTATTGAGCCCGCCAATTAGTGGTTGAGTCAATTTCAAATTGGAAGCCAATAGTATTCTATTCAAAAGACGTCATGCACCTATTCAACCTTTTTCATTAAAACAAATTTTAACAACTTAAAGGTCAAATCAAATGGATAATAGCACAAGGTGGTAGGCAGCATAATAGAGAGTTATACCAATGTATTGCAAACACAAAGGGTGTATTTGTACAAATCAAGGAGGTCTAATTGAAATCATTATTGATAGGGTATCATATTTTTATATGGATCCAATCAAGACCCATTATGTTCTTCCTCATATCGCGGTAGTTCAATAGTATCAACCCAACCTATTTCTCAATGGTTCGTACCAGGTCCAATCTAACCAGGCCCATGTATTTCCTAGTCAGTCCATTCTTGTTAGGCCTAGTTAAGGTAGTCATACCAAAAATTTCTTAAATGTCAATGATGTATGTTGTCAAGCTTTCAAGGAAATCCAACCACCTCATACTAGTGCATGGACATAGCCTCTACTTGATACTAAGGAAAGATCAATTAGCTCAAGGTTTAGTCTTCTTTTGCATATTTTTCACTTAGCCCCATTTCTTGGCGATTTGAACTATTGATAAAAATAACACTCCACAATAAGCTTGCAAAGATAAGAAAGGCATGTCTTTAATAACGATTTGCCAATTTTTGACCAAGGAGCTACTAATGTTGAGTCATTAATAGTGTCAATGTCATTATTATTGCTATAACATTCCAAAATAGCTTAATAGTAGGAAATTTTTCAAAGCTAAAAGTAACAAACTTTCTCAAGGGAATCTTGCTTTAGGACTAACTTTGGCTCTCTTGTCTCATTTCCATCTGATTAGCAGCCCATTCTTATCAATTCGTGCACTTGCCTATAAATGATATAGTTTGGTAGACTTATAACAAATCTATCATATTGGGTTTACACCAAAAATGTTGTAACTTCACCTCATTCATGTTTAACAAAATATATGCTTAGTAATGGGCTAATACCCTTTCCAAATGAGGAAAGCTCTTTAGCATGGCCAGACTTCGCGATAGAACCGTAGCCAATTTAGGATCAACTTGCTTCCCACTCAAAGATGGGGGCCTTTCCGACCTAGTCCCCTTTTGGAAAAGATAACAAGGTCTAACTCAGGATGTGACCTTGTGTCCAAGGAATGGGGTGACATTTGGACTACCTTCGCTAACTAAGGGTTGTGCACTACCCCGTTCATGCTCACGTGACACCTTGATGGGTGATGAACTATGTATTTATTCATTAAGATCCAACCCTAGAGTTGTGCAAGTAAAACTATTAGCCTACTCAGTAGTGATGAATGGCTGTCCATTTTGTGCAGAGTAAATGTCCCTAAAACATAAGATAATTATCCTAGGGATAATATTAAAGGTCTCAAATGCTAACTATGGACTAGAAATATTTGAGTTTCCATATACGATGCCAATTGTTTGGAGAAAATTATGTGTTAGAGATTCTAGTGATTTTTAGAGAGAAGTTAAAAATATTGATAAATGAACAGATCTGATATTCACCTCATTAAAGACGTATAAATAGCACATATTAAGTAGGTGTCAAAGATACATAGATTAAAGCTCTCAAGCGGCTAAAATATATACAATTAAGCTCTTAATAAGTCAGGTTGTCATAGACATTATATAAACATGTCATTGTATACATATTGCTTGAAGCCATACAATAATATGTGACATAAGTCGTTAGAACGGTGTACCAGACCGTTTACTTAAGCCATGTCTTGGCTCTTAGGTCTTGATCCTCAAGTTCATCAGGTCACTAAATACAAGAACTATCCTTAATATGAGTGAGATAACTTAGGAGACATACCTGTTACATATATAATACCAAATAACTATAATATGCTCATAATTATTGATTTTTGTCATCTTGTTCTTCTCTGTTATGCTTTGTGTTGAGCTTTTTGGAATTAATTTCTTCCATTTGTCTCTATTACTTTTGTTTGTTAAATAGATTTAAACCTATTTTGCTTCCTTTGGTATCTGATAATTATCGGAGCTCTAATTTGGAATTACATTGGCTTTGGGGGAAGAATGCTTTATGCTCTCTTTGAGGTGTTCTATATTTTAGGGAACTGTTTCTTCACAAGAAGTAGGGCTAGTTAACTGTCAATTTGACACCTAGACTATACTTTTGTGTGTAGTTGAAGATGGAGTCATTAGGGTGTTACGTTAAGGATCTAATTATGGTTCTTTTGAATTTGTTTGTATGGGTTTAAGTTCTTGATTAATAAAAGTATGTTTAATTTTTGAAATAAAACATGTGTTTAGTATTCTCTTGAAAAAAAAATAGTAGTAGTATATTGAATAAAAAAAATTAAAATTTTGTATCCTCTCTAGGAGTCCACACAACTAAGTAGTATTGGAACTTATAAAATTAATTAATAGCCATTAAATAAATTTCCAATTACACTACAAATTGAAAAACATAGTTTCTTTCTCTTTTAAAGTTTAATTTTTTTTCTAAAGTTTATAAGCAATTGGTTCGATCGTACCATATGATATAGATTACAATTAATATGTTATATACTTGTATCGTGTACAATTGTCTTGTATAATGTTTTTCTACACTATAAAAAATGTACAATAATGTATAACTTTTTCTCGAAAAATTGTCAAACATTTTCAAAAATTTAACAAAAATGAAAAAAGTTTTTAAAAATAGGTCAAAATCTTCAAATATGTGGAGCATGATGAAAAATGTATATTTTTAAATTAAAATGTGGCATCTATGTAGTAAAAAATCAATAATACCATTAAAATTTATATATTTCGTAAATACCTTTGATATTTTAAAAATATTAAAGATATCTTTTAATTTTAATAGAAATTATAATAATAATTATTTAATGATATTTTTATAATATCTTTAAAGTTGAAGCTATCAAAATAATAAAATTATTCTCTTATATTTAACATTAAATAATCAATTATATTAAATTAATAAAATAAAAATAAAAATATTTATTTTTAACTTCTTCAAATAATATAAAGCTATAAAATTAGAAAAATAAAATAAGAAATAAGCATTTGCACATAAAATTAAAATATGTACATATGCTTACAATTTACAAATAGGAAAATAAAATTGAAATTCATACCTCAAATAGTTTGTTTATTACTTATATCAAATCACATGTAATAAAGTGTTTAAGTTTTAGTTTTTTATTTCTTAAAAAATGTTAAGGGTTACTTTCAATTAAATTTAATTACTAATGACTTTAGATGCAATGATAAAAATAACTGAATATTTTCAATTTTGATATTTATTGATTAATTAATAATTTTCTCATAATAAATAACAATAATAAAAAAGAAAATTTTAGATAATATATCACAATAATAAAAATATTTTAAAAGTTAACAAAGAAAGAAAATTGTACGAGTTAGAAAAGAAATCAATTATATAGTATTAATTTTTATGGTCATTTTAAATTTGTAACGTATTTCTTTACTTAGTTTAGAATTTATTTAATCATAACAAACACAATGAATAAATATATAAATATATTTTTAAATTTTTTCATTATTTTCTAAAAGGTATTTCAATAACTTATCAAAAAGTTGAAAATCACGTTAAGGATAAATCATACGAGTTATTAACATTAATTAATATTTTTGAAATTTTATTTATAATAATAAGAAATATAAATTATTGATCATTTATACAAATTTTTATAAAAAAAAATTAAAAAAAATGAGAAAAATTTATTTATCATAAATTTATAATAAATTACAAGTGATATGTTACAATATTATTACTAATTATAATTGAAATCATATTTAATGAAAAAATGTTATATAAGTGTGAGTATGATATAGTTGTGATATGTAAAAAAAATTAAAATTTATATTATCAAAAATAATATAATGATAATATTAAAAAAGATTTAATTAATTCATATTTTATTTTAATTACACCCAAAATATCGATAAGAAGGTACTCTCGAATATATTTATACTTTAATAGTCCTAAATTTATTTTTACTCTTATTTTTATCGATTAAAAAAATAATAAAAAACATATGTTTGAGCAGGAAAAAAACGTTTCATTCCATCTTTAGTATATCACCTTTTGTACGACAAATATATTTATAACGCTTGTACATTTTATCATAATGATACACTAGTTACTTTATAAGATATTTCACTTTTTCAGTCGCTTCCTAGGACGTGATAGCTATTTTTTTTTTTTTTTTTATAAAATACGTAATAGCTAGTTCATTATCTATGAATACCTACTATTATGCAACATATGGGGACGTATAATTTTAATTATTTAATATATTATTTATATGTATTTCAAAATTATAATTCTTTAATTTGGTCATCTTAAAAATTAATTTCTATAGCTTCGGCCCAGGCTAATTTGGGGGAAGAATGCTCTCTTTTGTGTAGTCGAAGAAGGAGTATTTAGGGTATTACATTAAGGGCCTAATTCTAGTTCTTTTGAGTCTGTTTGTGTGGGTTTAAGTTCTTGATTAATGAAAGTATGTTTATTTTTTGAAATAAAACATGTGTTTAGTATTTTTTTGAAAAAAAAAGAAAACCAAAAGAAAATTAAAATTATGTATATCCTCTCAATGAGTCCAGCTAACTAAGTATTGTTGGAACTTTTAATATTAATTAATAGCCTTTAAATAAATTTACAATTACACTACAAATTGAAAAACCTAGTGCAATTAGCTTGTTCTTTCACTTATAGGATATTTTTCAACAAAAATACCCATAAAGTAGAACAATTTTTTTAAAACTTTTTGTTACTTTTAATAAAACATATATTTGAATTTATAATTTTAATTTAAACTCAAAATTGATTATGTAACCCGAATTTGGTTGACATTTTTTAGATAAATTTTGTGTTAAATTCTCAATCTTACTCATTGATAAAATGTAAAATGATTATCCTTAAATGTTTTTAATGAAATATTTTTTAAAAATCCAACAATACAGAGAGGTGAGTATCTAAAAAAAAGAAGAAGATATAAACTCACAATCTCAAGGTCACCTATCTTATCAAGTCCATTATACTTTTGCTTCAACCAGTAATTTTTGAGTTGATTTTTAAAAAATTTGACTTCAAATTTTCCACGTAATTATTTGTGTCAATTTTTAAAACCAACGCAACACATAATTTGATTTGATTCGATTAGATTGAAAACCGACATAAATATTTCATTTTAATATTATACATGCATGTGTGAAATAGGTAAAATCATAATATCTCATTTAATGTATATAACTACTACTATGTTGAGTAAGCACTCAATAAAAAAAATGAGAATTTATTTGGTACTCTCTTAGAGTAAGTACCCTACTGTACATATTACAATTGGCATGTTGTATACTTGTATTGTGTTCAATTGGCTCGTACAATGTTGTTTTCCACGATGAAATGAATTATTATCACAAATATTCTTAAAATTTTACATTTTTTTAAAATTATTCTTAATTTTTATTTAATATCAAAAATATTCATGAACGTTATCAGTGTTATATCTCTGTTTAACATTAGGGGTAAAATGGTAATCTCACCCTTATACATATATCACTTCTGCGGGAGAAAAAATCAAAAATATTTCTAAGGTTTTCAATATCTTCAAAAATACCCTTAACATTTAAAAAAAATTACAATACTCATGAGGTTTAAAGTATCTTCAAAAATACCCTTATTATTTAACAGAAGTATCAAAAAGCTATGAAAAATCACATCAATATCTGAAAAATTCTTTTCTATCCCTACCTATATAGCTTTTTTAATATTATCGTTGAGAATATTATTGCAAATACTCTTGAGGTTTTACTTTTCTTCAAAAATACTCCTACTATAATAATTAATTTAACTTTATCAAAATACCTCTGCTATAATAATTAATTTAACTTCATTAAAAATACCCATGTTACAATAATTAATTTAATTTATCAAAAATGCCCCTGCTACAATATTTAATTTATCTTCATCAAAAATACCCCTACTTCTCAATAACACGATATAAAATATTTTCCAAAAATATTTAACTTGATATTGTGTGCTTTATTAACTTAATTTATCTTTAGGGATATTTTTAAAAAATATTTTATATCGTGTTATTGAGAAGTATGGGTATTTTTGATGAAGATAAATTAAATATTATAGCAGCAGAATTTTTGATAAAGTTAAATTAATTATTGTAACATGGGTATTTTTGATGAAATTAAATTAATTATTATAGTAGGGGTATTTTTGATAAAGTTAAATTAATTATTATAGTAGGGGTATTTTTGATAAAGTTAAATTAATTATTATAGTAAGAGTATTTTTGAAGAAAAGAAAAACGTCGAGGGTATTTGCGATAATATTCTCAACAATAATATTCAAAAAGCTATATAGGCAGGGGTATAAAAGGCTTTTCAAATATTGATGTGATTTTTCACGGTTTTTTAATCCTTTTGTTAAATAATAAAGACATTTTTGAAGATACCTTAAACTTCAGGGGTATTATAATTTTTATTTTAAACGTTAAGGGTATTTTTGAAGATATTGAAAACTTCGGGGGTATTTTTGATTTTTTTCCCGGTAAAATATATACAATAATGTAACTGTTTTTTCGAAAAAATTATCAAAATTTTTCAAATTTTTTTCAAAAATTGCAAAAGTTTTTAAAAATAGGCCAAAATCTTCAAATATGTGGAACATGATGAAAAATGTATACTTTTAGTTTAAAATGTGGCATTGTGTCGAAAAAAATCAATAATGCACTTAACATTTGCATTTTTTCATAAAAACCTTTGATGTTACAAAAATATTAAAATTACTCTCTAACTTTAATAGAAATTAAAAATAATATTTATTTAATAACATTTTTATAATATCTTCAAAATTGAAGCTATTAAAAATAATAAAATTGTTCTCTTATATTTAACATTAAATAATCAACTATATTAAATTAATAAAATAAAAATAAAAATATTTGTTTTTAATTTCTTCAAATAATATAAAGTTATAAAATTAGAAAAATAAAATAAAAAATAAACATATGCACATAAAATTAAAATAATTACATATGCTTACAATTTACAAATAGGAAAATAAAATTGAAATTCATACCACAAATGATTTATTTATTACTCATTGCAAATCATACGTAGTAAAGTGGTTAAGTTTTAGTTTTTTATTTCCTAAAAATTGTTAAGGGATCACTTTTAATTAAATTTATCACTAATAACTTTAAATATAATGATAAAAGTAATTGAATATTTTCACTTTTAATATTTATTAATTAATTAATAATTTTCTTGTAATAAATAACAACAATGAAAAAGAAAACTTTAGATAATATATCAAAATAATAAAAATATTTCAAAAGTTAACAAAGAAAAAAATGGTACGAGTTGGGAAAGAAATCAATTATATAATATTAATTAGTATGGTCATTTTAAATTTGTTATGTATTTCTTTATTTAGTTTAGAATTTATTTTAATCTTAACAAACAATATGAATAAATATATAAATATATTTTTAAATTTTTTGATTATTTCATAAAGGGTATTTCAATAACTTAACAAAAAGTTGAAAATTATATGACTGATGCATCAGTTGGAAAAAAAATTTAATCTCATTATTAATATGAATTATCTTTGATAAATATATAACTTCAATGTATTAGAGACATTTTTTAAATATTAGATGTATTCACGAAGAAAAAAGAAAATCCAGAGACATTTGTGATTTTTCTAAATTTACTCGTATTTTTAGTTGTACTGCTAAACGTGTCCTACTATGTCTACCAAAGAATTTTTGGAGGAGAAAATAGAATTTGCTCCATCGCTGATGTATGATACTCGGAATGGGGGCGATTATTGAATGCCATGTCAAGCATAAAATATTGATTAGGTTGGTTTCCTAAAAAAAGAGAAAATAAAATAGTAGAAAGCCATTGGATCTTCCCATGATTTATATATTAAGTTGTCAAATTCAATATTTTTTATTCATAATTTATTTTTTCATCTAATAATAAAAATTTATTTCACATTTTTTTTAGAATTATTCAGAATGTTGAATGATGAAAGGAAGAAAGCAATGACTTAGCGTTTCTTCAACTATCAAAATACTAGTTTTTAAAAGGTAATTATTTATTTTATTTAATAAATTGGAGATTATTTATAAACTTTTTACAAAAAAAAAATAGAAAACAAACTCCACATTAAATATTCCTAAAAACGTGATAATAGGTTAGACAAATTCAAATACTAATTCTTAAAAATTAGGAGATAGAAACAAGAATATACAAACATAATTAATTTAACATATCCTCTCTTAAATTTAATTGCAAAAAATACAATCAGTTTATTCTAACTTTGAGCACATATCAAGTTTATCACATATCCTCAAGAATACCTCCAATTTGAAAGGTTTTGTCATAATATCAGAAAGTTGTTCGTGTGTGCTGCAGTACACTAGTTCAATAGTTCCCTCTTTTGTCAAGTCACGGAAAAAAATAAAATCTCACATCTGTATATTTGTTCCTCCCATGCATAACTGAATTTTTTAAAAGTTTTATGGTTGAACTATTATCATAGTAAATTATTGTACATTAGCTTGAGTATGTTCTAATTTCTCAAGAACTCTCCTCAACCAAATTCCTTGGCATGCACAGTATGCTGATGAAATGAATTCAACATTTTTAGTTGATAGGGTCACAACTGGTTATTTTTTCGAAGACCATGAAATTGCTCCAGTTCAAAGCATTAAGGTGTATCCAGAAGTGTTTTTCCTATCGTTAATGTCTCTTACATAATCACTATCAGCAAACCCCACCAATGCTACTTTTCCACCTCTTTTATAAGTATTCCTCAACTCAGTTGATCCCTTTAGATATCTTATGACTCTTTTTGCAGCTTGTAAGTGCAATTCAGTGGGCCTCTCTATATATCTACTAATCAAACAAATAGAATACATCAAGTTCGATCTTGTAGCAGTTAGGTACATGAGGCTACCTACTATTTGCTTAAACATGGTTATATCTACAATAGCTCTTCCTTGATTCTTTGATAATCTAAACCCTGGAACAATTGGATTCTTCACTGAGTTGCTATTCAACATCCCAAACCTCTCCAATACTTCATGTGCATATTCTTCTGATTGATAAAGATTCCTTGTTGATTTTGTATGACTTCTATACCAAGGAAATACTTCATTTATCCAAGATCAAACATGGAAAATTCCTTCATCATTGACTCTTTAAATTTCACAAATATATTCTCATTGTTTCCAGTAAATATCAAATCATCTACGTAAAGACTCACAATGAGGATCTTACCTTCATCTTCAGTCTTTACAAACAATGTGTGTTCACAATAGCATTTCTCAAAACCTTCTCTAATGAAGTATCCTTCAATTTTGCTATACCAAGCTCGAGGAGCTTTCTTGAGTTCGTACAAGGCTCTTCTAAGTTTGTAAACTTTGTGTTCTTCCCTTTTTCTTTCGAACCCTTTTGATTGATCAACAAACACAACCTCATTTAATTTTTTATGCATGAACGCACCTTTCACATCCAATTGATACACACACCACCCTTTTTGTGCTGCAAGGGAAAGAATCACTCTGATAGTATCCCATCTGGCCAATGGAGCAAACACCTCGTTGTAATCGATACCATGCTGTTGTGAGTAACCTTTTGCCAAAAGGCGAGCTTTAAATTTATCCACCTCACCCTTTTCATTAAACTTGGTTTTGTACACCCATTTCATCCCTATTTTCTTTACGCCTTCTCGTAATGTTGTTAACTTCCAGGTCTCATTGTCTTCGATACTTTTATCTCTAATTTCATGGCTTCTCTCCACTTTGAGCTCTTAACATCTTCCTCAAAGGATACTGGATCTTTAAAGGTAGTGAACATTACCAAGTTTCCAATGTCATCTTCTTCTGATAAGCCTTCATCTGTCACATAGTCTTGCATCTAAGAAGGTTTTCTTCTATTCCTCCCTTGAACTGAACTCAAAGAACCTTCTTCATTTAATTCATCAGATGTACTAAAAAAACCTTCTTCATTTGATTCACCAGATGGGGAATTGTTTCCTTCACCTTCTTCAGATTGGTTTTCTTCATTCTTGATTACTTTCTTATCTCCCCACTCTAATACATCAAATTCCATCTCATTTGTGATTCTTCCCCAATCCCATTTTTCATCTTCAGCAAATAACACATCCCTACTAATTACTACTTTCTTGGAAACTGGATTGTATAATGTGTATGTTTTCGATTCCTAACTTACACCTAATAGGACATATTTCTCACTCTTATCATCCAATTTTGATCTTCTGGGATATGGATATAAGCAACACATTCAAATATTCTAAAGTAATGCATAGTGGGTTTGTTACGACTCCAGGCTTCTTCAAGTGTTACCTCATTTATAGCTGATATTAGACTCTGATTTAATATATGTATCACCTATTTGACAACTTCAAGCTAAAATTCCTTAGGGATTTGTTTCTCTGATAGCATACAATGTACCATGTTCATGATTGTGTGGTTTTTCCTTTCTATCACCCCATTTTGTTGGGGTGTGTAAGCAGTGGTAACCTATCTAGCTATGCCATTTGTACTGCAAAACTGGTTGAACTCAAGCGAGATAAATTCCCCACCTCTATCAGTACATAGATAGCAAATGGTATTACCAGTTTCCCTTTCAACAAATGCTTTGAACTTTTTAAATACATCAAATGCCTCAGACTTTTCTAATAGAAAATAAACCCAGATCTTCCTATTATAATCATCAATGAAGTTGATTAAGTACCTTTTGTGGTTGTGTGATTCAAACTTAATGGGTCCATAGATATCAGTATGAATCAATTGGAAATGTTGTGAGGCTCTCTACATGCATATTTTAGGAATTACTTCTTGGTGTTATTTTCCTGCCATGCAATCAGAACACACCTTTGATGGAGCTCTAAGAGTTAGTATTCCTTCACCATTTTCTTGTTGATGAGAGTTCTCAGTCCTTTGAAACTGAGATGTACGAACCTACAATGCCAAAATGCAACTTGTCTTCAGCCATAGTTTAAAAGTATGTTGTGGTTTGAGGCATTACTGAAGCTAACACAATAAACATCCTATTTGTTGACATTCTGGACTACATAATTAATCTCTTCCTTGGATGATAGATGTTGCATATCCTATTTTGAATTAGAATAGCAAGACTTTTTCTTACAGTTGGCCAATGCTCAAAATATTATTCTTTAACTCAGGCGCAAAGTAAACTTCGATGATTACTTGAGTTATTCCACCCACTTGAATTCTGATATTTCCTTTCCCCATCACCATCATCTTTGAATTGTCTCCAAGTCTTATAGACTATCTGAACCTTTCATTAAGATCTGAGAAAAAAATTTTGGTACACATTTTCCTTTGTTGATTTGTTCTTCTTAACGTATGACATTAGTAGCATCTTCTCGTCTCCATCCAGCTCAGCATAATTTGCATCGTTCCTCAAACTGGGACATTCATATTGAAAGTGACCCAATTTGTAGCAATTGAAGCATTCCATAAGAGCTTTATTGAAAGAGTTCCTTCCCCTGCCTCTACCTTTTCCTCTAAAGCTTCTACGAGCTCTTCCTCTCCCTTTAACCTTGTATTCATCTCTTCTTCTATCTTTCTCTGTATTGGTGATATGTAAGACTTGTTCTTCCTCTTTCTGTCTATGCATTCTCTGCTCGTGGACTAACAAACTATTTTGAAGCTCATCGATGGTCATAGTAGAGAGATCATTAGACTCTTCAATCGAGCACACAACATAATTAAACTTGATTCATTAACCTCAATATTTTCTCAATAATCACACTTTGTTCCATTTTTTCTCCATGTGTTTTCATCTTATTTACAATGGTTGTCGTTCTGGTAAAGTATTCATTCACCTTTTCACCCTCCTTTATGCCAAGAATCTCAAACTCCCTTCTCAAAGCCTATAGTTGAGCTCGTTTCACCTTCGTAGAGCCTTGATATTTTTGCCTTATCGAATCCCAAATGACCTTCTCAGTCTCTTTGTTGAGAATGGTCTCAATAATAGTTTTATCTATAGCTTGGAATAGATAGTTTTTGACCTTTAGATCTTTTAATTTGAGATCTGTAATAGTTTTTTGTTGTATCTCTATTGTTGTAGGTATCTCGTTCTCTATCAGATCCTAATACTTCTTTGATCTGAGGAAATTCTCCATGAGCATAGCTCAATGGTGATGATGACCATCGAACCGTGAAATCGTCGATTAAACAAAGCTGTTGCTCTCCGTTGCCATGAATCCCTATTTCTTCTTTCCTCTTTTGATTTTTCTTTTACTCTTGCCTCTTCTTTCAAATGGTGCGAGAAAATGCAATCAAGCCCTTGTGATGGTGGCTCTGATACCACTTGTAGAGTCGCTCACAGTGTTAAATGATGAATTGAGAAAGAAAGCAATGATACAAAACTTCTACAACGTTCAAAATACAAGTTTTTAGGAGGTAATTATTCATTTTATTTGATAAATTAAAGATTATTTATAAACCCTTTTACGAAGCAAACAAATGAAAAATTCCACGTTAAATATTCTTAAAAACGTGGTAATAGGTTAGACAAATTCAAATATTAATCTTTAAAAATTAGGAGATAGAAACAAAACCATACAACATAACTAATTTAACATTTTTATGGTTTAACGTGTAACTAATCTATTTTATTCTTAATTTATAATATCATAATATATTTTAATAAATTATATTTAGAATTTTGGAGAATTGGATTTAAATTTTTTTAAAATGCCTTAATCTTTAATAGCATTATTATATATCCAAAATTATGATATAGTTTCTGTAACTAACAAAAAAAAAAAAATACCAACATTTCAACTTGAAATATCTCATTCTAAAATGCCCAAAATTTATGAATCTTCCACCGTCTAACTTACATATATAAAACTGAATTCACCAATTGATATAATTTGGGTGAATGTAATTGTACTTGCAAAGATTCACAAACACTTATTCTTTTCTTTTCTTTTTAATGGATTTTTAATATCCATGTTTTAAATCTCAAACATAGATTTCTTTCTTATATCAAAGTAATACATATGATTAAATTATAAGATCATTAATTACATACACAACCAATGCCATATTTATCATGTAAATATGAAATTTTAATACACTGGAAACAAATTATAATATAAAGGAATTTTATTAATTAGCATGATTCTGATGTCGATAAAAAATGAAAAATTTAAATTTATAATCATCGGAAAGTTGGTGTCACGGTTTCATTAACCAAAACAAAATTTATTTGAGTTTTTGTTAAGTAAGTGGGCAATTTTTTTTTAATTGTAAAAGAAATAAGTACTTTTAAAAACCTTACAATAATAAAATTTAATATTTAATTACTTTAATATTAATATTTTTAATTTTAAAACTATAAATTTACTCATAAATATTATAAATTTTATAATAAGCCTTCAAAAAAATCATAAATGGCGCCCACCTCAGTCACTATCAAATGTCATCCATTCACACATCACACCCCCTCCTAACTCTCTCTTACTGTTTTAGCTACCTACCCATGTTTGACACAACATGTCATGATGTGTGGTTGGTTTTTTCAATTGTACCTTACCCTTTACCTTATTATTTGTGCATAATCACTTAACTCCTCCTTGAAGTTGATCTCATCCATTTAAGAGGAAAATAGAAACCTTTACCTTGCACTTTCTAAGCACCATTTTGGCGATGTCCATCACAGGAATTCTAGCGGGTATTTTCCTTTTGCTAGCGTTGTACTGTGGAATAGACCCTTTTAAGCATAGTTCTATTTCTGACTTCCCAGACTTCGAAGCTTACAAAGTTGACATGCCAGATTGGTCCCTTGTTCCTAATGATAAAGACACCGAGAATTTGCTGCAGAATTCGGAGATTAAGTTTCTGAACCAACTTCAAGGTCCAGAGAGCATTGCTTTTGACCCTCTTGGGAGAGGACCATATACTGGTATTGCTGATGGTAGAATTGTGTTCTGGGATGGTCAGAAATGGACTACTTTTGCTTATACTTCTCCTAATAGGTGAGATTTCTTTTAGGAAACTCTTGTTTTTGGTTAATTTGGTTTGTTTGAGTTGGCGTTTCTTATTGCTCTGTATCTGTTTGTTTTAAGTTCTGACTGAACTGTTCTGTTTAGTTATCTGTGTTGATGATAGAATATGGCTGATTGTTGAAAGGATAAATTATAAGGAGTGGAAACATTAAATTGACATGTGGAAGTACATTACTGGTAATGGATAGAAAGGTCAGAACAGAAACTTGGTGGGTAGGAGGTGGTTATGAATTTTGACGGAAAATGATGAAAGAAGGGTTGTGCATACTTTTAATAGCTAGGCATAGATGATATATATGTGATATATCACATGTAATCTTTATTTTTTTTGGATTATATGCTTCTATAGACCTGTATTAGTTAAAAAAAAAACATTCTCAGTTAACTTTTACACATTGTGACATAAATGCCGTTAAATTTCATTGACTAACTGTGACTGAGCTTTGACTAGATATTTTTACAATTTGATCTGTTATAAACTGTATTGCTGTATAGTTGACCAGAGTTTGGTCTATCGGTAGCCTAACCTGACGTGGTCAGATTTTGATTGGCCAATGCGCATACTGGCTAGAGCTGAATTGGACAACATTTCTAATTAAATTAGACAGTTATCCAACTAGTTGGATTTTAATCTGTCAGTGACTCTCCTAATTGGAGCCAAATTTGACAAATGTCTAACTCATCGTGACTCAATTGAACAAGTATCCAACTATCTAAATTTCATCCGAACACCAAACATGATTCTTCAAAACAATATCCATATGCTAAACCCACTACAGGAGCTTGAGAAGAAGAAGCACAAGCTCAAGTATTTTGTGCAGTCCCCCAATTTCTTCTTGGATGTCAAATACCAGGGCTAGCGATTGTTTTTAGCCTCTCTCAGGCTGTTATTGTTTATGGTCAGGGGCGAAACATTTCAGGGGCTACATGGGATGTAGCTCCAACCAAAAAATTTACAAAAAAATAATTACATGTATATTTTTAACATTAAATAAATATTTTATTTGTAGTATATATTGTATGTAATTTTTCTGTGCATATTTTTAGTATATCGTTGTATATTTCAACAATATTTAGCAAATATATGGACAAAAATTACATAAATGAATTGTGAGTAAAATGTCATTTTGCCAAACATTAATTAGTTAACCACATAGAATTAATTGCACACAAAAGTGACTAAAATGGTTGAACAAGGGTATTTTTGTTCACATATTTGACAAAATTAATTAGTTACACACAAAATTATAATAATATTTATTATATAAAAATATTTCTTAAGTCAATACGGTGTAATTAAAAAAATATTTCATATATTTAAATTTAGTTCACGATAACAGGATTCTAGTGTCAAAAATTATAAGACTTAAGATAAAATAAAGAAGCATTATGAAAAACTTTAAACTAAAGCTTTTAAGGTTTTTGTTATTCATATAGTCAAAGTTTTTTATATTTTGTTTAACTCCAAGTTTTAATCTTATCTTATCTAATATTATATTATTTCATGTTTTGTTTTAATAATTTTTTTATTTTATTTGAAATTTTCTAATATAATTTTTTTAATATTTTTCTCATAGTTTTTCATTTATTTTTATCATTATACAAAACCGGCTTATATCATCCCTTCAAGAAAACTGATGAACAAGCAATGAGAAAAAAATATGTAAATTTATTAGTCATATTTTTTAACAATATGTATTTTTATATATATTTTCAAGCTTAAAATCTTAAATAATATCTTATTCTTTATAATACGTTTATTTTAGTTTTAGTTTGTAACATTTATGCATGTCTGATATTAATATTTAATAAAGTATTATATTTTTATCTTGTTATTTATGTTAGATAATTTTTGTTATAAGTTATAATGTTCTAACTCAATTTCTCTCATATAACATAATATGAAAATTTTGTTTTTGATTGAGAAGAGTCTACTGTAACTCTTAGCCTTATTGGATCTATATCATGATATATCTTTTACTCTTAAATATTTAAATAAATCTCTCTATTTTATATAAAAAAAATTTACACTCTAGCTCCCCTAAAAGTATATATCTATTTTCGCTCCTGTTTGTGGTAAATACCAGACTGCCCTATGCCAACCTATCGGTGGGCCTGCTAGACTCCCTGAAGGCTACTCTTTCAGAAGAAAGTAGACTAATAATTTTTTTATGATGGAAACGTTGTAATATTTAGGTCAAGGATGGGAATTAACAGTCCTTTTGTTTTGCATATGTTGTGTTGATCATAATTAAGCTATCCAAACTTGATCCCAGTCATTCTGAGTTATGGTTTTGCACGTAGTGAATTTGGTTCTCTTTTGAATGTGATATTATATTTCCTTTAATTTGAGATTCTTTGGCAGTTTTGTTTGATTTGGTATTTTTGCTCCGTGGAGCTCGTTCAGGATTGTGTAATTTGCTATGTCATGTTTGTGAAAGCAATTGTTTAAGTTGGCTGAGCAGGTTGATTAGACATGTCTGTTATGTATATGGAAGTGGTAAGCAATTGATAGCTAGAGCACTCATATAAGAATCTTTTAGAGGTTCATGTAATTTTAGGCAAGTTGAGGGGTAGTAATAAAGTGATGTTAAAAATATGTGCAAGTAGGGTGTCTATACATGAATACAATTAGTAAAGGAGGTTAATAGATTATTTCTCTTATTTTTTTTCATTAAATACTCGTGTGGAATTGATATGACAGAGGTATGAACATGTTATGGTGAAATTTATAGTAAATTGAAGAAAATAGGCATGACTAACACCCTAATACAAACCCAAAATATTAAGACCCGGGTCATAAATGAGTCCATCAAGGTAAGATAGTATATATATTCAGCATTGAACAAAAGAACTATAAAGACAGGGAATCATGAATGTAGAGCCACCATTAGTAGTCCGAAGTAGTTATAGTAATTCAGCTACTAATAGTAGTAAGTGCTAAAATTGATAAGCAAGAGTAGTAAATGAGTGAAGCATTGAAGTTTCAAAGAAAGTACGCGATCACATCTTGTGTTTAAATCATGCATGTCATATATATTGAATACATCTTGATGCGAGACAAGATAAAAAATAAATAAATGGTTTTTTATTTACTAAAGCAAAATAGTTGGTAGAAGTATCAATTTCTTATGTCTCATATTGATGTTGTTTGATTTTGTAAGTTTATTTACTAAAGCAAAATAGTTGGTAGAAGTATCAATTTCTTATGTCTCATATTGATGTTGTTTGATTTTGTAAGGGACTTTTTGCCTATAAATAGACAAGCCCATTCCATGTAATTGTCATCTAATAATAAGCAATACACTTATTAAAGAAAGTTGTCTCTTTTTTATTTTCTTTGATATTCTTAATTGTTTAGGAATATATATTTTCTTTTCTGTTTGAAAGTTGAGTCCTCTTATTCATAGAATAAAAGAATATTTATAAACTAGTCCTACTATAGAATTGTTAGAGGGTTTGACTAGATATAAATATAATATAGTTAGGTCAGTCTTGTTCTAAAGTTGTTAGAATTTTTGTTTAGTGGAGAAATATTACTAGACTTACCCTATTCTAGATTTACTAAAGCGTATATCTAGTTAATGAATTGCCATGTGTTTGTTATATTATAAATATGAGAACTTCTTGTCAAAAAGTGACTCTTGTTAATCTAAACTTTGTTCACCCACTTCTTATTTCTTAAGTGCTTTCATATTTTGGTGCATATGTTCTTTTGTCTTGCGTCAAATGGTATCAGTGTTTCTTTATCTATGCATTTGCACTTTCGTCATGCGTAAGGTGGTGTCAAAGATTTTATATTTGTGCATTTGCGCTTCTGTTCTGCATCATGTGGTCTCAGAGATTCTTCTATATTTGTGCATTTGCATTTCAGTCTTACATCAAGTGGTATTAAAACAAGATTTATGTGGGTCCAATGGAGTATTGTATAGAAATTATGCAAAAATATTTTGAAGAATTTGTATAAGAGATAAACAAATCTTTTGATAAAATTACTCCAACTCATACATTATTAAAAAGGGGTATGAATCAAGCTTCTATTCAGAAAACAACTCATGGACAACTTCAAAATCGAGTTCTACATGAAATTGAAAGAGTGAAGAAAATAATCGACAAAATAACGATCCAAATGCATTTGCAAGAAGTTGAACATGAGCTGAAGGAAGATACAAATAGACTTAAAAGTGGAGGGACAATCCCTTGAAAATAAGGTTCCTGATATAGTTTTGATTGAAAACAAAAATATAAAATTATAGACTCAAGAATCTATGATAAAGATAATGCAAATTATGGAGGAAAATATCAAAGGTGAAATGTTTTCGCTAGGTGAGTTAACTTTTAATCTCAAAATTGTGTCAATAAAGGAAAATTCAAACACTATGGAACTTGTGGTCCGAGAATTGAAAGAGTCAAATGTCTTCATTACTTTGAAATGTAATAAACTATTTAAGATTACAAGAAATCCTTCCCCAAAGCAACAATACTTGTCAAAGCATCTTAAAGAAACTTGATCATATTTCATTATAACGTAACTTGTTGAAAAGATTCATCATAAAAGTGTGCATACCGAAAATATTTGGCTACTAAATGCTTCTCAAATTTAAGGCAGTGGCACAACAAGAAGAGCTAACTTTGAAGATTCATGAATACAAGTATTATTCTCCTCATTTAAAGAAAACTTGAAGGAAAAATTTAAATAAATGAAAAAGAATGATGTGGGATAAGATAGAAAAATAAGTGATTTTTATTTACTAAAACAAAATAGTTACTAGAAGCATGAAGTTCTTAATTTTGTTAAGCTTCTTATGTCCCATATTAATTTTATATGAACTTTAAGGAACTTTTGACCTATAAATAAACAAGCTTTGTTCCATGTAAGTTCTATCCAATAAGAAACAATACACTTATTAAAGAAAGTTTTCTCTTCTTTCTTTTATATTCAGGAAAATCTTCTTATCTCTTTCATTTGAAATTTGAGTCTTCTTATGCGTAAGATAGAAGAATACCTCTAGGTTATTCCTACTCTAGAATTACTAGAATACTTTATTAGAGATCTAGATAATATAACTAGGTTGATTCTATTCTAGAGTTGTTAGAATGCTTGTCTTGCTAAAGAGTTTGTCTTTCTTGTTTAAACTTTGTTCATTCATTCCTTATTTCCTAGGGGTATCAAATGGGTTGACCCGACATGGCACGGCCTGTTGGCCCAATGGGCCGACACGACACGGCCCGTTAAATATTAGGCACTGCACGGCACGCGAGGAAAAAAAGTGGCACGGCATGGCCTGTGGCTTGTAAAGGGCCTAACCATTCCATCCCACTAATTTGAAATTAAATATATAAATATATTTATATATTATCAAATGTCTCCCAATGAATAGAGTTAACATTGGTACATGGGAGGTAAGAGTTCGAATCCTTCTATCAGCATTTTTACCAAATAATTGGCTAAACAAGCCACAAGCCATGCCTCCCTAAGTACGGCACGATGGGCCAGCCATTGCATGAGATGGTAAAGCCCATGTGCCAAGAATAGAGGCATGGTGCGACCTGTTAGTAAATGGGTCATGGGCTCACACGGCATGTTAATTTACGGGTTAGGCCATGCTTCATCCTGCATTAGGTGGTATTAGAGCTTCTATATATGTGTATTTACACTTCCGTCCTACGTCAGGTGGTATTAGAAATTTTATATTTGTGCATTTGCACTTTTGTCCTGCATCACATCTTGATACATGCCTAAATATTTGATTGAATGAAAAAATTGCTGTGCAGAATATTATCACCAAATAAATTCCTCTTTTGTGATCTCATGTGGTTCAAACCAAGCCCTAGGGTCTCTATTTATAGAATTTACTCACGTGATGCTTCTAACCTATTCATTTTCTTCTTATTTTAATTTTTTTTTCTAGATGAGTTGGTTTCTAGGCAAGAATAAAATCACAACTTCAAGATCAGGAGCAGTTCTAGGGGGGATTATTTGAAAATTTGTATCACATGCTACTAATTCATTGTGGGCCAGTTGGAACTGCTGTATATTTTATTTTAAAAGGCTTTAGTTAGAGCATCAAAGTCCTAAACAATGGCCAGATTCAAGTGGAACAACTAAAAATTTGAGTACCAGACTGAAGGAAAGGAAAAATTGGGGAAACGAAGAGAGAGAGAGAGGTAGAATAGGAGAGAGCATATAGAAATATGGTAAGGAGTTGAAGAAGAATTTCGAGAATAGAAAGAGAAGAGCAAGAGATTTGGGAGAGAAGCTGAATACTGTATTCAATAATAATCATGTCTGCCAACTGCAATGCTAAAGCGATGTTACTTCATTTGCTAATCTGATGTCTAGCCAAATTGATTTTACTGTTTTTTCTTCTGGTGGATTGGAAGAGATTGCATCAGTGGAGGAGGCTCTGAACCAGAAGAGTGAGCATGTACTAAAGCTGGTTGTTGAATTCTTGATTCCTGAGGTTAAGGCTTCTGTTTTTTTTAGCTTCTTGGTGTTCTAGTCTTTTGTGCTAGTTTCTATTTGTATTATTGTTAGTAGTTTCTGGGTTTTTCTTCTGTGAGCTTTGCTTTAAGATTTGATTTCTTGTGTTGCTGTTTTGTCCCTGTGTATTGTACTATACACTTAAAGGTTGTCTCATTTTTATTCAACATCATGTTCGATCTCGCTGGTGAGTGGTGTTCCCTTGGGTGACCTTTTGAGGTTGCTGAAGTTGGAACCGGCAGGTGAGCGTTATTGGTATGCTCGTTTTTCTTTCTCTTCTTCTTATTTTTCAAACGTTGTTTGAAAATCATATATGATCATGTTTTTAGCCATCTATCTTTCAATTGCATTATTTGAGATCACAATTTCTCTCCTGTATCTTGTTGGGTTTCAGGTCAGAAATATGTGATCCTAAACCATCGCCTTTGAGTTATTTGAAGAATGAGCATATTTGTGGAAGGCCTTTGGGACTGCGATTTGACAAGAAGACAGGTGACTTGTACATTGCAGATGCTTATCTTGGGCTACTGAAGGCGGGGCCTGAAGGTGGTTTGGCAACTCCACTTACAACTGAGGCAGAAGGCGTGCCATTGAAATTTACCAATGATCTTGACATTGATGCTGAAGGAAATGTGTATTTTACCGATAGCAGTACAAAGTACCAGAGGAGGTAGGCTACTGATCCTCCTTGTTTTAAGACACCGATGAATTACTAAAATCAGTTTGGTGTTGCTGGAGGCACCACTTAATGTCTATATGATCAGACTTGCTCATTGATTGCTTTTCCTGTAACTACATGCTCATTTTGTTCTTGAATGTATGAGGTATATCATTCCCAAAAGTTTTTAACATGGTTATGTCAATACAGAAACTTCATGCAGTTGGTTTTCTCTGCGGAGGATAGTGGGAGAGTTCTCAAGTACGATCCAATCACGAAAGGAACCACTGTTCTTGTGAGGAATATCCAATTCCCAAATGGCTTGTCCCTAAGCAAGGATGGTGATTTCTTTGTTTTTTGTGAAGGATCCAAGGGCAGGTGAGGTTGTTTATGCATTGTCATCTTCTCTATGCGGTAGTTTCACCTTATGCCAGCACAGAGCCATGCATGACAAGAATGCACATAATAAGTACTTTTTTGTTGCTTTGGAATCTATAATGGTTACTTTAAGATTCCCTCATAATAAGCATTTCAGGGTGACAGGGAGACTTAATGGTTCAAACACTTTTCGTTGGAGAAATTTTTAGGTTGTGAAGATGCTCATGCTTTTATCTTGCCATTTTAGAAATCACCACTAAGCCACAGACAATAAAATTCTGATTCAAACTGCTCACGAACTTCTAATGATTTGTTCGGTTTAATTGTTCAGTAATGATTTAGGGTTTGCATGCTTTTGGTTCTGGGATCCTATGAAAGTGCTTTTGATAGTTAAGAAAAAGGCTTCAGGACCAAATATGAACGAATACTTCAAAAGCACTTTCAGAACTTATAAAGCAGATTTTTGTGTTTGCTAAAACCTCTCTTTTCTAAAATCACTTCTGTATGAAACCACTTTTAACTTAAGCACAATCAGACATATCCCTAGGTGATTATCTGTATTGATTAAACTCATTTCATTGTGAACAATTAGATTAATGAAGTATTGGTTGAAAGGGGAGAAGGCAGGAAGTTTAGAGGTACTTGCTGTTCTACCTGGATATCCTGACAATGTTAGAACCAATAAGAAGGGAGAATTTTGGGTGGCAATCCACTGTCGCCGATCTATGTACATCTCTTTTTGTGCCAAGTATCCAAAGATAAGGAAATTCATACTGAAGCTCCCTATACCAACAAAATTTCAATTTTTGCTTCATATTGGAGGTGGACCACGTGGTGTAGTTGTGAAGTACAGCCAAGAGGGGAAGTTGTTGCAGATATTGGAGGACAGTCAGGGGAAGGTTGTAAAAGCTGTGAGTGAAGTTGAGGAGAAGGATGGGAAACTATGGATGGGAAGTGTTCTTATGCCATTCATTGCAGTTTACAATCTGGCTGCGAGCTGATAAATCTTTCTGATATGAATGGACGTTACTTTCTTTCTGTCTTTTTAACTAAGAAAACGGCTAGTCGTATTAATAAAAGAAATGATATTTATGTTTTTAACTTTCATTCCAAGTTCAGTTTTCTTTTTTCCTTCATTTTTTTTTCTTTTTTTCTTTTTTGGGTTTGAAATTCAGTTTGAAGATTCTGAATGTTGAGAGTTGATATTTAATAATATTCTGGATACTTTGTTTACTCTAATATTTTGTTATACATATTTTTTCTTGCTTTCACAGACTAATCTTTGTATTTTTATTTATTTTATTTTTTAGGTAAGTTTATCTATTTCTAATTGGATAACAACTAATTAGCCTATATATTAAGAGGACTCGGTCCGGCCGCTTCTTTTCTCGTTTTCTCTCTTGAGGCGGTACTGGTGTGCATGTGCTCGAACTTCACTTTTCTTTGTGAATTCGAGCTTTTTGTGTACGCTGTTTTTGTCTCTCTTTGTGTATTGGCATTCAATAAAAGGGTGCGTTAAAAGCTAAGCATTACTTTTGGTAAAAATATATCATTTGTAGTATAATTGAAGTAAGAGTCGAACTTCTAGAGGATCCGTAATAATTTTACTTATAATTATCACTTTATTAATGAGTCAATTTAAGCTGGTAAAGGGGGTTTCAATTTGATTTTGAAAAAAGAAAAATAATATAAAAATAAGAAAAATAGAAAATATATGATTTTTGAGATAATTCATATATTCATAATTTAAAATTAATTTTTTAAGTCTTAAATCAAATTCATAATTTAAAACCTTTCTTAGATTTCTAACTTAAGAAATTTAGATACGTTTATGATTTCATATATTTTTTTACCGTGTAATTGATTAAATATTTGATTATTAAACAATTTAAATCTTGAAAAACTTGGAATTATGTTTACTAGATTTAATATATTCATTGCTTTAAAATCTAAAAAAAACAGTTACAAGGTGTTATTTCAAATAAAAATATTAATAATTATGGAATAATATTTTAAAAGTTAGAAGGTTAATTTGATCTATTTTTTTTATACAAAATGTGTCATTTAGTCCTCTAAGCTAGAAAATGTGACATTTAGTCTTTTTTGTTTTAAAAAATATGCCAAAAATAACATTTAGTGATTTTAAAATTAAAATAAATATCAAAAATATCCCCATTGTTTCACTATTCAATATGTAAAATTACCTAATAAACCCCAAGGCCAGCCTTTGTTTATCACCCTTAAATGAGTAAATTATTTTTGTTTAAAGGTGTTTTTGAACAAAAAAAAAAGCTATTCTTTATTCAATGATGTTTTCTGGTTTCAAAAGAATTGATTTCATTTTTTGCTTTGTCTCATATAAAATAGAGACGATACGAGAGTTGACTTTTGCTTTGATTTTGAGAAAACATGGACAAGAAGAGAGGATTATTTGTTTTCAAATTTTTTTCGTTTAATAGAGTGTAGGTAAATAACAATATACCTCAACATTTTTTCTTTAAAAATATTTAATAAAATAATCATTAATACCATTAAAATCCTTTATGTGTCTTCTTTTTTTTATTAGTAAAATTACGAGACTATCTTTTTATTAATAAAAAGATTAACGAGCACCTTTCTTAATTTAGAAGACCAAATAATATTTTTATTCAAAGAAAATGAACCCAAGGTATTTATCCCTATTTGAAACTAGCATTAAATATATCTATATAATAAAATAGTTGATCACTCTAATTATACATGTATATTTTCCAAATAATATTTTTATTCAAAGAAAATGAACCCAAGGCATTTATCCCTATTTGAAACTAGCATTAAATATGTCTATATAATAAAATAGTTGATCACTCTAATTATACATGTATATTTTTAATATTTAAATATAATTAAACACATCATAAATTTAAAAATTAAAATTAAAATAATTTATGATATTAAATTAATTAAAATATAATCTAAGGTTTGAAAATTATTCATAACCACGTTAAATATTTAACTAGACATCTAATTTATCAAATCTAATAAATAAACTAAATATTACATTATAACTAAAGAAATGGTCGAGAAAAGAAATTGATATTGTTGAATTATTAAGACAAAGGACCTAAAAATATCAATATTCAACTTATTTTTGAATCCACCTTTGGATTGAACTAAATTTAATTTTTTTCTTAATTTTCATATAATTCTACTATTATATTTAATGAGATGTTATTTAGATATTTATATAAAAAAATTAGGTTTTTATACTCAATAAATATTAATCATTAAAGAAAATGAAAATATACCCGTTATGTCACATGTCACATAGATAGAAAAATTAGGTCAAAATATCAAAATACATTTAGAACTAGTTCAGAGAGAGTAAGCCACATGCATAGAGGGGCTATGAATGCATGTGCCTAATGCATCATGCGTTGGATGGGCTATGTTGCACATGCGTGTTTACGGCAAGTTGTGGTGCGCGATTAGAATAGGATGAACTGCGTTACGCCACATAGCTCAATGGGTGAACGCCACATTGACAGTAGAGATGGAGGCAATGGTGTTGATAGCTAGGCTGGGTTTTCTTAGTTGATAAAGGTGTCATTCGAATAACCCACATGATCCAAAAAAATTCAAAAAATTCACAAACATCCGAAAAATTTATAATTTTTTCAAAATATAAAAAATACATAATTTTATCACATTATAATAATTAAATATATGTAAATATAAACGAACAAATTCAATACCTATAATAAAAAGAATAATTTTATGATATTTCATATCATAGGCTTAACAATATTATAGCCTATAATTTTAATATTAGTTAGTTATTGCATCTAGTTACTAGTAACTTTACAATAATCATATCTAAAATATGTGATGTAATATTTATTAACAATAGTTAAATCATATAATTTAAACAAGTTAGAATATTATTTATCATATAAAACATCACCATTTTTTTTAAAATTGAATTAGATACCATAAGTTTTTCCTTAAAATTGTATTTTCACTTATCAAAAGTATTCTTTAACATCAAAAGGTATTTCATTTGATTGTAACGTAGATAGAATTGTTCGTTCAATCAAGTGATAGGAAATTGGAAAAAAAAATTCATAATTCCATAGAGTAAGAGAAAGAAACTTACAATTAACATTATCTTAAAATCAATTATGTTAATAAAATTTGATCATATTTTATTATTTTAAATGAAAACATTATTATTATCTTCTTTTCTTTTTGCTATTCTTTTTCTAATATATAATCGTTTTTATATTTTTTTTAGCTTGTTCTACTATTATTATTATTTATTTTTTATTTTTTTAGCTAAAATATATGGGGTACATATTGTAGTAATGGTTATTTTATATATGTTAAACATTAAATCAATTATAACATAAATGACATTCTAAAATCCTATTTCAGTATTTTTATATAATCTATTCCTTTTTATGCAACACTTACTATTGAATTATGGGACATGATTGATTTTATGAACTTTTTCCCAAAGATGATCTATTTGAAAAAACATTAGATGACTATGTATCTAGTATCTTTTCACTTGAAACTCTTTACTTACTTCTTCTATTTCCAAATACTCTAATCCTGTAGCCGACAAAGTAACTTTAGTTTGTAAAATAACCTTCCAACTAATGACATAATAAAAAAGAGTGAAAACAAAATCTGTTAAAAATTTTCTTCTATCTAAAATTATTAGCATAATCGAAGTCTACATTACTGATTATTTCAACCCATATAAAGACTTGTCTAATAAATAAACAAAATCTTTCTTACCTGGAACAACAAACCTCTTTAATTGATGTATGTAAATTTGTTCCTCAAGCTTACCATGTAAGAAAGTAGTCTTGACATCAAATTGTTCTAATTCCAAGTCTAACAGAGCAACCATACCAAGCAAGATATGAATAGAGAAGTTTCACAATGAGTGAAAATACTTTATTGAAGTCAATACTCTTCTTCTAATAATAACCCATGGAAACAAAACGTGCCTTGAACCTAGCTATTTTAACCTATGTATTCCTTCATTTTTCTTGAAGATTCATTTGGCTCCAACAATCTTCTTTCCCTTAGACGAATTCACCAATTTCCAAGTATGGTTCTTATAAAGTGACTTAATCTCTTCATTTATAGCAACCAACCACGGAGCAAACTCATCACAAGTGATAGATTCATAATAAATAGAAGATTCATACACTAGATAGACTCTATCATAGATCATGCAAAAGAAACTAAGTTTATGTCTGTGTAATTATGAGGGTATCAAATCTCTCTTATTCAAGTTTCCTTAGTAATACTGTATAGTTACTGCCCTGTTACATCATGAGCAGAATCTATCTCATCCATATATGGTTGAACTGAAGTGTCGTCTTGCACTTAACTATGAGTTTTACTCTTAAGCTCCACTTTCTCACTAATATCGAGGTTTTTACCAATAACAACAAACTCATTTCTCTTTTTTAACATAAAAAACTCATCATATTTAATATTTCTATTAATAAAAAATTTCGATGACTTAAGTTCAACACAACATAACTTATAACCCTTTAACCCTTTAACCCTTCACCCTTAGAAGGATACCCTAAATATATATATTTCAATGCCTTAAGCTTGAGCTTACCATCATTAACATTATCATAAGAAAGACAACCAACAAAATTCAAGTCAAAATAATAAGCAGAAGTACCTAAGAATACCTTAAAAGGAGTCACCAACTCAATTATAATTGATTAAGACCAATTCTCCAAATAGCAGGCATGGTTAAGTTATATTTATACATTTCGTAACTTCATTTTTTGCAGTGTATTATGTGCAGTGTAGCGTTTCACTATGCCATTCTTTCTCATAGCTCATTAAAATGATCAACTCAAAATTTCAAGCCAATGTTGATCTTGAAAGATTTCTTCTAACTTATTTGATTTTCTATACAAGCCTCAAACTTTAAAAATATTGAGAACACTTTGTTCTTTTTTTTCTTCATAAAATACACTTAGAAATGACGAGAGAAGTCATAAATAAAAGTCAACATATGTCGGACATCATCCTTAAACACAACACGAGAAAGACCCTAAAATCTAAATGAATATAATCAATAATACCTTTCATTTTGTGGATGATTGTACTGAATTTGATCCTATAATGCTTTCCATAGACACAATGCTTATAAAAAACAAGCTTCTCAATTTTTTAACTACCGAGTAAACCCCTTCTTGCTAAAAATAGACATCATTGTCTCACTCATATGCCCTAACTATATATGCCACAAGTGAATAGTATATGAATTTAGATTTGATGAGGAAAAAATTGAAACACCGCTAATGATAGTGTTACCCTAGAGCACATAGAGACCACACGAAAATTATCCTTTAATAACAACTAAAGCATTCTTACCAACTCTTAAAACTCAACCTTCAACTATGTATTTATAGCACTATGAGTCTAGATTACCCAAAGATATCAAGTTCTTTTTTAAATTTGAAACATAATGAATATCTTTCAAAGTCCTAACAATACCATGATGCATCTTAATCCAGATAATACCAATACCAACAACTTTACATGACATTATTTTTCATCAAAACACCATTCCTATCAATAGATTGATAAAAAGTAAACTAACCCTTATTATGACACATATGGTAAGTACAACCAAATCAAGAATCAAAATGTCTTAACTAATGAAAATTAGCATCCATACTTGATATTAAGTTCCTTGCGTTAGTAGGTGTTTTTTAACAAAGCTTATTCAGTGGTTGTATAAGTGTGGCCCTAAAAGATGGAAAATACCTATCCAAGAATAGTTTTTTTCATTGCAGTAATTATGCCAAAATGGAGGTAGTAGAGCCACTCATTATCACTGTGAGCCGGAGAGAAAGGGAAGGCTCTAATTTTGATTTTCTCTATAGTTGTCCTAACTGGTCTCATACTTAAGCAAACAAACATGAAATTTTTTAAGGTGATTGTTAGGGTCTTCTTCAATTAAACCCATGAAAGTGGGCAATAAATGGATTAATCTAAATTTTAATCAAATGCTACCTCTAAGTTAGGATATGGAAAACAAAGTGGCTGCTAGCTACTCCAAGTCAAGTGCATCTAACTCTTAGAAAGTATGATCAATATTGGCCATCTCTTTGTTCAGGTTCAGAGTCATTGGATGATGATGATGGGTGGGGTGAAGTATGAATTGCTGGTGGTGGAACAGTTCCCAAAGATCTCAAATGATATAGGTGCTTAGTGTGAGTGTCCACATGATTCTGTTGCATTCAACACTTCAAGAAAATGTAATTAGTAAAAAATAAAAACAAAATTAAAATTGAAAATAAAAAATGAAAAACTTGTAAGTAATATTAAAATTGTCAAAACGGTCCATTGAGATACAACACTAAAAACTTCACAATGAAAGGATACCTAAAATATTATTTCCTTACTTTTATTAAAAATGTGTCAAAATTCGCAAAGGATTAACAATTAAAATATTAAATAAGAGAGTAAAAATAATGGAAGGTTTTGGATTTAACTTGAAAGCAAAAAAAAAAAAAAAACATAAACTAATATAACTATGAAATCAGAGTCAAAAATCAATGAGGGGTAAGCATGCGATTGGACAGATAAAATGATAGTACAATGGAATAGACCCATGTGCTTCCTTCCAGTACTATACAACCCAAAATAAATGAATTTTAGATTCAAAAAGCATCTCTAATGTCCAAAACTTTATTGCTTTGAATGACACCCTCACCACACCGATCATGTTTACAAATAAATTTCAACAAATCCACAACCCCCTTCTATTTACTCACTAATATTACAACAATTGGAAACACACAACGTTACATTCATACTCATTATATAATGATGTGCAAAGAATCGTAACAGACGCAACGACCAAAAACTAACTTACAATAAACTAGTGCATCTTTGTCATTCCTTCGCAATTTCTAGAGGAATTAAAATTTCAATATCCTCCATTATCTTGAGATTTTTCTGTGCAAAAAGTAGTACTCTGAATAAAAAAATTTGCTTCAATACAAAAGAGTAGTCCCCTCCTCCCAAAAAAAAAAAGGAAGCACAAAGCAAACCCAATCCCAATTTAAATTAGCAACTAATGGAGATTAGAGCAACAGCAAGATTAATAAATGTTAGAAGGTTACGTTTAATGGGTCACGCGAGATGCATGTATGGATTTTATGACATGGATTGTTTGTTAATTTTTTCTCTTCAAACTACTTGACAACCAATCGAGCATTTCAACAGTTGATTACAATCGGTAAAAATTTACGTTGATGAAAGTTATGCTCTATTTTACGGAAGAATTGAAAATTTAGGTTTTTTATTTGAATTAGTTTTAATGCTTATAAAAATTATAAATTATTTTAGGATGGATATTTGAATAAATTTGTTAATCAAAACTTAAAAAATTATGAATAAAATAAATCCAATTTATTATGCTTATTCATTGAAATTTTTTTAATTAACTTATTTTTATTTTGATTTTTTTATTCAAAATAATACTATGAACACTTGAATCAAATTCTGAGAATTTTGATAAAAAAAACTAGATTTAATCATCAAAATAGAGAAAAATTATTGAGCCTCCATTCGGGTCAAAACTGGATTGTGTGATCCTATTGAAGGTTGAAGATGACCTTTTATAGTAAAAAATGACATTGTTTTTTGAGAAGAAAAAAAAGGAAATTTGTTGTTGTCGGAGATCAAACCCGGGTCTCGCGATTGACAATAAGCACCTAAACCACTAGGTTACAACGCGTTTAATACTGTTATATGTACAATGCTTATTATTATATATTCTAAATTTAATTTTTTATTGAAAATAAATAAAAAATAATTTCGAATATAATTTTAATTTGATTAATTATTTAACATAGGTTTGTCATATGTAGAATATTTATTATACTTGTGATATTTATTTAAATAATTTTTGGGTACATTAAAATTTATTTAAATACATTATGCTTAAATTATTTGTTTTGGTATTTGTATGTATAAATTTTGTAATTAATTATACATACAAAATTTGGTTCAATAATTTATATATAATAGAATTAATTGTTAATGGCTCTTTATGAATTTAATTAGTGTTTATATTATTTATTTTTACTTGTATAATTTATTGTCATACATGCAATCTTAAGATAGATAATATTTGCACATTTGAAATTAAATTAATATTACTTATGGTTTTATGCAATAATTGAGATTAAGGATTCAATTAATGTTTAAGTGATTCATATAGTTTAATTAATTAGGGAGTAGTCACAATATATTTAATTAATTAAAACAATAATAAGGTTTATTTAGGATAACATTTAGAAAATAAACATTAATTGTGATTAATCATATATGATATAATAAATCTTATCCCACAGAAATTTTTATTATATTTTTGTGTGATTAATTAAGATAGAATATCAAATTATATTTTCTAATTTACCCACAAAAATTAAGAAAAGAAACATAATTTGATAGTTTTATCATAAAGTTAGGATGAATCTAATTAAATTAAAATTTAGCCTAGAAGCAAGTTTTATGTAACTAGATTCATATTTTTCCATGATTTTACATTGGTAGAACATGTCATATTTATGATAGCTTCAAATTTAGTAACATGAGCATGTATATTTCATTTATTGCAACAATTCAATTTGTTAATTACTTTGATATGAAATGTGATGTTCTTGAGCTCAAAGGGGACAACTACAAGGTCTGAAATGAGAGACTTCTCCTTCACTTAGGATGGATTGGCACATATTACGCCATTAGGAAAGAAAAACCCCCTACATTAACTGAAACTAGCTCTCTAGATGCAGTTGTTCTTTATGATAAATAGGAGCGATCTAATCGTCTCTCGATTATGTTCATAAAAACGAAAATATTTGCTAGTATCAGGGGCTTCATCGAAAAGTATAACAAGGTCCAAGACTTACTGAAGGTTATGAATGAGCAGTTCACCACTTCAGAAAAAGAAATGGCGAGCAGCCTCATCATACAGTTTTCATCCCTAAGGCTCACCGACATTAGGGGTGTGTGTGATCATATCATATGCATAAGGGATATTGCGACCCAATTGAAAACATTGGAGGTTGAGATGTCAAAGGCCTTTTTGGTTCACTACATCCTTGGTACCTTACCTCAACAGTATGGCCTTTTAAAGATATCCTATAACACACATAAGGACAAATGGTCGATCAATGAGTTATTGATCATGTGTGTTCAGGAAGAGGGAAGGTTGCTTATGGAGGAAAAGGAAAATATGAACTTAACTACCTCTGGGAAGAACAACAAAAGGGATCAAGCTAGGGACAAAGGGAAGGGAAAATCCCTCCTCAAAAGGAAATTAAGAAGGAGATTGTGTGCTTTTTTTGCAAGAAGAAGGGGCACATTAAGAAACAATGCTCCAAGTTCATGAAATTGCTTGATAAGAAAGGTACTCATTCATTTGTTTGTTTGTTATGAATCCAATATGATTGATGTTAATCATAACATATGATGGATTGATTCTGGTTCTACAATCCATGTTACCAATTCATTGTAGGACTTGCAATACCTGTGGGAAGTGAGCGTAGCATCTATTCAGGAAATAAAATGCCTTCACATGTGAAGGTCATTGGCATGTGCAGTTTGTTTTTAAGTAGTGGTTTCATTTTAAATTTGAAAAGGACATTCTATATTTCCAATTTTTCTAGGAATTTAATTTTAGTATCTAGACTTATATCAAATGGTTATTCCTTTAATTTTTTAGACTTTGGTTTTAATTTATTTTATAAATCTTATGTTATTGGATATGGTACTTTGTATGATGGTCTTTTTCCCTTTAATGTGCAAAATGATGACAACCATATAACTATGCACGTTCATGAAAATAATGGTACTAAATGATGTGTTATGAACGAAGACTCTTCTATGGTATGTCATCAAAGATTATGATATATCTCCATTGAGAGAATTTAAAGGTTGGTAAATGATGAGGTACTTAATACTTTAGATTTTAGTGACTTTGATACTTGTATAGACTACATAAAGGGAAATAGACTAATAAGTCGAAGAAAGGTGCCAAAATGAGGTTTGAATTATTGGAAATCATACACACATACATTTGTAGTCTAGACATGGATACATACTGCAATAAGTACTTCATATTTTTCATAGATGATTACTCACGATAAATGTTTCTCTATAAGAGTATGACTACAATGTTGGACCCAAAAATGATCCTGATATATTTTCACAAGCCATGAGTTCTGAGGTTTTGAACTTACAGTACAATGCCATGAAATAAGAGATGGATTCTATGGCGTTTAATCGAGTTTGGGATCTTGTCAAGTTGCTTGATGGTGTGAAATCCATTAGATGTAAATGGGTCTTCAAGACAAAGAAAGACTCACAAGGAAACATTGAGAGACATAAGGCAAGACTCGTTGCCAAAGGATTCACTCAAAGGGAGGGAATCGACTACACAAAGACATTCTCTTATGTATCTAAGAAAGATTCACTTCGTTTGGTCATATCATTGGTTACCCATTTTGACTTGAATTTGCATCAAATGGATGTGAAAATGGTTTTCCTTAATGGTAACCTAGATGAAGAGGTTTATATGAAACAACCTAAAGGATCCTCCTCTATTAATGGTGAGCACTTGGTTTGTAAGTTTAATAAATCCATATATGGATTAAAACAAGCTTTCCATCAATGGTATTTGAAATTTCATAACTTCATCACTTAATTTGGTTTTAAAGAGAATGTCATGGATCAATGTATATACCAGAAAGTCAGTGGGAGAAAGATTTGTTATTTGGTGTTATATATGGATGATATTTTTCTTGCAACCAATGATAAGGGTTTGCTTTATGAGGTGAAAAAATTCCTCTCGAACAACTTTGATATGAAGGATATGGGTTAGGCATCTTATGTTATTGGCATTAAGATCCATAGGGATAGATCTTGAGGCATTTTGGGTTTGTCTCAAGAGACCTATATCAATAAAGTTTTAGAGAGATTTTGGATGAAGGATTGTTCACCTAGTATGGCGCCCATTGTAAAGGGTGAAAAATTTAGCCTAAACTAATGCCTTACAAATGATCTCAAGCGGGAACAGATGAAAACCATTCCATATGCTTCAACCATTAGAAGCTTGATGTATGCTCAGATCTGCACCAGACCTGATATTACATTTATTGTTAGGATGCTATGGAGATATCAGAGTAACCCAAGTGTTGACCACTGGAGAGCTACAAATAAATTCATGAGGTATCTTCAAGTGACAAAGGATTACATGCTCATATATAGACAAATTGACGATCTAGAAGTGATTGGATACTTCAATGCGGACTTCGCTAGTTGTGTTGATTCATGGAAATCAACATCTGATTACATTTTCATGCTTGTCGGTGGAGCTATGTCTTAGAAGAGTGCAAAGTATACCTTGACTGCTACTTCCATTATGAAGGCCGAGTTTATGTCATGTTTTGAAGCTACATCACATGGTGTATGGTTGAAGAGTTTCATTTTTGGGCTTGGAGTAGTCAACTCTATTTCTAGGCCATTGAGATTGTACTGTGACAACTCAACTGCTGCGTTTATGGTAAAAAACAACAAAAATGGTAGTCGTAGTAAGCACATCGACATCAAATACTTGGCATAAGAGAACGTGTTAATAAAAAGAAAGTAGTCATTGAGCACGTTAGCACTGAGTTGATAATTGTTAATCCTTTGACAAAAGGCATGCCACTAAAGAATTTCAAGAATCATTAGTAAGAATGGGAATTGGTTCCATAATATATTCATTGTAGTACATTTGTTAATATTAATGAAACTCTTATTCAGTTAATGTTTTCTCATTAATTTTATACGCATGCATATTTTGTTTATTCATATATATTTTGAGAAAACATATTTAAGTAATGGATCTCGAATAAACATTGGATTTATTCATTAAGTTGTATGGTCTTGAAATAAATAATGCATCATGATATATGAAATATAATACTCGTTATTAGAGAACCTATAGTCATGATTCATGTGTTATGTTTCTCATAAAGTTGAATGATGAAATATATGAACCAAGTGGAAGAATGTTGGTTTTTTCTCTTCAAACTGCTCTGCAACCAACCGAGTAGTTGAGAAGTTACCCATAGTTGATCCATAACTTCCATCATTCCATCACCCACTTTTGCAGCCCCTTAAGCGCACGTCTATTTGCTCTTTGATGGATATAACACTTGAGACGTGCTTATATATTTCAGTTTAATCCCTAAACCTGTTATGTGTTGAAAACTGAGAGAAAAATAAATTAATTTTCAGTGAATTATTTTCTGCACTATCGTGATAACTGAGAAAGGTTTAGAACATCAAACCAAAAATCCATTAGAATTCCCATGAAAGTGGTGAAATTTGATCAATAATAGGAGGTATGTTTTTAATCATTTTTTGCTTCCGCTGTATTTAAATTTACGTTCATATGGTTTCCTGAACGTTTTTGGATCGAATTATGATCCAACATTGTTTAATAGTCATGTGATATCGACCAATATAGGCAAACGTAATGATATAAATGAAAATTTTAAGAGTTTGATGGTATAAATAGAACGAATTTTAATTCAATGGTATATTCAAAACAAATAAAATAAATTGTTGATATATTTATTGGTTTATTCTTCATATTTATTAAACATAATTAGAAACTATTTTATTTGCTACTATAAAATTTGTAAATAAGAAACATATAGGCTACAACTAAGTTTATTCTTTTATTAATGGATAATCTCTCATCCCCACAAATTCTTAAAATTCCGGTGTAGAATTTATGTGTCTCATATAAAACACTAACCTATATAGCATTGTTTAAAGAAAGAAAGAAAGAAAGAAAGAAAGAAAGAAAATATATATATAGTCTATTAACCCCTTTCAGAAATAAAATTCTTATCCACTAGTTGTGGCCGTCAGCTGTTGGTGCTGATTGGCTTATACCAAGCTTTGGTCTTCATAATGTGAAGGAGTTTTCAATAGAAATAGCAGCATCACCAAATACCCATATTCACATTTAGCAATAGTGATGGCAATGAGTTTCACTTCTGCAATCAAATTTACTTCCTCAAATCCAATGACTACAACTATGCCCCAATTCCACAATATTTCCAATCAAAATGAAAACCACCCAATGGTCATAATAAATTGCAGTAGTAGTGAACCAACAAAACAAGTTGAAGCAGAGAAGTCAAAGCTTGAGATAGGATCTCCTATTATTGTCATTGAAGCTCCCAAGATGATCAAAACTGCTGCTTCTGTTCCTTGTTTAAGAGCCAACTCTGGCTTAGTTAAAGCTGGTGATGTTGGAAGGTATAATAGCTATAATTAACCTTTCACTGTCATTTATTAACTATCCCTTTTCTTGTTTTTGACATTAAGTTTTGTTGGTACTTACCAAATTACTTCATTTTTGGACTTAATTTTGAGCAGAGTTGTTTCAAGAAAGCCCAAGGATGTTTGGGCAGTTCGCCTTGCCATTGGTACCTACCTTATTGATGGGAAATACTTCAAGCCCTTAGATATTCAGGAATAATTTTTTTTTTTTTTTTACATACTAGGTTAAGTAATTTCATCTTCTTCAATTCCAGTTATGCCTAACATCAAATTGAGATAGTGTATGTAATGGAAGCATTATAACACCAATAAGAGATCAAATCGTAATATTGTATGTAATGGAAGCATTATAATGCCAATAAGAGATCAAATCGTAATACTGCATGTAATGGAATCATTATAACGCTAATAACGCCGATAAGAGATCAAATTGTGATAATGTATGTAATGTAAGCATTATAACGCTAATAAGTTATTGGTTATAAAATCATTTATATCGTTTAAATAATTTTTTTTATCCACATGCTTTTAATAAAATTTTTGAGAAAGAGTAAAATTAAATTTGAGTATTTTTTTAAATTAAATTTACTACATAAATTTTACATGATTTCATTAATAAAAACTAAAAGTTTTCATTTTCATCCTTATTTTCACCATTTAACAAGAATTTTAAAATTTTAATGTATTAATCTCTTTCTTATTTATTTTATAATTTCAATCTGTTTTATTAATACATAAATAATAATATTTTAATCATATTTATCGAATAATAATATTTTATCATAAATTTTATTAAATATTAATTTTTGTCCTTTTATAATCTACTTTACAATAACAATTCGGCAAAAAAATCCTTTTTTTCCAATTTTAAAGAACTAATAATGATAACCTACTAGCAATCTCTTTCCTAAGAAGAGTTTTTGGGATTGATTTAACATTTTTGAAAAGCACAATTAGATGGCAATATAATGACATGACAAGAAAACATGTTTGAGTAATAATTAATCACTATTTCTTTTCTTAAATTAAAGTTTTCATTAATTCTTATTATTTAAAAAAAAATACAAATTTATGTATATAATAATAATAATAATAATAATAATAATAATAATAACATGGTTGTCATCCTACTTACACAGGACTTTTTAACAAATTCAATACAGTGGCTGGCATATCCGACCATTGTATTGTAGAAATTTCAACTTGTCTAACAGGAAATTCTTGTAAAGCTGAAAAAAAAATCTGAATAACCCATATTTCTCATTCTGACCCTTTTCTAATATTAAGTAAATACCTTATTTTAATTAAATAAGCAGACATAGGAAATTATATTGCCTTCTTTCTATTACCTTGCCTTTTTCTTCAACTACTATCTCCAGACATGCAAAAATATAAGAAAATCAACCCAAGTCTCATGTTTGAAAAGTACAATTCATTAAAAAAAACAGTTCTCAATAGCAAGAATTAGCTAGGAATTGGTCACTTATTGTTCTAGTGCTTGGTTGGCTTAGTAATTAAACCAAAGCCAAATGGAAATAAAGGGTCATAATGTGAATCCCCAACATTCATTGGTAGCTGGTCAATAGACTTGAACCATGTACGAGCAAGCTTGCCAGTGAATCCATAATCACCAAATAGAAGATCAGCGACACCTTGCCCTTCAGTTCCAGGAAGCCAAGCAGCTATGAGCGAATCGATCTTAGCAAGATAGGGCTGGACTACGACAGGGCGGCCAGAAACGACTATAACAACACATTTCAAAGCTCCACACACATTGTTAATAGTGGTTGAACCTGGTTCAGATATTGTCAGGTTGTTGCTATCACCAAACATTTCTGCATATGGAGGCTCACCCACAACAACAATGGCATATGAGAATTTGTTCGACTTAACAAAGTTTTCATCTGGCTTCTCATTATAGATCACTTGGGTGCTAGGATCAACTGTATCTTTCACTGCCTTAAGGATAGTAGTACCTGTTTATAAATATAGTTTTGTTAAGAAAATATAAATCTAAGTGGCCCCTAGTAGTAAATGGTTCAACAATTACTTTCTCTTATGATATCCTCAACTTTACATTCAATCAATAGTTGACACATCACTAAATGCATATGACACTACTCAAACCAAATACTATATTCTGATTCTTCTTTCACTTTAGCAATTGCAGATCAACTGCACATTCCACTCTTTTGAAGCCTCATTATATATTAAACTACAGCAGATGTGTTCAGTATCTTATTACTTTTATAGTGGCATTCTCTAGAGAGATAGAAATAAAAAAAGATAAAGGGTAGTAAGAGTGGGTTACTTATTGCTAAAGTGCATTTTAGACCTATTGTTATTTGGTGAGACAGTAAAAATTGATAATTTTAGGCCAAATTTTTAAGGGAAAATGAGTATTTTTAAAATATTTATTTTTTCACAATTACATCCTAATTCATCTCAACATCCTAATGAATGCTCTTAGAAAAAAATTTAATAATTTTTATTTATATAGTATTTTGAACAACAAATTATTCATTTTTGAAAAAAAAAATTACATAAAAAAATATAATCACAAATTATTCATTCTTTATTTACATGGCGGATCATGTCATCATATTCATTACTCGTTTTTTACTATCTAGTTGCCATTTGAAAAACAAATGTTACCTACTTTCAAGATACAATGTAGAAGATAGAGAAACATTCATTAGAATGATAAAATGAAAGAAAGTTCAAGATAACAATCGTTGAAGGCATAATAATAATAATAATAATAATAATAATAATAATAATGCATAAATAATGGAGAAACTGAAATGATTCATCAGACTAAGTATTAAAAAACTATTGTCAACATTGATAAAGAAATCATCCATATAAATAGGCAATAAATAATAAACATATTTTTATAGATTACAATAAACTTTTTAAATGAATAATTTATTATTTAAAATAACAAGTAAATAAAATATTAAATATTAAAAAAAATTACTAACACTTCGTAGGAAAATAAACTACGGTGTAATTGTGAACAAAATATAATCATTACCCCTTGAAAGTTTAGCTTAAAATTGTCAAATGGACTTCGGTGATCCTTTTACAAGAAAGAACGGATTTGTATTGCCCCGCTAAATAACAAATCTAAAGTGTACTTTAGTCATAGGTAGCGGATTCTTCCTACCCTTTGTCCATAAAACAATTTACAAATACTTTAGCAATAGGATTATTGGCTTCTTGGAAATAAATTGAACATACTTGGTATGAGGCCCCCAAATTGAAGGGTTTTCGACTTTTAAGTGAAAGAGGCCCCCAAATTGAAGGGTTTTCGACTTTTAAGTGAAAGAGGCCCCCACAACCGCAGGTTTTGATAATATATAAACTGTACATGAGTAATGTACGGACTAAAATGAGTTGCGTAAGGTCGTACATTGTTAAACCCAACGATTTTGATAAATTTTTTAACCAAACATGAGTTGCAGGGCCAAAACTGGTTTTACACTAAAGAAGTGCTTAATGAAGAAATTGAAACATACCAACTGTAAGTCAAAGCAGCTTAATTAGGATATTGAAGTGCTTAATGAAGACATTGAAAACATACCAAGAGTAAGGTCAAAGCAGCTTAATTAAGATATTGAAGTGCTTAATGAAGATATTGAAAACATACCAACTGTAAGGTCATTGCCACCAAGGCCCTGCCATGTAATAGTCCAGCCTCCACATTGATAGCCCAAGTTATCCGCATGACTTCCAGCAACTAATATCTTTCCCACTTTCTTGGGAAGAGGGAGCAATGGTTTATCAACATATTTTCCATTCTTTAATAGCACAAGTGATTTTCTTACAGCTTCTCTCGCCAATTCTCTATGCTCCTGTCAATGACCAATTCAATTGATTAGTAACTGCAATTCCAACATTTAAAACAAACTAAATGATGAGTATTGAAATGACTGAAGCTAAACAACAGACCTTATTCCCTAGCTGGTTGACCAGGCTAAGATCAGAAATAGGGTTTTCAAAGAGACCCATAACAAATTTAACCCTCAAAATCCTCTTCACAGCATCATCAATCCTGCTCAAGGGAATAATCTTGTTCTTGACTTGATTGGTTAGTTCATCAATGAACTCTGTGAAGTTGTAAGGAACCATAATCTGCAACAATAACAATAATATAGGAATGTTTAATATCATTTTGACATGTAATCTTCCTTAGAATGCCCTAGTTACTTCTCTTAAAAACTCATTAATGTTCTTGAATTTTACTAACCATGTCTATTCCAGCACCAACACCGGCTTCAACTGAGTATGAATAGTTAGCATGAGGGGGTGTAGTTATCCTATCAATACCCTGCCAATCGGATATAACAAAACCCTGACATCCAAACAAGAAATAAAAAAAGGATACAATAGTTAGCATGATCTTAACTGCATAAAATTAAGTGCTAAAGGTACATAAATTTATTGAAAGTGTTCTTTCTGACCCTGAATTTAAGCTTGTTCTTGAGAAATCCTGTGACAAGATCACGATTAGCATGCATCCTCTTCCCATTCCAGCTCGAGTAGGAAACCATAACTGTTGCAACACCCTTGCTGATGGAGGTGGGATATGCAGGCATGTGAATGTTGAGCAATCCATTCCAATCAATTACAGTGTTGCTTTCATCAATGCCCTTAACCGTGCCACCATCTCCAACAAAATGCTTAGCGCAGGCAACAACTTTGTTTCTACAAAATGATCATGAGTTTTTTTTTAATTGTTATAACTTCTAAAGTTTCTTTATTGACAAATGAAATTGAAGAAATCCTCTCTGGCAAGGTCTCATAAAAATTTCAAAGCTGAGACAAGGCCAACTACTATTGGGATTTAGATCATTAGACATCATTTTACAATTCAAAAATATGCTCACCTTCAGAATCTTTACTATACTAAATCAAAGAATACTTTCCAGAATTTTTAGAGTTATACAGCTTATCAGCCAATTTAATTAATGCATATCCATGAAAATAAAATCAGGGTCATACGATATTTTGATATCTTGTACCTAAGTGACCAACTTTATCTGTTAGCAAAAAGAGTCTAACTTGACCTCCATGGATAAAATCATAAAATAAGTTACAGTTCTATGTCATTTGAATCTGAAAGTAGATTTTCATGAGATATTAACTCTATATTTTAATTTAGAATCTTTTATCTAATTTAATCAAAGAAGCCTAAAGATGGGAGCCAAGTGGGTGGTCCTAACCTTATGTTCTCCACTAAGGTAGTTAAAGAGCTTTATAAACTCCAAATTCAAAACTATGATCTGTTCTTCACTCAGATATTGAATGTTCATAAAGATGAAGTTAGCCCACAACACACTATTGTATCCTCCAAAAGTAAAAATCATGGGTCCAGCCTGAATATAATTAGAGCCCATTTCATAATTGTAGGATAAGATTTCTTTACAAATGACTGTGTACCACTACACAAAAATACCTTCAAAATCACTAACTTCAAACCAATTTAAAACAGTATAGGTTATTTGATGCCTAGTAATCTATGTTGCAAGTAATATTAACACAGAGAATTGTCAATTTTTGGATGTATCAGAGTGTCAAACACACCTATTTTTTAAAAGTTTTCTGTTAGTGTACTGACCCAAAGAATGACACAGCTCATAATGATGTGACACTAGCTACTTTAACAATTCTTTAATTTGAAAAATGTGAACTTTTAAGGAAAAGTCATCTAAAACTTTTTACTTTGGAGAAAAGGAAAAAAGGGGTCTTACTTTCCGGCCACAAAAGGAACACCTTTTTTAGAATTAGCAGGGATGTCTCCTTGCAAACCAGGAATAATCTCAGTCATTAGTTGAACAATTTTATGGTCCTCACTATAGCTTTCATAGCACCGACCCCATCTTGGATCTCTGCAAACCTGCCATTGGCAATTGTACATTTTTAACATTTAATATGAATCACCAGATAAGATTTCTTGAAATTATCAAACATTGGATCACATGACTCTGCTCAACTTACTGCAATGCATGGAGCAAATGCATATGGAATTCCTGTAGCTCTTACTTCAAGGGCAGTTGCTTCTCCAATCCTCTTGATAAGTTTAGGATCCCTGTTCAATACCAATTACATAATGGGCCTCAGTTTAGTTGAGATAAAAAAGATTTTTTAATAGCAAATAAAAAACTCTAATCTTTACAAATTTGTGATGTATCTCATATGATTTGACAGCCTATGATTGGATATTACAATTAGCACCATAAATTTGTATCCGATGGAATTTTTTCGTGCTTATAATAAATTTGTGATGTGTAGTAGTGCTCATAACAATTTGAAAGAAAAAAAAGTAGAAAGATTCAATTTCTTCTTCTTCATCATCATTCTTCGTCTTTTTAGATTTCAAATGAAATAAAGGAATCCTTAGCAGTAAAGCCTGAATAGACACGTTTCTGTAGAAAGTTTCAATATTTAAAACCTCGCAGACTAAATAACACACCTGTTCAAGGAGTTGTAAACTTATACCATGTTTATATCTCATTTCAGGGATCAAAAAGAACCCAGCAAAATATTAAATGAAAGAAAGATAAACTAGATGAGGCTAAATTTAAGAAAAGGCAGTTGCTTGCCTGGTAACCCCAAGACCAACATTGTGAGGGAAAATAGTAGCATTGTAAACATTATTGTGACCGTGAACAGCATCAATTCCATAAAGCATTGGAATCCCTAGACGAGTTGATAAAGAACCCCTTTGGATTTCATTTACCATATTGACCCACGTCTCAGCCGAAGCTTTTGCAGCTGGTACACTTCCACCACCACTCAGAACACTTCCTGCAAAACCCATTTCACAAATTTCAAAAAAAATAAAATCAAAACTTTAACTTGAATTCTAAACGAGCATTGGGAGAAGGGTGGTTACGTGGACAAATTTTAATCCGTAGTTTAAACTAAGTGCTTAATTTTGAAAAACAAATTGCAATTTAGGTGATTTTAGTTTAAGAACTTTTGTTCTTTTACTATTAAATGCATTTTTTTAAGTTTGGGGACTACTTGAAAACTAAGAGATTAAAACGACTAAAAACTCATCCCTCACCCAAGAATACAAGAAAGCTATAAAAAAAATTATTTTTACCAATGAAGTACTTCTTCATGATCTCAGATGTAGCTACAGTGCGCTCGATCTGAACCATTTGACCGATCTTTTCTTCAAGTGTCATTCGTTTCATAAGGTCTTTGATTCTCGCTCCCACTGGTTGCTTTGGGTCTTTGTATTTCATGTATTCTGCTTCTGTTCCATATGCTAAACAGCATATGAACAGAAAACCAATCATGGGCATTGAAAGTTTTCCCATTTCAGTACCGCAAATGAACTTTCCTGATTCAAATCTAAAAGTAAACAGAGTCAACTAAAGCCAGATGAGAACTTCAAATATAATGCTTCAGTATGTCAAAGAAACCTGAAAATCACAGAGATATCTCAGATCTAGAAAGAAGAACAAAATTTTTGGGCAGACAGAAAGAAGAACTTCAAATATAATGTAACAAGTTGAACCTAATAAATGTGAGTTGAAAACAGATTGAATGAAGAGAAGAGAAAAAATCTATGAACTTTCAAGCAAAAAAATACATACTCAAAGCCCAAAAGGTCTAACTCAGAAATGGAGAGGATATATAGGATTTGGCTACAGAGTCCACGTTCTAGTACAATATAATATGAAAGAGCTTTTAACTTGGACAGAGAATTACATGAACGTGGATGCCACTGCTATAACTTTATAAGACACAAAGGGAAAGAAAAATGAGGGAAAAAATTGCTTATCAAATTAGAAACACATAAAGGCATCATCTCATTCTTTAAAACATTAAAATCGTGTAATTTTTATATTAAAAATTGTTAAAAAGAGACTCTATGCTTTATCATTAAAATATGATTAATAATATCCCATTATATTTATCACTATAAAAAATATATTTAAATTTTTATTTTATATATCTTTAACTAATTTAAAATATTAATATTTACGTGAAATACTTTTAATTATTGTATTTTTTTACTATACATAACACTCATGTAATAAATATAATATTTTAGTTAATAAATTTTTATATTTTATTAAAAATATAATTTTTAAATATATTATATTTAATATTATTTAATTAATTAATTTGATATAATATTATTAGAAATTACTTAATAAAAAATTATTTTTATTAAAAATATACCTTTTGTGTTATTTATTGCAATATGTTAGAGATAGAAAAAAAAATAATACAATTTTTATATTAAAATAATATAAAAATTACATTAAAATAAAAGTTTAGATCGATATTAGTATTTATAATGTGACAGGTAACATAACTTATTTATAATATAAATAATTTTTTATTTTCAAAATTAGTATAAATATGAATTTATATTTGTTTTCAAATTTTTTAATTTTGCCCGGTAACTTGTCGGCTACCGCAAGTTGCCGAACAGAAATAATAAACAAGTCAACAACGGGCAAATATTGGAAAGCTATAAAAGACTGCGTGATTTGAAACTTTTGTGTTTTCTTGGAATAAGTTTCTCTAATAAAAATTAAAATAATTAATTAGACTAACATTATAATTAATTAATTGATAAGATAAAATTTAATTACTTACCGCTAAATGAAATAATAATGTTTATGTGTAAAAAAAATAAGAATTAACTTTATGTAAACTAAATCAAAATTTAGGTAAAATGGATCATAGATTAGATAAAAAAATCAAAGGGTGATAAATTTTTAAAGTCATTTTATTGATATAATTAAGAAATTTTAATTATGGAGTTTTTTTATAAATTATATCGATTATTAAAATATATTAATTTTTTAAATTATTTAAATAATATATTTTAAATTATCTATGGAGTAACTTTTCCGAAAATTCAAAAGTAAAGAAAATATTTGGAGATCTGAAGCGTTTGGAACGGAAAGAAATATAATTCTTGCGTGTCGGTCCTTGCAAGATTTGAAGCGTTTACCGATTTGAATGCTCCATCTACTTGCATTATTACAATTTTACAACACGCGATCAAAACCAGTGTTCCACGTAGGAATGAATATATAACTACTACTACTACTAGTGACAACAAGGAATGACTGCTCAATACTTATAAAAATAATTGTCTCCCTAAACTTAAATTTAAATCTCACTCTCTAATAAAAAAATTAATACCTTTTAAAAAATAATAATATAATTAAAATTATTTTTATATAATAAAAATACATAAAAAATTTATTATTATAATTACATCATATCCTCATTATTATATACAAATTTATTATTAATAATTATTTTTATATAATGTTATTTATTTTTAATAACATAAATATTATTTTTATTTTTATTAATTATCTTAAATTTTATTTTATTTATCAATTAAATAATAAATATTATTTATTAAAATATTGATAATTTTTATATTTTTATTCAAGGTTATTAATTTTTTAGTTATTATCAAAAAAAATATTTTTATAAATTACATAATAAATTACAATTTGTAAAATATATGAATTTCATTAATATATATAAATTTATAAATATTTTAGTTAGATATCAAAATAATTTTTAAAATTAAAAATGATTTATAGCATGAAAAAAATTTGCGTGTATAAAAAAAACAAAAAGAATTCCTAACTTCGTCCTTTCTTTTTTGTATGTTTGAGTCGTTTGACAACAAAATTATAAACATTTATTATATTTTTTGCCCTAACACTATGCCAGTCTTCTTTTTTTCCTTAAGTAGTATTTTTATATTTGAAGCAATTATCTTCGCATTTTTGCATTAAAAGACAAAAAAAAGGGAAGTAATCATCTATAATTAATGAAAGGTCAAGATTTTTATGTAGACATTTAAATTATATAGTGATATTTTAATCATAAATAATTATGATTATAATTATTTATAAAAATTTAATTTTAATAATATTTTATATAATTAGATTAAATTTTATTTATTATTTTTTTTTATTTTACTTAAAATAGGTAATAACCATAATCGAAAAAACGTAAAGTTGTGATGATTACTACAATATTGAAGTTGCGGTTAACAAAAACCGAACCTATTAATATTATTCTTTTATATACATATAATTATATAAAATTAAATATATTTTTAAATAAATATTAAAAATAAAAAATATAATTAAATTGTGAGAATTATCTCTACGTGCCTATCCAAGAGTTTATTATGTTCGATAAAGTTTTTGTTTTTGCTAAGCTTTCTTTTAAAGAATATTTATAAAACTATTCAAATTTTGTAATAAAAAAATAAAATATTTTTTTAATTCATATATTTTTACTATAAAAACTTTAAGAATCATTGTAGTTACATGTCGTTTAAAGTTAAACTCCATTCAATTAAATACGTTTAATATTAAACTCAGATCAATTAAAATACATTTAATATTATTTAAAAATAAATAAATTTAAGGTTATTATCTTGTGTATTTCTCAAACTTTTTATGCCATAATATTCAATAGCTTTATTCGGTCAATATATAACTAAATAGTATTTAAATGTCATGTTATTATCTTGAGATAAGGTGTAAATGAGATTTATATTATAATCTATTAATTTTTAGAATATATTTATCTTGTTTTATTTAATTTTTAATGAGATAAGATAGTAATAAAACGATATTAATTCAGATATTTCATTTGTCTATAATTGACTTAAATAAGACAAGTAAGAATACAAAAATAAATAAAAATATATATAATACATGATTATATATAATGTAAATTTAATAAGAAAAATGATACAATATATATTTAAAATTTAACTCATTAGGCTATAATATAAATGAAATAAAATGAGACAAGATATTATTTAAATAAAATAAGATAATATTACACTATGAATCAATTATACTAAACAAAACATAAGATAAAATAAAATAATATATTTTACGTCTCTAATTTTAGACCACAAGCATAAATATTAAAATACAGTTGAGTAATAGATTCTTCTTCCTTTTCAAAAACAATATAACCATTTTCATTAGAGTTAAAAAAACCAAAGAATAATTACAAACAAGTTTAATACAAAATATATCATACTTCTATATATCTATGTAAACTTTATCTTCGTTAGCCAAACAAACTACCCAAGAAATATGTACTACAATTATCTAGCAGTCTGGCTAGTGTCAATGTTCAAGAATGAATCAAAGGAATTGTCAATATTATCCCAACTGAATAAATATTCTAGAATTTAGTTTATTTATGTATTAAATAAAAAATGATGAGAATAAGTACTAAATTTTACTCTCTTAAAATTTTATCTCACATTACTAGTTCACATCTCTTAGGAGATGTTTAAATAAAGAAAGTTTTACAATTAGGATTGGGCCTTAAGGAGCACCCATTTTTATGGAAGGGGAGAGGATCTAGGCAATTGTGATTTCACACGAGCGCACGCCACCATCGCTATCGCCAACCGACTATGTCGTGCCGAGTGCGTATGACATTTATTTTTGAAAAAAGTATTCATTATTAAAACTATTGTTTTCCAACAAACATGACCTTTATTTTTCATAGTTATGTGAACTTTACACGTCATTTTTCAAGTTATAAATATAGGACCATAGTTCTCGGTTTCAGTATATAACTTAGAAATTGCTCTTAGTAGCTAACCAAAGAAAAGAATATATAAAATTGTTTTGTAAGTTTTCCAAGCAACATAAATACTTTAGAGGTGTAGCATTCCGAACTTCGTGTAGTGAAGTTCCGAGACAGAAAAAAGATTCTAGGCTGTTTAATCTTGGGGGCGACGAGACTGTATTTGTTTACACAAGTTTGGATAAAGCCGTGAAATGTCTCAAAAAGAGCGACCTAATCTGCGATTAAACTCAAGTAATATATTTCAGTCTATCTACCATGTCTACTAAAATGTTAACTATTGATCTTAAACAACTCATTTCGTTTTGAGAGACTACACTTTGAAAGATACACCATCGTGCAAATTATTAAATGTGACTCCTGAGAGAATTGCTAAGAACCCAATGTTTCTTGAGGTTCTAAAGTACTTGCATCAAAAGAGACAATTGCCTGTGTTTTGTTGTTGATAAAGCACAACTGTGTAAGATATGCCTTTTTCTTTAGCATATCTGATGTCTATAATTCTGATTTATACTATGGAGATTTAAGGTATGGCATTTCCTTAAATACCACAACAACCATATATGGTTTGATGAGTGCTTAAAAAACACTAATATTATCATGATTTAATGTACTTTAATTAATTAAATATATTTATATTTGTATGATTTTATCATATTTTTATATAAATTTATATCAAAGGTATTTTTATTATTTTACAGGTATTTTCTTCAAAAATAATTTAAAAAATCGAAAAAAATACTTAAGGCAATACATCACAAATGTTTTGAGAAAAAAATAAAAAATTGGACAAAATGGGTCAAAGCGATAAAAAATGTCAAAAATTCCAAGTTTCACACATGCCAGCACACGATCGTGCCGAGTCACGCGAACACCAACACGCACACGTGGGCAACCAACTCATGCTTAGCATACACCCAACACACGCTCGCATTGAGTCCCACTCACGCCAAGTCCTACACATTCCAACTTGTCTAAATGCATCCAAAATCAATTTTTTGAGATATTTTCCCACATTATTTGGCCTTTTTCTCATCTATAAAATGACCCTCTTTCTCATTGTAAAAATCATCTCTCAGATCCCAAAAACCACAAACTTTTCTCTCTTTCTCTCTCTAGAAAACTTTCTTTTTTTTTAGTTTTTTTAGTTTTAAAGTTCTTCTTTTTTTTAGAACAACTAGTTATACTTTTATAGATTTGTAGTTTTTGATTTAATAAACGAAAATACAAATCCGTTTGGACGTTTTCCAACAACAGAATTAGCATCAAAGTTCTGTAAGAATTCTTTTGAGGTATAATTTTAAAATAATTATTTATAGCTATTTTTTATATTTTATTCTTATATGTTATGTTTAATTTATCTGTGATTAAATTTAATATGAATAGCTATTTGTAAATATGATATATTAATAATGTTGTTATGCTTGTGAAATATTAAATAGGTAAAACATTTTATAAAATAAATTGATTTTTTATTCAAGATTTTATATTAAGGATGTTAGAGAGAAATATATTATTTTTCATTACAAACTTAAATCTGAAAATTAGATTCTAAGGTTTAATTATCCGGTTTGATTTTTCAATAGTACTTTTTTATTTGTTAGTACAATCGCCCGATATTTAGAGTAAATCTCTATTTTAAAAGTTTTTTAATAAGAACTATTATTCAAAAATATATTGACAATATATTTTCAGTAATGATTTTAAAACTTAAAAATTAGTATCCGGATAATTAAATTCTTAGGTTTAATTTGGACACCTTGAATAAAGTCTAATTAACTGACTCTGTCTAAAGTTTTAATTAGATTCTTTGTTATTTTCTTAGAAATAAAACTAAAATTTAATACTTAATTAATTAATAAGCCCCGCTTAAGTATATTAGTTAATTAATATTAAACAAAAGAATTTGAGTCATGCCTAAAGACACTTTCAGACAAAAAAGAGAAAATCAACAAATATTAATTTATATTTTTAATAACCTAAATAATATGAGCAAGCATAATTAACTTAATGATTATATTCATAAATACTCAACTGTTATGAATGATAAAAATTTGCATTATTATTTATCAAATTCATATCTATGTTTATTTTTTTTAATGTTATTAGATTAGAAAACAAGAATTAAAATATTGTGACAGAACATTTAGGATTTAATTTTGTTTTTAAAAGTTTGAATAATAAATTAAAAATCACATATATTTCTTCCTTAGATCAACCTTGGGAATATACTTGTCATTTTCTATAAAATGATCCGTGCACTTGCGAGAGTTTTACAAATATAAAACCCAAGTATCTATAAGATCAATATTGCTAGCCCGATGCTGGTTGTTTTGTGTCTTCATCATGACTGTAACAATTTTTCATTGAACCTTAATTTCATTCTAATATGTGAACACAAAAAAAGTAATTGAAACTTTACCCTTGTGGTTAAATGTAATTTTTCAGTCTCTCATATGGATATAAAAAAGTTGGGCTGATAAGGTCGAGTGATTCTAGATTTATTATAATGGAAAATATATCCATGTTTATTTATCATTCAAGCGACCTTATCGTTAAATGTTAAGAGCCTTGTATCTTAGAGTTTCTTTGAGCCATTCTAGAACACCTCACGATGAATGCATTTTTATAGTTGTAACTCATGATACAAGCTTATGGATTTTGGAAGTTTAAATTAATTTAATTGCTGTGAAATGTTTTTTAAAACCTAGTGTTTATAGCAACAAATTGAAGTTTTTATGATTTTATGAAAATTCTGAAACGTTGAACATAGGAATGTGACATGTTTAAATTGAATGTTGAAATTAATAAAATTTCTTTTTTTGCTTATATGTTGAGTTCTTTTAATATTTGGCATGCTAGACTTTGTAATGTTAATAAATGCATAATCAAGAACATGAGTACCTTAGAATTAATTCCTAAATAATCTTTGAATGATTTTGAAAAATATGACTTTTGAAGTCAAGATAAAATAACCAAAACTTCACATAAATTAATAGTTAGATAATCTGAACTTTTAAACTTAATACACTCTGACATATGTGAACTTAATGGTATTTTAATAAAAAAATGTTATTTTATAAATTTTATTGATTAATGTTCAGATTATATTTATGTATATCTAATGAAAAATAAAAGTGAAGCATTTGATATGTTTAAAATTTTTATGGCTGAAATTGAAAATCAATTTAATAGAAAAATAAAAAAGATTTCGAAGTGATAGAGGCAATGAATATGATTCCAATATTTTTAATGTTTTTTTTAACTTATGGAATCATTCATAAAAAAAAACTACACCATATTCTCCTAAAATGAATGGCAAAGCTTAGATAAAAAAATAGAACTTTTACTGAATTAGTTGTTGCAATTTTATTTAACTCTGGTATTGCTTCTCATTGGTTGGAAGAAATTTTATTAACTGTTTGCTATGTGCTAAATATAGTACTTAAATCTACTAGTAAAATTTAACCTTATGAAATTTTGGAAAATAAGAAACCTAACTTAACTTATTTTAAAACTTGAGGTTGTTTAGCCTATGTTAAGATCCATGATCCTAAAAGAAATAAATTTTCTAGTAGTGCATATGAATGTATGTTCATAGGATATGCTGTAAATAGTAAAACTTATAAATTTTATGACTTAAATGATCATGTAGTTATAGAATCAAATGATGTTGACGTCTATGAATATAAGTTTTCTTTTAAATTGAAGAATAGTGGAGGCTTATCTTCTAGTAGTTTACTCATAACTTGAACTAGTGAACAAAATGAGGAATTAGACACTAAAATTATGAGAAGTAAACGAGCTCGAACCTCTAAGGATTTTGGGTCTGATTTTTATGCTTATGCCTTAGAGGAAGATCCTCAAACTCTTCAAGAAGCCTTATTTTCTTTAGATATTAACTTATGGGAGGAAGCCATAAATGATTAAATGGACTCTCTTGAGTATAATAGAACTTGGCGTTTAGTTGACTTACTACATAGTTGCAAAACCAAATGGATGTTAAAATTGTCTTCTTAAATGATGACTTAGAAAAAGAGATTTATATGAACCAACGTGAGGGTTTTGTTATCCCAAGTCAAAAAAATAAAGTTTGTAAACTAGAAAAATCCCTTTTTATGGTCTAAAACAAGCACCTAAATAATGGCATGAAAAATTTGATAATCTAGTTATCTCACATGGATTCAAAATGAATGAAAGTGACAAATGAATTTATTATAAATCAAAAAATGACATTTGTACTATTATATGTGTATATGTGGATGACATGTTTATTTTTAGGTTAAATATTCATGTTAATGTGAAAATTTTGTTGTATGCTAACTTTGATATGAAAGACCCCAGAGAAGCGAGAGTAATCCTTGGTATAAATATTACTAGGTCTGAAAAGGGACTTTCTCTATATTAATCTCATTACATTGAGAAGATATTAAAGAAATATAATTACCATAACCGCAAACCTGCATATACTCCTTATGATCCAAGTGTAAAGTGTTCAAGAACATTAGAGACGGTGTTAGACAAACTGAGTATGTGAGCATCATTGGTAGCTTACGTTATGCTACTAACTATACTAAACTAGACATAACTTATGTTGTGGGACTACTATGTAGGTTTACTAGTAAACCTAGTATAGAGTATTGGAATGCAATTGAAATAATCATGAGATACCTTAAGAGAACTATGAACCTTAGATTACATTATAAGAAGTTTCTTATTGTTCTAGAAGGGTACATTGATACTGATTGGAACACTATATCAAAAGACTCCAAAGCAACTAGCAACTATATATTTAGTATTGATGGTGGAGCTATTTCTTGGAAGTTTAAGAAACAAAAAATTTTGGTTCAATCTACGATATAGTCTGAAATGATAGCACTAGCTACTGCTAGTGAAGAAGCAAGCTAGTTAAGAAGCAACCAGCTGCCCTCATCCACTGCGATAGTACCATGGCTATTGCAAAGATTTAAAACCATTATTACAATAGTAAGAGACGATAGATACTTCGTAAACACAATATTGTTTGAGAATTTCTCTCTATAGGAGCTGTAAGAGTAGATTATGTATGTACTGATGATAATTTGGTTGATTCTTTGATGAAAGGATTAACAAGAGAAAAGGTTTTTAAAACCTTGAAAAGAATGAGGCTGATATCTTTAGAATGAAGAGTCGCTCATGATGGTAACCCAACTTATTGACTGGAGATCCCAAGAAATAAGTTCAATGGGTAATAACAAGTCATGAAGTGATATGAGATGAATCGTGCTATTATGAAATCACATTCTATATTATTAGAAGCATAAAATCATGAAGCGACAAAAAAGATGAGTTAATTATTAACTTTTACTGAGATACATAACTATAAGAGTACTCTTGATAGACTTACCTATGTGAATGTGCAAGTGTGGTTGCTTCTTATGAAAATTTTGGGCAAAATTTACTAGAGCATTCACTATACTGAGATACACATGCATGGCCGTAAAGTACGAACTTTTCGAACTATACCTTGGAAAGGTTGTATGTGTAATGTTGTTAGAGATAGAGTTCAAAACTACGAGTTACTCTAATATATTATAAAACATCAACACTATGCAAAGGTTCAAGTTCGTAGACACATTTTTCTGATGCACAATCTTATAATTTTTAATTGATCGGTTGTTTGATGAAAACTATTTTTATATAAAATTCAAGTGGGGGATTGTTGGAAATGAATTTAAATAAAAACAATTATGAGAATAAGTGCTAAATTTTACTCTCTTAAAATTTTGTCCCACATTGCTAGTTTACATCTCTTAGGAAATGTTTAAATAAAGAAAGATTTGCAGTTAGGATTCGACCCTAAGAGGCATCCATTTTTATGGAAGGGGAGAGGACCTGGGAAATTGTGATTCCACACACGTGTGCATGTGCCGTTGTCGCTACCGTTCGTCTGACCGTGCCATGCCAAGCCAAGTCTGAGTGCGTGCGTGTGAGGTAAGGTGACACTTTATTTTTTGAAAAAAAATATTTCATTATTAAAACTATTTTTCCCAACAGATATGATTGTTATTTATCTATACAAACACGACCATTATTTTATTAATGTTATTTTGTGACCATTATTTTATAATTGTGTGAACTTTATATATCTTTTTTAAACTATAAATAAAGGGTCATAGCTCTCAGTTTTAATATATAACTTAGAAATTGCTCTTAGTAGTTAACCAAAGAAAAATATATACAAAATTGTATTTTTAAGTTTTCTGAGCAACATAAATACTTTAGAGGTGTAGCATTTCGGACTTCATGAGTGTAGTGAAGCTTCGAGACAGAAAAATGATTCTGTGTTGTTTTATCCCGAGGACAACAAGGTTATGTTTGCTTGTATAAGTTTGAGTATAATCGCGAAACGTCTTAAAGAAAGCGATCTAGTTCGCGACTCAACCCAAACAGTATATTTTAGTATATCGATATTATTGTTCTTATCTTGTTATTACATACATGATCCAACAATGTCATTAGAATATTTTTATCACATAAATTTTGTAAGAGATACATAAGTCACTCGATTTTAAAACTTAGACACTTTAGTCAAATAACTTCAAATTCTATAATTAAAATGTTCAATTTTTACTATAAAAAAGTGACTTTAGTTACATTTAGTCACATAATTTAAAAGTTATAGGATTAAAATTAACTTATTTTAAAATCAAGTGAATTATGTGTAATTTATAAATATTATATAATCAAAATATACTAAAAACAAATTGATTTGAATAACTAGTAAACCTCATCAAGCTAGGCATAGAGAAAATGAATCATATTCTCATTTTAATCTATTTCCTTCGTCAATATCACATTATTACTAGCAACCACAGAAACCCATTTTCATTTTTCACTTTTCAGAAATCGATCAGCACTACCAACGGAAGAACACTTGTGCAAACTTCATTTACTAAAGGTAGTCTGATCACGAGGGTTTATTTTCTACAAATTTAGCCATCGGTATCCCAAAGGATGCCTTGGTCATTTTTGTAGTCTGATCACGAGGGTTTGAAGTCATTTGAATACTTGATTCAATTGAGTTTTGGTTCAAGCTTGGAAAAATTGAAGCTCCTATACCCTACGATTTTGTACATTTAATTAGCACTACTTTTCAGCAAGTGGAACTAATTTCTCTTAAGCATTGGTGGGGTATATCTTTAAACTCTGTTATTTGAACTGTGTCTACTAGTTATATTATAGTACTTAAATTTAATATTACTTGTTTACTCTTTCAAAATGTCCTACCAAATATCCTATACCTTACCTCAAAAACCTTATGCATTTATAGATATTAATTTTTTTTTGGATTAAATTAATGAACTTGAATATAAATTTAAGTATCATGACGGATATAAATTTGAATGTGTGATTTATGTGCAAATAAGATTAAGTGAGTAAGTAAAAGAAATTTGGTTTCAAATTCAAAAGATAGATTATATTTTAATAAAAAAAAACCAATCCAAACTTGGTCAAAAATGAAGTAAGTATTATCTTAAATGTTCTTACCTCAATATGTAAGTAAAATATGTCCAACTAAATCTTTTATGTGAGAACCAAAGAACGTGTACCACGAGACAAAAATAATGAATTGTCAAGTTACTTAACAAGTGTCAAGCAAACCCTATTTAAGTCTCTATTACAAAATCCCATACACCAACCCAACTACCAAAATAATTGAAAACATTTCCTATTTTTAGTATTATATGCACTATTAACAAAAAAAATGATATTATTAATGATATTGAATTCATTGATAATTTTACGTAGAAAAGTGTTTTTGATAATTTTACTTAGAAAAGTGTTGTAAAAGCTTTGACACTCGTCTTAACGACTTTTATAGTCTTAATTTCAATTAAAAAAATTTATATATAAGGATTATAAATATTGGCTATTTAATGGACAAAATATGTATATATAAACTTGTTTTTAAACTCGTTATCAAGTCTATCAAACAAAGTCAAAGAAACATCAGAATTTCAGATAGTTGTATTTTAGGTATATCTGTTATAATAATAACATATATGATTACACTCATGTATTTAATAGCACAAATTCATAAATATGAAATTATTTTTGCTGCTAAAATATAGAATAAGATATATATTAAAATATTAAATAAGATATAGCTTAAATCTTAGCCTAAAAGATAGCATAAAATATACTTTAAAAGAAATCTTTTTTTAAATATTAGTCTTTATGATTAATGATTCTACTTTAAAAAAACTTTTCTTTAAATAGAAGTATTTTTAGTTAGTGAATATTACTAATCATATTTGTAATAGAAAATATATTTATCAATTATATAAGAGTCTTCTTAATTAGTGAGTATTCCTAATCAAATTTGTAATAGAAAAGATATTTATCAATTATATAGGATTAAGGATTTTAATTTTTCCTATAAATAAAACCTATTGCTAATTGTTTCAATCAACCACACAAGAGTATTATTTTTTCTTCTTAATTTCTCTCTCTTATTTTTCAAATATAAGATCATAATTCTTTAAGCTTCTTTATTTAGTTAATCTATCAAATATTAGTGGTTATGTTTGATTGATTAATAAGCCTAATTAGTTTATGATATTTTGATCATATGTTCTTATAGCCTCTTATTTATTTTTGTTTTTGAATTGTTAGATCAAATAATTGTGTTTGTCATATCATAATTATTTGATTTGATTATTAATCTTTAAAGAAACCATTTTTATTAAACTTGTGCTTGATATTTTTGCTCTAGGATTCGTTAATTGATTAAATTTAAGTGACATATGTTTTGAATCATCTAGTTAGGATTATTCATTATTAAATTCTTTCTAAAATACACACGAGCACTTATGTTTTTTGTGTTAACCCTTTTGCAGTTAATTCGTGAACGTATCTGATTGGCGAGAAGTTTATTGAAACGTTGGTTTGGAAACTTCTCACGCTAATATTGGAAAATGTGAAAACAGAACAGTGGCTTGTAAGTAAGGTACATTGAGACAGTATTCTAAAAGGTAGCATAAGATTGAGTTTGTACTTAAACATTTATTTTTCATAGTGAAAAGTTAGGTGGTCTAGTAGAACGATGGTTTACCTTTTAGGTCATGGTTGTGGTCTATGTTATTTTCACCTAAAAATATCGTGTATTATTCTTTTATTTAGGTTATTAAATAATAAATTGATAAAAATTAAAAATAAATTATTCATCCCTTTCTAGATTAATTAGGTCCATATTTTATAAACTTTAAATGTATAGATGAGATAAAATGTGATGTGAGAGTGTCCAATGAATATAATGTTGTTCTTAGTAAACCTCGACAAAAACAAGTAATAAAATAGTTTAAGATTCTCATAAAATGTAAAAAAAAAAGGGTTGTTTCCTTTGGAAAAGAAGCCAAATTCAAAAGTGATGAAAGAGAAACTACACTATCTAGATCACCCAAAATCACCAAAACTCCTTCACATTTAGAAAGTATTTTATGTGCTCATCCACCTAAATCAAAAGAGCAGCCATTTATTAATGAAAGTATACACTTAGTACTCTTTTGCCTTCCAAACCAATCAATCCAATTATACATGATCCAAGTATATCGGCTTCTCTCCTAAACATCATTATATTAAAACAATCACTTTTCTATCTATTATTTTTTCTTGCATTATTTCATATGATTTAAATATGCATGCTAGTTATAATTTAAATATGCATGCTAGCTATAATTCTCGCTCAGTGAGCCATCGCCATCATCCCAACCATTCTTGTTGCAACAATGACATCGTCTTGGCTTACTTTTACACTTGTTTCTCTCTCCGTCTTAGAACAATGTTAAATAACAAGGACTTTGTAACACAGAAGTTGCCCCGTTGTTGTTTTCTTTTTTAAATAGAGTTTTTTTTTCTTTTTTGCAACAAGTCAAATAAAGAATGTTTTCCCACTGTTTCTGGAGATGTAATCAAAAAATTAAAAAGATTATATATGAAAATTTTCTTATTGGTTTACCACTTTTCCCGACTAGTATAATATAAGTTTTCCAAAATTACGGTTTTATAAATAAGTTATTGTATGCATAAATTAATATATTAGATTTAAAGTTAAATTTAAGATGATAAATAATTGAGAGATAACTTATTAACAATAAGTCAATTAAATTATGAGTGATTATATGTATGTATGAAGTTGTGATAAAAAAATCATTATTATTTTTTAATTTTATTTTTTCAACTTTTAAACTCCTAACCAAGTGCCTCAATTGTCTTTACGTAGTGAGTTATAAGTTATAAACACGTTTGTTGACTAAAATGTTTAATTCTTTTTTTATACTAGATTGTTATTCACCCATAATTTTTTTAAGACGATTACACATCCCAGCCTGAAAATTCTAATAATCACATTTTAATTTTTTATGTAAAAAAATGTAATTAGTATAATTTGAATCAGATAAAAAATAAATTTTATTGTCAAATTACTAAATGAATTGCAACAAACTTATACTTTAGAAACATAAATTTGTCCACAATATTTTTAAATGATAACAAATATAACATCCCTAATATTAGTCCTTATATTATAATTCACTTAGTGCACTACTACAATACATACATATAATTTCAGATATTTAGTCTCAATTTTTTTAAAAATTAAGATTATAAGGTTTTGGTCTCAATTTTTATATGACCTCGGTTATTTTAAAACCGAGGTCATAGACATACCTTATCAATTTTCTCTCTTTAATTTACACTAAATACCAAAAAATTCTCTTTTTTTTATTTATTTTTTCCTCATTTTTTTCTTTTTTTTTATTTTTTTCCTTTTTCCATCTTTTTTTCAAATATATTTTTCTTTTTTTTTCTAAATTTTTTTTCTTTTTTTTTTCCCGTGTATATATATCTCATTTCCCCCTCCTACTCGCGCAAAACCCTAGCATTGTGTATATTCTCTTCTCTGTTCGAAACCCTCACGTAGAATTCCACTTTCGTGCCACCGCGTTCCAACCTCTAGACCACTCTCGCACCATTGCGTTCTAGCCTCTGTTCCACTCTTGTCATAGTAGTTCCTTGGCCACTACTTGAATCTTTCTGGTAACATCAACTTATCTTTTCTTTTATAAATGAATCTCGGTATCAAATCACGATCGGTACGTAGAGGTTATTTCTAACAAACTAAAGGCTTGCTTACATTGAGAAATTTGGATGTTGGATATTTCTTAGATGGGTTATGAAAATTTGTTAGGAAGGTCACTTGGTATGGATTGTGGAACGTGTGGTCGCCTGGTGCTGGTTCATTGGGGTGGTGCGATGGTGTTGGTGTGCTAGGGTGGTGCGCTAGTGCTGGTTCATTAGGGTGGTGCACTGGTTCCTAGTGCTTGGCCTGGTATTGGTGTGCTGGGGTGGTGCATTAGTGTTGGTTCGTTAGGGTGGTGCGCTGGTGCCTGGTGGTTGGCCTGGTGGTAGTGCTTTGCCTGTTTCACCCTAACATTTTTGTAATGATAAATAGAGAGGACCGAAAATAGTATTTTTAGAAAATTTTATTGATATACTATATACCAATATTTGTTCCCATTTTGTTGATTTTACTTTTGTTTTGTATTTTAGGGCTTCACATACCCTTGATAACTGTATTTTATATAGTTATTTTCACCTATTTTATTAATTATAATTGCTATGTTCTCTCTATTTTTAGTTAATTTTAGTTTAATAAATTAGTGTTTACTGTTTTTTCTATATTTTAAGAAAATTAAATAAATTGTATCGAAAATGTTCTTAATGGCAAATTTGTGTCCAAAAATATAATTTCAAATAAAAGAGTGATTAATTGCAATTTATAAAAGTTGAAAATATAATTTAAATTAAAATCGGGCTTAATTTCAATGATTAAAAGTTTAAAATTTAATTTAAATTACCAAAAGGGCTATATTGCAATTAAACAAAATTTAAAATGTAATTTGAAATATATTTATGGGTGAAAATACAATTAATAAAAGTGATTTTTCTGCGCAGGAGAGAAATTCCACGCGCCATCATCCACGCTTCAATGTGGACCGTCAGATCAACGCATCAATGGTTAGGATGCGCGCGTATTATTCAAACCCGACCAAGGAGAATGGGTGTAGGGATTTCCTCTATCGCGCGACTCAGTGCCCGAGTGGGGCCCACCTACCGAGCAGGCCGGCGTGCAGCATGGGACCCACCCGTCTGACGCCGCGCAGACCCTGTCTCCCACCTTCGCGTGCCCTTTTTCCCGTGCGGTCGATCCAAGTGCGCCCGGTTATTCAACGAACCAGAATCTGCCACGTGTCCCACTTAGTATTGGACAAATCATGTTCCGACACGTGGCATGTTACAATGAGCGCTAAAGCGTAGGATCAAGCCCGCGTTCCAACCGTTGCCGCACTTTCTTGGCACCCCAATCTCGTGCGACAGTTTCTGCGTGCGCCCATTCCCTGCAAAAAATGAGGAGCTGCCACGTGTCCCACTATTTACTTCAGCGAATCAGATCGTGACACGTGGCAGAGTTTATTGAAAAGAAAAACAGAAACGCACGGCTCGCCACTCACGCGTTTTCATTCTAGTTTTTGATACAATTTTGTCCCCCATGCGTTTTAATTTATTATTTTCCTCATATTTCTCTGTCCCCGCGTGTATTATATTTTAATATTTTTGATGTATTTTTTTAGCTATAAATAGGTGATAAGATGATAGAGTTAAAAAGTTTTTTTTGAGTTTGTAATTTTTGTAGTGTTTGTGTGTTGGCTGTGGAACACGCAGAAGCCATTTTTGGCTTTTGTTGTGTTCTGCGTGTGCCAAATATTTTCGTATTAGATGTTTTAATTTTTCTTTCTTCTTCTTCTAATTTTTCTGTATCTGTTGTAATTTTTATTTTTAATTTATGAAGTAATTTAATTTTTCTAGGGTTGCATTTGATCTAAATTTATGAAGCTTTGATTTTAATTATTTTTGATAGATTTATAAGACGTTCTATTTGTTCGTTCTATTTTGTGCTTAATGCTTTTTGATTATTTACGAATCTTATCAAAACGATCTGTGTCATATAAATAAACTTGGAAGAGGCATTTGTGTGTATATTGCTCGTAAATAGAATGACATGTATGATGAAGGATAGGAATATACCCTAATTGTATGTGTGACCATTTGAAAACTTAGAACTTAATGAATCTTATTAAATTTAATTCTCATAGAGATATAGTGAATTAATTTAACGAGGTGTGTTTATACGGAGCTCGGAAGAGATGTATGAATAAAAATAGAAGTTTTGGGTTGACAAATTAAATGTACTAAAAAATATAAATCAAAAGAAAATAACACGATTGAGTGGATTAGTTTGGTGAAAAATTGCAATTTAGATTTCTTTTATTTTCTTATTACTTTTTTCTTAATCAACGATTGTTTTGGATAAAATTAGAGCGAAACAATTTTAGTACTCGACAAACTATAGTAACAAATCTCCGTGGGAACGATACTTTACTTACAAATCTTATTACTTGTGACCGTGTATACTTGCACGTTTTATGTTCTCCAAAAGAGACAACAACCCTCTTTGCTCCATTTTGTGTAGGAAATGTTTTATTTTTATATGAGGCTTTCCATTTTATTTTATTTCATTAATGATTTTCATATTCTCAAATTCACTTTAAAGTATGAATCTGAATCCCTATAAATGGTAATTCTATAGGAGGAATTTGATGGAGGATATAATGTACATTGCTCTTTCTTACTCTGTAGGATCTTTCTAATATAGTTCTCTTCTTTAGTTTACCATATGAGATTGAGAGGGTCTTATTATTCAGAGGTTTGGTTGTTTTTTAAGGGTTTTAGTTCAATCATCGATTTCATGGTTGTTTATTTTGATTTTACTTTTATGTGCAGTATCTAAAAGTGAAGGAGCTGAGTTGAGAAATGGCGACTCTAAGGTTCTATTTTGTGAACAGATAAGGGTTTTTTTTTAATTCGACCTATTTTCTTGGGTTAGTCGATTTTTGTAGCAATTACTAGGTACTTTTTTGTTTGTGTTTTTATAATTGGTGATTTTATGATAGTCATAGGTTTTTACTCTGATTATATGCTATTAGTTTTTTACTAGTTTGGAATTAGAAAATAGCTTGCACTAGCGGCCAGTCTCAATGGTTCTATAAGTATGTTGCGTAGATCAAATTAATCAGAGAAACATCCTAGTTTAGTAATAGTTATTTATGTATGTCGAGTAATCACATTAAATGCATTGCATATAGTTAAATCTTACTGCATTGATTCCCTTCCCTTAAAATCAAACACAACTGTATTTTGGATAATCAATGATTGCTTTGTGTGATTTCTTGTTTGAATAAACTTTCTTGTTTTTCATTATACTGGTTACTTTTTTGGCTTTGAAATATCTCTATATTTACAAACATAATACAATATAGATTAGGATGAGTTGATGGTAGATCAAACAATGAAAAATAAATAGGTCAACATGTAGATTTTCAATTTCAGTCCTCATAGCTAAATGATTTTTTATTACCGTTACATTTGACAATTGTTTTAATTTTTCTAGGATTCCTAATTTATAAGTTAGTCTAAACATTTTACTACATTTCATTCAAAGTAGATGGTATATTCTAGAAATGCCAAATTTTTTTATTTTTTTTAAATGAAAATCATCAACAATATAGTATCTTTCAAGGATAGTTTCCATCCAGAAATATGCTCCATATTTGACTTGGCTTGCTCTCCTTATTAATCCCTGCATATTTTTTCTATGCTTGAAACTCCTTTACATCCTGTGTTATTTTGAAAGTTTTTTTTATGGGGACATAAGATGCTCTTGACACATTTTTCTTAATGTTATTGAAGTTGTTTTTAGCTAGAAACATGTTAATGATTGATTGCTATCTATGCACACATGTTATTCTAGTTTTTTTATGTTTTTTTTCATGGTAGGTAGGCACCAAAGACAAGGCTCAATGACACAGGCGCACAAAGACACCAAATAAGACCAGCTCACCAACGCACAGCATACCAAATTTCAATGCGGTGCTTATAGTATTTTTCTTTTCTTTACACTTCTGTTGATGTAACCGTGGACTTGATTATGTTGATTTGAAGTATACTTATAAATGCTTGTAATTAATAGTAAAAATTCAATTTGTAATAGTAAGGTTTTATTATGTTTTAGTGTATAATAAACTCTCGAATGTAATTATACTTTTAATTTTAATATAATATGATTTTTAATATTGTAATTAATAAATTTATTGTAATTTATATTGATTTTTAATATTGTAATTAATAATTATAATTTTTTTAATTTATGCATACCCTATAGTCTCGGTTATTGGAAGATCGAGGTCATAGGTAACAATCTATGGTCTTTCTCACTTAAGCCTCAATTCTCATAACCGTGGCTATAGACCTACGGTCACGTTTAAAAACCGAGACCATATATACTTTTTGTAGTAGTGGTAATATAGCTATAAGACTAACTCATCTTTGTTTTAAATCACAAGTTTAAATCATATTATGTATTATTTGATCTAAAAAATATTAGGCTTTATATTAACCCATCTTTCTTTTAATTTAAAGAAATGGTGTTACTTTTATTATCTAGAGTTTTAGGAGTGATTACTTATGTAATTGTCCAATGATATTTTTAAAGAAAAATGAGAAAATGGTGGTGTCATTACGACTAATAATTCACAATATAGCATTTCAACCAATGGTGTACATTTTATGGATTGGTTCAAATTTAAATTAAAACTAAAATATAACTAACAAAGTTGATAGTTAAAAAATTAAGAATTGAATAGATTCTATAAAGACTAGAAATTCAATCTAAATCGAATCATTTGGATTGGGTTAGGTAGATTGATTTTTGTTTTGTTTTTTTAATCATCAATTTAGATTTCAAACTTTACCATTTATAATAGTTATAAGAAAATATAGATTTTAGAGACTATATTTGCTTAAATTCTATCAAGGAGGAATTTAAAATGGGGTGTAAGAATTTTATTGAATTGGATGATATAAAAGAAGAAAACAAGTACAAGGGAATGCACTTACGTGCTATTTTGATAGATGCAAATGATGGAATTGTCATTTTAATCATAAGCATATGTAGAATGTGAGATTAAAATTGAAGGATTGGAAAAGATGGTGGAAAAACTCCAATAAAGGCTCTAATGAGACTTGTTCAAGGGTCACAAAATTAGAATGAACATTTATTGTAGTTATTGCAAAAAATTAGGCCACAAAAAGGGTGAAAAAATGACAATATGTCAACGCAACATCCACGCAAGGGCCTTTAGTACCAACATAACAACATGTAACCTTTTTTTTCAATTTTTCATAAAAAATAATTTTTTAAAATTTTTTCTTTCATAACTTAAACATAACAACCAAATATATAATTACTTGAAAATTATAAAGTGGAAAAAATGAAAAATAACACATGAAATTTTTAAATGAAAATAACCTAGGCCTCAAATAATAACATAAGAGAAAAACCATCATTCCACCTGACCACCTAACCTATCTATTATGAAAATTCAATGTTCAAGTATAGACCTGGTCTTATACTATCCTTAAATAAATAAAGCTCCATTGTATCTTATTTATGACCTTCTAGTCTATTTTCACAATCTCAACATTTCAATTAGCTCCCCGCCAATTAAAAACATACATGGAACACCTTGCAAAATGATTTGTACAAAAACTCAAGTGATTGTGTGTATTAAGATTAGGAATAAACAAATCCTGATCTTAGTTCTTAAGAGTAGCAACGAATACAAAACTAAGAACTCTAGAACAAAAGCAAATTCAAACCTAGGCAATAAAACATCTAGTAACACTCAGAAAATACTAGACAATCGAAATAAACAATAAAGTTGCCTAGATTATGAGACTAAATAAAGCAATAGAAAAATGGTAGAGACATAGAGAAAAATGTAACAATTGCTCTCTTTAAAAATACTAAGTGAGATCTTCACACACCGACCTATAAGTTTTGTATAAATAGGAAACAAATTGATTCTTGATCTACACTCTAATGAAAAGTCATGTATACCCTTTAAAATACTTTTGAAATCATTTTGAAGTGAAGAGCATGTTGTAATTTCACAAAAAGGTTCGAGCTAAAACAATGATTTTTAAAATGAAACTCCTGATCTCGATCAATCGAGACCCTATTCAATCATTTGATCAATAATTAGATATGGTCCATTTTTTCACCCTAGGGGACTCGATTGAGGTCGAGCAAAGCTCAATTGATCGACCCTTTAAAACAACACATACAAAATTGACCCTAAGGGACTTGATCAATGGCTAGCAAATCTTAATCGATCCATCCAAAAAAAAAACTCTCCTGAGAGGTCTAGATAGAAGTTGATTCAAACTCGATCGATCTAACATCCTGATTAATCAAGACCCTTTTATCGATCGATTAACAAACACACATTTTGAAACCAAAATAAATTAAATGTGTTATTACTATCTAGTGGTGCATGGGTGTAGTTCTAAGTGTAAAATGATAGAAATTATACATGTAGTATGACTATCCTAAAATCGGGCATTTCTTTGGCTTGATTGACTCGATAACGAGCCTAGAAACATATTTACAAGCAAACATATAACCAAAACTTATAGACCTTATAAAATTTCCCTTTGGCCTTTTTGTATGACAAAATCTCTTTCTCATTGCATGACACTTATAAGATTAAAATAAAATTACATTAATGTCGTAGAATTATCTTATGATATGGTGAATCCATTTTCGTTGGAACTCGACATATGTAACTAAGATCACATAGACAAAACATATGAAAACTTGGCCCAGAAACCTCATTATACATCAATTCAATGTATAGTGCAAATTATAGAGAGAAAAATCATGTCATGCATGTTATTCACATCCAATAACTCATCATAAAAGTGACAATTAAGAGTTATAACATGCTCCTCTTAACTTGTTCAACATAGATTAAGTGATCACTCTCGCCCTATATCATATTAATATAAAAAAAGCATGAGATATCAAACAAATAGATTGCGACTAAAGGATGTGAATATTTATTGCTCTTCCTCTTTTCGATAGACGAAAAGGATAAAGTAAACATACGAATCACACAATCGTTTATGATTTGGAAAGCATATTATAAATGGATCATAATTACACATAGCACACAAGGATAGTTATACACATAATGATATATTTGAAAATAACTTGAAATAGTATCCAAGATGAACACAAAGGCATGTTATTTTTTGCATTTATGATTGACAAGAAGAATCCTATCAGAAGAGTATTACTAAACAAGCAATGTTATAATTGAGTTTTAGACTTACACCTAAGAAAATCTAGAATAAGAGAGAACTTAAATTTTACTTTAATGAGACATATTATTATTTGTTTTTTTGAACCTCATTGGCTTTTTATTTTATTTTGGTGCATGTCAGTGACATATTTTGTTTAAGAGACTATTTGCCTTTCTTCTTATTTTTTAAATTATTTTATTTAATTATTTTCTAACATGTACATATCAAAAACCTAGCATTATAACTTTCAAACTAGTTGTGAGGTAGCCTTTTCCACACACTATAATAGCTTCAAACATAACAGTTGGTATTCCTTTAATATTAGGTGATTCCCTATGCAAAAACTTTCTATAAGTTCTATTGTTTTGGTTTTGGCATTCTATGTAAAAAACATAATATCCATATTTTATTTAATATTTGTGTCTGTCTTTTGTAAGGTTGGTTATTAGTGGCTTGGTTTAGCTTAAGATACAATTTTGTATTTGCTTGAAACACACACTTACCATCTTAGTCTACATATTGTTTTCATTGTTGGGTATTTGTTTTCATGGTGTCCCTTAAAGGACTTTGTTTATTATCATAATGTCATTAGGGACTTTGTTTGTTTGGTAGTCCCGTTAGGGAGTGAGTGTTTCTCCTTATCAGAAAAATGGTTTTTGATGAGTGTGCTAGCAAGTAAGTTGATGTTGTCACCTTTGGGTTTCCATTGCCTTGTCAAGGCGCTCACCGTCCCTCGTCAAGCTTTGTTAGTAAGTGTAAAATTTCTAATTTAATGAAAAGGGGTCAATAAGGATGGTTGTGAAAGATCTAAATGGTTGAATATTTTTATAAATTCCCTTCTCTCCTTCTCATTTTCTTGGCTAGAATTGGGGGGGAGATCGAACCATTTAGCACCTGACTTCCCCGATGTGGTCCATTTTCCTTCTAAGTGTTAGGTTTAGGAATTAGTGTAACATCTTTGTCATGTAGGACATCAGAGAGGAGTCTCTTTTATATTTCTCAAATATCGATTTGAGTCTAAAATATGTGAGATTGAGTAAGGTCTTGATTAGAGATAAAATGTATGGTCAGTTAGTAGAGAGCTACATCATTTTGAGGAGTTACTCTTAGTGTTGAATTGTCATGTGTAGGCTGGTAGTTACAAGAGTGCAACTGTTCCCATAGAAGATTATCCGCTATGGTGGTTTGCCGTGTGTCGACTGATAGTTGCAAGGATGTGCATAATTCCTATAAGTGAGAAGCATATATGGCGGTGTGCTATGTGATAGTTAGTGGTTGCAAGGATTCAAAAGTTCATATAGGTGATGAGCCTATATGGTAGTGTATCATGTAATGGCTAGGTGTTGCAAGATTATAATGTGGTATATAGATAAAAAGCCTATAGGTTTACCGTGTGTTAGTTAGGTGTTGTAAGGTCACAAAATTTATGCATTTTAGGATTTTGTGCCATCAATAGTCGATAAATTCACGTGGTGATAAAGCTCCAAGGATGAGTTTGGATCTACTTGGATCAAGTACAGTATAGACAATAAGCAAGGGAAACATGAACAAGTTTCTTGACTGATAGAGATATTTACATTTATATTGTTCATCGAGTTATATAATGTTTATTTTGTTTGGTGGATTATTTGCTACCGAGTGGTTGCTATAAGTAACCCAATGATACTATCACATAGGTAAGGATTCTATGTGGGTTTACCTTATTATATGTTATTTTTTGTATGATCGCATACTATGAGAATACAATCATCATTTACCGAATATGTTTTCATAAATGAAGTCTTGAAGAAATTGAAAATATTTTATAGCTTTTCCTATATGTTTGCATAATTCACATGCTTTGTAATGTTTTTCATGTATACGTATGTTGGTAGCCTAGACAGGAGCATGTAATGCTTGATATTACTAGTGTGTTCATCGTAAATTGTTCTCTCTTATCTACCTATTTTTTATGGTATGATGAATTAAACATGTTGCTTTTATTGTATTTTCATTGTGCTATATGCTTAATTAACCTTGTGAGACCTGTTTGGCCTACTTGGAATAGAACTCATGAAAAGATTCTATAGGTTGTCATTTTCACCCCTCACTTAAGTCTCAAATGCCTGATGCATAAATTTTACATTTAATAAATAGCTCATAAATGCATAAATTACTTATAAAAATGATAAATATACTCCTAAGATTGGTCTAAATAAGAACTACATGGTTTTAAATAATTCTTCAAATTTCTTAAAAAGGAATATGAAAATAAAACCTCAACATCCTATCACAATGATTCAGTTTTTAAAAATACTAAACTAATGACAAAATAATTAAAATAACTAGAGATAGATTTGACTCAAACAAATTCAAGGTAGATATAAATTTAAAAATCAATGGATAATTAATGAGAATATTTGGCTAGTTAATCATGCTTGTCCAGAATTAATAAGGTTAATTTAATATAAATTTAGATTATTGATTTTCCTTTTTTTAGGATTGTAAGGACTATGAGTGTTGGCTATTTTCGTGCACAAAATATTTACTTATAAATTTGTTTTTAGGCCTCCTATCAAGTCTATAAAAAAATACCGAACAAATGCTCGAGTTTCGAATAGTCATACTTCAGGTATATCTTTTATAATTATGACACATAATTGTATTTATTCATTTAATAGCACATGTTCATAAATCTAAAAAAAAATTTGTGCTGAAATATTTATTTAAACTTTAATCAATTTATAAAATTATTAATTAAATTTTTTTAGATGTGTTCCAATATTTTTAAGATATGTTTTAACAAATGATTTTTTATAATATTAAGATTTTTAATGAGTTTTAAAAATTTAAGTCTAAAATATATTTAATCTTAATACTACTATGTTAGGATTATTATCTATATATATAGATCATTATGGTTGAAAAGAGACAGGATGCATAAAAGTTGAAAGTGATGAGTTGGTGCCGCTGAAAACAATAGAAAAGAAAAAAAGAACATATGCTATCGTCGAAAACAAAAGAAAATGAATAATTCAAAGGAATTATATAAAATATGTATACATTTATATATATATATGTACTTAAGCTTGCTGTGAAAGTGGTAAGCTTTATTGGTCTTCACATTAAATGATATAGGTAATATACATTTATATATATTTACTTAGGTTTGTTGTGAAAGTGGTAAGCTTTATTGGTCTTCAGGATGAATGACATAGGTAATATACATTTATATATATTTACTTAGGCAAGGAGCGGTGATATTAGTTAGAAATCAATTTGCTTGCCAGTTTTGTGAAGCTTCATTTAATCCTTAACGCTACAATTCGATTTTCCTTCTACTTGATTCACTTTGTTACGATGAACATGCCTACAGTGCATATGTCTCATTTAGAGATGATTATACTCTTGAAACATCTATCTTGCTAAGTGGAGTTTAATGATTTGATAATTGTAATATTTACTCTAAGATTTATTAGTTGATTTCATTTTAGTGATATATTTTGAATCATCTAGTTAGGATTATTCATTGTTAAATTTGTTCTAGAACACACATGAACACTTGTGTTTTTGTGCTAACCATTTTGTAGTTGATTCAGGAACGTTAGTCTGTAAACCACTTATACTAATTTTAGAAACTGTGAAAACAGAGTAAGAGCTCATAAGTTAGGTACATTGGGCCAGTATCTTAGAGAGGTAGCATAAGACCGAGTTTGTACTTGAATATTTGATTTGCATAGTGGAAAGTTAGGTGGTCCAGTGGACTAATGGTTTTCCTCTTAGGTCATAGTTGTGGCCTAGATTGTTTCCACCTAAAAATAATGTGTGTTATTCTTTTATTTCTACACTTTATTCTTACACGCGATTGCATGCATAGTCGCTTTGTTTAGATTATTAAATTATAAATTGATAAAATTAAAAATAACCTATTTACCCCCTCTAGATTAATTAAGTCCATATCTTATAAACTTTCAATTAGTATCATAACAAATACTAGACATACTTAGAGAGATTAATCCTTAGGGACACACACTCTTACTTATAGATCAAATGAAAGAAGGTAGGTCATCTGTTAAACCTCCATTCTTTGATGGGTATAATAATTCTTACTAGAAGGCTCGCATGCAAACGTTTCTCAAACAAGATGAAAAAGTCTGGGATGCTATTCTTGATGGTTGAGAACCACCTTCAGTAACAAAAGATGGTATAACAACCTTAAAGCCAAGAAAATATTGGACCTTTGAAGAACGTATCCTTAGTGAGGCAAACCAAAAAGGTCTAAGCTCAATATTTGTTGTAGTATGGATGGATAAGTTATGTTGTATCTCCAACTGTGAGACTGCTAAAGATGCATGGAATGCACTTGGTCTTGCTCATGAGGGAACCTCCTAAGTGAAACAAAAAAAATTGAGATTGCTAACATCTCAGTTTGATTTCATCAAAATGAGTAACACTAAAACTTTTGGCCAATTCTATGTTCGCTTTTGTGATATCACTAATGTTTGTTCTAACCTTGGTGAGAAAATTCCACAACCTATACAAGTACCTTAATAGCAGACTACAAGATGAAAGTTACAGTAATAAAGGAAAGCAAGAATGTGGACACACTAAACATTGATGAACTTGTTTGGTCAATCAAAACCTATGAGCTTACTCTTGATCCACCCAAGAAAAACAAGGATGTTGCATTCAAAAGCTCAAAAAAGACATCTCTTATAGTGATGAGTATATGAATGATGAGTCACTAGTCTTGTTAGCATGAAAATTTAAGAAGTTCATGAAGAAGTAGGGTCAATAGAATAATCAATCCAACCAGGGGCAATCCAATCATTCGAATGACCGAAAGTCAAGGGAAATCAAACCTTCTAGCCTTGATGGTAAGAAAAGTAAGCCCACTAGTCCTCAATGCTTTACTTGTGGGGGCTTTGGTCATATTTTTGCAGAATGTGCTAACAATAAAAGAAAGTTGAAAAATTGTTTAATGCTATACTCAATGACATAGAAAATGAACAAGACACTGCTAGTAACTTAGAAGACGATGACACTAATTACTGTGCCTTCACTGCAATTACCAAAGCACACCACAATGACTTTGACTCTAACTCGGATGAAGAAAATGAGGAAGTAGACTCTTCTCTCATACTGTCTAAGTTTAATGTATCAAATTATGATGAACTATTCATGGATTGTCTAGGTACTATGAAAGAGAGAGATAAACTATTTGTTGAAGTAATTAAACTTAGTGATATTATCAATGTTAACAAAAAAATTCTTTTAGCCTATAGAAAGATAAAAGGGAATTGTATGAACATATTAATGCTCCGAATCTGAGTCTTATAGAAACCAATGAGGAAAAAAAATCTTAGACAAGAAGTTAATATTGCTAAAGAGACGATGAGGAATTTGACCATAGGTGTTGAAAAGTTGATCAAAGTCCTAGATTATGGAAAGCCACATAGAGATAAGAAAGGTCTTTGATATATAGATGAACAATCAACACCTTCATCATCCAAAACTCAATTTGTAAAACCCATTGTTCCTCAAGCAGGGAAGGTAATTTCTACACCTTATCACTCTAAACAAATTCGATTTGTTCTCATCTGTCATCATTATGATAGGAAATGACATATTAGACATAAGTGTAGATTTCCTTATGATTATGATTCTATCATAAGTACAGATGTTTCTAGGACACCTCAAATATTTTCAAAGCATAAATTTTTTACTGTAAGAACTACATAAAAAGTGGAACCTAAGAAACCGGTAACTCAAATTTCCAAAATAAAAGAGGATGGGTTAAGAAATCTGAGTTGCACTACTTTATGGCACATATAGCATTTAAAGCTAAATCAAATACCACATGGTATTTTGATAGTGGATGCTCTAGACACATGATTGGGAACCATTCGTTGTTTAAAACCATTTATTAATACAATGAAGATACATATACCTTTGGTGATGGTAAAACAACTAAAATTGTTGGAAAAAGTTATGTTCAAATAGAGGATATCCCTAAACTTGATGAAGTTTTATATGTGGAAGGACTCAAGGAAAACTTGATTAGCATAAGTCAAATATACGATAGTGATTTTAATGTGCAATTTACAAATAATCACTGTATTGTAACATATCAAAAGGGTGAATGTATGATTAAGGGAATCAGATCACATGATAATTGTTATTGTATTGATGCATCACCCATAGTAACATGTAACCTAGCTAGCAATGACTCAACTAACTTGTGGAACAAAAAGCTAGGTCATATAAACTTTAAAGATCTGTTTATATTAAGTAAAACTAAGACTATGCATAGTTTACATGTTCTCACAAAAATTGAAACACATGTATGTAGACCATGTAAATTGGGTAAATAAACTAGGATCGCTCGTAAGAAGATCAAGAGTATCAATACAAACAAAGTATTGAAATTGATACATATTGACCTAATGGGTTCTATGATACATATTGACTTTATGGATCATTAACAAATTTTATTAAATTATGCCTAATGTTTAAGGAAAAAATAAATCATTTGATTTGATGTCTTTAGTCGAGTCACTAATTTAAACTCCTATTCAATCTGTCAAAATTATATCTAAATAATGTGTCTGAAATCTAATTTTCATATTTTAAATCTATTATGAATAATAAATTATTAGTAAATTAATTATAAATAAATTTTGTAACGAAACTTGAATAAAAAAATAATCTATATTTATTAAATATTTAAAATGTTCACCTAAATAATCTATGCAAACATAGTAACAAAACTAAATTCTCATCATAATAATCAGCCAAACATGCTTAAAATTAATTTCAATATTAGTATATTAAAATCAAGAAATTCAAAAAAGACAAAAAGAGTAATCTAAAAATATAAGAATACAAACTATATATCTACCAACAATAAATGGATGATGTGACATGTTCTAAAGTTACCATCTTGATCTTCAAAGTGTTCTTCAATATTTAGTCATCTTTTGTTCTTTCTTGATCAAGAAAAATTCTATAATATTGTCTCTTATTTCTTCTTGTCTAATCCAAAATTGTATATAAATAAAACCTAATCTTAGAACAAAGAAAGTGCATGTATGAGAAGAATATATTATAAAGTCTATTTATTCTATGTTAACCTTATGTTTTATTTATAAGTAAAGGTGAGTACAGAGGGCTTCGAGCTAATTTTATAAAGGCACATCATGGCACAAGGTTCTTGTGGTTCTCACAATTCCGACCCGAGAGGGTTTCATCGTGGCATATAATATTCCACACTCTGACACACAAAACTCAATGCGTCTAGTAGTTTATCCCTAACAGTGTGCATCGTGGCACACTATTTTTTTAATAGCAACATGCTTCACTTGTCTTGAAATTTGCATTGTACATCTTACAAAATTATTGATTCTTGATGTAAGGCTTACATGCCTTACTCTTTTGAGCTCCTAGGGTGTAAAATAAGTGCTTCAAGTGCTGTTCTTTATATGTTGACAAATTTATCTACTTTGAAGCTAAAAACAACTAAAATACAATAAAATATACCCGTGATTCTAAAGATATAGATATGTATAAATAATGATATAAATATGCAATAATCATATCTATTTATTACAATTAAGCATAATAGAATCACAAATGGTTATTTGGGTTAGAAGTTTAATTGACTTAGGTGAAGTTGTTTTGACTTATGGAACTCTCAGTTTGTATTAGGATGGATCACCCTTCTTTAGACTTAATCACTTGGGTGCTTGATTCTAGAGCTCTATCTATACATACACACGCCTTTTATCTTTGTGCTCTTTTGTCTCCAGTGGAATGAGTTATTTTTGTTCTATAAGATTATTTATCTCCATGAATTTTTCCATCTTCTCTTTTTTTTTTCTTATATGCTTGCTTTGTGTATTTTTTTCTTTAAGTTTGTATTTTATTGCTATATCAACATTTTAGTATTGAATATAAATTGCATATGTGATTGAATGATTATGTTTTATAAATGCTTCTTCTATGATGCATGTTTACTACATATATCTCTTTCACCACTTCTCTTCCTTGTATAGTGTGCTATTGGCATTATTTAATGCTATGCCTAGTTTTTTAATTCTTTACTAGTATCATCCTCTGTTAGTTTCTTTTATATGCTTGTTATGTGTGTTTGTCTTGTTTTTTTTTTCTTCTTCTTTTTTTAGGATTTTCGTATGAGCATCCTGCCATGTGATTTTATTATGTAGTGTCAAAGTATTAGGTTTTTTTCTTTTTTTACTCTTGTCACCCATATGCCATAACATATAGACTACATCTCCTATGTTTTACTAGGTTATTTTTTCTTGTACCTAGTATGGTTAATTTTGGTTTTATATTTGTCTCCTACTGTTTAATGTTCATATTTTGCATGTTCTTCCTTTTCTTATGCTTTAGGAGAAAACTGAAGTGTGTTACAAGCTTGAGTACATGAGTGTTTCTCCTTTTTCTTGGTATTGGAATTTTTTGGGTCTACCATGTGCCATTTTTTCATGTAGATTGTTTATCTATATTTAAGTCTCTTGACTTACATGAATTGCTATGAATAGATTAGTGTGGTTAGTTGTCATTCCTAGTGTTTGTGGTGTTCACCATGTCTAAGCATGTCTCTTGCTTTTGTGTTGGAACCTGAGTCTTCTTTACATCTTTAGATATTTTAGTAGCATCCTTTATTTCTTCTCTATCTTGGGGGTGTTGCTTGTATTGCTCACTAATTAGTCAAAGTATTTACTACTTTTGACTAGCGATAATGTGAAGTGTTTTCAATGATCTCTTTTAAGGAAGTAGTGTGCAATTTCTGGCCAATGATCTCTCTAGAGGAAACACTATATGGTTTGTACCATTGATCTCTCTTGAGGCACATTCTTATCTTTTTGACCTATGATCTTCTTTAAGGCTATCTTTGCATTCTCACTTTTTTGTTGTTGTTGTTGTGTTTCATGAGATATAATTGTTTTACTCTCTTACTAGCATGTTTTTATTTTGTGGGTTTTCTAGTTGTGTTTCTCTTAACATGCTTAGTATGTTTCCCTACTTTTTTTCATTGTTTATTTTCTACTGTGTGTAGATGCTTTTGTTTTGGGAGAGTTTTGAGATTATAGGATGCATAATATGTTTATTGTTTGACATACATAAGTTTAGCAGGATAGGTGTGTGCCAAATGTATAACGTTATGGAAAATGTTATGTTTGTTTTTCATCCTTAGTATTTGTGGTTTTTCTGTTTATGACTTGTTGTTTTGTTTATATGTTCATGCGATACTTTTTTGTGACATCACTTCGTATGAACCATGCATAAATAGGAAATTTACTGTGAGGTGTTGTATGCATAGTATACATTTTATTGTTTCAGATGTCATTTTATGTGTTTACCACTTTTTCTGTTCTGTATTGGTTTATTGCATGCAGTTAATTGCTTGATATTTGTTGATAAAATGTACGACATATATTTTCTTTGATATAATATGATATCTTTCCTTATATGTATGCATAGTATGGGGTGAGGTTGTAGGATTTAATATACCCAATTGTAGTTGCAGGAAGATAGTTGAGCCACTAAGAATATGTTAATTTGGAAGATACTTGGACTCTTAGTCAACTTCTTCTTATGGATTTACCAACACATTTATATGATATTGGTGTTTGACTACCCATCTTGCCAATATGTTGTAAGCATATTATGAATTCCTTTATGCTCTTTCACTGCATGTGGAGACGTAGGGCTTCATACTATGTATTGCATCAAAGAGATGTTTTATGTTTGCATATTTCTATTGGTTTTTCTATACATTCAATTTTTTGGTTATTGCATGTTTTTCCTTGGTGTTGCCTCGGTGTTGTTTTTTGTTTTTTTACATGACTGTTAGTGTTGCATGCATTTCTGTTTGAATTGTCTCCTACATATAGAGGCGTGGTGTGTTGCATACCTATATATGTGCTTGGTTTGTCTTTCTTTGTCAAAAAGGTGGAGAAATATGCACAACTTATGATTGTTTGTGCATTGTGTTTGTTTGCTATATGGTTTGCTACATGAGATGATGACTATAGTTTGCACTGCATTTAAGTTGCCTAATATGCACAAACTTAGGAAGTGTTGCATGTGCTCATGAGGAGATTGCATATCTATGTTGCATGTAGATTGTGTTTGTGTTTGTGTTTGTGCTTCTTGTTGAGTGTGTTTAGCCTATCATTGTTCACTAGTGTAGGGATGGCTTGATAGTAGTTCTTAGACTATACTATATGTTTACTTGTTTGCTTTTCACGGGTATATGTTGTTCCATGTATATAGGTATAGATGTAATTACAAACAATAGAATAGTGGTAAAACCTAGTAAGAGCATGGAGCTTAGTGTATGAAGTATACTTAAGGCATGGAGTGAACCATCAAGATGGATAGGTTGATTCATCAAAATGGATAGAGCACAATAAGACAAACACACTAGAGTTGATGTGTTGGAAATTTTTGGGTTGTGTGTCCGAGTTCATTCATTGGAATGAATTCCTTAGGTACATCTTGCATGAGTATTTTATGTTTAGATGTCTTGTCTATTTTAGAGTTGTGCGATGTTTTGACATGGAAATTCAAAGGGAAAGATTATAAGTCCTATCATTTTGGTGTTTCCATTCCCATGTGTAAAACACAATATTTGTGTTTTATTTAATATTTATGTATGTACTTAGTTAAGTTGGTTTGTGGTCTCTCAGTATTACTTAGGACACGGTTTCGTATTTGCTTGTTACACATACTCACTTTCTTAGTTTCCATATAGTGTGTATTGTTGGGTATTTGTTATCATGATGTCTCGTAGGGACTTTGTTTGTTATCGTGGTATCCTACTGTGGACTTTGTTTGTGATGGGTTGTCCGATTGAGGATTGAGGATTGAGCATTGAGCATTTCTCTTTATTGGAGATGCTCTTCACTATGGTATTAAGCGAGCGTGCTTGCAAGCAAGCCAACATTGTCATTGTTGGATTGTTGTTTCCTTAATGGTATGCTTGTTGCCCCTGCACTGAACTTGGTTAGCGAGTGTACAATGGTTAGTTTAATGACTAGTTTTCTCACCGACCTTGGGCGATGATGGATTGACGAGGGTGGATGACAAGGGTTTAAAAGGTTGGATTTTTTCCATAAATACCCATCCTTGTTTTCTTCTCTAGAATTATGAAGAAGTTCTACCTGTTTAGCACCTAAACTCCCTGATTCATTCATGGCTGCCTTTTCTTTTAAGTGTCTAGTTCAAAAACAGTGTAATATATATGTGATGTAGAACATTATAGAGGAATCTATGTGTTTGTTGGGTGTTGTAGGGTCACAACGTTTATGCATCTTAGGAGTTTGTATTATTAATAGTTAATCACATTACGTGGGGATGGAACTCCAAGGACAAACCTAGATCTTCCATAGTATAATTGATTTTTTAAATTAAATAATATAAAATATAAATTTATTTAATTATTAAAACTATTATAAACTAGTGGTTTATAAAACTTGTTTTAAGAATTCAAAATAAAAAGTTTTAAAATAGTTTGAGATTTAAATATTTATTATTTATGCTTTACATCTATTTATTTATTTTCAACTTCCTGTTTGGGAAAACCATCGTGTATATATATACCTTCATTATGAATGAATTAGAAGGAGTGATTGAAAGGAGTTTAATAACTTCATTGTTTCTTTTTCTAGTCTCTCATAAATTTCCTCTCATATTAAAAAGTCAACTATCAAGCTACTAAATGTTCTATGTTTTGGAGGTTTTCAATCAAGTGGTATCAAAGCAACATATTCAGAAAGGATGAATGTTGTTTACGATCTTAACTCTCCACCAATGTAAAACTTTAAAAAATAACTCATATGTCCTTTGCTTGTTCATTAAAAGACGAGGATAAAGAGAGGAACAATGACAAAATAATTTCCATAGCCAAATGGTGATGGTGTTATATCACCATGCTAGACAAGTGGTATATTCGAGATAAGTCAAATACAAAGTTTCTGCATCATACCTTTTTGCTTGAGCAAGTAGTCCAAGCTCTTAAATGAGAGAGACATGATCCAAGCTGATCTTCACACAATATATCTAAATCAAATATTATATAATATAAATTTATTTAATTATTAAAACCACCACAAACTAATGATTTAAAATAAACTCGTTTTAAGCATTCAAAATGGAAGGTTTTAAAACAGTTTGAAATTTAAACTATTTGTTATTTATAATTTAAATCCATTTATTTATTTTTTAGCTTCTCATTTTGGAAAACCATACAATATATATATTTTTATTATGAATGACTTAGGAAGGAAAATTGAAATAAGTTTCATATCTTTATCGTTTCTTTTTCTAGTCTCATTAGTTTCCTCTTATATATATTAAGAAGTCAACTTATAAAGAGAATTAATTAGTTTTTATTGCCACCAAGGGTTCTATCTGTTGGAGGTTTTGGATTGATTTTCAGAACTCTGAATAGAATTAGTGTTTTCAAAGGATTTTCAATTTCTAAAAATAAACTAATATAAGAATTAGTCAAATACAATAACAACTATTCAAACCCTTACTATGAAACGAATATGTTTTTACTACTTTTTAATAATGTGAGGTAAAAAGTAAATTTCTAGTAGAGACGTGTAAGACAATAATTCTTACTTGACTACTAGTTGTGTAGAGAAAGTTTTGCATGAGATGTAGTAGAAGATTATCCAACAACTAGGGTTGATACGGTTGAGACTTAAGAAATAGATTCAAAGCCACCAAAGAACCTAAATCTACAAAATTATTTGGTCTATCCCAAGAAAACCCAATGAAATCGAGAGGATCATCTAGTAGGATGCCCTATACTTTATTAGAAAGTCCTTGATCTTAGCTTACTTTCCTACACTTTCAGTCATGAAATAAGGAGCTAATATTTAAGTCAAAAGTTCCCCGTTACTATACATTGGATAATCAAAAATATGGTTATTTGCATGTATATAATAGTCATCTCTAAAAATAATTGTAAGTAAGAGGGTTATTATAATGTTTGAAATCATATTTATTAAAATCAAACATATATTAATAATATTATATATATATATAATTATTTAAATAATAATAATTAGATAAATTTTAGTTATTATTATGTATATTTTTTTATTTTTCTTAGAAAACATGAACTAAATAACTAAAAAATATAAATTAATGTCAATATTATAAATGATAAATAACTTTCGAGGTACCCAAACTATGGTCTATTTTACATAAAGGTAAGAAAACTTTTTTCTCTAAACAAAAGTAGATACATTATTATTTCATTTACACGTAAATATATTTTATGATTAAGTTTTGCATCATTAGTTAATATCACATTTAATCAGTTGGCCTAACAACGAATTAAATTTTATTATGTCAATTAATTAACGCTAATTATTTGACATATTAAAATTTAATCACAAAAAGATACTTATTTGTAAATAAACTAAAAATCTCAATATTTTTTGTGTAGAGAGAAATAGTTTAAGTACTTTTATATAAAATAGTAGAATAAAGTTTGGATACTCCAAAGCTTTTTAGCTTATCATAAATAATTTAATAGAATAAGTGTTATATTAATTTTTCATTTTTTTAACTAAATAAATTTTTAATAAGTGTAATTAAATAATGAAAAATCTACTACCCATATATAATCAACAATTATTCCCAAATATGCTTAAAAATGTTAATTATAACCGTCTTCACCCATCTCTGCATCCATCTTTAAATTTAGGCATAATAATTGATAAATCAACTACTCGATTGAAACTATGTAAAAAAGAATTGAGTTTTATGCTATATATGTCTAAATATGATGATTTTGGTTTTAAAATTACAAAAATCGACTTGTTTGATTTAGTTAAGGTTTTGAAATTTATAAACTGATACTTAACTAAACTGACACTTAATTAAATTGATTTTTATAATATTAATACATGTATTTATTTGTTAATTTTCTATATTTATAGTATATATACCATATATGTTTATATGTTTATAATAATATAATTTTAGTTATATTTTTAAGTCAATTGGGAATATAAAACAACTTATGATATTCTTCAATTATGTTCTTTTTTTTAATACAATAACTATAAAAAATCTATATTACTCTTTGTTCTCCAATTTCAATAATTTACTAATTTTCAAGAGTTATTATACACTTAAAAATTGATCCACAATTTTAACTTAAATACTAATATACAAGTTTTTAAATTACATTATACATTAAACAATAAATCTTATTAATTAATTTAAAATTAAAATGAAGATAAGATAATATTTTCTAACCAATATTTTATAGATTACTATCAAGTTTTGTTTAACTATCTTTGTTCTCGAATTTCAATAATCTATTAATTTTTAAGAGTTATTATGTACTTAAAAATTGATGCATAATTTTAACTTAAATATTAATATATAATTTTTTAAATTAAATTAAATATTAAACAATAAATCTTATTAATTAATTTAAAATTAAAAATGAAGGCAAGATAATATTCTCTAACATTTTATAGATTATTATCAATTTTTATTAAATTAATAAATATATGTCAATTCAATTAATATTTTTAACCAAATTTATCAAAATTAAACAGCATCCACCGTATAAATCCTTACCAAACCATGATAAAGTAGGTGATACATTCCTTAAAAGTTAATAAAAATAGTGAGATTAATTTTATAGTATATCAAGTTTTAATGTTAGTAAACTTTGAATGGAATATCTAAAAAAAGTAAGAAATAAAGTATACATTAACTTAAAGTTCGGACACAAATGGTCTCATTTTCCTAACAAAAAATACACTTTAGTTTCTTAATGGTATGATTATGCACGGTTAATTTGATTATTATAAAAAGTTATTATTTTTAGTTTCATAATTATTAAAAATAATTACTATAATTATTAAAAATAATTATTTTAATTATTAAAAATAATTATTTTAAGTATCATAATTATCCAGAGGTCAATTTCTAACTTATAAATTAAATTATAAGACAAATATTTTTTTACATATATGACTTTTTTTTTTCCTTAGCCTAACCATGTGACTCCAGCATGACTAATATGACTTTTTTTCCTTAGCCTAACCATGTGACTCCAGCATGACTAATATGACTTTTTTTCCTTAACCTAACCATGTGATTCCACAGCCCTTTTCTCTTGTGTTATAACATATCTAATAATATATGCAAGTTATAATAAAAACTATTTTTCCATTCAACAAAATACAATTCATGCTCAAGAATTGGTTCACACCATGAAAAAGAAGGAAAGAGGTGTTCTCTTGGATGTCAAAATTGATATGAATAAGACATATGATAAGATAAAATAGAGATTAATCCTATAAGTTATGAGAAAACTTAGATTCTCTATTCAATTTTGTAACTTGATCTTGTAATGTCTAGTTATAGTCTCTTATACTATTCTCCTGAGTGGGTCAAAGTTTGTAAATTCACTCCAAAAATGAGACTTAGACAAGGCGATTCTATTTCATCTTATTTGTTCATTATTAATGCAGAAACTCTTTCTAGATTAATTGCTAAGGTAGAGTTAGATAATCAGATTCATGGCATAAAAATATCAAGGCAAGCTTTCCATATCCCTCACTTATTTTATACTGATGATGTCTTTTTATTTTGTAGAGCAAATGATTTTGAGGCTAGAACTATTATAGATATATTGGATAAATGTAGTCTCATATCTGGCCAATATCCTAATATTTTAAAATATAATTTATTCTTCTCAAGCAATGCAAGTGCTCATCTGAAGAACAAGATAATAAAGCTAATAGGCATACAAAGTACTGTAAGTAACATTACTTATTTGGGCAATCATATTTGTATAACAAAACAAGTCTCAACAGTTTAAAAAGATTATTGATCGAATAGCTTCTAGAAGACAAGGTTGGAAAGTCAAGTTTCTATCAAGTGTTGGTAAAGCAACCCTTATAAGGTCTGTTTTGCAAGCTACTACTATTTACCCATGAGTGCTTTTAATAATCCTAAAAATATTTGCAAGAAAGTAGATTCTTTAATTAATAAATTTTAGTAGATTTATAATGGAAACAAAATAACTATTGTGTGTTCAAGAAATGGAAATCTATATATAAACCAAAAAAAATAGGTGGCTTAGATTTATGAACATTTTATCAACTTAACCAAGCTTTAATAACTAAGTTGTAGAAGATTAATAAATGATTCAAACAAAACTTGCACCACAGTTATCAACACCAATTTGAGCTCAAAATTATTGGCATTAACAGTTTGTTATTTTATACTTCAGTAATTTTCATTTACAATTGACCTTATATAATCCTACAAGATGCATAGTTATATGTTATGTTCTCCTTTAATCATGGTTAGTAATTTCTTCTTTATTCGTGATCTAAATGTTATTTTAATCTCTAGATCAAAAGGAATAATATTTCGAGTTCTAGCACGATGCATCTAACTTCAAAAATACACCTAGAGAAAAATAAAAATATAAATAAATGAAATAAAATTCTAAAGTAACACCAAGATTACTTTGTATCAATATTGACAAAAATAAGAAAAAATCAATCTCCGACAGCGGTGCAAAAAACTTGATCAGTGTAAAACTGTAAGTCTACGGTGTCGTAGTTTTATTGTAAACTAATAAGAAAAGTATCATCCTAAGGGATTGGTAATTTACTTTTAACAAATATCAAAATTATAATAATCTCAATTTTATCTAGAAAAATCACTAAGATTGTTATAATTGGAAATTAAAATAAAATCAATTTAAAGAAAATGCGTAAAAAAAAATAAAGATGTTGTTCAAAGATCAAGTTAATGAGAAGAAAACTTATAGGAAAACGATTGCACATAATCTCTTATTATATTTTATTCATCTAGTTAATTTAATTTAATCTTATTTATTTCTTAACAATCTCAAAAAAAATCCAAAAAATTCTTTCGATAATCAATTGAAAATATTTTTGTTCATCAATTCATACAAGAATATGTAATTTAATAAAAAAAACATTAAGACCAATGATTTTAATATTACACAGGTTCATACAAATCTTTCGATCTCTATATTTACCTTGTTGAAATATTTCAGATCTATCATACAATTCTCTTTTTCGATAATAAATTATAAGATTAAAATCATATAATTAATGACTAATTAATTAAAAGCAATAACTTCAAAATAAATCATATAAACATGAAAAATAATTTAAATTAACATAAAAAAATAAGCATAATTTAAAATTAGATTAGTTTTTTTTAGAATAAATAAAATTTAATTTATATTAAAAATTAAATTTAAAATAAACGAATTCTTAGTAATTTTTTTTTAGAAGAATTAAAAAGAAAATGAACGGACAAAATCTGCTTTTTCGTTCCCCTGTTTTACTAGTCTTTTCCAGTGCTTTGCTCTATTCCTTTCCTTCTCTGATTTGCTGCTTCTGTTTCGTTCCCAGCTTTTTTCTCCATTTCTTCTTTTTGTTTATGTGCCGCTGTGCGTTTCTTTTGTTTCTGTTCTCTTCTTCGCGGATATATATATACCCTAGTTTCAGAGCTGTTTTTCTTTTTTTTTTATTTTATTCGTTTCAACAAATGTTCGTGTATATTTGATTTCAATAAATTTTCATTTTCTTTAAATTCGTAATAAAATTTAAATAATAATAATTTCTTCTAAAATCAATAAAAAAAAATTAAATTAAATTAAAATTAAAGTTTAAAAATGATAAATTATATAATTTATTGAAAGAAATTTGTTAAAGATTTCTGTATACAAATTTGGATGTGAGGGTTACTAAATACCCTTAGCTTCCTAAGGCTATCAATTTCTTGACAATAATCAAGGGTGGTATGCAGGAAATTGTTGAGAATTTAACGTTAGTGATTTATGCAATGATTCAATATGGAGCTAGAATTTATGTCATAATGTTTTTATTTTTATTTTTAATGATACTACAGCAAGCCTTTTTTGTAGAATATGGGTTATCATAAATTTTGGTAATTGTTATGGCCTTTCAAATTCACATGAGAGACAAAATATTTTTATGAAAATTGGCATCAAATAAATTAAAAATGATTAAATTTACAATAGGCTGAAAGTTTTATTTCCATATCCCTCACTTGTTTTATTTTTTTAGGGAAAATTAAATAAAAGTTTAAAGAAATGCATGAGACATATACCGTCGCTATCACACGCACACACGAGTATTGCTCACGATAACCCATTGGATGGATACTCACGAAAAAAAAAATCTCAAAATATGAAAACATCTATTTTTTAAAAAAAATTCAAATTTATATGACACTGATATAATTTATTTATATTTTATTTAAGTGTGAATTATTTTATTTTATTTTATAAAATTTAATTATTTAAATTTTTATTAAAAATAATTTTTTTATCCTTTTAAAAGTTCACTAACTTACAAATTTTAATTAATTATAAAAATTATCATCTCTATTAAATTTCATAATTTTTGTAAGTATAATACTATAAAAATAATATAAAACATTAATTTTTAAAAAAATAAGAGGATAATTTAATAATTTATTTATACTTATAAACAATTAGTGTTGTAGTATAACGTAAATGTTACCTATTAAATTGATATTTATATTCTTATATATATATATATATTAAATAATATTAAATAATAAAAATAATGTTAATATTTTAAATAATTTATTGAAATATATGTTGTCTATATTTTTACTTAAATATGTGTAAGTACAAAGGAGATTGTGGAAATGTTTTGAACTTTCCTAATAAATAAAGGTGGCAAACTTTAGAGTAGATGCAAGTTCCTCTATTACCAAAAGATCGTAAATAATGGTTTGATAGAAATGATTCCAATAAAGATAAATAAAAAACATCCGTTAACACTCAAAATGCTAAGAATCAAAGACTTTTGAAACATAAAAGGGTATTTTTAAAGTTGTTTGTGTCTCTTTTGAGACTAAATCACAATAACAAAAATGTCTTTCCACGAAGAAGATGTGAAGTTGTTATTGAATAATTATTAAAAAAAAATATAAAGTACATAACAAATAATTATTATTAAAAAAAAATATGAAGAAGATTTATTCTAGAAATTACCTTGTTATTAGTAACTATTTGGAGAATCATGAATGAGAAATTTTTTAAAGACGTGTAAGTAAATTTTAAACACAGCATAGAATGCTTATATAATTCCTTCGTTAATGAATTATGCTTTGAATTTATTGATGGAAGGAAAGAAATGACGAGTAATTAATGCAATTGTTGTACATCAGACGTACGGTACACCCATAGATAAAGCCTCCCCATGGTGTTATAAAACTAAATTTTGATGCTAAATTTAAGGACAATGAGTGATCAGTTGCTACTGCTGGTAGAGATGAATATGAAAATATCATTGGCATCTGGTGTAAAATTCTTCATTTCTCAAGTGCACAAGTTTCAGAGTCAAGGGCTCTTTTTTGGCTATTGGTATTGCTAAGTCTAATCGATGATAAGTTACACATTTTTATATATTATTTTATTTATATTTATATATATTTTTATTATTATAATGAGTTAAAAATATTTTTTATATTTATTAGGAAAGTATTTAGTTTTTAGGATTTTTGTAGATTTTTTTGATTTTTATTTGATAGGTGGTTTAACTTAAAAATGAAGTGGATGTATCTAACAAACCATCATAACTTGTCCTCATTTAAGCTAATTCCCATTGCAACTTATCCCTATCATAGTTTATTCTCATCGCAACTTATTCGCTTCGTAGCTTATTTTATCTTTTTGACACGTGATGTGTACTAATTTTATCTCCACTAAAATATTGACAATCCTATTTACATTTCGATTCGCTTTTTCTCTTTTATAAATTCAAAAAAACACCCTATAAAATAAAGAGATATTAACAATTAACAAAATCTATATAAAAATTGCTACAAGGAACAAGAGAGATCAAAAAGTATATCTAAGGTAACTTTTAGATGTAATTTTGGAGATCTTCGTAAACTTTTCTTAATACTCTTCTCTTTAATTTTCCTAGGATTATAATGTTTATTGTTATAAAAACTAGCTAATTTAATAATGTGATCGTGAATAATTCTAAACCCTAGACTATGGTTTAATTAATTTAATGTCATGATAATTTTAATTATTAATTTTTGACGTGTTTAATCCTATGTTTGAATGTCAAAACTATACATGTATGAATTAGAGTAATTAACTAGTTTATTTGTATGAATATGTTTATATCTAGTATAAGATGTTAATACATAATCGTTAATATTTTTATTTGAAGTGTTACCTTATAAATGCTATTACAAGTAGGGTTGAATAACTTCGTTAAAGGTTAAACGATTATTCTAATCTTACCTAGTTAATTATCATCTTTTTAGATCTTAATGCAATGAACGAATTAAATCTAGTAAACATACCTCTAAGTTATTCAGAATTTAGATTGGTTAATAAGTGAACCTTTAATCAATTATACGGTAAGAAAAGATGAAAAGTCTTAAGTAAATCTAAACTTCTAAAGTTAAAGTTAAGAATTCAAGAAAGATCTTAAATTATAAAAGTAATATAAAAATTAAGAAGTTAATTTACATTCATGATATGATTAATTAAATTGTAGGATAATGATGAAGATAGTCTCATGATCATATATCTCTCATAATTATTGTACAACTTATTTTATTCAAAAACGAAAACCAATCTTTTACTAATTTTAACTAACTTATTAACGAACTAATAATTAGTAGTATATATTGTTATCAATCCTCGTGCGTATGACAATCCTTGTTCTTAAATTAGTTATTACTTATACCAAATCACATATGCTTGCGTGTTCTTAATCGTGTCAATTCTTTTATGCTGCTATCAGAAATTAGTTTAACAATTTTACTAACAATCGCTAGTTTTTTCTTAGCTTTAATTTTTAATTTTTCATCTTTTGCTTATTGTTTTAATTTTTAGATTTAGAATTACTTTTATTTATTTTTATTTTTTTTAAATGATTCTCTTAAAACTTTGAATGTTTGGATAAAAGGTACACATATGGATGCAACATATTATATATACAATGGATATCATGCACTATACTTTGGGCATCAACAAGACACTTAGAACTACTCTAATCCTATGTGTGAATGTGAAAGCAAGATGTTTAGATATGATTCATATTCTAACATATACAATGTAATATGGTGGGATCATCAATAACAAAGTTACTTATATAGAAATCCAACAATTGATTTCAACATCACATCCAACTTTTTATTCCTAATACAATAACCTACTCAAATTGTCAAAGGTAAGTCTCTTGAAGATTTAGTAAATACCTTCGTTGCTAACACTCTGAAATTTAAATAGGTAAACCAAGCTTTTCTCTAGGAACAGAAAAGTCCAAGGAAAAATCTTGAGATATAGATAACCAAATTCCAATAAGAAATCTAACGGAGGAATTCAATATCATAACCTAGCTTCCCATTTCCTACGCTACAACCCATTCCACCCATTAAAGATAAGTCTATAGAAAATTTGATAACTTCTATGACTATTGATAATGTTAAATTTTAGTTGGAAACCAATGATGTTATCAAAAACCTTGAGACTCAAATTGGCCCACTGGTCACAATAGAAAAAGACTAGATGCATAAGAAGTTATTGAGCTCTCCTTCCAAATAGATGTTAATTCTAGGGATACCGTCATTTCCATTATTGAGGAAAATGGTAAGCAGTTAGAGGAGCCTTAAAAAATCCCTAATATTGATATATATATATATATATATATATATATATAAAGAATGCACTAGTGAGAAAGAAAAGACCATCATTCCCCATAAATTCAATGTGATATCAAAGTTAGTACTCAAACCTTCCTTTTTCACTGATGATCCCACTTTATCTTTCTTTAACAGGTTTGAAAATTCAATCTATATATCTCTTATTGAATATATTAAGGTAGAATCTTGGTATGAAAAGTATGTTAAAGGAACTTTTTCTTACCAATGATAAACTTAAGGACAACAAAGAGATAAGTGTTTGGAAGAATGTGTTTAATATACTTCTAAGGATATTACCCCCAAGATGTAAGAATGTAAATAATGGACTACTAGCTCGTAAGTTTGACATTACACACTTCAAGATCTTGATAATGGTGGATGAAAAAAGTGAGAGCATCGAGTTGACGACGTTAAACCAAGCTCTTTGTGAGAGGCAATCCACCATATTTGTTTTATATTTCCTTTTTACTTATATTTATATTATATATACATGTACTTACATTGAGAACAATGCAATTATTCTTATTTGAAGAGAGTGTTAACATATTACTATCTTTATTTTTTATTTGTTTTATACTTTATTAGAATTTGCATGTTTTAAGATACATATTTTAGGATTAGCATGCTCTATATAGCATAATTTTTTTTGTGTTTATTTATTGAATTCCTTAAGATAGTTAGTATTAATAGATGGACTTCAAAACAATCATATGTTCTCTCCTTATTTTCTCACATCTATGATGAAAGTAGCTTAACAATGTTAGGTTTCAAAGTGTAAGGACTATGAATGTTGACTATTTTTGTAGACAAAATATTTATCTGTAAATTTGTTTTTAGGCCTGCCAATCAAGTCTATCAAGAAAAGCCAAACAAATGCTCAAGTTCTAGATAATTATACTTTAGATATATTTTTGATAACTACGACACAAGATTACATTTATGCATTTAATAGCACATGTTTATAAATCTGAAATTATTTTTAGTGCTAAAATATGGAATAAGATATGCTAACAGATATTAGATGAGATATACTCTAAAATAAGATATGTTAAAAGATATTAGATAATATATACTTTAAATTATATTTGAAATCCTTATCATAAAACATAAAATCTATTTTTAAAAGATATTAGATAAGATATACTTTAAATTATAACTGAAATCTTTACCATAAAAGATAACATAAAATTTATTTAAAAAGAAATCTATTTTAAATGAGAGTTATCTTAATTAATGAGAATTACTAATCCTATTTGTAATAGAAAATATATTTATCAATTACATAGGATTAAATTTTTTAATTTTTCCTATAAATAAAACTCATTGCTCATTGTTTCAATTAACCACATAAGAGTATTATTCTAATCTTCTTAATTTCTCTCTCTTGTTATACAAATATAAGATCATAGTTCTTTAGGCTTCTTTATTTAGTTAATCTATCAAATATTAGTGGTTATATTTGATTGATTAATAAGCCTAATTATTTTATGATATTTTGATAATATGTTTTTATAGCTTCTTCTTTATTTTTGTTTTTTAAATTGTTAGATCAAATAATTGTTTTTTCCATATCATAGTTATTTGATTTGATTATTAATCTTTAAAGAAGCTATTTTTATTGAATTTGTGCTTGATCTTTTTACTCTAGGATTTACTAGTTGATTTGATTTCAGTAACATATGTTTTGAATCATCTAGTTAGAATTATTCATTATTAGATCTGTTCTAGAATACACACGAACACTTATGTTTTTTATGCTAACTATTTTACAGTTACTTTGGAAACGTATCTAATTGGCGGGAAGCTTATTAGAACGTTGGTTTGGAAACCGTTCATGCAAATATTGGAAATTGTGAAAATAGAGTAGGGGCTCGTAAGTAAAGTACATTAGGGCAGTATCCTAAGAAGGGTAGCATAAGACCAAGTTTGTACTTGAACATTTGATTTTCATAGTGGAAAGTTAGGTGGTTTGGTGGACCGGTGGTTTTCCTCTTAGGCCATGGTTATGGCCTAGATTGTTTCAACCTAAAAATATCGTGTGTTATTATTTTATTTTCACACCTATTTTTACACACGATTGCATGTCTAGCTGCTTTGTTTAGGTTATTAAATTATAAATTGGTAAAAATTAAAAATAACCTATTCATCCCCTCTAGGTTAATTAGATCTGTATTTTATAAACTTTCACAAAGGATAATGAATATTGACATAATCTTGACCTTGTTTCTTTAATGACAATAATTTTACTCAAAATTTATATCTATAATAACTAAATTGATGATAAAAGAATTTATATGCATGAAGTTATGAAAAATATTGTGAATTACTTGAAACTTTTGCTATGATTTTAATAAGAATAAATTGTTAGAATTTTTCTTTGAGTTTATCAAGACAAATGCTAAATATATTTCTTGAAAAATAATCAAGGCAATAGGATTAATTTCTTTGGCTAAATTGTCTTACCTTTAATGTTGTTCTTCTTTCAATAACAACTATTTTAAGTAAACCAATTTGAGCTTATATGAGCCAATTATTTGTACACACTCCTTACCATTTAAACCAAATACATTAGTCATGCCTTATAGTTGAAGAACAAGTGAAGTTGCACAAAAAAAATAATAAATTCTATAAAAATGTTAAAATAAGATTTAAAAATATCAGTTGTGTTATAATTAATTAAATGTCTAACATATAGAAAACAACCCCGGCTACAATATGTACCATACATATAAAAAAATTGGTGATAAAAGAATCAATAAAAAATTAATAATGAGGGAACAAGTTGAAAAAAATATAAAAGGAGATGTCTATTGAAAGAAATTGGTAAAAATAAAAGAAAAGAAACGAATAATAATGTTTGGGTCCAAAATAATAAAATATGAACTATTTTTATTGACATGATTGATCTTAGGATAATAATATTTATAGATATATTTCTTTTACTCTACACACTCATAAACTTTTGTTTTTTTTATTCATTTGACACAACCAACAAATATATCCATATTATAACCAAATTAGTTTAGATCTTTTAATTTTAAAGAATACTTTTTAGCGAGAGGAGATGTAATTTTAAGAAAAAATCTATAATATCTAATTCAATTCTAAAGAATACTGATATTTTATACAGATAATAATATTTTAACTTATTTAAATTACATGATTTAATTGTTATTAATTGATATTATATCACACATATTTTAAACATAATTATCATATAATAGTTAAAGTAAAGAGATAACAAAAAAAATATCTAATATTGATTAGAATTTAAAACCATAATATTGTTAAGTCTTAAAATAAAATTATAGAAAACTTATTTTCTCAAGTGTTGATTTTGTTCGATGAGTAACAAAAAAAAAGTTTTAATAAGTTTAATAAGTCATATTTTATATATATTTTTATAAATTTATTTATTTATATTTATACATATATTATTAGAAAATACGCTCACACAGACCTCTCTTTTATCTTTTTATTTCAAGTTAAACACCCCTTGCACATTATTTTACAATACCAACTATACCCTTTTAGTAATCTACTAATTTTTTTCTTTCGCCTACTTTACATCTCCCGTCTCTCTATTTCTCTCTCTATACCCACCAACATTTCACTGGCCTTCGCCTTCTCAGTCTCCGTCTCAATTATCTCAAAGGTCCTTTTCTTTCAGATAATTATTGTGTTGCTGAGACTAAGAACCATGGTTAACTTTATCATTTTTGTTTGAATCTTCCTCAAATTGATGAAGATATTAAGGAAAGTTCATTCATTTACTTTTGTTAACCGACGATAAGGAGAGAAGATTAAAGGTGAAAAGAAATGAGGAGGGAAATTTGGGGATGGAGAAGATAAAGTTGTTTTTGATATTTTACTTGCAATGACATTTTGAAAAACTTCTCTATTTCTCTCATAGTCTCACGAAAACACCGTCCAATATTTTTTTTTCTATTTCTCATTGCAATTGTCCTTATTCTTTTTACCAGGAAAAAATTATTGGAAAATTCAAACCTATATATAGTTTCTTCAACGGTGGTATAGAATAAAGGAAAAGTGATAAAAGTGAGAGAGAGAATTAAAAAAAAAATTGAATTCAAGACTTAATAATTCAATATCACGCTTTTTTTTTTGGAAGGTAAAACTACTGATTCCTGAGGGAGTGAATGGTGGGTCACTACTCACTGGTGGATTAAAATTACTTCAGTTTAACATGTATTTAATTTGATTTTAATAAATAAAATTATAAATATCAAAATCTAATCATTTGGAACACTATTTATCATAATTGGACCTCTGTTTAACTCAACTCTAACAATGGCAGTCATTAGTCGATTAAACAATAATCACTTCGATAATTATTTAGTTTAGTTAGATATATATCCAATTTGATTTCAACGAATAAGATTACCAACTTATCAAAATTCGACCAGTTAGATATCTATTTAGTTTAATTAGATATATGTCTAATTCGATTCTAATAAATAAGATCACTGATCGATCAAAATTTGACTAGTTGAATATTCATCTAATTTTGGTCGATAAATTAGATAAATATATAATCAAAATTCATCACGATCAATAAAAAATAAAAATATTTTGGTCATAATGTATAAAAAGTCAAGTGATGAAGAATCATATATAAATTTTAACCAATATAGGGATCTTCATAGCATATAATCCTATTTTATTATTATAAAGAATTAAAAACATTTTTTATATTCATTGAAAAAATATTAATTTTTTTGGATTTTTTTATGATTTTTATAGGTTTTTAATTATTTTTATTTGATAAGTATATTAACGTAGAAATAAAATTGATGTATTTAATAAACCTTAAATATGGAGAGTTTCAAAGAACAAAATTAATATAAATTGCTAAAAGGAATAAGAGAAATCATAGAGCACATCTAAAACAACTTTTGTAGAAGATTTTGAAAATCTTCTTAAGTTTTTCTTAATCTTCTTTTCGTTAGTTTTCCTACTATTATAATGTTAATTCTTATAAAATCTAACTAATTTAATAACATGATTGTGAACAATTTCAAATCTAAAAATGATTTAATTAATTTAATATCATGATAATTTTAATATTAATTTTTTTGATGTTTTTAATTATATGTTTGAATGCAAAAATTATGCATATAGATTAAAATAATTAACTAATTTATTGCATGAATATGTTATATTTAGTTTAAGATATTAGTACGCAAATTGTTAATATTCTTATTCAAAATGGTACCTTATAACTACTATCACAAGTATGGTTGAATAACTTTATCAAAGGTTAAACAATTGTTAAAATCTTGCCTAATTTAGTTATAATTTTTTTAAATCTTAATGTTATAAACGAATTAAATCTAATAAGCATACATTTAAGTTATTCAAGATTTAACTTTGTTAATAAACAAATTTTTAATCAATTATATGGTAAGAAAAGATGGGAAGTCTTAAGTGGACTTATACTTCAAAAACTAAAATTAAGAATTAAAGAATGGTTTGAAATTATGAAAATAATTTAAAACTTAAAAAATTAATCAATATTCATAATATGATTAGTTAAATTGTAGGATAGTGGTAAGTATAATCTCGTATATAATCATAATTATAAAATAGAGACCTAAATTGAAGAGACCATATACTCTTACATATAATCATGGTTTTTTAACCGTGACCACACATATTATTTGGTCACGATATTATGAAAGATTTTGACCATATACATATCATTTAATCACGGTCTTATGAAAAACAATGATCATAAACATACCATTTAATTACGGTCTTGTACAAGACTATGACCTATTATAGGTTTACAATCATAGTCATAATGTTAAACCATGATTTTATCTTCATATTTGGTTTCGATTTACGAAAATCGTGATATTTTTATCTTCATATTTGGTCTTGCTTCCACTAAAATTGTGATCTTTTAACTTCATATTTGGTCTCAATTAAACTAAACTTCTAACATTTTATCTTTATATTTGGTCTTGGTTTACACTAAAATCATGACCTTTTATCTTCATATTTGGTCTCAATTTACACTAAAATTGTAAATATATACATCTCAATTAACTACATTCTACTAATTTTTCTACATTCAATAAATGTCGCATATTTTTCAACATAACTTGTACCTGTGTTTAAATTATTGTTAGCAACCTCTTTAACAAAGAACAAATTGAAATCAAGAAAGAAAATACAGAAAATTAATTATAAACTGAATATTTCCATAAAAAATTAGGGAAAAAAATATACATGTTTTAATGTATAAATGTTTGCACGAAACGGCGGTGCAACATTGTACTTATTTATTTCTTCGTGAAACCCATAATTTCTTCTAAAACAAAACACTAATTACTAGGACTAATAAGCAATCATTGCTCTATATCCTGGCACTATATATAAAAGTACCATAAAACTTAGCTGGCATTTTTGGGAGAACCACCATATTAGTAATAAATAAAAATAGTCATCAAAAAGAGGAAGACCAATAAAAACATCAAACACAGAATAAAAAATAAAAATCTATTTCATAAGCAGAATGATAAAGTTCCATCATACTTGCTGCATTTAACTTTATTGCCAAAGCTCAAATGATTAGTTCAAATGCAAGAAATTTCATGCAACAGATTTCTACATACATCATCCTTGAAATAGCAATAATTTGTACAGGAGGACTCACAAAGCACTTAGGACAAGGAAAGTTCAATGATCCCCCAAGTTATTCAGGTACAGTTAAGGACTTGAGACATAACATTATAAATAAGGCAAACAAGAACGGGAGCAAAAAATAATACAGTGAAAATTTTAGCTAGTAAATTAACTTTTCACAAGTAATTAGAAATACAAATACAAACAATAAAGTAACAACTTACAATGAAGTTGACAAGATCATAAATGTAAAAAAGTGAAGAAAAGATCGCACATAAAGCACAGAACATAGGCATCAAAGGGCAGCAGGTTGATAACTCCAACCAAATTCAAAATGTTCCTTTCCAAGCAATGCAAATTGTAGGTAAAAACAAACTGTCAATCTAATGCCCAAGAAATAGACTCTATCAACATAACTTGTTGATACCATCCAAGGTCACCAAGAGAAAAAGGGCACAACATGCATGGGAATTCTGCCTCTGGTACATAAAATGAAAACAACAATACAATTTGAACTAGATATGTCATATATACATCTTCCTAAACCACCTGCAGAAAATACTTGTATTCATTCCATAAGCCAAAATAGACATGTAGCACTATACCACAAAAGTCTCACACAAGCATCACGATGGTTCAAGGTAGCTGACAAACTGATATAAAAATCGACAATTTTCACAATACTAGATATTTCATCAAAGCGTTATCCACAAGTCATGTAATTTAATACTCTAGTAATCAATTTGACAAGAACACATATTGGCCAAGTAAATGCACGTCAACTTTGTGAACTGAAGTTCAAGTGTGATTCTTCTTGAGCCAAATACATCAAAATCAGGGTTCTCCTCCATGCTATAAAAACTGCTAAGGGGGTCCAAAAGTTCAGCAAACTACTATAAGCAAAATCCCTCCATGTTTGTTTTGTTGAGTTTGAGTAAAAATAAATGACAGCTGAGCACAAAACCACCAACCTTCAATCCCAATCTTTTCCTTTTTCTTATCGTAGAACTACATTTAAGAACAAAATGACATCATACATACACAAACAAACGCTTATGAATCCAAAGTCAATTTCTCCCTCTGATTCTCTAATTTCCTCAACATCTTATAAATTTATAATCACGCTTAACAAACGCTGAAGTTCCGAAACACCCAGAAACCAAAATCAGCCCAATAGATCAAATACATAGAGAAATCACTAGTCATGTAAGCAAACCAAACAACAAAAACCCTGATAAATCTGATAATAAAAAAAAAGATAACAAATTGAAAAAGTAATCACCCATCACCAGGAAAAAAATAATGAAAAGAAAGAATATATGCAAATAATAAAGCTAAAATAAAAAAAATAATGGGAAAAAATGCACCTGGATAGGTGGATTGAGAGAAATCGAAAGAGGACATTTTGAGATTGAAGACTACAAAGAAATGAATCAGGTCCCTGAGAGAAAATAGGCAAAGATAAAACCGACGGAAGCGAGAAAGCCATTGACGAAGAAAAGAAAGCATTCATTTTTAACAAATTCAAGGTGCTTCATACGAGGATCAACAAAGGGTGTTAGCAGGCGCTGTGGGAGTAAGAATCGCGCGAGAATAGGAGGGAAAACGGGGTAAATTCCCTTAGCTGATTTTTTTTAATAATAATAAATAGCACAATATTCTATTGTCTAGATTTTAAAAATACAAGTCACTATAATTAAATAATTATAAATTTATTTATTATTAAATAATTTTTATAATTTAATAAATGTCTATAAAAATAAAAATTTAGATAATTGATAATATAATTTAAGTTTTATTGGATCGGATTAAAACTCAAAAGCTTCAATTTTTAAAAAGATAGTAATTAAATTTATAAAATTAAATATCATTCTTGTAATAACGTGATTATTTATATTTTATAATTTTTTTACAACTTATTTTATTATTTATATTATTTTATGTGAGAAAAATAATTATCATATTTTATTAATTTTAAAAATAACTTATTAATAAATTAATAATTAATATTATCATTCATTCCAATTCACACATCAACTTAATTAACTAGGAAGCTAAACAGTTGAAGTGTTTAACCTAATGGAATAATTTAATTTACTATTATTTGAATTCTTAGAGAGTGTAATGCTTTGGCTCATAAAATTACAAAATGGTGCTTTAGAGTAATTTTATGAATTATGATATTTTGCTTTGGATTAATAATATTGTATGTGTAGAAGCTTCTTATTAATAATAATATTTTCGTATTATTTAAAAAAAAAAAAAAAGTGCTCTCTATTCTTTGGTTTTTTCCCTCGAAATTACACTCCGCTCTTTTCTTTCCCATACAAATTGACATATTTTCTTGATTTAGAAAGCCAAATGGAAAAAATCCGGCAATTGCAACTCTGATGCTCCAAGCAAGAAGAGAACACTGACGACCAATCCGTGCAACAGTAGCAAGCCCTTTGAAACATAGTCGCTAAACTACGAAATACAGTACAAATACGCACGAATCAAAGATGAATGTGGGTAAAGAAAACCAGAAATTTGGTTTAGTTCTTGGTCATCTTCTTATCATCTTGGTTCTCGGTTTTGTGCGTTTTGTTCATGGAACACACAGAGGACAACCCATTAGAGATGTTTCTGCAATGTACATATTGGGCGACTCTTCTGTTGATTGTGGAGAGAATACCCTGTTCTACACTTATATTCACCGTAACTTCTCGTTAATCCCATGTAATGGGTCAGACACTAGTCTTCTTCCTTATCTTCTCGGTATTTACTCTCGTTCCTCTTAGTTTGAAGAAGAAAGTTTCTTATTGATTTCTTTTTCAGTTTTTCTTTGAGATTGTATACTTTTCTCATGTGAGTTTGTCTCTTTCATCGGAGGTGGCTCTGAATTTATTCTGAAAATGTCTAATGCATTGCTCTTTGTTTTCTCTCTTTCATAACCAATTTCAATATCACTTAAAAAAATCTCCTTGGTAATCTACCTGAAGATATTTTTTATTCAAACTCTGTCTCTGATACAAGAATTGTGATATTGGTAGGTTAAAACCTTTCAAGAAAGACATTTGAAATGCATTTAGTATAGGAATATGGTTTGAAGATGAATGCTAGGATACACAAATTTGCACCTGGTGTGTCTTGTTCTGGTGTGAAACGTGATACATTAACTTTATAAATTGAAAATTGAGTTCTCAAGAAAATTCTACAAAGGGGCACACCATAAGTGATAAGTGATGTAATTGTAAATTTATGTGTATTTAACATTTATTGGTAAGTAAATGCGTGTTTATTGCATGAGTCTTTTGGATAAATTAGTAAAAGCTTTATTGATACAATAAAATGAATTGTGCATTTTCAATGACGAAGATGTGTATGTGGAGATTAAATTTAAAGTTAAACTGGGATGCTAACCATTATTAACTTCTGGTGGGAGCAGGTGAAAAGATGGGTTTACCACATATTTTACCATTCTACAGTCAAAATGGATCTATTGAAGAGATACAAAAAGGCCTAAACTTTGGTTCAGCAGAAGCTACAATAATGAGCCCCAGTAGCCAGAACTATCAGTCTCTTAACCAGCAATTGCGCCAACTGTTTGAGACTTTAGAGATACTGGAGTTGCAAATTGGACATTATAGGTTACTCAAGTTTATCAGAACTTCGGTTGTCTTCCTGTCCTTTGGCAAAGATGATTACATAGACCTATCTATAGACAAGTCCTCTGATTTAATACTTAAATACAATAGTCATCAATTTGCTCATATTTTGGCAACCCAAATGATAGATGTTATAAGGAGTCTTTATGACATGAATGTGAGGAAGATCGTATGCATTGGAACATTGCCATTAGGATACACTCCACGGATGCTGTCTGAGTGCTATAGTTCTTCAGCAGATGGATATTATGCAAGGAAATGTGTCGAAAGAATTAATAAGCATGTTAAGGACTACAATAAAATCCTCAGAGAGCAGATTGTAGATCTCAATACAAAGTTGCCTGATGCCCTTGTGGTCTTTTGTGATGTATACCATGGTATCAATGAGATCATCGCTAACCCAAAACACTACGGTATGTATCCTTTCTTACCTATTTTAATGCTTTGTTTGTCTTCAAACAATCTGCAGAAAACACATTAGCATAATCTAATAATTAGAACAATGATCTCAACTTCTTAATTGACCATACTCCTATCTGCTCCATGACTTTCGAAGTACATGATGTTGAGAATTTGATTCTATGTCAGTGTATCTCTTGGCTTATAGTTAGGTTGATGGAAATTCAGTAGCAGTATCAAGGAACTTTTAATCATCAAGGAAATAGTGTTCCACAAATTGTAAATATTAATTACCTTGATTAAAACTGGTGCATGTGTATTCAAATTTTTTCCTTCATTTTTTTGTTATTTTAGTCACTTTATTTTCCATTTTTTTCCTACGTCAAAAAAGAAAAAATAATCTGGACGTTTTCCTCATCAAACATCCACCAGTTCCTGACATAGTAAGGTTTAAATCGATTTTATCTAAGTTTATCCCAAAAATACTAAAATTGGCAAAATTGACTACAATATCTAATAATGCAATAATAAGGTGATTAAAAGTGAACCATTTTATTGCATTATTGCATTTAATCAGCAAACCTTAATTCTAAGTTCTTTATGACTTTTTATCAAGTACATGATATTCAGATTGGGTTGATGGAACGTCTATAGATTTTGAAATGTAATCAACAAAATGAAATAAGAAAGATTGACTTGCCCTAGTGAAATACAGAAGTTGAGTATCTGGTTTGAAGTATTTGTTCATTATGTGTAATTTACAGGATTTGAGGATGTGAATAGTGCCTGTTGTGGGCTTGGTTTGTATGGAGCAACAGTTAGTTGCCTTTCTATGGACATGGCCTGTGAGCAATCTGGAACTCATGTGTGGTGGGATTCATATAATCCCACAATGGCAGTGAACTCCTTGCTTGCTGATTCAGCATGGTCTAACCAACCATTCTCTGGTATTTGCAACCCTATGACTATTCAGGAATTGGCTTCTGCTTCAGCATCACATACCTGATGGAACTAGGTGGAATTTTTTGTAACTTTTCTAATGTGAAGGTGATTGGTCTGAACTCAAACTTTGAATTTTTTTGAATTCACTCTAAAAGTTTAAGCAAGACACTGCTAAGTTTTGGAAGTAATGCAGTAGAATAATACCAAAAGAGGATAAATTCTATAGAGCTCTTTCAATGCTATACAGAATTCATTATAATTCATTTCAATGTAAAGTTAGACAGAAGTGTCTAGTTTGATTTATCAAATGAATACTAGATTAGTTTAAATTTTCATGACAATTACCTTCACCTATGTACTCCCCCCCCCAATACCTTAAGAAGTTTTTTTTTTTTTTGTGTGGCTACTCATACCTTAAGCAGTTCAGTTATATACTTGTTTGTATTAGATTATTATCATACAAACATTTAGATTAAATTCAAAATATTATTATATATATGCAATGAATTTTTTTAATACATTCGTAATACTATTTCTACTTTTACTTAAAATGAATATAACCATAAATTTTTATTTGTTTAGTTTTTCCAATTTGGTTGTTAATGGTTGTGCAAAAATAGGGAAGAATACAAAAACGTTTTGTTGTCGCAAAAAAAAAAAAAAGAAAGAAAAGAAAGAGAAAAAATGACCGTAAAGGATTAAGCTAGTTGTTATAAAATGAAAAATAAGAAAATATGTGATTTTAATAAAAACATAAAACAAAAAATTTACAGTGATAAAATAACGTTAGTACTTTTCAATCACAAAAATAAAATCAAATCAAAAATAAAATTTGAAACTTTGGTTAGCAATTCAGTGGTATGAAATTCTTTGCTAGACTATATATATGTGTGTGAATGCTTATATATTTTGGTGCAATTGTGTTTCCATATCAAAGTTTTCGTTCAATGTCAAATACACTATAAAATTATGGTGATTTTATTAAACTTAATGGAAAAGTAAAGAAAGTAAAAAAAAAAAAACTAATGGAGAGAGAGAGCAAACTCTATTAGATGAGTGCTCTGTCTAATCTCCGATAATCACAAACCAAAAGCAAAAATAGAAAAAGAAAAATGTAGATAAAAGATATAGAAAATGACTAAGGTTTTCATGAAAAATGAAAAGTTGAGGACTTCAATTCTTGCACCAAATTTAGTGTGCTATTGTGCAAAGTGGACCGTTATGCAAAATGGACCCTTGTTTTATAATAAGTGTTATAAATTAGCACTTGCGAAAGTAAAAATTGAGTTTAATTTTGACTGTATAAATATATAATTATGAGTAATATAGTAAAATAATAAGTAGTGAAAAAATAAATGACACACAATAATTTAAGTGATTCAACTTTTTAATATGAAAAGTCTATTCCATTGATGAAGACACACTGAGAAAAAATCCACTAATAATCAAATGGAGATATAAACATCAATATTCAGAGAGTTTCATAAAATATACCAAAATTCAAAATACGCTCACAAAATAAATTCCTCTAATTTATTGATAATATATAGCAAGATAAATTAAAAACTTGCTATTTAATCAAATATTACTATACAAATATACATCTCCAACTTCTGCTCAGATTGTACGAGAAAAACTGGGAGCCGACATAAGGCAGGCAGACAGACCAGTAGCTCGACGATGGAATTTCCCCACCTAAGGATGGCAGCTCAAAAATGGCTGAAACAGTGAGGTTGAAGCTAAGTACTGTTGGGATTGCAGTGGAAGAAAGCAGAAGAAGAAAGTCCACAAATGCAGCTCTGTCTATTTGCCTCATCTCTCTATTTGCTCTCTATGGTAGCTCTACATTCTTACAGAAACTTATATATATATATATGTAATAAGAAAGACAAGGGTTTCTCATGATAAATGGGTTTTGGGTTGATGAGGTTTTGGGCCATTATTTATTTAACAAATGTCCACCTTGGCTCAAAAGAGAAACATGTTTTTCATATGAAATTCTTCATATTACCAAATAATCATCGTCTAAAGTCCTGAAGGGTGATCATCTTCTACGAATACCAACCAAATTCAAGTAATGCTTGGACTTATTAAATGGAACTAGTTTGGTTAACATATCAACTGGATTCTCTGTAATGACTATCTTATTGATAACAATGGAACCTTGAGAGAATGTCATGAACAAAGTGATATCTGACATCAATATGTTTGGTTCTTTCATGATACATAGTATTCTTAGTCAAATGTATCGCACTTTGACTATCACAAAATACAACAGAAGTATCTTACTATAAACCCAATTCATAAACCAAACCTCTAAGCCAAATGGCTTCTTTCACTGCTTATGTTGTTTCCATATATTTTCCATCTATCGTAGACAAAGCAATTGTAAATTGTAAAGTAGCCTTTCAACTAATGGCACAATGAGAAAGAGTGAAGACAAAACCTATCAAAGATATTCTTCTATCCAAATCACCAGCATAATCGAAGTTCACATAATCAATAACATTGCAACTGGTATTAGAACTTCCATCATATACCAAACCAAAATTAGATGCACCTCTCAAATACTGAAATATCCATTTCATTGCTTGCCAATGGCCCTTACCAAGATTACTCATATATATCTACTAACAACACTAACTGCATGTTAAATGTCTGCACAAGTACAAACTATAGCATACATCAAACTATCAATGGCACTGGCATATGGAACCTGAGATATGTACCACTCTTCGTCTTTTGACTGTAGGCATACCTCTAAGGGCATCGAATCTCTCTTATTCCTTTACCCTTAACGATACTATATAGTTGCTCATATTTCTCTTCTATTACATCACGAGCATAATTATCTATCTCATCCACAAATGGTTGATCTGAAGTGCTCTCTTGCACTTGACTAGGAACTCCACTCTCAAGCTCCACCTGCTTATTAACACCGTGGTTTTTGCTTGCAATTATAGACTCCTTTTTCTTTTCCAACATGGAAAGCTCATCAAACTTAAAATCTCTACTAATCAAAAATTTATGTGACTTGTGTTCAACACACCATAATCTATAACCCTTTACCCCAAAATGATACCCCAAAAATATGCATTTTAATGTCCTAAGCTCAAATTTACCATCATTAACATAAGCATAAGCAAGACAACCAAAAATTTCAAATCAAAATAATTAGCAAGAGTACCAAAGAATACCTCAAATGGAGTCTTTAACTCATTTGCAGTTGATGGAGACCGATTCACCAAATAGTATGTATGGTTACAAACTTTAGTCCAAAAAGATTTATCCAAGTTAGCTTGAAAGAGCATACAATGAGCTCTTTCTAAGAGAGTCTTATTCATACGTTCTGCTACTCTATTTTGCTATGGTGTATGACACACAATGCGGTGTCTCACTATGCTATTTCTTTCATAGAACTCATTAAATTGGCTTTCACAAAATTCCAAACCATTGTCAATCCTCAAATGCTTGATTTTCTTGCGTGTTTGATTTTCTATACAAGCTTTTAATTTTACAAATTTTGAGAATGCATCATTCTTGTGTTTCAGAAAATACACCCGAACATGATGAGAGAAGTAATCAATAAAAGTCAACATATATCGGGCACCACTCTTAGACATAACATGAGAAGGAGCCCAAAGATCTGAATGAATATAATCAACAGTACCTTTGTTTTATGCATGGTTGTACTAAGCTTGACCCTACGATGCTTTACATAGACATAGTGCTCACAGAAATCAAGCTTCCCAGTTTTCTGACCACCAAGAAAATCTCGTTTGCTCAAAATAGACATCCCTGCCTCATTCATATGGCCTAACCGTATATGCCATAATCAAGTAGTATCTAAATCTTGATCTGACGAGGACAAAATTGAAACACTACCAATAACAGTGCTACCCTGAAGCATATAGAGACTACGCGACAATGGCCATTTAATAACAATGAGAGCACCCTTACTAACTCTTAAAACTCCACCTTCAGCTACATACTTGTACCCAAAGATATCAAGTTCTTTTTTAAATCTGGAACATGACGAACATCTTTCAAAGTCCTAACAATATCATCATGCATATTAATTCAAATAGTACCAATACCAACAACCTTGTAGGATATATTGTTTTCCATCAAGACAACACCCTCATCAATAGGCTGATAAGAAGCAAACTAGTTTCTACTGGGGCACATATGGTAAGTGCAACCCGAATCAAAAATCCAAATATCTCCAAGAGAATGAATAGATATTAATAGAACATTTTCACCATTAGAACTAAAACTATCTGTAACACTAGAAACATCATTAGTAACAAAAGACGTTGTGGTAGATTTTCCTTTACCTTTTAGTTTCAGACAATTTACTTTCTAGTGCCCTTCTTGACGGTAATAATTTCATTTATCTTTTCTTTTTCTAGATTTATATCTAGACTTGTCTCTATTATTGCTTGTGTCTTTTTCTTGATTTATACCTCTGAAAAATAAACCACTACTATTATCATTGTTGCTCGTAGACACATTTTTATTCAACTTTTTGGAATTCAAAGCTGCTTTGACATCCTCCAAAGAAATAGTGTCTTGCCCATATAGCATGGTATCAACAAAATGTTCAAATGAATGAGGTAAATAACATAATAAAACTAAGGATTGATCCTCATCATCAATCTTAACACTACCATTTTTTAGATCATGAATAATTTTAATAAATTCATCAAGATGATCGTGTAAAGGTGTACCTTCTAACATTCTGAATGTATACAAACGATGCTTCAAATATAACCAACTTGTCAAAGACTTGGTCATATACAAATTCTCCAATTTAAGCCATAACCCAACGAGAGATTTCTCATTACCAACCTCACGTAGTACCTGATCAGATAAGGATAATTGAATTGAATTGAATTGATAGCATTTTCTATCAATGCATCCTTTTCCTCATCAGTCATTTTTTTCTAGCAATTTATCCTTGCCTTCAAGTGTCTTAACGAGCCCTTCTTTAACTAATACAACATATATCTTCATTCGCTATAGACTGAAATTATTCCTACCATTGAATTTCTCAATTTCGTATTTTGCCGCCGTGACAAAAAACTCAATATTAAATAAATAGAAGCACAATCTAGAAAATATAAAACCAATCAGATAACTAGAAGCTCAAAATAAATCCAAAAAATCAAACTTGATCAATTCCAATAAATAACATAATAACCCAATGCTCTGATATCAATTTGTTATAAATTAGCACTTGTGGAAACGAAGATTGGGTACAATTTTGGTTGCATAAATATATAATTATGGGTAACATGAAAATAATAAGCAGTGAGAAAATAAATGGCACATAATGATTTAAGTGGTTCAACTTTTCAATGTAAAAAGTTTAATTCACTGACGACAGCACACTGAGAAAAAATCCACTAATAATAAAATGAAGATACAAACATCAATATTCAGAGAGCTTCACAAAATATACCAAAATCCAAAATACACCTACAAAATAAATCTCTCTAATTTACTGGTAATTTATAGCAAGATAAATTAATAAACTTGTTATTTAATCAAACATTACAATACAAATATACATATGCAACTTCTACTCAGATTGCATGAGCAAAACTGGGAGACGACGTAAGATAGGCTGACAGACAAGCAGCTCGACCATGGAATCTCCCAATGCAAGGATGACAACTTGACAATGGCTAAAACAATGAGGTTGAAGCTAAGTACTATTGGGATTGCAATGGAAGAAAGCGGAAGAAGAAAGTCCACAAATGTAGCTCAGTCTATTTGCCTCTTCTCTTTATTTGCTCTCTATGGTAGCTCTACATTCTTACAAGAACTTATATATATATAATAAGAAAGACAAGGGTTTCTCATTAGATAAATGGGCTTTGGGTTGATGAGGTTTTGAGCCATTATTTATTTAACAATAAGTAAATCTTCTATCCACATATTTACTTACTACTAGTACCAAGTAACACATTCAAAGTGAGTAATCCTCTTCCAATGTTGAGTGCTTTGAGTTTATCTTAAGTTGTTGAGGGTAAAAAGATTCATGTTTTGTAATAAAGTTGGTTGTTTCAAACGACTAGAGTAGAGGGACTTTGAGAGAGATATTAATCTAATGGTAACTAAAGGACTATTGGGGCTCAAGCTCACTTGAATGGAAAACCTTTTAGTTCATGAGCGAAGCCAGAATGTTGATGTCTAACTTCCTTTCCTGCACAGCTACTAAGGTTCCTCGCTTGACAAATGAAGTTGCGCTTACTGTGGATGCTTGGGTGATGTTAAATGACAAAGAAGACTTTTCTTTTCTTTTTTCCTTCATTTTCTTTAAAAAAACTCATTAGATGAAAGGGACGATAACCTTATTTTACTACATAAATTATCGATTTGATAAGAGAGATCAAATTTTGAGTTAGCAAGAAGCGTGATTGAGATTGTCTTTTATAAGCTAAGTAAGAAACTCAATCTCAAAATTATGATTTTGTGCATGTAGCATCAATCAAAATACCAACTGATTTATCTAAAAACTACTGTAAATGGTTTGATATGTTACTTTCATCTCATATTATTAACTATAACTTTTTTAACTAATTAGTTTTATTACTTGTGTATCTTATGGTTATACAAATATAATAAATAATGATAATTATTATTATTAGAAATTTTTTATTAAAAAAAGTTATTGAGTATAATTTTAGGTGAAATATTGATGTAGAAATTTTGTAAAAAGTTTGTAGGATATTTTTAAATAAATAGGTAATTAATTTATGATATGCAATTCAACCACTGGACAAACAAAAATCATTTGACTAGACAAAAGTTGAAAAGTTTTATTGAATAAATGAGTCAAATATAATATGATAATATAAATAAACTTGTTTAATAATGATTTTTATTATTATTTAAGAAGTTAATATGCCATAAACAAAATAGACATAACTTAATCAAATTTGATAACATTTTTGTAAGCATTTGTGTTTTAAAAATAATGTGTATTAATTGACTATTATTTTTAATTAATATTATATATGATATGATTTCGACACAAAAAATAATTAATTTAACATAATATAATTCATTTATAAGTGAATTGACTATATTTAACCCGTTAATTAAATGAGCATGAATAACATGAATTATCTCACATGAGTTGTCACATTTTATGTTATTAAGGAAATTATATAAAGATAATAACATAAAGTTAATATACAATTAATCCATCAAAATAGTTATTTATAAAAAAAAAAAATTTTATATTAACATTTTAATATTTATTAGTAGATACCCACTCACCCACCAACATAAATATATTATGTTTAAAAATATGTTTCACCCACCAACATAAATATATTATGTTTAAAAATATGTTTTGAGAAATTTAATGTTTGTGTAATATTCTAACAAGTTTTTTTTAATTCCGCTTTTAACTCATAAAATCTTCTTTGTTTTAAGGAAGTTAATGAAGTAATTCTAAGTACAATTTTGATTTAAAAACTTAACAATATATAATATAAATTTTGAGCAATTATGTAGTCACCATAAAATTTATAATAATAAAAATAACATACAATAATTAATGGTGCATGTGCGATATTGTGAGGATGTATTAGTTACAATATATTTGTGTGTAGTGTGCTATATAAGGACACACTAAGCATTGTATAACTCATTCATTAATTCATATTCATAAAAATTTAATTTTAGAAATTACACTAGAATTTTTGAATCATTATGGTATTAGAGCACATGTATCAGATTCTATTAATGGCTTCGAAGAACAAAAATCTTTCTTATCATGATGCATTTTTCTCTTAATCAAGAACAAGCTTATAACGATTAATAGATGCATCCAATTTCTTATCGAGTTACATTGCCTATAACTTCAAAAATTCAAAGAAATCATGTTTTTGATCCTTTAACTTTAATGAATAAGATTTATGATCCATTTGCACAAAGTCTTGCATTATCACCTCTTATAGGATTATCTATTGTTGTGAAATTATATGATGATAACTATCTTATATGGAGAGAATAAATGCTTAGTTTCATCATTGCATATGGCTTTGAAGGATTTATTGATGAAAGTGTAATAAAACCTTCACAATTACTCAGTAATGGTGACTTGAATCCAAGTTTTGTTAACTAGATCAGGTTGAATTCAATGTTGAAAGGATGGTTTTATAGTTCATTTTCTAAAGGATTGTTAGGTCATATTACTTGAAAAAAACTACCTATAAGCAGTCGATTATACTTGAAGAATCTTTCTCGTCTTCTTCTCAAGCTATGATTATGGACTTGCGATTTCTACTCCAAAATTTGCACAAATGAGACCTCTTTTTTCTAAGTATATAATCAAGAAAAACCTTCAAATAGGGTTTTTCAAAGTATGCTTGAATCCTATGATAGGATGTTACTTAAAGAGGTGGTCGTGGTGCTTCCAAACCTTTATCCTAAAACTTGCAATAATTTATTCAACAGTAAAAATTTTCTTAGAATCAAAATCACAATGCTAATAGCTCCAAATCCGAGGGATATGGCTATCAATCAAATGGCTTCAAGAAATCATTTGGTGAAAAAACTATTTGTCAAGTTTGTGAAAAGTCTGGACATGTAGCAAATAATTACTTTGTTCAACGTGATCTTCCTACTAAGACAGGTCAAGGAAACAGATCTAATTAGCCATCAACAATGTTTATTGATGTTAACATTATTGTTAAAGATACAAATACTTCTTGGATCTTGAATTCAGTTACTAGTCACTGATGACCTCTGATGAATCTTAGGTAATGGTCATCATGTTCCAATTTCTAGTATTAATAATAGATCTTTTTGTGTTAATGATAAATGTTTCTTTCCTTTAAAAACTTTATTACACATGCTACATGTAACAACCAATTTATTGTCTGTTAATCAGCTATGCGTTGAAAATAGAGTTATTATGGAGTTTCATCCTAATGTTATGTGAAGGATCAATGTTCGAGGAAAAACTTCTTCAAGGAATAAGTGAAGGAGGTTTTTACAAAGTGAAGGGAAAATGTGATATTGTGCTGATGATGTTGGTACAACCTCTTCATTATTTTATGGTCTTACTATAATAGGTGACATTTCTATTGTTAAGATGTATTACATAGTGATCCTACCTCTTTGCTTGTAACTAAGAGGAATGACAATTTATTTTATAAACACTATCAACTCAAGCTTTTTAGGCTTTTGATTTTTTTTTTGACTTCTACATCTCTTGTATTGTCCACAACTGGTTATATATACTTTATGTATATTTTCTATGACTTTTCTCGTATTCTATGGATGTTTCCTTAATAAAACAAATGATTAAGTTACTTCCATTTTCTTGAATTTTGTTTCTATGATTCTTTAATAGTTTTTGCTAATATAAAAGCTATTCAAACTGATGGTGATTGTGAGTTTAAGCCATTATTTTTTTTCTTGAGAAGGATGGTCTGGTACATAGGTACACGTGTCCTCATACAAGTGAATAAAATGGTGTTGTGGAGTGTTGACATAGGAGGATAGTTGGACATGGCTTAACAATGTTGTCTCAGGCTCATGCTTTATATGCATATTGACCCCTTGCTTTTAAGGCTTCTATTTACTTGTTAAATAGAACGCTCTCTAAAGTATTAAATGGTGATAATCATTTTGAGGTTTTGTTCCATAAACGATTTGATTACACAATTATGAGGATTTTTGGAAATCAATGTTTTTCATGCATTCAAACTGATAATAAGAACAAAACGGAACCAAAATATGTAAAGTGTGTTTTTCTTAGACACGCTTCTAAGAAAAATGATTATTTGTGCCTTGATATGAGGAGTAAAAAGCTATATGTTAGTCGACATGTTGTGTTTAATGAGAAGGTTTTTCCCTTTCAAGTGCCAACTTTACCTATTACTTTGAGTGCTTCCTCACCATCAATATACTTGCCTACTTCTTCTACCTTAATTCCTTTTCCTACAGTCTCTCGTAACTCTACCTATGTGTTACCTAAATCTCTTTATGCATCTTTGTTTTTTGGCCTCCAAAATAGTGCTACATCTAATAATGTCTCTATTGACTCCATTATTGATATATCTCCCTATACTAGTGTTTTTTGGTTCTTTCATATCAGAGGCACCTAATATTGTTTCACCTTTACCTATTGCATCTCTTAGCTCCTCCTCCCAACAATGCATCTATTGTTCATATTCCTCCTCATAAACTACATGGTTTTTCTAATAAGAATTGTATGAATACAAGAAGTATGACTAGTGTCTTCAACCCTCAAGCTTTCAATGATACCTTGGTTCTACCAGAACATAAGAATTGGAAGGGTGTTATCAATGTTCCTAAATAGAAGGATGTAATGCAGAAGGAGTTCGACGCTCTGATCACCACACACGAAGTGTGTACAATGAATACGCATGTATACGTATCACAACAAGTAATATAATGATAATAAAATATCGTTCTCATAGAGATTATTTTATTAAAAACTAATTTTTAAAACTTAAAAAAATAAAAATCAATTTTTTTTGTGTTTTTATATTTTAAGAAAGAAAAATTAAAATAACTAAAATTAAATAGCAATAATTAATTAAATTAAATTTGGTAACTAAAAAGATATATGAGAAAATATATAGGAATACTTAATCCCCCAATTTTCTAAACATGTGAATCGCTAAAATCCTCCCAATATAATTATCAATTAATTACATGATCAATGGAATCTAACCTGACATGTATTTTTTTTTCAAGTAAGCTACACACCATATAGTAGTTAATTTAATCACACTCTTATGCCAATTAAATTACATACTAAACATTAAGTTCATCAATTATAGATCACATACATAAAAATCATACATTTTTGCCTAGAAACTATGCATGTTATTTAATCAAGAAAAACAATTAAATAATTCTCTCAAATATATTTAGTTACCTCTATAGATAAATTGTTGGCCAAATAATTAATAGCATAAAAATAAGATTAAATAATATAATTAAATTAAAATTATAATTGGGGTAAAGTATTAAATCATCACATAGTGAAAATTGGATTAATAAGATCCCTAGATTAATAAATTAATTACACGTAATTGTGTTCATAAAGCTCATATTTTTGATAAAGAAAGACATAAAAATGGATAAAGAAAAGATTAGAAGAAGAACTACAATCAATCTCTTGAATTGTAGAATTAATCTACTTTTGAATCTCTACCAAAATTGTGTCATCTCTTGAATTTTTTGTATTTTTCTTTCTTTTTTCTCCAAAATTTGACCGAAATTATGCTAATTAAGGCCACTTAGAGTTTATAGAGTGATTAGGGGCTTAACTATTGCTCATGTGCGATTTTGACTGTCAGATCAAGGGCTACGATCAAAACAAGCAAAATTGATAGTTCTAGTCAATCACAAAACAACAAGTGGTATTAGGAATTCACTAAGCGAATTAGGGAGCGACGCATGGCAAGGGAGACCGGTCAGATTCAATGCTTTTTGAGTCAATGACACGCGACGTGAAGTGATTCGTGAAAACGGATGGCGTGATGCATGGGTGGAATGCGCAGAGTAATGCTGTGCTGACATGTGACTCGTGTTTCATCCTCCTCACACGTGGTGTAATGTGATTCACTCTCTGTACTTACGTGGATTGCCCAGTCAGCTCCCCTGGTTATGTGACAGGTCACGTGGCAGCTCTTGATTGGTCCTACATTAAAAATTCATAAAAAAATCCACAAAAATTCTAGAAAAATCCCAAAAAATTATATTTTTACCCTTTTTCACTAAAAGTTTATATTTTATTATTTTCGACCCAAAAAATATTATTTATTAAATTAAACAATTAAATATTAAGTAAAAAAAGTACACTAATGACTCTATTTTCATAGTCATCATGCTCTTCTCAAGAGTGGCAAATATGAATTCGTTACTCTTCATGTTGGGAAGAAAGCTATCAAATGCAAGTGGGTTTTTTGTGTGAAACTCTAGAAAAATGGTGAGCTTAGGAGATATAAGGCATGCCTCATTACCAAAGGGTATCTGCAAATTGGAAGGATGGATTATTCTAAGACTTTTTCTCCTGTCATCAAACCTACTACAATTCGAGTTGTGCTTGCACTTTCTTTATCTCAAGATTGGTCTACTAGGTAGGTTGATGTAAACATTGCCTTTCTATATGGTGATCTTGATGAGGATGTGTATATGGAGTAGACATTAAGCTTTAGCACTAGTTCTGGTTTGGTTTGCAAACTAAAAACAACTCTCTATGAATTTTAACAGGCTCTTCAAGCTTGGTTTTCCAAAGGTTGTTCAGTCCTATTTTATTTTGGCTTTCATCATTCTGTTGCTAACACTTCAATGTTTGTCAAGCACTCTTCTTAAGCCATAATCATTGTTATGATATATGTCTATAACATTTTGATCATAGGCTATGACCCTCACTTAGTTCAACAACTAATTGATTTTCTTCACCAACAATTCATCCTTAAGGAACCTGGTAGTCTTAATTATTTTCTTGGTATTGAGGTGGCTTATCAAGGTTCCATATTTCACCTTTCATGACATAAATACATTATGAACTTGCTTACTAAGGTAGCTCTAGTTGATTCAAAATGAGTTGATGCCCTTGTGTCTACCAGCAAGACTTTTAGCAAATTTGATGGTAGTGTCTTAACTGATCCAACTAAATACAAAAGTGTTGTGGGAGCTCTACAATCTTACACCTTGACTCAACCAGATATCCCTTTCTCAATAAACAAGCTTTTTCACTTTATGTTCCAACCAACAGATGTGCACTAGGGTGCTATTAAAAGGGTTCTCATGTATCTCAAGCATACAATTCACTTGGGTCTTACTTTCTTCAAGTATCAGTCTCTCTCTTTATCAACTTTTAGTGATACTAATTGGGTAGGTTCTATGGATGATAGATGATTTATTGGTGCATTTCATGTGTTTCTTGGTAAGAATTTGATCTCATATCATTCAAGGATATAGAAAATTGTTGCTAGATCTTCTATAGAAAGTGAACATTAGCTCTTGCTTGAATTACAACTGAGTTGGCCTGGTTAAAGCCTCTTTTGGGTGAATTATGTCCCTTTTCCAAAAGCACTAGTCATCCCTTGTGATAGCCAGCGAGCTATAGATCTTTCTCAGAATCCAATACATTATGCATGCACTAAACATATAGAAATTGATCAACATTATAAACATGAACTGGTGCTTTAGTAATAACTATATATCCAACATATTTCCTTTCATGATTAGCTTGTTGATCTCCTCATAAGACTACTAGTATTATCTCATATGGTTATCCTTAGATCCAAACTGTTAGGGCTACCTTCTTACCAGTTTGAGGGGGTAATGATGTACGTGTGATATTATGAGGATATATTTAGTTGATTGAATTACTTAGAAGTTAATTAGAAGATATTTATGTGTAGTGTGCTATATAAGGACACATTAAGCATTGTATAGCATATTCACTAATTTATTTTCGTAGAAATTCAATTTTAACAATTACTCTAGAACTCTTGAATTACTAATAATATTGAATGAGATTTAGTTGGTCGGAGTTCGATATTATACGAATATAATTGTTCATAGTTTAACTTGTACGACATTCTATATGAAATTTTTGGGCTGGGTTTTTTTATATTAAAAATATATGAGCTGGACCTGAAATTTTATTCTTATATATAAATTTTAAGATATATTATAAATACTATTTTCCATTATTGTTTTGGAAAATTATAAAAAATAGCACTCATAAAACTTATAACAATAAAAATAGCACCCCGATAATATTGAACGGGGTTTAATTTGACAGCATTCAAAATTGAATAGGTCTAAATAGATATAATTTATTTAAATGACGTCCAATTTGACAACATTTAATGTAAAATAATGTATCATATTTTTTATAAATAGTAAAATATATTAACTGAATAAAAATAATGTTATTTTGATAGTTATAAATTTTAAGTAAATTATTTTTGCTATTTTTTTCTTAATTTTTTATATTATATCATTACCATTATTAGCCACCAACAATGTAACTAGTGCAATATACATTTTCAATGCTTAATTGATTTCTTTTTAGTAATCTTTATTAGCTAATTAGTTAAGTATATTTAGCTCTTTTAATTAGCATAATATAGCATCTATACAATAGATTATTTTAATGCTTTATTAAGTGAAGGCAAGATAAGTTAGTTATGAGACTAAAAGTTTTGGGCAAGTAAGGAAGTGCATGGGCTACATAACTTCTAGGCAACTAGAGAATGATTAGATGATCATGTAATGTAATTGAATTTTCAAATAATTATTCCCTTATTTCTAATCTAAATTGAGCTGATATTGTTCTTTTCTTTGGGTTCTTAAATTATTCTTGTTTTGTTGCATCAAATTGGTATGAGAGTTTTAGTTTCCTTTAGTTAATAGCTACTAATAATGTAGCTCGTCTACATGGTAATGACAAAGCTCTTGTAAAGTTTATGCAACATATTTTGGTGGAGTAATAACAACGAATTAATGCAAATATCATTTAGCTATGGATTTGCATCACTCATCATACCAAATGCCCAAAGAAAACAACAAAAATAAAGTAAGGCAACCATTCAGACAACAAAAAATAGCTAATCAACCTCTTATGGCAAGAGAGGATGAGGAGGAGCTATTAGATCTATTCACAACATGTTGATGATATTGGAGATGTAGAAAAAAAGTTGTAGATGCTTCAAGAATTATAGAGCTATCTCAACAAGAAGACTTCATACCTAGAGCAAGGAACCATATTAAGTTTGATTTTTATTTCAAAAACCATGGTAAACTTGTTCACAACATTGTTAATGATATTAGAGATACTGAAGAAGCTGTAGATGCTCTAAGAAGCGTGGAACTACCTCAACAAGAAGACTTCATACCTAGAGCAAGGAACCACCATTAGTTTGATTTTCATTTCAAAAATGAAAATCCATAGTTTCATGGTAGAATTGATATTTAAGAATACCTTGATTAGGAATCTATAATAGAAAACTTTCTCAATTATTTGGAAGTACTAGAGAAGAAAAGAATTAAAATGGTGGTTTATAAGTTTCATGGAGAAGCTCTACCATGGCGAAAAATAATTGAAATCGCTCGATAGCAAATGGACCAGCCATAGTCCAAATATTGGGATAGATTAAAGCATTTGATAAGAAAAATACTTTTTCCAAATGACTATAAGAAAATCCCATATACTTGTTTCATCTAGTGCTATCAAGGTACACATACTATTAATGATTATGTTGATGAATTTCAGAGGCTAAGTATAAGAAACAACCTAAATGAGGAAAACTCTTATGAGGTATTATGTTCCATTTATGGTCTCAAGGATTCCCTAAAAGACAAACTAGATGTTAGAGCACAAATGACTCTAGCTGAGGCCATATTTATAGCCACTATGTTTGAAGCACAAATGGTTAGAACCAATTGAACTTCTTACACCAGGAAACAATATTTTAAGCCTTACTCTAAGAGAAAAACTAGTCCTTTTCAACCTACCCCTATACCAACCCAAGAACCTTATAAATAAGCTAGTGAATCCTTAAACCAAAACAAAAACTCACCCAAGCCTAATACGTACACACCAAAAACCAACCCTTACACTAAACTTGCCACATTCAAATGCTTTAAATGATTCAAATGCCTATAGTCAAGACATAGATCCAGTGAATGTCCTTAGAGAAGAACACTTAACTATATAGAGAACTTTGGAGAATTAGATGAAGGGTACAAAGATGCTCATGAACATTAACTAGAGGACTCTGTGTTAGTAGATGAAGAGGGAAATCAAGGTGGAACTATTGTATGCATTTTGGAGAAATGATTACTCATTCCAAAACAAGAAGAGAAAACTTAGAGGTATGCAATTTTTTGAACCAGATGCACCATAAACAAGAAGGTCTTAAATGTCATTATAGATAGTGGTAGTAATGAGAATGTTGTTTCAAAAGTATTAGTTAAGGTATTGAGATTGATAGTTGAGCCACACCCTAAGCTTTATAGAATTGGCTAGGTCAAAAAAGGTGTTTGAACAAGAGTCAATGAATTATGCAGGGTTCCTTTCTCAATATGAAAACATTACCAAGACATAGTTATTTGCGATATGGTTGATATGGATGCTTGTCATATCCTATTGGGAAGACCTCAATAGTTTTATGTTGATGCCACATACCTTGGTAAAGACAATATCTACCTTTTTCCTTGAAAGGATAAAAAAGTTCTTCTAAACCTAAGCATGTGGTCAACATTGGAACAGTTAAGAAAATGTCAGTTTTGTTAATGACAAGCAACTTCTTAAAGTGTTATACAAAGATAAACTAGTACTTATATTGCTAGCCAAACATGTATCTATATAGTTTCTACTATACCTTCTAGCTTACAATAATTATCAGAAGAATAAAAGGATATCTATTCCTTAAAAGCAATGGATGACTTGCCTTTTTTAAGGAATGTGTAGCACTAAATTGACTTGCTTTCAGGTGCCAAATTACCTATCATGCCCCATTACGAAGTGAGTCCATAAGAGTATGATTTTCTATAAGTCATTATAGATGGTTTGTATAGGAAGAAGCGCATTCAAGAAAACCCCAACCCATGTGATATGCCAGCTTTTCTTGTCTCTAAGAAAGATAGTACTTATAGAATGTGTGTGGACAGTAAAGCCATCAATAAAATTACAATCAAATATAGGTTTCCAATGCCCCTAGTTAGAGGATGTGCTAGATAAATTGGATGGCTCAAGTGTTTTCTCAAAGCTAGACCTCAAGAATAGCTATCACCAAATCAAAATCAAACTAGTAAATGAGTGTAAAACTACATTCAAGTCTTGTGAGGGACCCTATGAGTGAATTATTATGCCCTCTGGCTTGTATAAAGTCCTAAGTACATTTATGAAATTCATGACTCAAGTTCTTAACCCATTCATTGGAAAATATGTTATCTAATTTGTTGACATCTTGATTTTTAGTAAGTCCATTACTAAACATCATAATCATTTAAAAAATGTGATACAAGCTCTCAAAGGAGGCAAATTATTTTTGAACCTTAAGAAGTGTGAGTTTATGAATGAAACGTTTTTGTTTTTGGGATTTATCATAAGTGCACGTGGTGTCTCTATGGATCCAAAGAAAATCCAATCCATCAAAGACTGGAAAACCCTTGGCAATATTCATAAGGTATGTAGCTTTCATAGTTTAGTAACCTTTTATTAAAGATTTGTCAAAAAAATTAGCTGAATTGTTGCTACTATTACTAATTGCTTAAAAAAAGAAAAATTCCATTAGGGAGAGCTATAGAATCAAAGTTTCCAGAAGATTAAACAAAAAATATACAATGTACCTATCTTGTCCTTTCCTAATTTTTACAAGGCCTTGAGGTGGAAAGTGATGCCTCTAGCACTAGCATAAGTGCTATACTTATGCAGGGGTCAATCCCATTGAATTTTTTAATGAAAAGATGAATGAAGACAAAAAAGAGCACTTATCAACAAGAATTGTATGATGTTATTAGATGTTTCAAACATTAGGAATGATGTCTCATTTAAAGAGAATTTGTTTTGCACTCAAACCATTATGCTCTACAATTTATCAACTCTCAAAAGCATATGAATCATATGCACATTATACATGGATTGTTTATGTAGAAATTCAATTATGTTTTTAAACATAAAGTTGGGACAAAGAACATTGTTACAAATGCCTTGAGTAGGAAGTCCTATTTAGTCACTACTCTTTATGCCTAAATTACAAGTTTTGACACCCTACCTGATATATATCATGATGATGAAGAATTAGACAACATTTGGCATCAATGACAAAATCACATATTTGTGGATGACTTTCTTATTCATCGAGACTGTCTTTTACCAAAGGGTACAATTTTACATTCCTAAGACTTCTCCTCGAGATCAGTTAGTTCTTGGAGTTCATTCTGGTTGTCTCTCTTCCCATAAGGTAGCGATAACACTCAGCGTTACTCAATGACATATTTTATTAGCCTTATATGTGAAGGGATGTCATTCGTTTTGTTTAAAGGTGTGGCACATGCTTAAAACATAAGTTTATGCACTCATTTATCTATTCCAGCTAGCATTTGGGATGATATAAGTATGGATGAAAAAAATAATCCAATCAATCCATTTAAATTGATAAATCCAATACAATTCGTCGAATTCGGATTAGATTAGATTGAAAAATTTTATAACCAGATCAGATTGGATTGAAAAGTATATAATCCGTTTGGATTTGGATCAGATTCGGATTAACATATTTTATAATCCATTATATCCTATCCGGATCAAATTATTATTAAATTATAAATAAATGTATTTTATTTTATAATATATTATATTTAAATATTACGCATACCATAATTATATTAGATTATTGTATTAGTTTAAAAATACATATAAATATTTATAATAATTTAATAATTGTACTCGTATACTCCTTAAATATTTAATTTTCTTAGTTGTAACTATAAATAATAAATTTTGTTACAAATACACCAATTTAAAATTTAAATATTGTGTATATTGTGTTTTTTATGTGATTAAAATTTATTAATAAATTTTAATATCAATATGACTTTATCTTATCTGAAAAAATTGATATGTTCGATTTTGAATTAGTTTGGATTGATTAAGTCATCAGATCATATTCAAATTGAAAACCTTCAAATTTGCTTCAGATCGAATCTGATTTAAATTGGTTAAAAACAAATAGTTTCTAGATATAAGTATGGATTTTATTCTAGACCTCCCAAGAACTCAATGATATGTGGATTCCATTATGGTTGTTGTTGAGAAATTTTCCAAAATGTCACATTTCTTACTTTGCAAGATAACTATAAATGCAAGTTATGTGACTCATTTGTTCTTTAAGGACATAATCAAATCACACGGTATCCCTCAATCTATCACTTCTGATGGGGATGTTAATTTACTAGCCATTTTTGGTATGAATAAAAGGCTAAGCATTACCCTCAAATTCAATAGTTCTTTTTATCCACAGATAGATGGCCAATCTAAGGTGGTGAGTAGAAGACTTGGTGTTATGTTGTGTTTCTTAGCCATGGAAAAACCAAAATAGTAGGATGTTGCACTTTGCTAAGGAAAATTTGCTTTTAATATCATACTTAATAGATGCACGTGAACATCACCCAAAGATATAGATGTTGACGATATCATCAACATTATCGTGATAATGTCTTTTTTTACACATCACGATATCAAAACTTGATATTTATATTTTTTTTTGCCAAAATATCACAAATTGTTAAAGATGTCGTTAAAATGTTGCTTAAATGTTGTTGTCATTGAAATGTTATTTAAATGTCTTTTTTGGTTAAAATGTTCTATATATTGTGGATATTGTTGCTAAAATGTCACTAAAATATCGAACAAAATATTAAAAATATCAATTTTTGATTTATTTTTCTATTTTTTTTCTTCTTTTTGAGCAATTGTTTCAATTAAATTTTTTTCTTACTTTTGTAAAAGAGAATATACTCTTTTTTTTCTTGTTTGTAATATGTTTGTTATACATATGAGTATTTTTAAAAATAAATAATCAATGAAATTTATTTTTATATGGTATATTTATCTATTTATAATAGTTGTAAATAGATATTCAACTTAATTATTTTAAACTTTTTAACTACTTAATTCTACAATATTTAGCAAAAAAAGAATATATATTTTAAATATATAAAATATTTAAATTAATTAATCAACTTATTTATTAATATAAATATTTTATGTATTTAAAAATACATGTATTAAATAAAAAATTAGTTTAAAATATAAGTAATTAATTGTTTTGATATTTTATAAAGTTTTATATTTTTTTCATATTTTGATAAAGATTTCATAATTTTCATGATCTTTTTCAAAGTTTGCACCAATAACAATAATATCTTTGACATTTTCGTAAAAATTATATATCGACACTTTACTGACATTAATATTTCAAACCTTGTCTACACCAAGGCACCAAACTTTGTTGTTGATCTTATTTCACTTACACATTACAAGAACAAGATTGCTGGTTTGCTAGCTAAGGAAGCACAACATATGCTTGCAGAAGTGAAGGAAAGACTTTATGGTATCAATGACAAGTATAAATAATAAGTTGACACACATAGATGATTGAAAAGTTTCAATAAGGTGGCGTTTGGTTCGTAGAATGGAATCAGAATGGGAATGAGAATGAGAATGGAATGGAAAGGAAATAATGTTGTTTGGTTTGACCACTGGAATCAAGCTTGGAATCAGAATTACAGTGTTTGGTTTGCCACTGGAATGGAATGAAAAAAGCTGTAAATTACTTTAATACCCTTACGTTTAGTAAAATTCAAATAATGTCATTTAATTACTATTTCTTGGTCAGACAAAATACATTATTAAAATCATTATTTTTCTAAATAATTATTACTTAATTAAAAAATATATATTATTAAAATTATTATTTTTCTAAATAGGGTTTAGGGTTTTGAGGTTTAGGATTTGGGATTTGGGGTTTAGGAATTTAGGATTTGGGGTTTAGGGTTTAGGGATTAGGGTTATATTTATGGGTTAAGGTTTAAGGTTAAAATTATTATTTTTCTAAAAAGGGTTTAAGGTTTTAGAATTTGGGATTTTGGATTTAGGGTTTAGGATTTTAGGATTTGGAATTTAGGGTTTAGGGTATAAGGTTTAAGGATTTGAGGTTTAGGGTTTTAGGATTTGGGGTTTATGGTTTAGGGTTTTGGGTTTTGGAATTTAGGTTCTAGGGTTTAGGGTTTTGGGATTTGGAATTTGGGGTTTAGAGATTTAGGGTTTAGGGTTTTAGGATTTTGGGTTTAGGGTTTAGGGTTTTAGGATTTGGATTTAGGGTTTAGGATTTAAGGTTTAGGGATTTGAGGTTTAGGGGTTTAGGGTTTTGGGATTTGGGGTTTAGGGTTTAGGGTTTAGGTTTTAGGATTTAGATTTAAGGTTTAGGGTTTTGTGTTTGGGGATTTAGGATTTACGGTTTAGGGTTTTAGGATTTGGATTTAGGGTTTAGGGATTTAAGGTTTAAGGGTTTAGAGTTTTGGGATTTAGGGTTTAGGATTTAGGTTTTAGGGTTTAGGGTTTAGGGTGTAGGGATTTGGGGTTTAGAACTTTAGGATTTAAGGTTTAGGATTTAGGGTTTTAGGATTTAGGGTTTAGGGTTTTAGGATTTAGGATTTGATTTTAAGGTTATATTTAGGATGAGGGTAAAATTGGAAAAAAATTGAATGAGAATGAAATCATGATTCCTAAAGGAGGGACGATTTCATTCTGTCCTTCTATTTCGTCCAACCAAACACACAAAATAGAAGGAATCAATTCTGATTCCTTTCCATTCCCTCCAACTAAACATGACCTAAAGGAGATCTTGTTCTGGTTCACCTAAATAAAGCTCGCTTGTCTTAACATAGTGCTAAAAAGGTTGGTCTTATGTGCATGTTAAGAAAATCAATGATAGTGTTTATGTTCTTGATATGTCTCCCGATATGCAAATATCCTCCATATTTAATGTCAAGGATATCTTTGATTATCATCCACTAATGTAGCTCCATTGTTTTTTTTTTTAGGATTTGGGGTCGAATCTTCTTCAAGAAGAAGACAATTGATACAACCATTACCTGGCAATAGCACCACCATCATCCACTAATAACGTAGCTAGATTGCTTTCTTTTTAATAATTTTGATATCTTTTAATTAGCATAATATAGCATCTACAAAACAGAATATTTTAATTCTTTATTAAGTGAAGGCAAAATAGGTTAGTTATGATATTTTGGCATTTAGTGAATACGTTGCTTTAGATTTTGAGCAGGTAAGGAAGTGGATGAGATCAATAGCATTTAGGCAACTAGAGGATGATAATATGGTGTAATTGAATTTTAAGAGAATTATTCTCTTACTTTTAATTTGGATGGAGCTTGCGTCACTCTCTTCTTTAAATTCTTAAATTGTTCTTAATTTGGTGCATCAATAAATATATCATTTAAAAAAAAATACAATATTTTACAATATCTTCTCTTGTATATAAAAGGGCCTTTATCTCTGCCTCTTGGTCCAAGACCGTGTGTCTTTTTTTTTTCATTCTCTACACCCATAAATGTTTTATAAAAATAATATATTTTAATAATTTCATTATGTATTGAATTTTACATTTATTTTTAAATAATTCTTTGAATCACTTTGAAGAATGATAATTTATTTAATATATACTTATTTAATAAATGAATCATATTCAATTAATTTATTTATGAATAATTTATATTTGTGTTCAATTAATTATTTTCATAACAATATTATGTACATATCATATTAGTTAAAAAATAATCAATAAATATAAATTATTTTTTAATCAAATTTATTTATAAATAGATCATATTTATTTTAAATTAGTCATTTTATGATAATATTATCATATCATATCAATTAAAAATTAATCAATTAATATCAAATTCTTTTTAATAAAAAATGCTTATAAAAATATTTAAATTTGATTCTATTATTAACTTTTTAAATAATAAAAAATATTAATTAAACATATTTATATCTAATTATAATTCATTTATTTATTAAATATAATTATGTAAGTATTTTTAATATCATGTTAAATAACTTATATATATCATGTTTGAATATCATTGCTTATAAAATAATATTATTTATATATTTATTTTTGACATACCAATGAAAAATGTGAAGTTAAATAGGTATATCAATTTTCACGTTATGGTGTGAAATTATCACAAAGATAGTTGTAGTTGTAATTTATAAGTGTCTTGGAATTGAAAATTAAACATGTCAATAATAAAATGACTAATGATATAAAAATTTATGAAATAAAGCTAACTAAAATTAAATTGTAAATATTAATAAATTTTAAAAGTTTATAAATTATAGACCTAATTAATTTAGAGATGGTGAATAAGTTATTTTTAATTTTTACCAATTTATAACTTAATAACCTAAAAAGAACTGTTAGATATGCAATCGCGTATAAGAATAAAGTACGAAAATAAAATAATAATACACGATATTTTTAGATGAAAACAACCTAGGCCACAACCATGACATAAGAGGAAAACCACCGGTCCATCAAACTACCTAACTTTCCACTATGAAAATTAAATGTTCAAGTACAAACTCGATCTTATGCTACCTATCCTAGGCTACTGTCCTATTGTACTTTACTTACAAACCCTTACTCTGTTTTCACAATTTCCAATATTAGCGTAAGTGGTTTTCAGACCAACGTTCCAATAAACTTCCTACCAATCAGATACGTTCCCAAATTAACTGCAAAATGGTTAGTAGAAAAATACAAGTGCCCGTGTGTGTTCTAGAACAGATTTAATAATGAATAATCCTAATAAATGATTCAAAACATATACCACTTAAATCAAATCAACTAATAAATCTTAGAGCAAAAAGATCAAGCACAAGTTCAATAAAAATAACTTCTTTAAAGATTAAAAATCAAATCAAATAACCATGATATGACAAAAATAATTATTTGTTCTAACAATTTAAAAAAAAAGAATCCATAAAAACATATTATCAAAATATCATAAAATAATTAGGCTTATTAATCAATCAAATATAACCACCAATATTTGATATATTAAATAAATAAAGAAGCCTAAAGAATTATGATCTTATATTTGTAAAACAAGAGACAAATTAAGAAGAATAGAATAACGCTATTGTGTGGTTGATTGAAACAATGAGCAATGAGTTTTATTTATAAGAAACATTAAAACCCTTAATCTTATGTAATTGATAAATATGTTCTCTATTACAAATACGATTAGTAATACTCGTTAATTAAGAAAATTCTTATATGATTGATAAATATTTTTTCTATTACAAATAGGATTAGTAATACTCATTAATTAAGAAGACTCCTATTTAAAGAAGAGTTATTTTAAAATATATTTTATGCTATCTTTTATGCTAAAGATTTCATCTATAATTTAGAGTATATCTTATCTAATATTTTAGCACTAAAAATAATTTCATATTTATAAGCATGTGCTATTAAATACATAAATATAATCATATGTGTTGTAGTTATAAAAAATATACCTAAAGTACAATTATCTAAAACTTGAGCATTTGTTTGGCTTTTCTTGATAGACTTAATAGTATGTCTAAAAACAAATTTACAGATAAATATTTTGTCCACGAAAATAGCCAATACTCATAGTCCTTATAAACTCCCCCTTTGGCATTTTCGTGTGAAAAAAACCTTTATTACTACATAACACTTATAGGTATAAGATAAAATACAATGATTTCCTAGAATTCATAGTGGAACTATCTTATGATCTGGTAAATCTATCTTCACTGCAACTTGATAAGCTTGTAAGTAACTGAAATGACATAAATAAAGCATATGACAACTTGGCATGAAAGCCTCATTGTACATTAGTTCAGTTTACATAGAAATAAGCAAAGTGTAAAGATTAATCATGTAGTATATGCATTTCAATCAAGCTTAATTAAATATATTCTCCCTCTATATGCATAACAAAATAAAATATGAAAGTGAAACATACTCTCTCCCTTTTTGACATACGAGAAGGACAAAGCATTAGACAAAGCAATGGAGCTAAACTCATCCTAAAGATATAGCAATGTAAAAGTAAGGTAATGTAGAAGTGCAATGTGCTTTAAACTCCCCCTAAGTTCTATAACTCTCTAACTTAGAAACCAATTAAAAAGGTAATAAAGAAAAAGAAGGTGTAAATGAAAAAAAATCTAATTTTTTTTTAAATTTTCATAAATAACCACATAAGGTATTAAACCCATTTAATCACAAACGAGCACACAACCAATTAAGAACTCATCATTTTTTAATTCCAATTTTATTATTTATCATGTAAATAAACAAGTATAGTAGAAGTGGTACACAAGCACACTTCGCACATATAATGACATATTGACATTTACTTAAAGTAGTATATATGTTTAAACTCCACAAATATGTCAATTAATTTATTTATGACCTATCAAGAAAGACTCAAAGGGACAAGAATATCACCTATCATGTAAAATTATAATTGAGTCTTCAATCTCACAAAATAATATATATATATATATATATTAAATGATGACTTAAATTTTTTTTTCTTTATTTAAAATATGAGATAAATGATATTTTTTTAATCTCTATCGGTTCTTTCTTTTTGTGCATTCAATGTACAAGATTTATAAGTAGTTACTTCTTGCATAATCTTTCCTTTTTTTTTGCACGAGCCATAAACCTAGCATGATTACTTTCATACTAGTTATGAGATAGCCCTCTTCGCTCATTACGGTAGCTTCACACATCACAGTAGGTAGCCCTCTCAATACTAGGTGCCTCCATACAGTAAAATTTTAAAAAACAAGAATTAAAACTCAACATAATTTTACAATCAAGATTAGTTGAAGTCCTAAAGTCTTTTAAGAGAATTCATAAACTTCAAGCATAACATATATGTGTATTCGTGAGGGTGTGAATAAGTTTATGTCAATATCGATCATCACATGTATAAGAATATGTGTGTGCATAAGTCAAAATTATAGAATAATTTTGACAATAAATATCAAAATTAGTTAAGTCATTTAAAATAAGGTTATATGTTTATAAGTGTTGAATAAGTCCAATATCCTATTAGCCAAATAAGGATTCTACTTCTCTTTTTTTTTAAGTTTAACTAATAAATAAAATGAAGACAATAAATATTGCTCACCTAGGGTCATTTAAACACTCTAACAAAAATACCTAGATGAATGAATAAAAAACGGTTAAGTGACCAGGAAAAAACAACATTTCCTAACCCACATTTTCTTACATTTTGGTTTCTCTATATCATTGGGTTGTGACTCAACAAACTTAGGTTTCATAGGCGTGTTCTTGGACTTAGTTGTATTTTTCTCATTCATCCCAAATGAAGATGTAGTATGCATAATAGGATTATGATAATTAGTCCTAATGACTTGCATAATTTATCATTTTTTTATTTTAATTTTAATCTAATTTTATTTTTATTTTTTTATCGAATTTAGACTTTATTATTATTATTTAAATTTTATTGCAGATTTGAAGTTAATGAATATCCAAAATTTTAGAAGCATATCATTTAAGTACTATCAAATTTAAATAAAAATTTATTTAAATATAATTAAAATTAAAATTTCTTTAAATATATATATATATATATATATATATATATATTAGGAAAAGTTGTAGGGATATATATAATGAAATTGATGGAGGCATGTCAGCCTCTCTTAGTGTATCATTAACAACCTCCTCTTGTTCTACTTTATGATTGCTTATCCTCAATGCTTTTAAAAACAAAAATTAGATAAACAATTTTTTAAGTTTTTAGACATCTTTAAGAAAATTCACATAAATATTCCTTTTGTAGATGCTTTGGAACAGATGCCAAATTATGCCAAATTTTTAAAGGACATCATTTTCAAGAAGAAAAGGTTGAATGAGTTCAAAACAGTGAAGCTTTCTGAAGAATGTAGTGTCATTCTTCAAAATAAAATGCCTTAAAAATTAAAAGATCTAGGGAGTTTCACTTTTCCTTGCACTATTGAAAATTCAATTTTTAAGAAAGTTTTATGTGATCTTGATGCTAGCATTAATCTTATGCCACTTTTTATTTATAGGAAATTAGGACTTGGAAAAATGAAACAAACAATAATTTATTTGCAATTAACAGACCGATCTATCAAGTATCCACGTAGAATCATAGAATATGTATTGGTAAAGGTGGATAAATTTATTTTTCCTACTGATTTTGTGGTGTTAGATATGGATGAAGACCAAGATGCCCCACTAATTCTTGGCCAACCATTCTTAGCTACGAGAAGGGCTTTAATGGATGTTCAAAAGGGTGAGTTAACAAGGAAAATGTTACATTCAACATCTACGAAGCTATGAGATTTTCAAAAAATCTAAGAACTTGATTTCGGGTAGATGTCATTGAACAATGTGTAGTAAAAGTCTTTCAAGAAGATATGTCAGCTGATCACCTAGAACGATGTATCACTACTTCATATCTTGCTTATGATTTTAACAGCTTTGTTATTTGTGAACCTGATTTACCTTTTATTAGTGAAGAATTTCTCCACTATGTATTTGCCTTGGAAGCATTACAACAGGTTACATCATGTAGCACAGAAGTGGAAAGGCTAGAACCAATGGTAACAAAGATATATTTTGTAATCTCTACAGAAAAAGTATAGCAAACTATAACTCCAGAGTTGAAGCAATTGCTTGAGCATCTTTGCTATGCGTTCTTGGGTGATAATTACCCATTTCCAGTGATTATTGTGGAATCATTTACACCCGAAGAAGAGGAAAAGTTACTACATGTATGAAGGGAGCATAGAACAGCCTTGGGATGGACTCTCTCTGACATAAAAGGTATAAGTCCATCCATTTGCATGCACAAGATTCTAATGGAGGAACCTTACAAACCATCAATTGAGCCCCAAAGAAGATTATATCCAACAATGAAGGAAGTTGTGAGAGTTGAAATTTTGAAGCTCTTCAATGCTGAAATTATTTATGTTATTTCAAACAGCTCATGGGTAAGTCCAATGCATATTGTACCAACAAAGGGTGGAATGACGATAGTGAAAAATGAAAACAATGAGCTTATTCCTATAAGAACAGTCACAGGTTGGTGTGTATGTATAGATTATCGCAAGTTGAACAAAGCAACAAGGAAGGATCATTTTCCACTTCCATTTATTGATCAAATGTTAGATCGATTGGCTAAATATCCCTATTATTGCTTCTTAGATGGTTATTCGAGATATAACTAGATTTCCATAGCCCCCAAAGATTAGGAGAAAAATACATTCACATGACCCTACAGAACATTTGCTTTTAGAGGGATTCCCTTTGGATTGTGCAATGCCCTAGCAACATTTCAACGTTGCATGATGGCTATTTTTTTATATGATGGAAGATATAATGGAAATTTTCATGGACGATTTTTTGATTTTTGGTACATCTTTTGATCATTGTTTGCATAATTTAGCTCTTTTTTTGCAGAGATATGAAGATAAAAACCTTGTCCTAAATTGGAAAAAGTGTAATTTCATGGTTCAAGAAGGGATTGTGCTTGGACATAGAGTGTCATCTAAAGGAATTGAGATTGATAGAGCTAAAATTGCAACCACAAAAAAACTACCACCTCTAAAGAATGTGAAGGGAATCAAAATTTTTTTGGGACATGCGGGATTTTATAAACTCTCTAAACCTTTATATAATCTTATTGAAAAAAAATATGCATTTGACTTTGATGGTGTTTGTTTGCAAGCCTTTAATGCAATCAAGGAGAAATTGATTTCAACACCAGTAATGATTGTACCTGATTGGAGTCAACATTTTGAAATCATGTGTGATGCAAGTGACTTTGTAATTGGAGCAGTGTTAGGACAAAAGCGAGACAAATTGTTTAGGGCCATATACTATGCAAGTCGGACAATGACTGAAGCCCAATTGAATTATACAACGATTGAGAAGGAGATACTCACTGTGGTGTTTGCTTGTGACAAATTTCAGTCTTATATCATTGGTACAAAGGTGATAGTGTTCAATGATCATGCAACACCTTTTTATTTGTTTAGTAAGAATGATGCTAAGCCTAGACTGATTCGTTGGATTCTTCTTCTTCAAGAATTTGATTTGGAAGTTCGAGATAAGAAAGGAAGTGAAAATTTAGTTGCTAACCATCTCTCTTGGTTGGAGCAAGAGGAAGTGAAACCAGATTTTAAGATTCAAAAAGCATTCCCTGATGAGAAGTTTTTTGCATGTGAGATCAAGCTTCCTTGGTATACTGATATTGTAAACTACTTAGCTTGTAGGGTATTGCCACTAGATCTTACTTACGACCAATGTAAGAAGTTTTTGCATGATGTGAAATATTATTTTTGGGATGAACCTTTGCTTTTCAAAAGATGCCCTGATAAAATCATCTGAAAATGTGTGCATGAAGATGAGATGCAAGCCATTCTCCATCATTGCCATTCCTAATCATATGGAGGACATTTTGGAGTAACACGAACAACAACTAAGGTACTTCAAATTTCTTTCTTTTGGTCCTCTATTTTTCATGATTGTTATACTTTGGTGAAGACTTATGATCGATGCCAACGTATGGGAAATATTTCAAGGCGTTAGGAGCTACCATTGAAAAATATCTTAGAAGTTGAGTTATTTTAATTTTGGAGAATTGATTTTATGGGTCATTTTTCTCCATCTTTTGGATTTGTTTATATATTGTTAGCAGTTGATTATGTGTCAAAGTGGGTGGAGGAAATTGCTACAACAACAAATGATGTAAAGGTAGTGCTCAAATTTCTACATAAGAACATATTCATAAGATTCGGTACTCCACGAGCTATTATTAGTGATGAAGAGACCCATTTTTGCAACAAGTTGTTCGACAACCTTCTCTCTAAATATGGTGTGAAACACAAGATAACACTTGCCTATTATCCTCAAACTAATGGCCAAGCTGAGATTTCAAATCGAGAAATCAAGAATATCCTTGAGAAGATGATCAATATTGGGCAAAGAAGCTTGATGATGCTTTGTGAGCATATCGTACAGGTTTTAAAACACTTATAGGGATGTCTCCTTATCGATTAGTGTTTGAAAAAACATGTCATCTCTTTGTTGAGTTGGAGCATAAAGCTTATTGGGTTGTAAAGAAGTTTAATTTTGATTTGAAGGCAGTAGGGGAAAATCGACTTCTTCAATTGAATGAAATGGATGAGTTTCGGAATGATGCTTATGAAAATGCAAAGATCTATAAAGAACGGACAAAGAAGTGGCATGACAAACAGATTCTTAGGCGTTATTTTACTTCAAGACAACATGTTTTGCTTTTCAATTCACGACTAAAACTCTTCCCAGGAAAGTTAAGATCAAGATGGACAGGTCCTTATACAATTGACAAAGTTTCCACTTTTAGAGCAATAAACTTGAAGGACAAGGTAGGAAATATATTTAGAGTTAACGGTCAAAGATTAAAGCACTATTATGGAGAACAAGTGGAGAGGAATTACACATTTATTCCTCTTTGAAATCCTAATTGATGAGGATTGAAAAGTTTGGTTGTAGACTATAAAATAAGTGCTTATGGGAGGCAGCCCATAAAACTTTATTTTGTTCTTTTATTTTATTATTATCTATTTGAATAATTTGGATTTTGATGTTGATTTATTTTGCAGGAATAAAGAGCTAAAAATTACTAAAAATGCGGATCCACTATAAAACCAAAGAAGTTCCTTTCATTTCTTCAATCTGTCTCACTTTTAAATTTACAATGAGGACATTGTTTAGTTTAAGTTTGTGGGTGTCAACTCCTATAGTCTTGAGTTGTTGAATTATCTTATCAAGCATGTATTTGAGTATGATTGAATTTGCTATGATTCTGACATTTCTGATTGATGATGGTTTTGAGAAATTTTTTCAAAATTTGCTATTATGTTAGTTAGAGCTTTGTGGGTACTTTGATTTAAATATTTGTCCTTGAAAATAATTAAGCACATAGTGAATTAAACTCTACTCCATTTTGTCTATGAAGAGAAAGAGTTGAATTAACTGGGTTAGGAAAGTTCAAACTTGTTTTGCTCTAGAATCCATTCATGGATCATTGAGGCGAAATCTTAATTAATATCAAATATTAGAGAAATGATATAGGCAATTTTTTTTGTCACAACCAAAAAGCTTTCCCAACTGTCCTAATTATCACACCATCATTGCATAGTGTATTCCCATAGTCAACCCCTTGAGCCTTATTTTACATAAGTCTTGTTCTTTTACCTACATAAACCATTTTCATTCTAAGCCTGAAAAACCATGAACTTACTGATAGGGGCAGAACCGACATCGCCGATCCTGCCCGTTACTTTGGTTTTATCTATTTATAAAACTCTCGCAAGTGCACGAATCATTTCGTAGAAAATGATAAGTATACTCCCAAGGACGATCTAAGGAAGGAATGTATGTGGTTTTTAATTTATTATTCAAACTTTTAAAAACGAAATTAAATCCTAAACATCACGTCACGATATTTTGGCTTCTGTGTTTTTAATCTAATAACACAAAAATAAACAAAGATTCAATAAATATTTATGCAAATTTTATCATTTAAAATAATGTGGAGTATTTATGGATATAATAACTAATTTAATTATGCTTGCTTATATTATTTAGGTTATTAAAGATATGAATTGATATTTATTGATTCTCTCTTTTTTATATGAATACCACCTTTGGTGGGGTTAGATATTCTTTGTTAACTAAACAAATCGATTAAGACCTACAAGGGTGGGGTTGATAACTAATTTGGTTAATTAAATTAATTCCTTTTTTCTAAGAGATTGAAAATGAACCATTTAAATGCCACCTTTGGTGGGTTAGACGATTTAAACTTTATTCAAGGTGTCCAAATTAAACCTAAGAATTTAGTTATCCGAGTACTAACTTTCAAGTTTTAAACCACTAACAAAAACATGTTGTCAATACATTTTCAGGATAATAATTCTTATAAAAACTTTTGAAATAGAGCTTATTTCTAACTAGAGGCGATTGTACCATCAAATAAAAGAGCACTACTTTCTAAATCGGTGGGATAACTAAACCTTAAAAATCTAATTTTCACATTTAAGTTTGTAATGAAAAATAATATATTTCTCTCTAACATTCTTAATATAAAATCTTGAATAAAAATAAAATCAATTCATTTTAGAGATTTTTACCTATTTAATATTTCGCTAAGCATAACAACGTTATTATTATATCATGTTTACAAATACCAACACGGTTAAATTTAATCACGGATAAATTAAATATAACATGTAAGAATAAAGCATAAAAATAATCAGAAAGAAAATAAAATCCTTACAGAACTTCGATGCTATTCCCGCTTGTACCGAAAACCTGCGGAATTTGCACTCCCATTTATTGAATCAAAAGCTAATATATTACAAAAACATAACTGATTCTTCCCAAAAAGGGAAGAACTCTAAAACTAAGAGAAATTAACTAAAAACTAAGAAAAACTAAAAAAACCTAAAAATCTAATAAAAGAGAGAAAGAAAGAAGAGAAGTGTGTTTTGAAGGTGTGTTTTGAAGTGAAGGGAAGCGGGTATTTATAGGTGAGGATGGAGAGAAAACGAATGAGTAAAAATGTTAAAAAAATATTAAAAAAATGTAAAAACGCGTATTGGAATTGCCGATGTCATTAATGACGTCGGCATGACGTCTGTGGTGGGCACGTGAAAAATGGGGCGAAAAGGCGTTGGGCGCGCGGAGTGTGCGCATGTAGCGCCGCGTGGGGCCGTCGGCGGCAGATCTGGCCACAGCAGCGTGAAACAGTTCGCCGTGAGCCAGAAAGGAGGCTGGCTGCTGCAGCTGCATGGCGCGGCGCCGCGATTGGCGCGCGATTGAAATGCCTGTGGCGCACTCAAGGCCGCGCGGATGATGGCGCTTAGCGATTTCCGTCTTTTGACATTTTTGACCTTTTCGACCCATTTTGTCCAATTTTTCCATGTTTGTTGACCTTTTCCCACTTATTTATTAATATATTTGTCATGTATTGCTTCAAGTGTTCTTCTTTCAGTCTTCAAATTTGTGTTTTAAGACAAAATACCTGAAAAACAGTAAAAATACCCGTGATTCCTAGAAAAGACAAATTTATATAAATATATGATAAAACATATAAATATATGTATTTTTAATCAATTAACGTACATAAAATCATGGTTATTTTAGTACAAAGACTCATCACAACTCCGACCGGCAATTCTTAGTTAGAAGAAGCGATAAAAACTAAAAATTAAACTATCCTAAATCACTTTCGTGGATTGAAACGGCCAGATTTAGCTTTACGACAATGATTAAACCCCCAGGTCACTAGTGGACGAGTTTGAGTCTCGTGAAATCAATTTCACCTAATCTCTCATTATGTTTTACTCATCTAGTTAATTGAATTTAATTCTCTCTATTTATTAACAATCTTCAAAAATATCCAAAAACCTTTTTCGATAATTAATTAGAAATAATCTTGTTTATTAATTTATAAAAGAGCATGCAATTTAATAAAACAAAAAAATTAAGATCAATGATTTTTAAAACTATACAAATTCATACAAGTCTTTCGATCTTTATATTAACTATATCAAAATATTTTAGATATATCATATAATCTTTTTTTTCGATAATAAATTATAAGACTAAAATCATCTAATTAATATTCAATTAATTAAAAGTATTAAATTAAAAATAAATCAGATAAATAGGAAGAGAAACAATTCAAATTAACTTAAAAAATCAAGTATAATTTAAAATTAAATTAAATATAAACGAATTAACATTTTACGGAAAGAATCAAAAGAAAATTGAATAGCAAAAAGAAGTCTTCTCCCACGTTTCTTTTTCTTTTTCTTTTCCGCCGCCGTAAGTTTTCTCTTTATTTTTTTCTTCGCTACGGCTTCCTCTCTGTTTGATTTATTTTTTTATGCTCTCCAGTTCTGCCGCTCTCTTCCTTCTCTCCCTATATATCTCTGTTTGATTTATTTTTTTGTTCTCTCCAGTTCTGCCGCTCTCTTCCTTCTCTCTCCCTGTATATGTATAATATAAAACCTATCCCTCTCTGCGCTGTTTCCTTTATTTATCCCTCTCTCTCTCTCTTTTGTTTAATCTCTCACGCCTTTTGTCTCGTGTTTCTTTGTATAAAACCTATCATCCACGCTGTTTCTTTGTTGTTTTGCTTTTGATATATATATATATATATATATATATATATATATATATATTATATTAATAAGGGTTACGATGATGGAGAATACATATTATGACATATTATTAAAAATATTGAATTTTACTTAACTTTTTAAGCCTAAGATACATATTATGTCATAACATTAAAAATATTGAATTTTATTTATCTTTTTAAGCCTAAGATTTCATGTTTCATAGTAGAATTTTTGAACATATTATTATAATTTTCATTCATTTTTAAATATGATATAACATGCATAGATGAATGATACTTATGGATCTTATTATATGAAACATGAAAATAATTATTAAGTTCAAAGCATTCTTCAAAAATCTATATTTTGATCTTATATGACCTTTACTACCATAACGATAACAGATAGACACAAACTTAACAATTATTTTTATCATATGTATTATAGTTCTTTATGCATAAGTAGTAACAATAAAAGTAGAGTTTAATGGCCTTACAAATGTAGTATTTAATATTAAAGGTGTGTAACTCTCATCCTTATAACTAAAGTCATGTGTATCAACATATAGCTTACCAATGCTCAATATTGTATCTAACTGTTGAGCTCCAATAATAAATCTCTTCACTACTTCACATGATTTTTGAGCTCTTGTACTTATTTTTTATTATCTTTAACAAGCTTATTATTTTCATCTTTCAAACCTACAAAACTCAAATTCAAAACATTATTTTATTATTGCAAAATATTATTTACTTATTTTAATTTATTAGAAAAAAATTTCATGTAACTCAAGTTATTCATTTAATTTTTCTATTTTTGTATTTAAACAATTATTCTCTTCTATGACTCTAAGACATTTACATAATAATTCTTTAGAACTTTAACATTATATTTAGAGAGAAAAGTATATTCAATTTTCTCATCATTTGAACTAGAATCCTCAATAGATTAATCCATAATAAAAATCTGTAAGACTAACACTAAGTATATCTAGTGTTGGCTCAGATATCAATTGAAAGTTTATAAATTACAGACCTAATTAACCTAGAGAGGGGTGAATATGTTATTTTTAATTTTTACCAATTTATAATTTAATAACCTAAATAAAGCGACTAGGCATGCAATCGTGTGTAAAAATAAGTGCCGAAATAAAAGAATAACACACGATATTTTTAGGTGTAAACAAGCTAAGACATAACCATGACCTAAGAGCAAAACCACCAGCCCATCGGACTACCTAACTTTCTACTATGAAAATCAAATATTCAAGTACAAAACTCGGTCTTATATATGCTACCTTCCCTAGGATATCGTCCTAATATACTTTACTTACGAGCCCCTACTTTTTTTTCATAATTTCTAATATTAGCGTGAACGGTTTCCAGACTAACGTTCTAATAAGATTCCTACCAATCATATACGTTCCTAAATTAACTGTAAAATGGTTAGCACAAAAACACAAGTACTCGTGTGTGTTCTTGAATAGATTTAATAATGAATAATCCTAACTAGATGATTCAAAACATATGCCACTTAAATCAAATCAACTAATAAATCCTAGAGCAAAAAGATCAAGCACAAGTTCAATAAAAATAACTTCTTTAAAGATTAATAATCAAATCAAATAACTATGATATGACAAAGATAATTATTTGATCTAACAATTTAAGAACAAAAATAAAGAAGCCATAAGAACATATTATCAAAATATCACAAAATAATTAGGCTTATTAATCAATCAAACATAGCCACTAATATTTGATATATTAACTAAATAAAGAAACCTAAAGAATTATGATCTTATATTTGTAAAACAAGAGAGGGAAATTAAGAAGAATAGAATAATGCTCCTGTGTGGTTGATTGAAACAATGAACAATGAGTTTTATTTATAAAAAAAATTAAAGCTCTTCATCATATGTAATTGATAAATATATTCTCTATTACAAATAGAATTAGTAATACTCATTAATTAAGAAAACTCCTATATGATTGATAAATATATTTTCTATTACAAATAGATTTTGTAATACTCAATAATTAAGAAGACTCCTATTTAAAGAAGAGTTCTTTTAAGATTGATTTTATGCTAAAGATTTCATCTATAATTTAGAGTATATCTTATCTAATATTTTAGCATATCTTATTTCATATTTTAGCGCTAAAAATAATTTTAGATTTATAAACATGTACTATTAAATACATAAATGTAATCATATGTATCGTAGTTATTAAAGATATACATGAAGTATAATTATGTGAAATTTAAACATTTCTTTGTCTTTTTTTGATAGACTTGATAATAGACTTAAAAACAAATTTACAGATAAATATTTTATTCACGAAAATAACCAATATTTATAATTCTTACAAATTTAATTCTATTTTACGAGTTTTCTTTATTTTTTCATTTTCAAAATCACCCAAGGTCAAAGCATTTAATTAAATTTAAATTAAATTATGAATATTATCAGCGAGTTTGTGAGTTAAATGTAAGGATATATAAGGTATGAAATTCTAGTTAAAGAATTGTGAATTTTGGTAGACTTTACGTTTTATGTTTTTGGAATTAAAAGAAAAGTAGGACCTAAATTGCAATACACAACGGCAGCTCGCATATTCGACTTTCTTCTCGTTATTCAGGATTGGTAGGCTACCGGCACCTTCCATACTCAGACTCTAAATTTGTTCTCTTCCACTTCCAAATTCCAATTTAAAGTTGATCCATCTAATTTCATTATTACACTCGGACTCTCTTTTCGGTCAATTCCATTTTATAATCCCAAAACTATCAGATCTTTCTCTTTTGATTTTGTATTGAAATTCCTGCAGATCAAGAAGTTAAATATCGTTAAAGAAGAAGTTGAGGGAAGATTAGGTTAAGTTGCTTTGCTAATTTAATTGAGTTGATTGAAGATAGACCTATAATAGTTAAAGAGATGAATATGATGATGGATCCAGAGATGATCAGGCTCGCTCAGGAGCAGATGAGTCGGATGTCACCTGCTGATTTCGCCAGGATTCAACAACAGGTCTGAACCCATTGCCCATCTTCTTTAAATTTCCAATTATGCTCTCTCTCTTTTGGTGATTTATATCTTAGTTGAGGATTTGCATGTTGCTTTTTTTTTTAAATCTCTCTCTCTTTCTGACATGTATCTGATTTTGTTTCTCTTTTATATTTTTGAACTTTTCCTCGTTAATTGCATTTGGGTTTTGCTTAACATTGTTCTTTGTTTTCTTTTGCAAACAAGTTTTGTCCGTGAATTTGGTGAACAATTTCAAAAGCAATCGATAAAGAACTAGAAAACTGATAACGAACTAGAACCATTTTAATGATTTGTGAATGCATGAGAAATGCTGAAATCGTAGAGTTGCATGTGTCATTAGCAGTCCTTTGGTTTGCATGTTATGTGGACACCCAATCCAGTTATGGTGCCGGGGAAAGGCTTTGAAAAGATAAATACTATACCGTGCAGGTGCTTTGGTAAATTCAACTATTACGTTTGACAGTTTTAATATTAGGCATACAAAGATCTTTGTTTTAGTGCTAGTTAAATAGTTTTATCACTGTTTACGGTGATCATGTGCTCTTGGTGTTTGTAGATGATGGCTAATCCAGATTTGATGAAGATGGCCTCAGAGGGCATGAAGAGTATGAGGCCTGAAGACCTAAAGCAAGCTGCAGAACAGTTGAAGCATGCTCGTCCAGAGGACATGGCCGAGATTGGTGAAAAGATGGCTAATGCAACACCTGAAGAGATAGCAGCTATGCGTTCTCGTGTTGATGCTCAAGTTACATATGAGTTGAATGCAGCACAGGTGCTGAAAAAACAGGTATTCTTTTACCATCTAATAACATATTTGTTAAATCCATCTTGTTAATCCAATTTGAGGATACTGAGAATAACAATCTTTTGTGGGGGAAAGTCGTCCCACCTTTATTGTAGACATCAGTTTCTAAAGAGTTGAAAGATTAATATTTATTGGGGAATTTGTTTATGCTAATTATTAGGAGTTTTGTAAAGGATAGACTATCTTACACTTTGATGTTTTCTTTTGAGTGGATTGTTGGTCTGCAATTTGTAATTCTGTAACTATTTATGATATAAATATAATATGTTGTTGTTTTTTTTTTTAAAATAAAAAATAAAAATGGTCATAGAGAGTCTTAGGACTATTCCTATAGTATTACCGTGATATTCATTAATGGAAATTTTTGTTTAATCACATTCTATTCCATCTTAGAAGGCTTAATGAATTTTTGGCCTTCTAGTGCTGCTGAAATGAATTTGAACTCATCTTACGTTCATTCACGTGGATATGAAACTTTATTCTTACATTTTTTATCTGCATTTTCTTTGTTTTATGAGCCTCTTAAGAATTCTATGTTTATCCATGTCAGAAGATTCTTTTAAATGTGCACAAGTAATAGAGATTGCTACCTACATATGTACGATGGCCCATCGGGATCTTATAGGGTCGATCGTAGACATTTCAGGGATATTATGTAAGAGTCACAGCTCAGTCATCTGAACCTCATTTTCATATGTTTAAAGGATTCCCGACTGTCTGTTAAAATGGATTACCAGAGTTGAACTTTTTCGCATTTTATTTTTTCTAACATGGTTCTTCTACCGGGAGATATTTTTTGGGTTATACATATCCTATATGCTTAGATGTAATTAAGATGCATCTTACCATTAAGTGAAATCTCTTTGGATTCTTATGTGTACAACTTTGATTTTGTATTATGGAATTTTAGTTATCGTCAATTATCCATGATTGCAAAATTTCATCCTGAAAACTTGAAACAATGGAGGCAAGTTGAGAACTAAAATGTTAGAGAGCATTAGTAAAGATAACTCTTAAAACAAGGCTCTTGTATGGGTTTCTTAAGATCGTAGATCTAGATTCTTCAGTTTTCACAAAATACGTGAGAGTAAGATTACTCAATTTGAAAAATAATTTTTGGCTCAATAAAGACTTCTGTATAATGGAAGATGTTTACAAACTTAAAATAAAACTGGTCCTATGGCTATGACTCAAACTACTATTCTAAGACAGTGCAAGTGTTGTAGAATGGGTCTCAACAGGCGTTTGCTTATATATACCTGAAATTAAAATTTCCTAATTGACGATTTATTTACATGTTTTCCTTGTCTATCATTTATGTTTTGTACTAAACATGTGTATTTATATACCAAATTGGCAGGGGAATGAGCTTCACAACCAGGGAAGGTTCAATGATGCACAGCAAAAGTATTTGCTTGTGAGTTTTACTGTCTCTTTGGCATTCATTTTGATAAAAAAAAAGGCGGTTGGGCTTATCATAATCATGTTTTATTAAGTGAGATCCTGAATTATAGGCAAAGAAGAACCTAAAAAATGTTCCATCATCCAAAGGCAGTTCACTTATGATGGCATGCTCGCTAAACTTGATGTCATGCTACCTGAAAACAAGACAGTATGATGAATGTATTGAGGAGGGTTCAGAGGTACACACAGCTCAACTTTTCTCTTTCCACCTCATCCTTATGATATTAATAGTTAACTTTGAATTTGATGCATGCCCTTGAGCATCATAAGATGATGGTATCAAAGGAAACAATGAAGTCAGCAAACTTTTTTCGCTCACTTTCTTTTCTTGCATGCAAGTACCTGTTTTTCAAATTGAGTGCTGTTCCTTTGGACATATTTATATATGCAAATGAGTTGTTATGCTACATTCTTCATCTAACTGCCTGCTGATTCTTAGTCTTTTACCTCTATCTTAAACTTCTGTTTCAATTACTTCAGGTGTTGGCATATGATGAGAAAAATGTCAAAGCTCTTTATCGGAGAGGTCAAGCATACAAAGAATTAGGTCGATTCGAAGTGAGTGTTTATGTACTTCTATGAATTGTCACTGAAGATTTTTTTTCGTTTCTTCTGTTAATTTACAAGCTTGCAGACCTGTTTGCATCTCTGATGGTCTTCCTACATGTGTCAGGATGCGGTTTCTGATTTTAGCATTGCACATGAAGTTTCTCCTGATGAAGAAACTATAGCAGATGTCTTGAGGTGTTTTATCTTGTCCATTTTGATTGTTGTTAAACTAATTTAGAGTGTACCTATCTGAATTCATACTTATTACTGGCCAAAACTTTCTATTAATGCTGGAGCACCCTAGATTGCACAATTTGCCTGAAGGTGCTTTTGGTATGATAAAATGTGGCTACACTATCTGGAATGTGCTAATAGAGATTGTAAACGTTAAATGCAATATTAGCTGTTATGATTTGCCTTGTGGTCTAAAATATGTCACCTTTTCTCAATGTACATGCTTACATTGTTTCACCATTAAGTATTTTCTTTGTTTAAGCAAGCCACAAATTTGGAATCAGTGTTGCGACTTTCTATTCATTTGACATTTTAGCATTTAGCAAGTCATTTGCATTGGAAATGAAACTTGGGCATTTTGTTTTGGTGGTTATTTTTTTGACAGGGATGCAAAGGAGGGATTGGCTAAAGAAGGTGGCAGACCTGTGCAGAGAAGTGCGTTATTTTCATTTTGCTATCTTTTTTAGCCTACATTGTCTTTTAGATCCTTTGATTTGTGTACCCCTAGCATTTATGTGCCTGACTTTGTATTTTAAACATTTCTAATTTGATTTTCTATAGGATTAATAATTGAAGAGATAAATGAAGAAGGTGAGACTCCATCATCCGGTGATCATAAAAGCTCATCTGCACGAGTACAAAAAGCTAATGACATTTCTAAGATTCAAAGTGGGGCTAATGTTGGTGGCTCTTCAACCGAATCAGAGTGTTTACAGGCTTTAAAAGATGATCCAGAAACTATTAGGTTAGTATCTTCCCAGATTTGACTCAAAATCATCTTACAACCTTAAATGTTCTACACATCTAAAGTAACTTTTTCATACAAAATTCATGGAGGTTTTTCATTTGACTTAAGTGAGCCATTTATCATATTACAAAAAGCTAATGTCTAGATCTTAACATGAGGAAGTTTACTATCATAACATGTTATAAGCAGTCCATGAACAAGAAGTTCCACAACAGTTAGATATTGGTTAAATGCATCCATTGATGACCTTGTATTTTTTTTTCCTTCTCGGTTTCTTTTCCTTCTATTTTTGAAGATAATTTCAATCACTTCCCTATAATTCCTGCTCGGACATTCTTTTCCCTTATTTTCTTCTCTCCTTCCCTTAGTTTTTTCTTTATTGGGTTGCCGACAGAGAAGTAACTCTCTGTTTCACTGCTTGTTTTTTGTTTTTGCTCCTTTTTGGCTTTTAAAATATTTTTTATTTATTTTACTATGAATATTTTCTGCTTTTATCTTGAATTCATAGTTAGCAAAATATGGAGCGTGTATTATTTGGAAAAATGTACAACAGATGTAATACGTTTCTTTTTATATAAAAATACGTCAAAAATTCAGCATAAATATTGGTACAGTAAACCTACGAAAATATATAATGATTCATTTAATTCTGAAATATACGTTGTCAAAAATAGGTAATAATATGTATATATTTTAATAAATATATTAAGATGTTATATGACTTTTTTCATAATAATATAAAATATCAATAATATATTTAATATAAATGGTTCATAATTCAAGATAAATTAGCTTCTAACACTAAACATAATTTATTTTTAATAAGACTCTTCTTTGCTCATTTCAAATTATAAGTTTTAACTACAAGTATTTTCATGTGATCTTAAAAATTCATTTTGTCTCTCTTTTACTATATGTTTTATAATTAAATAATTGAATTAATAAATAATTAATCTATATATTTTAATATAGTTATTGTGAAAATTTCTTTATTTAGTGGTATGAATCGAGAAGTGAAAATCATAATTATTTTAATAAATTATACAATCCTTATAATTTAAATATATTTTGTCATTATTTCTATCAATGTTATTGTATTGTGATAATAAATATTTATTGTCAGTCATTTATGATTATACCGGAAAAGTACTATTCGTATGTAATATTTTTTACCTCAAAAGTATAAGTATTTTTTTGTAGGTTTGAAAATTATTTGGAAAATGGAAGTATTTTTTATTAATTCATATATACGGATATAATACCAGTATAATATGGAAAAAATGATAACTAGGTAGTTGAATTATTATAATTCATTGAAGTTTTTGCATCATGTATAATTTATTAATACTAGTTTTGTTAGTTTAACGAAGATCTTGTTGTGTTTTAGTCTTTTAGATTAAATCATGGTAAGCTGATTAATTTGTTTATTGTTTTTATTGAAAAATATTTCACTTTATGTTATATTTTTGTTATTTTATTTCTAAATATGACACTTAGACCTCAATGCACCTTGAGCTTACATCTCGCCTCACTGCCTTGAATCTTAAAAAGGCCTTTTAAAACCTTGCATGACATTAATGAAGTATGCATTTGATATCTTAGAGCGCATTTGGATGCACTATACTCCAAAAAGTGGTTTTAATAGAAGCTGTTTTATGCTGAAAGCGTCTTACGGAGAAGCAATTATGTGTTTGGCAACATTATTGTAAAACCTCTTTTTACCTCCAAAAGGGCTTTCTAGTAGAACATTCAAACATGCTCTTATTCTTTAACTGAACAATGATGCTGTTACAGTGATAGTATGATTTGACTCTTTCTATATGTTTATTTACAGGTCATTCCAGAATTTCATTTCAAAGACTGATCCAAATACTCTAGCTGCTTTATTTCCTGGAAGTTCGGGAGAGATGTCTGCTGACATGGTTAAGACTGCAGCAAACATGATGGGCAAAATGTCAGCTGAAGAACTTCAGAGAGTGGTTAATATGGCTTCCTCATTTCACGGAGATGACCCATCTGCTAATGGTGGTTCAGTTGGTATAAATCCTGACAGCTTTAGGAATGGGGCAGTTCCTCCCATTATGACACCCGAGATGCTTAAAACTGCTACTGATATGATGAGTAAAGTGTCACCAGAGGACATGCAGAAGATGTTTGAAATGGCAGCCTCATTGAAGGGGAAGGAGCCATTTCCAATGCCAACGTCTTTAAATACTAATGGATCCAAGCCAGATAATGGGTCAAAAACAACAGAATATTGGGAAAAATCTACAGCTATTGGAACCAATACTGAGGGTGAAAGTAGTTCCCATGGTAGACTTCCGGTTCCAGATTCAAGAACGACTCCTGCTCAGTCAAGCTTCAACCCCTCAACTATGCAAGAACAGATGAGAAATCAAATGAAAGATCCAGCAATGCGGCAGGTTAGTTTATTTTGCACAGAAAAATATGCAACACTTTCCTGGCATTCATAGTCTCCTCCCTTCCCCCTTCCCACCCTCCCTCCCCCCCAAAAAAAAAAAAATAAATAAAGAAAAGAAAAGAAAATGCATCAACAATACACTGTTAATTTTTGAATATCTTGCAACTTTGGGAATAATAATAGTTTTGGAAGTGGTGCACTACTAAATTAGTAGAAAGTGCACTGGGGTCTAAGGGTTCCCTTTAAAGCTTAATAGTCTGCATGGTCTGGAAAATCTAAAATAGCATACAGTGAGGGATGCAGATGAGAGAATTTCCTTGTTAAAGATGTTTTGAAATTAGGAATAATATCAAATGAGGACATTTATTGAAGTTTTAATAATTCCTTTGATTTTGTATTCAACATATCTTTATTTCCAATTAGGCTTGATTTTTACTTTAACAATTAGGGTTTTATATCTCTTGCTCAGTGGTTAAGTTTATTTGCTCGAAGGTTTAGTTTAGAGCATCTATTTATATGCCTCACTCTCAATTGTACTTTCAGAGTTTTTGATGAATATTGAATATTGATATCTCATTTCTCTCTCCAGACTATTCTTCCCTTCTCCCTTAACCATAATTATCTTCCAAACCATTCTCCCCTTTTTAATCCCTACCATAATTTCTCCTTCTTCCTCCTTCCTATTCCGGTTCTACTCAAGTTATAAGCTATATTGGAAATCTTTTAGCATTTGTTAATGAGAGATCCCCTTGATGTTTTTATTGGGATTTTATTTATATCATAATGATTTTATAGGGATTTCCAGCCCAAATTTTTTACGGTAATCACCCAAGATGAGCTCGAGTTTTACACTATTTCACAATGTAGTTTAAGTTATAGGAATTTCGCAATAAAGATTTGGTAAAGTTGTGAGAAGCAAGTGTGGCGCGTGGGATGGAAAAAAAAATGAATTTACACAACCATGTAGAAAATTTAGATCGACATGTAACAAAATTTGTACCAACTGTGTAATTGGAGAAACTTGAAAAGAATAAAATAACATGAACAATACACCAAAAAATATTGTGAAATATGAATAAGTCAAATTAGATAGTGAATATTGGTATAACTCGAGCCTACTTTGTGAGTTTGCCCTTTTTTTATATGGATTTGATCAAGTTCTCTCTTTTTTCATGTAGAATGTCAGGTTATATTCTTGATCCAGCTTATTAACTGCAATATTTTCTCGGTTGTGAAATCAAAATTTGTCAGCTTATCAAAATATTGTGAAATCAAAATATTGTGAAATCAAAATTTGTCAGCTTATCAAAAAATGTCAGGTTGCATTTTTGATATCCTACTTGGTCTCTGTTCAAACCCACATGAAAGTAATTTTTGATATCCTCCATATTTCCTTTATATCGATGGACCCTGAAACCATAAAAAATCTGGCTGTTCTAATTAATGCTCAATTACATGCCTTCTTGGAAATAATATAAACTTTTGCATGTCTTTATTTTTTGGTTGCATGTGATTTTGCAGATGTTCACATCAATGATGAAGAACATGAGCCCAGACATGATGGCAAACATGAGTGAGCAATTTGGTCTTAACCTTTCCCGAGAAGATGCAACAAAAGCTCAGCAAGCAATGTCATCTTTGTCTCCAGAGGACTTGGATAGAATGGTAATTCATTACTAAAATTCTGACCCCCATATCAGTTTTCTGTTTTCTTTGTTTTCTTTTTTGGGACAAATCTAGAATTCACTGCAAAAGAATAAAAAGGTTTTTAATTTTACATTTACCAGTGACCACAGTTCTCTGAAACATATCACCATGTTTATGAGAAACTAAGATGAGTAATACATAAAATAAATCACAAAAAATAAAATCTAAATTTTCATTCATTAGGTAAATGCTATACCCATTCATATTTTTACGCATTGAGGAAATAAAGAGGTTCTGAATACATCATGTAATGAAGGGGAAAGGCATGAATTATCCCAGCAGCCATTGTTGAAATAACAGTACATGTATCTAGTTTTCTCGTCTTTGAATAACAAATGGATAACAAAAGTCTTTATGTTAATGCATCAGACAAGTCAAATTAAGAGTTTTCTTTTCTAAAATTGGGCAAAACCATAGAAGGCATAGAGTTTTAAAGTAAAGTGAAAAATATTTATGGACTTGGGCTGGAATCTTAGTTCTTTCAGGCTTTTAACTTAGTTGAGTTAGTACTCTACTTTTAACGTTTATAATAGAGTTGCTGAGTTACATTTTGATTCAATCTTGTGACATTGCTCTACTCCAACTTATGAGTTCTTAGAAATTATTTGTTTAATTTGTGCTTTCCATGATTTTCTTTTGCTTCGTGTAACGAACTTGAATTTTACTTTTCCTAACTTCTTTTTACAGATGCAATGGGCTGATAGGATACAAAGAGCAGCGGAAGGTGTAAAGAAGACCAAAAATTGGTTGCTTGGAAGGCCTGGTATGATTTTTGCAATATGTATGCTCATTTTAGCAGTAATCCTCCGCAGGCTTGGCTATATTGGAGTCTAGGATGGTCTTTTGTTCTCTATGTGGAGGAAGAAAAGGAGGGAGAGTAGGGGCATGTTTATTACGTTGGGCAAAAGGCGATGCACATGATTGTAGTCTTAAGATTGTTTTATTTATTTTATGAGATTGATTGATGTTGGTAATGTCATTAGAGATGAAAATTGTAGTGATGGAATTGATGTGCTCTCTTTTAGGGATCATGTGAATGATAATATAATAATCATATGATTTAACTTGGGGCTGACCATCACTACGGTTAAATCATAGATACTAACTTTGATTTTAGGATCAATCCTGTTATATTTTACTAATAGCCAGTAAACTACCAATGCGCAATTGCTTTCAAAGTCTAGAAAAGCACATTTTGTTATTTTTAGCAGAAGCGCACTCTCCCTAATTTTTTTTCCCTCTTCGAAGCTCTTGATAATGAAGTGTTGTGTTCGATAACAATATATACAATTCTATCTTGCATTTAAATCATAAAGGATGGGCTCACTTAGGTCCTAGTGAGATTATATTAGAGGCTCACAATGTTTAGTAAATCCAATACTTACTTTCCTCAAGTCCAATAACTTAAGTTAATCTATTAATCAGTGTAAACTTTTTGTGCCCTAAGTATCTAGTTCCTTTAATGAATACCATCAGCACGTCTAGTTTGTTAACGGTCACTGCCAATGCCCACAAAACATATAGAACAGAATAGATATCAAGTAGACAAATACCACAACATCTTACATGAGAGTATCTTTAACTCTTTACACAGACACAAATGTTAACTTGTCTATCTTAGGTGTCACTCGCCTCAAGAACTAGCACACCAAAGCCTGAGGTATATTGATCATGATGAACACTTGGACCTCTCCCATAGGAAATAAGATTAACACTATCGTTTTGGCTGAAATTGTAATAGATTCAAGTTTAGGAGTACGTTCAACATAATGTCAGTCTACGTGAAGAATAAATATTGAAATTAAAGATTGACATAATAATTTTAGTATTTTTATGTATGTGAAAATAATCTAAATCAAAGTAACTTAATAAAAAAATCATAGGTACATAGATCACATAATTTATCCATTATGAAGCAATAATATTCATGTATAAAGTCTAAGGAGTACATGAGTATTATTGGTATGATATTACTTCAATGTATTTACAAATGAGTCGTCGCTCCTTCTTAGTCTCCCAAGATGCGTGTTTGATCCGGTTTGACACTTAAGTCAACTTGATTTACACTGTAGCAAACACATCCAAGCTTTTTATTTGAAAATGTTATCACAGTAACAAATTGTAATGTGTCTTAGAACATGTAGTATAACAAATAACTCTTCAATGAATATGTCAGTTTAAATCAGCCATCAAATTCTAGAATGAGATATTAAGCAAAAATTTAATAAAAACTATTTCTTGAAAAATTTGACAAAGAATCAATAAATCATGATCACATAAATGATAAATTGAATCCCAAGCATGATGACACTATATGAACAGGAAAAAAAATCATGTAACAAACTACATAAAATTCGTGCAAGAGAAAATGTGCAATTTCTTTTTGTGTGATTGTGAATTGTATTGTGAAGAGGTAAAGTGTATAAGTGATCCTTATATACAAATGTACGATTCAACAAAGAAATACCTAATCAGTAAGTACGCCTAAAATCATTCACAAAAGCTATCTCAATTGATTTACAAAGGAAAGAAATCAATTTGGAATGAAACACATTGCCAAAATAGAGTTGTTAAAATCAAATCACGAATCCAAATAGGTGGTACCCGAGCATCAGTACAAAAAAATGAGGACCAAAAATTTGTATACAAATATCATTCATTGGCTGCTCAGGTTGGGTTGCCAAAGTAGCTGCCCAAGCGCTAGCCATAAATCGCATCTCAAGAGTTCTTAATCAATTGAGATCGAATCTGTATCTATCAAACTTCTATTGGTCGAATAAAATTTGGAATTGATTGAGCACTCAAAAGTCCATATTTTTAAAACTAATTTTAAGGGTCAAATCAATTGCACAAAAAATACATATTTAACATGGGTGTTTTGAGAAATCGATAAAACAAAGAGGAGAATGAGAAAGTGGAAAAAAGTCATTTTTATTTCATTGTTTTAAAATGAGCATTATATTTATATTTCTATGAGATTTTCATGCTAAAATCTCTCACCTTAACTAGACACCTAAATATATAAATAACTTAAATATTTAATATTTAATTTTCAAACAATCAACCTCAAGCTCAAGTAGATACTATCTAACCTAACTAGTACAATTAAAAAAGATAATAAATTAAAGATAAACAAAGACACTAATTAATAACCAAAATAAACAAATAGATCATCCAATGAAACCACTTGTAGTATTATGAAAGATTTGATAGTCTTGCTATGATTATTTGTTACTAAAGCCTAAGAGAAATAATAATTCATGGCAATTTGTGGAGGATACTACTATTAATTAAAGTTGTAGGGTATATTTGGTAGAAAATCCCTAAGAGTGTAGCTGTGGAGGATACTACTATTAATTAAAGTTGTAGGGTATATTTGGTAGAAAATCCCTAAGAGTGTAGCAAAGAGAGACACAATAAAGTCCATAAGAGTGTAGGAGAGGCACATAAAATACTTAAGAGCATGAGGGGGAGACACTTTGAAGAACCCTTTTGTTGAAACAAGTACGCAAAAACAGTGTAGTAATAATATTATCGATAATCTGAAATGAACTGCTTGAGTTGAGTCGTAGACTAGGTCTCTCTATTTAAGATAGTTTGCAGGATCTTTGTTTTTTGTCTCAAAATTTCATTGCACTGATGAAGACCGAAATGCTATACTTGTAAAATTTTATTGCTTGAAAAACTCAAAATAATTTAGGATCTTCTTCTTTTTCTTTTTGAGAGATTTTTTTTCTTAGTGAGATATGTTTACAAATTGTTGTATAGAAACTGAGAGTTGAGGTCCTCTATTTATAGGTTTCAGAAAACATGTGGCCATTATGATAATAACGATTATGTCTGGGTGGAGAACGTAACGGCCATTTTTCTGAGTAAAGAAGAATAACAATCATTTTCTGAGTAAAGAAGAGTAACAAACATTTAACGAATATTTCTGAGTAAAGAAAAAATAACGGTCATATTCTGAATAAAGAAAAATAATGGCTATTTTCTGAATAAAGAAAATAACGGCTATTTTTTTGAGTAAAAAGATAACGATCATTTTCTGAGTGTATTTTAATAAATAAATAAAAAAATTTCAAAAAAATAAAATGCCCAAACCCAATAACTAATTCTTTTCTATTTATATATCTTCTAAATGATGTAAAATAACAACGTAAAATAAGACAAAAAATTAATATCACTTATTTTATAAAAAATCATTTTTTCCAACACCTTTATATATAACATGTTACATGAGACGTATAAGATCTTCGATCAAACAAAGTATCACTTCAACAATACATATAACTAACAAAACAACATATATGCACCCAATTATAGTACCTTGGACATGTGACCACTGCTTCATTCAAACGTTAAATATAGGAGTCATATGAAGAGATAATACAATCTGAATACCCAATTGAACCAGCAATAATCAAGAAGCCCAAACCTTGTATAGATCAAGATGTATAAAACATTTATAAGATGACTATGTGACTTATATGAAAAGAGAATGATTATACTGTTTGGCCAAATCAGTCATTTGACTAACATGATATGAGGTAACATTGAGATGGCAGACTTTTTTGGTATATAGCAGCAGTTTTTTTCTCCTCCTCTCTCTCTCCCTAACCTGGCATGATTGAGATGGCGGACTTTTGGTATATGGTAGCAGTTTTTTATTTTATTTTTTAAAGATGAAATAGCAGGGAAGTGTGAGATTAACAAGAAACTATAGTTTTAAAAATTTAGAATAAACCCGCTTTGATACAAGTTAAAAAATAGATAAAGGTGAAAGAAAATCATTCTTATTTCGTTGATTTAAAATAAAGCATTATAATTATATTTATGGGAGATTGTGACACTAAAAAGACTAACATTAACTAAATACCTAAATATATATAATACAAAAATATTTAATATTTTATTTTCTAACAAACTCTAAGCAACTTCAACAATTTACGAACATGTAAACCGAATTTGCAGTTGGAAAATTTGGTAAACATTATTTATTGGCATGGATTTGGAGTTCTAATACCACGTGCATCTTGATAGAAACGGCAAGCAAGTGATAGGAAAGTTACAAAATGGATGTTATGCTATTTAAATTACAACTACGCAAAAACATCACATTGATTAAGTCTCAAATGATTATTATTTATTTACCATAGGAAAAAGTATTTTTTTTTCTAATATTATTGCAAAAGGGACATAAAAAGAAAAATAAATTTTAATAAAATTTATAATAAAATATTATTATTTAAGTGATATAAATCAGAAATTAAAATTAAGAAAAATAAGATAAAGAAACAATTATACATTAAAGTATCAAAATTGTTGTTAAATGATAGAAATAATAATTCAAATAATAACTTCAACCTCTATTAATAATGTTACGTGTAAACTAAGTTTAATAAAAATAGGATGAGTTGGTCATTTTCTTAAAAATAATACTATAAAAAATTATTATTTTTAAATTATAAGAATAAATTATATAACGTAAATAGTGCTGCCCTTCCCCTTAAATATAATACTAGGTTAGGAAATATTTCATCATCTTTGAAATCATAATTATTGATGTTTTTCTCTTATGGGATGATGCTTTTCTTTTTGGGACGAACTCGAGAATAATCACTGATATTGTAGTTCCAGAGTTTGTTTGTTTTTTTTTAAGAAATTAAACTCTTTCTATTGAGCATTACTTAGGAATTGACTTTGATGTATTGTTTCAAGGTCTTGAAACAAATTATTTAAAAGATTAAGTTACAACGAACAACGTTATATATATTTTTAGTTATTTATTATTATTTTTAAAGTATTATTTTTATGTATCGTATAATATTTATAATTTAATAATGATATTGTTAGGTTTTGAACAATATAAAATCTTAAATTTTAATACGATGTTATAAATTATTAAAAAATTAATTCTTTTAAAAGATCTATTTTTTTTTTTTACTATCAGCTCCTACCAAAATACAAGTAGTAACTAGGCAGAGGACAAGATAGTAACTAGGCAGAGGACAAGAATTAGCTGGCTGGTTGTTGGGTTATTGAATTTCATTATTTCTTTAAGTTCAATGATATTATGACACTAACTATGAAATTTGATACTTCAATTATACAGAAATTTAATTCTCAGCTTTTGACCAAAATTATTGTTTACAGAAATTTGGAGTTATCTGTAAAATTTTAAAAAATCTTGAAAACATACTTTTAAAATTAGAAATTTTAAATGAATATATATGGGTAATTATTTTAGTTGATAATGCATCATTTATTATTATTTTTTAGATAAAATAAAGTATTATAAATAAATATAAAAATTATAAGTAAATTATAAAACGCTACTAGCTATGGTATAGTGCATGTGATATAAAATTTATTCTAAATAAATATCTTACTTAATTATAAAATAGAAAATTTAAAGCATAATTAGTATATTATGTAATATTATTTAAGATAAATAATGCGCCTAAAGGTTTAGATAAATCGAATATAATAATAAACTTATAGTTGTCCAAGTATAATAACTAAATATATAAAATAAAATAAATTGTGACTCACCTCTTAAATTATGTGTATTGAGTTAAACTTGTAGCAGAATAACTTGAATATATATATAAAATGTAAGTTAAGCTTCAAAACCAAAATTTTACCAAAAATATGGAAGAATTTGATTTCTCCCAATTTCTATTTCGTACACATAGTATCGAAATTTCCAAATTTTTCATCCATCGTTATAACTAATTCAACAGTTCACAAAATCGATCTCCTGATATTTTCCATTTTTGTTGAGAAGACATGTCTATCTTGTATAAATGGAAAAATTCTAATAATTTTGACATAAAAATAGATTAATATAAGTAAGAGATATTAAAAAGTATAGATTGATCACAAATTATATTATATTGTTGTTATTATTCATAAGTGTTTTTTAAAAACCATGTACTTGGAAATGAATTTAAATAAAAAAATTCTATTATTAAAATTATTTTTTTTATCGTTATTTATTCACTCAAATATGATCGTTATTTTCATAATTATGTAATTGTTACACATATTTTTCAACTATAAATAGAGAACAATAATTCTCAATTTTAGAAAACTCCATAACACAGAAACTATTTTTGGTAACAAGCCAAAGAAAAATATACAAAATTACTTTTTGAAATTTTCTGAGTAACATAAATATTTTAGAGGTGTAGTATTTCGAATTTTATCAATGCAGTGAAGCTCCGAGACAAAAAAAAAGATTCTGTGCTGTTTTATCTTTGGGACGACAAGACTGTACTTGCTTGCACAAATTTGGGCAGAGTCGTAAAACGTTTTGAAGAGAGTGACCTAGTTCGCGACTCTACTCAAGCTGTATATTTCAGCATATCAATAATATTATTTTTACATTGTTTTTAACATACTTGTTCCAATAATTTTAAGACATATTCTATCTGCAATGTCTACTGAAATGTTAAATGTTGATCTTAACAAATTGTTCCGTTTTGAGGGACTACACTTTAAAAGATGGAGACAAAAAATGTTATTTTTTTAACCATGAAAAATGTCGCTTCTGTTCTTACTACTAAAAAACTAATAGTATCTAATCCTTCTACTGAAACTATAACAAAGGACTTAGACACCTAGATGGAAAATGATTTTCTATACAAAAAATTTATTCTTAATGGATTAGTTGATGACTTGTATGACTATTGCAATTCTGATAAGTCTGCTAAGGAAATTTGGGATGCACTTCAAAAGAAGTACAACATTGAAGAAGTTGGAACTAAGAAGTATGTTGTCAGTATATACATGAAGTACCAAATGATTGATGGAAAATATGTGGAAGCTCAATCACATGAACTATAGAAGATAGAACATGAAATAACTTCTAAATGTATGGTTTTAGATGAACAATTTTAAGTAGCTGTTATTATAGATAAATTACCCCTACTTGAAAAGATTTTAAGAATGCACTTAGACATAAAACTAAGAAATTTTCTTTAAAAAGTCTTATAACTCGTCTAAGAATAGAAGAAAAAACCCAAAAATAAGATAAAAAAGATGAAGTACTCGTTGTCTCAAACAACAGTACCAATAAGAAATCCTCCTCTATAATTTTGAAACCTAAAGGAAGAAACATGAAAATTCAGAATCATAATAATAACCAAAACCGTAACAACCAAAATAGAAATAGAAATAATCCTCCATGAAATGAACCTCAACACCCCTCAAGAAATAACACATTCATGTGTTATAGTTGTAACAGACCTAACCACTTGGCCAGGAACTTCCAAAACAGGAATCATATTGTCCAACAGGCAAACCTTACCGAAGATCAATTTATTACTATGATATATGAAATCAATTTTGTTGGTTGATATGAGGGGTGATGGGTGGACACTGGTGCTTCTTGCCATGTTTGCAATGATCGAGACATGTTCAAGTCCTATTCTGTGTATGAGGATAAGAAAGTGTTGTTGGGAAACTCCCACTCCACTAAAGTTGTTGGTACTAGTAAGGTGGAATTGAAGTTTACCTCTAAAAAGATTTTCATCTTCAAGGATATCTTGCATACTCCAGAGATAAGAAAGAACTTAGTTTTAGGCTATCTTCTTAACAAAGCTGGGTTTACTCAAACTATAGGGGTTGATTTATATACAATAACTAAAAAAAATATTTTGTTGGGAAAGGGTACGCCACTAATGGCATGTTTAAATTGAATGTTGAGTTCTTTTAATATTTGGCATGCTAGACTTTGTCATGTTAATAAACGTATAATCAATAACATGAGTACCTCAGGACTGATTCCTAAACTATCTTTGAATGATTTTGAAAAATGTGACTTTTGTAGTCAAACTAAAATAACAAAACTTCACATAAATCAGTAATTAGAGAATCTAAACCTTTAGACTTAATACACTCTAACATATGTGAACTTGATGATATTTTTAAAAAAATGGAAAATGATAAATAATAATTTTTATTGATAACTGTTCAGACTATACTTATGTATATCTAATGAAAATATAAAAGTGAAGTGTTTGACATATTTAAAATATTTAAGACTGAAATTGAAAATCAACTTAATAAAAAAAGATTTCGAAGTGATAGAAACACTAAATATGATTTCAATATTTTTAATAAAACTCATGGAATCATTCATGAAAAAACTGCATCATATTCTCCTAAAATGAATAGCAAAGTTGAAAGAAAAAATAGAACTTTTACTGAATCAGTTGTTGCAATTTTATTAAAATCTAGTGTTGCTTTCCATTGGTGAGGAAACATTTTATTAACTATTTCTTATGTGCTAAATAGAGTGCCTAAATTTACTAGTAATATTTCACAAAATAAGAAACCTAACTTAACTTATTTTAAAACTTGGGGATGTTTAGCTTATCTTAGGATCCTTGATCCTAAAAGAAATAAACTTGCTAGTAGAGCCTATGAATGCGTGTTCATAGGATATGATGTGACTAGTAAAACTTATAAATTCTATAACTTAAATGATCATGTAGTTATATAATCAAATGATGTTGACTTTTATGAACATAAGTTTATCTTTATATTAAAAAATAGTGGGAACTCGTCTTCTAATAGTTTACCTATAACTAGAACTAATGAAAAAAAATGAGGAATTAAACATTGAAATTAGGAGAAGTAAATGAGCTCAAAGCTTTAAGGACTTTGGGTCTGATTTTTATGCTTATACCTTAGAAGAAGATCTGCAAACTCTTCAAGAATCCTTATTTTCTTTAGATGCTAACTTATGGGAAGAAGCCATAAATGATGAAATGGATTTTCTTGAATATAATAGAACTTGGCATTTAGTTGACTTACCTCCTTGTTGCAAAACTATAGGATGTAAATGGATACTAAAGATGAAATTAAAACCCAATGGTACTATTGAAAAGTACAAAACTCTTCTTGTAGTCAAAGGGTATAGGCAAAGGGAAAATGTATATTTCTTTGATACCTTTTCACCGGTCACATGAATAACTTCCATACGTGTGCTTTTTTCTCTTGGTGCTATCCATGATCTAGTAGTTCACCAAATGGATGTTAAAACTACCTTCTTAAATGGTGACTTAGAAGAAGAAATTTTATATGGATCAATCTAAGGGCTTTATTATCCCAGGTCAAGAAAATAAAGTTTGTAAGCTAGATAAATCTCTTTATGGTATAAAACAAGTACTTAATCAAGGTCATAAAAAATTTGATAATCTTGTTATCTCACATGGATTCAAAATGAATGAAAGTTAAAAATGCATTTATTATAAATCAAAAAATGACATTTGCACTATTATATGTTTATATGTGGATGGAATGATTATTTATGGGTCAAATATTCATGTTAATGTGAAGATTTTATTGTGTGCTAACTTTGATATGAAAGACCTCGGAGAAGCAAATGTGATCCTTGGTAAAAAGATTACTAGGTCTAAAAAGCGACTTTTTCTATATCAATCTCATTACATTGAGAAGATCTTAAAGAAATATAATTACCTTAGTTTCAAACCTGCATATACTCTTTATGATCCTAGTGTAAAGTTGTTCAAGAATACCAGAGATGGTATTAGACAAATTGAGTATGCGAGCATCATTGGTAGCTTACATTATGCTACTGACTACACTAGACTAGATATAACTTATATTGTGGGACTATTATGTAGGTTTACCAGTAGACCTAGTGATAACTGTATTTTATATAGTTATTTTCATCTATTTTATTAATTATAATTGCTATGTTTTTTACATTTTTGGTTAATTTTAGTTAAATAAATTAATATTCACCGTTTATATGTTAAGAAATACATTTTTAAGAAAATTAAATAATTTGTATCGAAAATGTACTTAATTGCAAATTTTTGTCCAAAAATCTAATTTCAAATAAATGAGTGCTTAATTGCAATTTATAAAAGTCAAAAATATAATTTAAATTAAAATTGGGCTTGATTGCAATTAAAGAAAGATTAAAATGTAATTTAAATTAAATTTGTGGGTCAAAATGCAATTAAGGAAATTAAATTTTCTGCGCAGGAGAAGAATGCCACTCGCACCATTCACGACGCCCATCATCCACCGTTCGATCATTCAATCAACGGTCCAGATTTGGCGAGTGCATTCCAGACGAGACAAAAGGACGTACCCGTATGTCTGTTGAACGCAGCTCGGCACCCAGTGGAGCCCACCTGCCGCGTAGGTCGGCATGCAGAGTGGGACCCACATGTCAATTGCGCAGAATTTTCCCGACAACGGTGCCAAAAACTTGTTGTCTCTTTTAGAGAACATAAAATCGTGCAAGTATACACGGTCACAAGTAATAAGATTTGATAAGTAAAGTATTGTTCCCACAGAGATTTATTACTAGCTTTCGTTGATTATTAAAATTATTTAAACCTGATGTTATCCAAACAATTAATAATTTGTTGCAGTTTGTCTTAATTAATTTTTTAACAGATTGTACGAAAATTATAGGATTGCAGTTTACCCAAATTAATCCACTTGAATATTTTATTCTCTCTTGATTTATGTTCTCATGTTTTAAGTTGTTAACCAAGAACTCCTAATTTATCCATATATCTCTTTCAAGCTCCATACAGACACACCTAGTTAAAATGATTCACTATATTCCTATGAGAATTAAATTCAACCAGATTTATTAAGTTCTGAGTTCTCAAACAGTCACACATACAATAAAAGTATATTTCTATCCCTTATGTATATACGTTATTTTATCACGACCAGCACACAAAAATGCCTTTTTCAAGTTTATTTAAGTGTCACATATCAGTTAATTAATCTTCCGATAATTAAAAGCATTAAACCAGATAAAATAAACAACTTAAAACAGTTTCATAAATCATTCAAAAATAATTAATTCAAGTTTCATAATTTACGCTACACTGCAATCCTAGAACAAATAAATTAGTTCATAGCAGAAATTAAAATTACAACACCACAAAAATAAAACATTGCAGAGAAACGAAAATTAAAAGAAAATAGATTAGGAGAAACTCTTTCACGATTCCTCAATGAAAAATAAATTCCTTTCCTTTGCTTCTTCTTCGCTGTCTTCTTTCTCTGTAATTTCCTTAAGAGAATACAACACAAAATGTCAAATGATAAAGAGAGAAAACAAATACAACCAGAACTGCGAGCTAAAAAAAATGAAAGAAAAACCAAACTGAAAACTAGTATCTCGTACAAAATATATCCCCCCTTTTGAATTATATATATATATATATATATATATATATATATATATATATATATATATATATATATATATATATATATATTATTTTCATTTTAAGTGGGGGACAAAAATGTACGGGGATTAAAATAACAACACGCGTGAAAACCATTCTGCGCGTTTCTGATTTTTTTTCTTTTTACGCATACCACGTGTCGCCATGTGATTGGCTGAGAGAAATACAGCGACACGTGGTAGATTTTCATTGGGTGGTAAGGTCGGGCGCATGAAGAACAGCTGGAACACGTCGCACAATATTTCCTCACGTTGGAAGTAATTAACGGCTGTAAGTGGGCGCCGTTTCTGCGTTTTTATTTCACCAAATACATGCCACGTGTCGTCATGTTATTCACTGGAATAATTAGGAGACACGTGGCTGCTTATTTTTCGTTGAAACACGAGCGTGCACGCTGCTTGGATGCACCACGTCGCACAGGATTTGTAGACGAGCGACTCGGTGCGCGACAGCTTGGTTCCACGCGCTTCAATCTGGACCATTCAACTCATCCAACGGCGATCGATGTGCCTCAGGGGAATCCTGCACAGCCGACATGTGGGTCCCACCCTGCATGCCAGTCTGCGCAGCAAGTGGGCCCCACGTGTGCCGAGTTGCGCGCTTTCTAAAATTCGGGCGTAGTCGCTCCTGTTGCATCTGGATGTCACGCGCCTAATCTTGACCGTTGATGGATTGATCGAGCGGTGTGTGTTGAGCGTTGTGAATGTCGCGAGTGGCTCTTCTCCTGCACGGAAATTCAACTTTTTATTAATTACATTTTGACCCACAAATTTAATTTAAATTAATTTCTAATCTTTTGATATTTTCAATTTAACCCATTTTTAATTTCAAATTAAATTGTGATATTTTTATAATTGCAATTAAGCCCCTTTTTCTATTAAAATTTATTAATTTACTTTAAAATATATTTATTAAAAACTAATACTAAATATTAATTTAATTAATTTAAAAATTAAATAAAAATGTAAAAAACTAGCAATTATAATTAATAAAATAGACGCAAATCACTGTATAAAATACAGTTATCACCTAGTATAAAGTATTTGAATGCTATTGAAAGGGTCATGAGATACCTTAAGAGAACTATGAACCTTGGATTACATTATAAGAAGTTTTCCGTTATTATAAAAGGATATAATGATATTGATTGGAACACTCTATCAGAAGACTCCAAAACAACTAGTGGCTATATATTTAGCATTATCGGTGAAGCTGTTTCTTTAAAGAAATAAACAATATTGGCTCAATCTACAATAGAGTCTGAAATGATAGCATTAGCTACTACTAGTGAAGAAGTGGGTTGGTTAAGAAACGTGTTAGTTAATATCCCTCTATAGGAAAGACTGATACTAGCTGTCCTGATCCACTACGATAGTACTACGTCTATTGTAAAGATTCAGAACCATTATTACAAAGGCAAGAGATGACAGATACATAGTACGGTTAGAGAATTTCTCTCTACAGGAACTGTAAGAGTGGATTATGTATGTTCTGATGAAAATTTGGTTGATCCTTTGACAAAAGAATTAACAAGAGAGAATGTTTTCAAAACCTCGAAAGGAATGAGAGTGATGCCCTTAGAATGAAGAGTCACTCGTGATGGTTACCCAACTTATAGATTGGAGATCCCAAGAAATAAGTTCAATGGGTAATAAGAATTCATGAAGTGATATAAGATGAATAATGCTATTATGAAGTCTCATTCTATATTGTTAGAAGCATGAAGTCCTGAAGTGACAAAGAAGTATGAGTTAATAATTAAAATCTTAATGAGTTCTATACTCTATATGGAGTGGAGTACATAGCTATAGAATTACTATTCATAGACTCACCTATGTGAATGTGGAAGTGTGGCCATATCCTATGAAAATTTTGGGCAAAATTTACTAGAGCCTTCACTATACTGGGATACACGTGCATGGTCGTACAACACGAGCTTTTTCAAACTACACCTTAGAAAGATTATGTGTGTAATATTGTTAGAGATAGAGTTCAAAACTACGAGTTACTCAAGTATATTCTAAAGCATCAATACTATGCAAAGGTTTAGGTCGATAGGCACCTTTTACTTATGCACAATCTTATAATTTTAATTAATCAATTGGTCGATGAAACTAATTTTATATAAAATTCAAGTGGGGGATTATTGGAAATAAATTTAAATAAAAGAATTTCATTATTAAAACTATTCTTTCTGATCGCCACACAAATTGTGTGTGCAATAAATACGCAAGTATATGTATCGTAACAAGTAATATAATGATAAATAAAGATCGTTCCCACGGAGGTTATTTTTTTAGAAACTAATTTTTAACACTAAAAATGATAAAAATCAATTTTTTTGGTGTTTTTATCTTAAGAAAGCAAAATTAAAATAACTAAAAGTAAATAGCAATAATTAATTAAATTATATTTTGTGACTAAAAAGATATATGAGAAAATATCTAGAAATACTTAATCTTCCAATTTTCTAAACATGCGAATCACTAAAATCCCCTCAATATAATATCAATTAATTACATGATCAATTGAATCTAACCTAGCATGTATTCATCTTTCAAGTAAACTACACACCATATAGTAATTAATTTAATCACACTCTCATACCAATTAAATTGCATACTACTCATTAAGTTCATCAATTATGGATCACACACATAAGAATCATACATCTTTGCCTAGAAACTATGCGTGTTATTTAATCAAGACAAATAATTAAATAATTTTCTCAAATCTATTTAATTGCCTCTATAGATAAATTGTTGGCCAAACAATTAATAGCATAAAAATAAGATTAAATAATATAATTAAATTAATATTATAATTGGGAAAAAATATTAGATCATCACATGGTGAAAATTGGATTCATAAGATCCCTAGATTAATAAATTAATTACACATAATTGTGTTCATAAAGCTCATATTTTTCATAAATAAAGACATAAAATTAATAAAGAAAAGAGTAGAAAAAGAAATACAATCAATCTCTTGAATTGTAGAATTAATTTCCTCTTAAATCTCCATCAAAATTGTGTCGTTTCTTGAATTTTTCTCTCTTTTTAGCGCTAAAAATTGACCAAAATTATGCTAATGGAGGCAAATTAGGGTTTATGGAGTGATTAGGGGCTTAAATAAAGCTCAGGTGTGATTTGGACCGTCCGATCAGCTTCAAATCAAGGGCTACGATCAAAACAAGCAAAACTGACAGTTTTAGCCAATCACAGTATGACATGTGGCATCATTCATTGGGCGAATCAGAGAGAGACGCGTGGCAAGAGAGATCGGTCAGAGTCAACGTTCGCCAAGTCAGCACCACATGGCGCGACGTGATTCGTGGGAACGGATGGCGTGGCGCATGGGTGAAACGTGCAGAGTAATAGCGTGGTGACATATGTCATAGTACCTTTATTGATTTTCGAACTCAGATTGAACGTCGTGTTGACACGTGGCACATGTTTTGCCACCTCACAAGCGGCGCAACATGATTCGTTCTCCATGCTTGCGTGGCGTCCGCGTGGCTTGCTCAGTCAGCTCCTATGCTTACGTGGCATGACACGTGGTAGCTTTTGATTGGTCTTGTGTCAAAAATTCATAAAAAATCCCTAAAAATTTCAGAAATATCCCAAAAAATTCCAAAAATTATATTTTCACCCATTTTCACTAGAAAGTTTATATTTTAATTTTTTTAGCCATAAAAATACTATTTATTAAATAAAACAAGTAAATATTAAGTAAAAAAGTGCGCTAATGACTCTATTTTCATAGAGTAATCACTTTCCAACAAATATGGTCGTTATTTATCCACCCAAATATGACCGTTATTTTCATAATTATGTTTTGTGACTGTTATTTTTATAATTATTTGACTATTACACATATTTTTTCAAATATAAATAGAGGACAATAGTCTTCAGTTTTAGAAGATAACTTAACAACACAAAAACTATTGTTGGTAGCAAACCAAAGAAAAATATAAAAATTATTTTTTAAATTTTTTCGAGTAACATAAATATTTTAGAAGTATATCATTCTAGAATTCATCAGTGTAGTGAAGCTTTGAGATAGAAAAAAGATTTTGGGTTGTTTTATTCTAAGGACGACAAGGTTGTGTTTGCTTACACAAATTTGGGTAGAGTCGCGAAACGTCTTAAAGAGAACGACCTAGTTCGCAACTCAACTTAAGCAATATATTTCAATATATCGATAATATTATTCTTACTTTGTTTTTATCATACTTGTTCCAACACTTATTACTGTTTCAAAGTCCATAATTTTCCATCTTTAAACCTTACTAAGGTTGATATTTATGATGAAAAAACAATCAAGTTCTATGATAAAAATAAATAAAGCTTCTATTAAAAAATTACAAAATATAAAATTAAAAGATGTAACGAGAGAAGAACTAACTTATACTCAATAACAACTTGAAGAAATCAAATTATTAAAAAAAAGTTAAAAAAGAAGATATCTATAAAATGATTAAATTTAAATTTCTCAGCAAGAGTTTTTGAGCAATTTGTTGGAAACTCTGATACTAAATGTACAGAAGATGGAGCAGTTGAAAATACAACTTTTTGATAAAAAGAAAATAGAAAGATGGAAGAAAAAATATGTTCATATAGGTCTAATATAGATCTCAATTACATGCTTATTTAGACAAGGATTAGACACTCTTTTACTTTCGATAATTTTAGATGGAAGGATAAAAGATCCATTACAATCAATAATGGATGGTGTCCAACCAAATTTGGTTAATGGAGTTGTTTAGTTTAACATAAGACCAAATTATAATATAAATAATTCAATAAAAATGAAGTTTCAACTTAAAAATTTGAGTATGGATCATCAATCTAAAAGTTTATCGATTTAATGGAAAACTATTCTTGAGTTAACAAAGTTTCCTGAAACCTCAACAATAGAAGTTGATTGGAGCTTTGTAGAATTATTTGAACCAAGATCTTATGAAACAGAAATTCAACCATGGCTAATTAATTAGAAAGACTTAGAAATACCAAAAGAATGGTAGACAAAAAATCCTTCAATAATAGAAATACAAGTCTCAGGAAATCAAGTATATTTTAGAAATAAAAATTCAGTTAACAAAGATTGGCAAATTTCATGTCTCGAACAAGATTGGGAGAATTTTAAACAAAAGGCAAGAATGAGTGAATCATCGTCCAAATATGAAGATAATTATGATAAAATTGTTGTTGTTAAAAATTGTTCGAGTTCCAATATTACCTAGAACTAAACAAAAAGAAGAAATCTTTCACACACAGATTTATCATATTCAAATAGGTAGAGAGGAAATAATCTTCTCACCAAGTTATGGTAAAAAAAACGTTATAATTATGTTTTAGGTTATTTTAATTTTGCAGGTTATAAAACATATAGCTTATGCACTTTAATTGATATAGGAACAATAACAATATGTTCTTGTAGACCTAATGAAATACCTTCAAAAAAATGGATACTTATGAAAAATTCTATTTTAATTAGAGGAATAGAAAGAAAATAAACCATTATTCAATATAAAGCTAAAAAGATAGCTATTTGGTTTAACGAGAGAAAATTTATTATTCCTAAAATATTATGTTTTTTTAATATCCATCGAGATTTTGTCATATGTAACAATTTTATGACAAATTATTATCCAATGACAATAAATCATAATTATATAACTTTTAATTTAGATAAAGAATTTGTTGAAATTCCACTTTTACAACAACATAAGTACAAGTGTGATAAAGACTTTGCGCCAAGAAAACCTGGTGATCATACATTATCTATCAACTAATTAGAAGAAACTCATTGGTTATATAAAATTTTGGAAGAAAATTTTAGTGAAGACCCATTAAAACTTTGGTCAAGAAGTCTAAGATATTGTACTTTAAAATTATGTGATCCCAATATAATTATTCGAGTTAAACCAGTGATCTATACTATACAGGATATATATGATTTTGATATTCAAATAAATGAATTATTAAATGGTAATGTAATCTCTTAGAGGTTTTTTCAGTTTTGAACAGTTGTTTTGTCTTCTTAACAATGATAATGCAATCTCCTAGAGGTTTTTTCATCTACAAAACTAAATTTTCATCTTGTTAATGATCTTTATAAACATTTCTAGTAAGATAATCTGTAATAAAATTGTTAATACCTTTTAGATGTTCAACTTCAAAACTATAAATAACAATTTAATTGTATTATTTTAATTTTCTTTCTTCAAGATTATTATTTTTTTACTACAAATAAAATCTTTAACTAAAATTTTCTAAAACTTAATAAATATAAAATCATTTAATAGTAAGTTTTATTGTTAATAATTTTTTTCTCAAATATAATGTAATTTATTTTATTTGGTTTAAATTTTTTAAAATTATATCCACAAATTAATTTTTATTTTTGAAATTTTTTTAGATATCGTAGCTTTTATACCATTTATATTATAATAGCTTTTCTCAAATGTACAATCTTTACATATAACTAATAACAATGCTTTATGATCTTATAAACTTATGACACATTTCAACAAACTTGAATTAATGTAAATAAACTCAAGCATGTACATATTGACGGTATAAGATCGATCACAAAATTCATATGAATTTGATTTAAAGTAATTATATTATGGCAGGTCAAATATATTCCTATAACAAATATATATATAGCATTGCCATGCGTAACGTTGAGAGCTTAAATCAAAACCATACTCTGCTCTGTATTGCATATATATCCAACTAAAATGTCATGTTATTGATAATAATTAATAACAGCTATCAATGTCCTTTTACTCTCTACCTCTCATAAACCAACCCAACCACCTTATAATTTGTATTTGCACTTCACTATGCAGATAGCTAGGCAGATGCATCACGTATCGGTAAACCATAGCCACAAAAAGAAATTAAAGCAATCAATTTAACTGGTTTTTTTGTATATTACAATAATGGTACCATTAAATTTTTAGGTAAGGTACAATTGAATTTATTTAAATTAAATCATTTATGTTGTTTTAGATTAAATTAACTTTATTACTATTAAAAACTCGTGTTTAATCACGTGATAAAAATATATATTTTAATAAAAAATTTATTAAAATAAGATCATTTTTATAAAATTAAAAAATTAAATAATATTATTTTTTATATTAAGAGACTAAAAAACATAAATTACCTTTTCCAATAATTGCATTGTCATTTTTTTCTAAATTTATTATGCTTTCCGATATTTGAACCTATCTTCCACTAAAAGTCCCAATGTATCGAATAGAATTATTAATCCAGGGAAAATGTACTATTATTTAAAAATAATTTAGTTTATTTCATTTTTTTAATATTTTAATTTTTTTTAAGGTAATAGAATATTTTTCCATTAATTAAGTAGATAATAATATTTTAATCTATTTATTATTTAAAAATACATATAATTATTTTTTTTTATTTTTTTAACGATTATTGAAATATCATTTTTATAAATTAATTTTAATAATAAATAATAATGATCACAAAACTGATAAAAAATAAAAAAAATTATAAAATTTGATAATCTACCCTTTGTACTTGTAAGTATTTTATAACCAAAAAAACTAAATTCTTACCAAAAATAACAAATGAACTACAATTAGAAAATATTCTAATTGATATAGATAAAGATCGTGCTTACATTTTAGATACATTTATCTTTTATTATTTTTTATACCGGTTTAGTTAAATTGTTATAAAAATTAATAATGTAAGAAAAAATGATTAATTTTTATTTTTAATGGGTTTATTTTAATTTTTTTATAGAAATTTTTTATTTATTTTTAGCACTTTAAATTTTTTTAATGAAAATTAACAGTATAAGAAAAAAATATCCGAAGAATATTTTTGACCATGACACACCCTTATCTAAAATACAGCATTTACGCCTATAAATTTGTCCAATGAAACGGAAAATTAGAAACATCACACCCCAAAATATCAAACAATATGGGAACCTTCTATGAAGAACTCACAGAACCAGCAATCCAAGACCTGAAAGTCAGTATCAAAACATCAACTCTTGTTTTTTCATCCCAAGAAACAGAGAGAAAAACCATGTTTTTATCAAACATAGATCAAGTTTTGAACTTTGATGTTCAAACTCTTCATTTTTTCCCTGCCCATAAAGATTTTCCTACTGAAGTTATAGCAAATAAGCTCAAAGATACACTAGAAAAGATATTGGTTCCTTATGATTTCTTATCAGGAAGATTGAAACTGAATACCCAAACTGGTAGATTGGAAATTGATTGTAATGGTTCAGGGGCAGGGTTTGTTGTTGCTTCTAGTGAGTATGAATTGGATGATATTGGAGATTTAGTTTATCCTAATCCTGCTTTTCAGCGACTAGTTTGTAACACTTGGGAAATGTTGAAACCAGATGATCAACCTTTATGTATTCTTCAGGTACAATATTTTTTGCATCACTAATTTTTACTATATAGTCATCAAGCCCATGATCTCTCTCACACTCTTTTTTTTTTTAAATACTAATCCATCTATAAATTTGAATTAATAATATATTTTGTTCTATTTATACTTTTACTACTAATTTTACCATTATATTTAGAGAAATATTAAATACATACAATTATATCAATTATGAGTGTTAAAATTTTCTTGAAAATAAAGGTTTATTTATTCATTTAATGTCTAACATATTTAAGATGTTATAATTTAGACTTTAATTAACCTTTCAATTCCCACAATTTCGTAGTTAGTATTTCTAAATTTGATAAATTTAAATTTAAATTTTCTTTAAATTAATTTAACGATGTTATACTTAATTATTATGTAATTTAATTTTTAATTCATTTAATCCTTAACATATTTTAAAATATATAATTTAGTTAATGATAAAATTTATAAATTATTCCCATGTGATGCACTTAAGTATAATCTTATTAAATTAAGAGATAACAACTCTACGAAACCTTTACTTTTAAATACATTTTAATCTTTAACTTTTTTTTCATATATTTTAGTCTCTAACCTATTAAATTTTAACGGTTTCAATTCAATTTAACATAATAATTTCCTAATTTTTTTATGAAAATAAAATTTACTCTAAAATTTTTTGACAAAATATTTTTTCAAATTTACTCTCAAATGTTTTTATGAAAAAAGGTAAAGGATGAAATTTTTTTTTAAATAGAGTTAACCCTTAATAATTTGATGAAAACAAAAATTTTAGATTAAATTTGAAAATTTTAAGAATTAAATTATATGAATGGAAATGTTATGGATAAATTTTAATTTTTTTTATTTAATAATGTTGAATGTACGTATCTAACTACTTTTGAAGCTTATTTATGGCATTTATAAGAGGTTAGATATAGTTACATTATTTGTTCAGCCATACAAATTATTTCATTTAATTCAGCTTCTACCCCCTTTCAGTCTTAAATATATGAAGAAAAAATGCCACCTTTTTTTCTTGAAAAAAATAAATAAATCACTTTTTATGTCTATTCTATTTCCTTCCTTTTTCAAGTATCAATTTTGAAGTAAATGCACTCCCTGTGAAACATATGTTACCTTTCAACTGTCACATTACAGAAATAGTTATTTTTGCTAACAATAGCTATATGGTACCAGCTAAAAAGTGATTTGCAATTAATAGATACATTTCAATGTGTGATAGTCGTATTAAATTTCACATAGATGAATTAATCTACAAAATTGTACAAATTAATTCAATTTTTTTTAATAATCTAATAATATTATTCCATTTAAAAAAGCTATTCTATCTTCGTACTTATAGTTAGTTTAGTTTTCTCTCTATTTTTCGTTTGCTTAGTTGTGATAAATGTTAATATTTTTCTACCACATAAAACATGTACATACATGACTAACGATCTATGTAATAGTACACAAAGCTTGCATATATAGGTAAATATATATAAAAGGATAAAAGGTAATAATGATTCGTTAATTATGATACAAAAATTTATTAACTTTTGAATATATTATTACAAGTTAATTAAGTGAATTAAAAGTATAAAATTTCAATAAAAAAGATAAAAAAAATAGAACATGTAAACATACATATGATTATGCTTATTTTTTTGAGTTAAATGTGTTCTCTAAATTAAATGTAATTTAAAAAATATGAATTTTAATAAATTTAGACACATAATAATTGATTTAAGAATACATAACAACTCAAAAAAATAAACACATATATGTTCACATTTCAATAATTAGTGGACTTATAATATTACATTTAAAAATTAACGTACTTATATAGTTACTCATCCTTCATCTAAAAAAAAATTTAATTACTTACTGAAATAATATTTTTCCTCTGTATATGAATCACAAGTAATAAATTTTCTCACCCATAATTGAGCACACATGCAGGTGACAACATTCAAGTGTGGAGGGTTTGCAATGGGCATATCAACAAACCATGCAACATTTGATGGCCTAGGCTTTAAATTGTTCTTAGAAAACGTGGCTGCTATTGCTGCTAATAAGCCTTTAGCTAAAGCTCCATGTAATGATCGTCAACTCTTAGCAGCTCGATCCCCTCCTAATGTCACATTTCCTCACCCTGAACTTCTGAAGCTCAATATTGGCCAAGAAAACTCAATCAACCCTACTATTTTTGAAGCAACCAAAGAAGAACTCGACTTCAAGATCTTTCGTTTAAGTTCTGAAAACATCTCTAATCTCAAAATTAAGGCTAAATCTAGCATTAATAGAGCCAATAATACCAATGTTAAGATCACTGGCTTTAATGTTATAGCAGCCTTTATATGGAAGTGCAAAGCATTATCTTGTGATGAAGAGAATAACAAGGACAGGTTATCAACTATACTTTACGCGGTGGATATAAGACCGAGGCTAGTACCACCCCTTCCTCAATCTTACTCTGGAAACGCAGTGTTGACCGCGTTTGCGACAGCCCCATGTGGTAAGCTAGAGCAAGAGTCATTTGCAAATATTGTGGAGATGGTTTCAGAGGGAGCAAATAGGATGACAAATGAATATGCAAGGTCAGTTATAGATTGGGGAGAATTGAACAAAGGGTTTCCACATGGGGAGGTTTTGTTATCATCATGGTGGAGATTAGGGTTTTCAAAGGTCGAGTATCCTTGGGGGAAACCAAGGTATAGTTGTCCTTTGGTCTATCATAGGAAGGATATTATCTTATTGTTTCCTGATATTGATGAAGAGGAGAAGGATAGTGGTGTTAATGTTTTGGTGGCTCTACCTCCTAAAGAAATGGCAAATTTCAAGTCCCTTTTCTCTAAGTTTTTGGTTTGAACTTTGATTGCAAAAGGGAAAATAGTTCTATCATAAGAGCACCACTTTTATATCTCATATATATATATATATGAATGGTATGCATGATAATATTATGTTGATCATTTATTGGCAATTTCAAGTCCCTTTTTCTCTAAGTTTTTGGTTTGAACTTTGATTGAAAAAGGGAAAATAGTTCTATCCTAAGAGCACCACCTTTATATCTCATTTATATATATATATATATATGAATGGGTATGCATGATAATATTATGTTGATCATTTATTGTATTTTGAAGAAGCTTGTTTGTAAAAAAACCATATGTAATATAGTACTATATATAGTGAGTGATTATTATTAGCTTAACGGTGTCACTTAGTAATAAATATTTATTTTAAGGATGTTATAAGAACCTCTCTTTTTTTTCTCCTCCTTCTCAACTCTTGAAATCATGAGATCTCAATTAAAATAGTACAATATAATGGAATGATATGTATGATGAAAGTATATTCAATTAGTTTATCAAGTTATCTCTTACCATCTTAGTTGATGGCTCATTTTAACTTTGAAATTAAAATTGTTTTATGAAAGTATTAGCTTGCCATGCATCTTAGTTGATGGCTCAATTTAACTTTGAAATTAAAATAGTTATCTTATAGGGTGCTTATTAACAAAAGTGAGCCATTAATTGGGTAAGAAATTCTCGATGGTAAAACTTGAAAATAAGTTATAAGTGAAGAATGATATTTCTAAGAAGAAAAAAAAAGAAAAATGATATTTTGTAAATTTTATTATACAATTTGTTGAAAATAGATCGAAAAATTAAACTTCGTGAGTTTCACAAAATAATAATAAACAATATAAGAAAATAGTCTATATAATATATGCTAATTTAAGGGTTTGGTATATTAGTGATACCTTTTCAACCAAAAGGTTCATATCGACCCATATTCTCAAAGTATATTACAATAATAGTCTCTCCATTTAATTTAAGGTACACAAATGGTCTAATTTTATGTTTTTAAATTGGGGATTTCATCACATGCTTAACACATGTCATATAGGTGAAGGATAATTGTATCATTAAGAAGATTTGATACTTAAGTAATATCATTAATTAACAAAAGATACATGTGTTAACCCATATTTTTCATAACAGTATACTAGTAGTCTATATATTTAATTTTAGGTATATTAGTGGTCCAAAATTAAGATTTAATTGAAAATTTTAACATGTGTCACACACATGTACAAAAAATAAAGGATACATTCGTCATTAAAGTTGTTTATTGTCAATGAACCATCTCTTAGTCTTCAACCTGCCATTTCTCTACAAACTTTTGTTTGAGAATCACGTCATATGATTTCATCATGTAATACTAAATTATTAGGATATTTCCTTTTGCAACCATGTCATTCATATACCATATCATATAGACTACATACCCTCTATTTATTAGGTTATTCTCTCTGTCACTTAGTATTTCTTGTGTTGGTTTTTAGTTGGTCTCCAACTCTTTAGTGTTCATCTTTTGCATGATCTTTCTTTTATTTTTCTTTAGATGTCTTTGTGAGAAAACTTATGTGTGTTTTTCAAGCTTGAATACTTGAGTATTGTCTCACATTTTCTTGAAATTTGAGGCTTGTTAAGGTTTGACATGTGTATTTTTATGTCATATAGATTATTTATCAGTCTTAAAAACTCTCGACTTATATGCATTATTATGACTTGACTAGTATGTTTAGTTATCATTCATTTTGGTTTAGAATGTTCACTCTTTCTAAGAATATCTTTTATGGAACCTGAGTCTTTTCTCTCCTTATTTCTTTAAGTTTTTAAGGTGCAAATAAGTGCTTCAGGTGTTATTCTTCATGTGTTGATCAATTTATACGTTTAAAGCTAAAAACACCTCAAATACAACACAAAATATGTGATTTTAAAAATATAAATTTGTATAAATAATGATATAAATTCAAACCTATTTATCACATTAAGTGAAATTAAACAACTTTTCAAACACTAATCAAGCTCATGTTGAACTTCTCAATTAAATATTAATTTTGGACTACTTATATGCCTAAAATTAAATATAGAAACTATTAGTGTACTGTTATGAAAATATAGATTATATTCATACATTTTGTTAAATAAGGATACTAGTACATACTATTATAGTAACAAACCTTCTGAATGACACAATTACTTTTTACTTGTATCACATATGCAAAACATGTGATGATATCTCCAATTTAAAATAAGAAATTAGACCATTTATGTACCTTAAAGTAAATGGGAAGGCTATTATTGTACTACTTTGAGAATATAGATCTATATGGAAGCCTTTTGATTAAAAATAGTATCATTAAAGTACCAAATCCCTCATTTAACTTTTCAATTATTTCTTTGAAACTCCACAATAAAGCGTTCTTAACCTAGAGAAAATCAAAGATGGGTGACTCCTCTAAGAAGTGTCCTCGTTTATAATTTGTATTTACTGATTTTTCAAAAATAAATATGATATTAGTAGACTAGAACTCTTTCTTTTCTCTCTTCTAAAAATTCCTTTTCTAATTTCTTATTTTTTTCTTTTATCAAAAATGAAGTTTATTTCACATATAAAATTTATTTTTGATAGATTAATCATTTTTTAATTTTCGTTTAAAATAAATATTACAAAAATTATTCTGTAAATATTTTACTCGACGTAGATTTAAATTTAATATGATAATTTCTTCACTTTAATTTGATTTATAGTAACATGAGACATGTTTTATCAAGTCATTTTCATAAAATTAAATCTATATCTAGTATTATTATTGAAATTTTATTGTAGTTTAAAAGTTAAAGAACTCATGCCATCAAAGATCAAATTTTATTGTAGATTTATCATATTATTAATTATAAAATCTAAGTTTTATGGAGACTATAAAGAGGTAAAAAATAATGTTAGAAAAAAATATACTTCTTGGATTACAAATATGTTGTTATGGTTATTACGATAGTTTTGATAATTTAATATATTTTCTTTTTTTGGATTTAAATATTATTGATGTATTTTTATTTTAAATTATTGAAACTTATTTTCTAAAAAAAAGACTTTTAAGAGAATTAATTACTAATAATTTTTTAATATGGTATTAGAATACGAATTCCTTTTAAGTTAAAACCTCTCCGATTACAATATTTTCACTTTCATACTTATCATGTATTTACTGTATCTCATAAGGGCTTGTTATCTCCACTTATTAATATGGAAACTTTTTGTTGCCTAATACCACAAATGTTAGCAATTTTCTTTTAAAGATATTGTTTTAATCGAAAAAATTTCAAGAAAAAAACCAACATATAAGCCAATAACTCTTTCCTGACCAACTTGGCATGGAGTAGATGTCCCCTTTTTCTTTTTTCTATTTTTTTATATTTTGTATAAATGTTCTAGTGTTTGTGATAACAATGCTGCACAGGGCTCACACAATACTTGATAAATAAAAGACCCTGAGATGCGAAAGCATTTTGGAAGCTGTACGTGGTAGTCAATGCTAGCATTTCTTTAAATGTTGTGCATTCCATGCACCCAAAACTTGGTTAATTATGAATATGCTAGCACTTTTTTGGCCAGAATGGTCTCAATGTCCTTCCTAGATCAGATAATCTAAGTACTATCATATATTTTTGGATACCCATAATACACTATAGATATAAGTTATGAATATTCTTTTTTTTTATGAAAATTTTTGCCAGCTTCCTTCTGAGTGGAACATGCCTGGAAGAGACAATTGACATCCTGATTTTGGATGCAGAAATAGTAGCTAGGCCAATGTGGCTTCTACAAGTTCCTTTAGTGTGGACCTGAATGAACTTCTTAAGTATACTTCTAATCTACTTTTTGGATAATGTTTTTAATGGGAATGTACAGTACCCTTTACTTCACACTCTTTTTCTAGATGTCTTCTGGATTGTCAACCTGAACTCCGGTAGTTGACAGTGACTTTTTGAGGCATTTGAGTTGGAGTGAAAGTTAGTGTAAATGCTATTCATAGATCTGAAACAAAGGTGGCTCACAGCCCCAGTGTGGGAGACGATAGCATAGAAGGTGACAATATAAAATTGATGCGGCTCTCAATCTTCTTAAGTTTATTCTTGCAAGTGACTTTGTAATTAAGATTCTTCATCACGTCATACCAAGGGTGTTTGGAATCATTATTGTAGTGAACACTTATATTGGTAATGTAATTATAAGTTATTTAAGTGGTAGATTTAATAATTTTTAAAAAATGGTTTCAAATTTCTAAATTTTGTCAGATATTTTCATCTTATTAACCTCAATTTACAGGGGTATAAATGGATTTTCAATTTTATATCCTCTAACTAATTAATTATCCTTGCCGACATCCCTACCCCCTTTCAATTTTCTTTAATTACCCAACCAAAATAAATGTCCTTGTAAAACCATTAAAGAGCAAAAATCATTGCACTTGCCGACACCCAAATAATTGCCTTGCCATTTAGAGAGCTGTGAGAGCCATGAGAGAGCTTTAAAGCTATGCTTACAAATGCACCGTCCATATTTTGTCCTCTATATTCATTCTCACTCAATTTCAACCATTATCAACTATTATCTACAATTTTCGTAAATCTTCTTTAAATATCCATCAATATCAATAATATACTCGATATTTCTATAAAATTAAAGATTCAATATTTAGGTCAACATCGATATTTTCATCCATACCCTCATTTGAGTAATTTTCATGGGCTGAGTTTTTTTTGTTTATTTTATAAATGACATACCCTCATTTGAGTAATTTTCATGGGCTGAGTTTTTTTTTTATTATTTTATAAATGAGGGGCTGGAAATTTATTAGAACTTTTTTTTAGGACATGCAGTGGCGTGAGAGGAAAGAAAGTGGATGAAATTTTTTTCAATGGGTTGATCCACCAGTTGCGAGAAGAAGTTATGAGGTTCTCATTGGATTGCTAAATCGTGTTGATTGTTTGGAAGAAAGAAATAGAAAACAGAGAAAGATGTTCCTTGTTGGTCTTGTAGTGTCATGGACATTTTTTCTTTTCTTTTCTCAGAATTAACAGTTGGTTTATTTTTAGCTATGTCATTAAGGAGCTGATATGGTGGAATTTGTGTTAGAATAGTAATGATAATCATTTTTAACAGATTTCATTTTTTAACTTGAGCAGTTTATATTACACTTAAAAATGTATTCGTGAATTGTACTGGTGGACGAGGGACATATGACATTACAACTAAATCAACCCAAGCTATATCGTGACTGAGTAAAATTTTTGTGCACATATATATTTTTTTTTTGCATTTTGAGGAGAAGCCACAAATACTTGCACATTGGTTTTACATTATTACTAATCATAATAACTACAAACAAGTCTTAAAAGAGAGCATTAGATAATGAGAAGCAAAAAGATAATTCAAACATGTTTATCATATTAATAATTTCCAAAACAACCGAGATAAGCTTGAAGTAGCTTCAACCACTAATGAACATAAGGATACACCCAGAGATGTTAATTTGTGTCATAATTCGATTGATTGAATCGAACTTGAATCATATAACTCAAATCGAATTAAATTTGGGGTAACTCAAATGAACAAAAAAAATTAAGTTGGGTTTGAACCAGCCCGTTAACCCAAAATAATTTTTTTTTAAAAAAGTTATAACACGTAAATATTACAACTTATACGTTAAGTTAAAAACTTAAAATTAGATAAATATATTTCTTCTTAATTCCCAGCGGACGCAGTCTCACTCCCTTAACTATCTACTTCTATAACAACTAGCAATAGTCGTTTCTTCAACAACAATCCTACGTTCAGTAATATGTCCAATAATATGTCCCTCTTCTCCAATAGTAACTTTTCGTCCATTGAAGCAATTTAAAGTAATTTATGTGTCATCCTAAAAATATGTTTTTCCTTTGTATGATCATTGTATGGTCTACTTATAAACACTAAGAGAGCTTTATATATATGGAGTTAATTTTGGAGGAAATTCTAAGTTTGATTTTACTCATATATTTCTTTGTTTAGTGGCAAGGGAAATTATATTGAGATTTGGAACTCTTTATTTAAACTATGAGTTTCCATAAAGACACGACAACCTCTGAATTTTGCATGTTAGGGGGTAGATGGTGTTTATCTTCGTCGAATGTATTTAGAAATGGACTTCTTGATTTAAGGATTAACTTTTTTTAGCTTATGTTTACTAATGTTCTTGTTTTATAATTAATTATTTATCGTAACATAACAAGTATGTGTGATGAGTTGTATTATCTTCATAGACTTTGTTGTATATGTAAGTTGTTTATTCAATATTAATTTATTATTTGTATAAAAGACTAATTGTTATAATATTATTTCACTCATTTTTGGTGTTTAATGTAATGTTGTTTGACCTAATGAGCTTTAACTATTAAACATACTTTTTTATTTATAAAAAAAATTCATTAATTAAAAAATACAATTAATAATTTGGGTCAGTTTGGACCAACTCATTTTTATTTGATTGAGATTTGGGCTCACCCTTACTTACTCAAATTAAATTTGATTTGAGATAAAGTAAGATCAATTTGGAATGAGTTAGTTCAAGTCAGCTTGAAATGACCCAATTTGCATGAATTACCATAACTAGATATACCATTGCTTACAAAATCTCTTGCAGTTTCAAGCACATAGTTTACAAAACATGTGCACTATAAATTACATTAAAACAAAAATCAACAACAAAATCTAAAGAGGTACAACTGTTCGGTTGATCTACAGTCACTTTATTTCACATGTACTTTCCTTCCAACATTACTTTATACAGGTTTACTTTGAACAATAGTAAATAGATTAAGGCATAATACATGTTGAAAGAAGGCTACAGAGTGAAAAGCAGTTTTGTGTCTCATGACATGACATTTTTCCCCCACATATGTAGTTTGATTGGTTTGCACAAAATCAATTCAAGAGTTTTCTTGGTTTTTGATATAAGACCTACATGTCTTAATGTTTTAAGTTCATAAGGTACAAAATAAGTGATCCAAATATTGTTCATTGTGTGTTAACAAATTTATGTTTTTTGAAGCTCAAAATACTTGAGATACAACAAAACATACACGTGAGATATATTAGTTAGTTAATATTGGTTCATTAAAATTATCTAGGTTATTAAAGATATAATTTAATATTAATGATTTTTTTTGTATGAAAATATCGTAAATGTTCCACATCTTTTGGTATCAGAGCCTTGGTTGTTAAAAACAGGTTATCTATCTTCATCTATCTTGGTTTTGAATTCTAGATTTTAAAAACAAAATCATCTTTTGATTGTTTTCTACGTTCTTGAGTCATAAATCACAAAATAAAAATATTCCATTCATTTGAGTCTTGTGTTTTCTTTCAATTTCGTTATCGTTGTTTTCATATTTGGATTTTGTTTTGTCATTATCTTTGAATTCTTCGTATCTTTTTATTGTTCTTTATTTCTATGTTCAATCTATCTTTGTTCTTCAAAAAAATAAAAAATAAAAGAAGAGGGTTGTTGTTCAGTTTCAAAAAAATTTGATAAAACGAAGTTGCAACTTTAAACGGCCATAGCTTTTGACTTGGGTAACGAAACGACTATTATAATATATCAAATCAAAAATTTTTTTAATTCCTACAAGATAAATTAGGATTCTCCTCTATTCTTGCAATTTTCGAGTCCAAATTCCACCATTTATACCACTATCGAGGGGTTAAATATTTTATGGTACCTTTTTGCTTTGTTTTCAGTTCTTGTTTATTGGGGTTGCGAATTTTTTATTCACAGCAGCAGTAGCATCAGTCAAAACAAAAAAAAAATAAAAAGAAAGAAGAAAGAAGAAGAAGAAGAAGAAAACATAGTAGTAGATTGTTCAAGAATCTAATTTTTGTTTTCTTGGTGAGTTTTCTTGTTCTTTTTGAAATTGGTTTTCCCTTTCTTTTGTTCTTGATTCCCAAGACAAATTTAAAAAAAAAGGAATCATAGTTGATCAAGAGTATTTCTTTGGAGTCCTTATTTAGAGTCATCGTTGGTCAAGAGTCTTTCTTTAGAGTCCTCTTTAGTTAAGATGTTTTCTTTAGAGTCCTCTTTGGACTTTCTTTTTGTCATACTTTGCCATTAATTTTTTAGAATTCTGAATTTTGAGATTGTCACCAATAAAATGATTACTTATTGAGATTATTTTGATTCTTTGATTTTGTTAAGTTGACATGAGCTTCGAGTGATAAAAAAACATAAAGCAAAAATAGTGTTAAAAAAAGAGCAAAATAGTGTTAAAAAAGGGAGAGTGATAATAATCTTATTTGAGAGAAAACATGTGAGGGAGTGCATAGGTTGTCTCATTTTATTTTACAAGTTGAACATATGAGTACGGAAGGAGAACATATGAGTACGGAAGGAGGAGAACCATAAGAGGTTGACTTGAAATTCTCCATCAAATCTATTTGTGACCAATTTAAGAGAATGAATACTAAGGTAGATGATTTAGAATCCTCTTCCTGTTCTGAATCACATAGTAGAAGACATAGAAGGCATGAGTTCGAGGAAGAAGAAGCTAATTCCAATATGGAGGATATAAAAAGTTATAAATGGGGAAAAAATACTAACTCCAAAGAAGATAGCAATATAAGCATTATAAAGATGGCAATTCCACCTTTTTAAGGAAAGAATGATCTTGAGTTATATTTGGAGTGGGAAAGAAAGGTTAAGCATATATTTGATTATCATAATTACTCCAAGGAGAAGAAAGTAAAGATAGCAACCATAAAATTGCAGACTATGCTGGTATATGGTGGGATCAATTGGTAGTCAATAGGAGAAGGAATGGTAAGAGACCTATTTTGTCATGGGAAGAGATGAAATTGGTGATGCGTAAGAGGTTCATACCTAGCCATTACTATAGGGACTTAATATAGAATGTTACAAGGGCTTATTCAAGGTTTCATGAGTGTAGAGGATTATTATAAGGAGATGAAATTCTTCATGATTAGAGCAAACATAGAGGAAGATTAAGAAGCGACAATGGCCAGATTCATTGTCGGGTTAAATAGGAAAATTGTTGATGTGGTTGAATTACAACATTATGTATAGATGGAAGAACTACTGCACAAAGCCATTAAAGTGGAGAAGTAAATCAAGTCCAAAAGATTCAGATATAGTTTGTCCTCTAGTTCTTGATGGAAATCAACTTGGAAAGAAAACAAAGCTGCCTTTAGAATAAAAGATGAAGCAAAGTTGAACAATTCAATTGTTGTTCCTAAAGGTAAACCTAAAACTAAAACTCTTATTAAATCACGTGATATTAAGTGTTTTAGGTGCCAAAGACTCGAACATATTACATTTTAATGCCTAAACACTATTGTTGTATGGGTATATAGAGAAATCGAAAGTGCTAGTTCAAGTGACGATGAAATGCCACCATTGAAGGATTGTTCTAATGTAGAATTGGAAGAATCTATGCATGGGGAATTACTTGTCACAAGGAGAGCTTTGAGTATATAGCTTAAGAATGAAGGAGATGAGAAGAAACGTGAGCTATTTTTCACACAAGATGCCATGTGAAGGATAAGGTATGCATAGTTATTATTGATAGTGGAAGCTACACTAATGTTACTAGTATTTTGTTGGTAGAAAAGTTGAATTTGAAGTGGAAAAAGCATCATAAACTGTACAAGCTACAATGGCTGAATGATTGTGGAAAAGTGAATGTCAACAAACAAGTTTGGGTTACCTTTTCAATTGGCAAGTATGAGGATGTGATTCCTTGTGATATGGCACCAATGTATGTTGCTCACATATTGCTCAACCGACCATGGCAGTTTGATAAGAAGGTGTTATATGATGGTTACAAAAATTGTTATTTATTTGAAATGAATAATCAAAAATTTGAATTAGCCCCTCTCAAACCTTTACGAGCTTATGAAGACCAAATTTGAATAGTATGATAGTGCAAGATGTGAGAAAAGAAAAAGTGTAAGCAAGAGGAAAATAAAAAAAAATAATAAGTGAGGTAGAGAGTAAAAACAAAGAGAAAAGTGAGAAAAATGGAGAGAAAATGAGCATAATGAAGGGACAAGTGAGCAAAAAGGAGAAGAAATTAAGCACAAAGGAGAGAAAAGTGAGAAAAAAGGAGTTAAAAATAAAAGACTGAATGCATTTGATGAAAAACAAGAGATTAAGAGTGTAATGATGGCAAGGCAACAAGTATTTGTACTTATGTACAAAGATATTTATCTTTTTACTAATGATCTTAACTCATCTATGTCTAGTGTCGTTGTATCTTTATTGTAGGACTTTGAGGATCAAATTTCTGAAGAGATTCCTCATGGATTAACTCCTTTGAGATAAATTGGACATCAAATAGACTTCACACATGGGTCCATTATTCCAAATCGATCTGCTTATTGAGCTAAGATTCAAGGACAAATCTCTTTGAAGAGTAGGAGAATAATGAAGATTGAGGTGTTGATCGAGTTGATGTTTCCAAATGCTGATCAAGTTGATGTTTCCAAATATTCTCAAGATATTTTGCAAAGAATTGACGATCCAATGACTAGGGATAATTTTGAAAGATCAAGTAGGGTGCAAGGGTTACTTTAGGAAGGAATTTTTGTTTTAGTTAATTATGGGCCTTTTATATTTAACAATTTTTATTTTAATAAATTGTGGGCTTTTTCATGTCTTATTTATCATAAGTCTTTTTATTTTTTTACTCTTTAAGGATGGATTAGGCCCAATCCACAACTAAATAGGCCCATTTCATCTAGAGTTTTTCTATTAGGATTTCTTGCTTATAAAAAAGAGAAACTATGTAATTTAGAGGCAAGAATGAATATCATTGATGAAAAGTATATTTTATAAAGCTTTTGTTTTTTCTTCTTGTGTTCTTGATTGAATTCTTGAATTCAACTTATAAATAGAGTGATCATCTTTTGTGGTGTCTCAAGATTGGGGTTTTAAGGACTTTGTTTCCTTAGGATTCTAATCTGATCATTTTCAACACGTTCTTAGCAATCATTCCTATTCTTTTGAGTTCGTGGGTTTCTAGGATTATTTTCCTAGAGGGTCTGTATCAAAAATATTATTACTCAAAATGAAAAGATATAGGCTTAAAATATTCTTACATGAAAGTCTTCACTATTTGATTCTTAAGGACTAATTTCAGGTTTATCTCAACTTTAATATTTCATCATGAAATATAAATTATGACAAAAAAAATAATTATCACATTACTCCATAACATGTTTAAGAAATTATATAGTAGTACAAAAAGACTTAATCAATTGTTTTAAAATCAACTAAAAGCATGATATTTTTGCAAGAAAAATTTAAAAATTGAAACTAATTATCCCTAAATCAATAAATAAACTAAACTAAATGAAAAAGTAATAAAAATAAGTGTAACTGTAAACACATGTTTGATAAAAAAAAATTAAAAATTTTCCAAATATATAATGAACTTTTCTCTCACCCCAATCTAGAATCAATATTGCCCTAAATGTAAAAAATGTAAATTAAAAGATAAAGATAAAGTAGAAAAAATTATCCATTTGATCTACATGATTAAGAATTGATATGAAAAATCAGGCGCATCTATCATCTCAATATTTAACCATACAGGCAAAACGTTGTGTAGTTCTCACATATAACACATCTCACCAAATCGTTATAAATTTTAAAAATTATAAATGAAATAACCATTGTTCACGTAAACAAGAAATAAAATAAACTAATGTAAAACAAATTACATAGAATATAAAACATGAAATAACATAAAATTAAAATAAATTAAATAATATTGTCTAAAACAATAGGTACCTCCCATCAAGTATTTAGTTTAATATCTTAACAAGATACTTCTTAAGAGATTTCCATTTGTAGAATTTAATTTACTTAATGTCCCTTCTCATTAAATTTGTATCAATATGTGCTTAAAAATATACAACCTTTGTGCCAAAACTATCATTGATACATTCCAATTATGAACTTTAATAATTGTTTTGGTAGAGGTCAAAATAGCCTACTAAGAAGTACATTTTACTCCTTGTTTATTTTTAGGATTTTTTGCACATTTTCAATCACAAAATCTATCTATATAATTAAATTATTTCCTTTTTGGATATATTAGAAATTGATCTACTAATTGTAGAAATATGATCATGGTTTCAGCTCACCCACTCCTAGTTATAAGTATAATAAATAAAACATTACATTAATACTTGCATCTAAATTTAACATAATATTTACCTCCTTTTCATCACCGATAACAATATTTACATAAGAAGGAAAAAAAAAAGAGAATTTGTGTAAATAAAATTTAAGTTAATAAGTAAATAAAATAAAAACTAAAAAGAATTAAGTAAATAAGTAAATAAATAAAAGAAAACAAAAGAGGATTAAGTTAAAATTTAAAAACTAAAATTAATTTTTTAGATTAAGTCAAAAAAATTAGATTTTTTGAAATTAAAAACAAAAATAAATCATAAATATTTACAAAATAAGAGTTTTTAAAATTTTTGATAATAAAAATTTAAAGCACAATCACTTCCACCATGATGGCGCTAAAATTTTGATAATAGTAAATTTTAAAGTTTTTAATGCTAATATTATCCCCAAAAATGTTGTCAAAAACTTAAAGAATAAAAATTTGATAGCCAAATTTTATATATTTATAAAAAACTCATAAATGCATGAATTATTTTGTAAAAGACAATAAATATATCTCCAATGTCGGTCTAAATAAAAACTATATAATTTTAAATAATTCAACAAAACTCTTAAAAAACATGAAAATAAAACTTAAACATTCTCTTAGTATATTTTGATTTTGAAAAATATAAACTAATAACATAAATTTAAAGATAAAAGTAAAAATAATTCAAAAAATATTAGATAGATAAATAATTAATATTAAATGAAGAATTTATGGAATATATTAGTTAGTTAATCATATTTTTTTAAAATTAATTCAGTTATTAAAGATATAAATTAATATTATATATTTTCTCTTTTTTTATGAAAATATACTAAGTTATGGATCATATTCTTTGATAATGAAAACCAATTAATATCTCAAGGTCGTGATCACCAATTGATCTAAATTAATTATGATTTATTTTTAAAAAATAAAAATCCATCTAAATCACTATTTAAGTTAGAGCACATAACTTAGACTCTCATCCAATATGTCTAAATTAGATTTTAAATTGATCTCTATGAAACTTAACTTTCATATTTAAAATATATTACAAAAAATATGTTTTCAATAATAATTCTTGTAAAATATTTGAAATAGAATCATGATTCTAAATTAGATCAAAATAATCAAATCTTAAAATCAGACTTTCAGATTTTAAATTTTATACGAAAAATATGTCGTCAATATATTTTTATGTACTTAACTTTGTATAAGTCTTAAATGAAGAAATAAAAAACAATTTATTTTATAAAAATATTTACCTAAATTAATTCACAAGCATGACAACATAACTAATATCCCATAATAACATTTAATCAGACATGCTTAATGTTAAGAAATGATCAATAAATTAAAAACAGTATTAAAAATGATAAAAAAAAATTATTTTATAAATAATATAACATAATTAAAATTAATACCTCAATTGTATTCTTACAAATAACTTCAGTAGAAATATGTCATCTAGAAAACCTCCAAACACATCTACTTATACTGTTTATGGAATCAAAAATACTATATAAAATTATAGCTAACAAAATTCTTTAGTTGCTAAAATTTAAACTAAAAAATTAAAAGAAGCTCTGATTTTGTTATGTCTAATATTGAAGGAATGAGGTTTATATAGTTGAAGAAACGTTGAGAAAAGAAGAAAAATACGGATAGTGAGATCGTAGGCCATGGCCTACTTCTATCCATACAATTTCCCACATCTGTTTTGGTACACGTGAGACCACAATTCGAGAAAGTTATGTAGTGGCACGCATTAATCACCATCGGGGCCCTCGTTAAACTACATTTTTCCAATTTCTTTTTATTTCACCGCATTACATTTGGTTGGATTTATATATAAGGCTTACATATGTATTCTTTTATTATATTAAGTTGCAATTGAGTGCTTTCAATTAGCATTCTTCAAGTGTTTATTATACCCGTAATTTCAAAAACATTAATTTGTTAGATAATCTTAGAATTATGCAAATGAAAATCTATTTTTTATATTAAAGTGCAAATAAATAACATAATATTAGTGCTTTTCAGAAACACATTAAGGTCATTAAACATCTCTATGGATCACAGTTTATTGTTCAAATAATTACATGATGACTCTACAAAAGTAGAGTTATTAGCACATTTTTTACTTAATATTTACTTCTTTTATTCAATAAATAATATTTTGAGCCGAAAAATATTAAAATATAAATTTTTTAGTAAAAAGGGATGAAAATATAATGTTTAGGATTTTTTGGATATTTATGAATTTTTTAACACATAACCAATCAAAAGCTGTCACGTGGCCTACCACACAAGCAAAAAAGCCGACGGGGCACGTCACGCGGATGCCACGCAAGCAGGGAAAATGAATTGTAGACCTCCGCCTGTGAGGAGCAAAGGACCATTTTCCATATGTGGATATGGCATTCAATTTAAGTTTAATTGCTATCAAGCCTTCACGACACGTGTCACCACTCTACTCGTCTAGTCGTTCCACCTGTGCATCACATCATCCATTATCACAAATCACATTGCACCAAGTGTCACTAACTCAATATGCGTGGAATTTGATCGGTCTATCTTGCCACACATCGCTTTCTAATTCACCTTATAATATTTGTGTGCCACGTGTCTGATTGTGATTGGGTGTCACTAGAAATTTTCCTTTTTTCATCTTAACCGTTAATCTAAAGTTGATTTGACGATTCAGATTCCACTTGAGCTATATTTAAGCCTCTAATCATCCTATAAACCCAAAATGAGCAGCTATTAGCATAATTATGATAAGTTTTTGGAGCTAAGAATGGAGAAAATATAAAAAAAAATCAAAAGAAGATACAACTTTAGTGGAGATTCAAGAGAAAATTAGTACTAAAATTCAAGAGATTGATTGTATTTCTTCTTCCACTCTTTTTTTTTATTAATTTTAAGTCTTTTTTTATGAAAAATATGAGCTTTTTGGAAAAAATTATGTTTGCTTAATTTATTAATCTAGAAATCTTATGAACTCAATTTTTACCATGTGATGGTCTAATATTTTATCCCAATTATTATTATTATAAGTTAATTATATTATTTAATCTTATTTTTATGTTATTAATTTTTTGGCCAATAATTTATCTATTGAGGAAATTAAATAGATTTGAGATAATTATTTAATTGTTTGTCTTGATTAAATAACATGCATAGTTTCTAAGTAAAGATGCATGATTCTTATGTATGTGATCCATAATTGATGAACTTAATGAGTAGTATGCAATATAATTGACATGAGAGTATAATTAAATTAATTACTATCTTGTGTGTAGTTTACTTGAGAGAGGAATACATACTAAGTATTCCTGTATATTTTCCCATATATCTTCTTAGTTAGATTCAATTGATCATATAATTGATTGATAATTATATTGAGAGGATTTTAGTAATTCACATGTTCAGAAAATTAGAGGATTAAGTATTCCTATATATTTTCTCATATATCTTCTTAGTTATCAAATTTGATTTAATTAATTATTGCTATTTGTTTTTAATTATTTTAATTTTGCTTACTTAAAATATAAAAACACAAAAAAAATTTATTTTTATTTTTTAATTTTAAAAATTAGTTTCTAATAAAATAATCTTCGTGAAAACTGTTTTATAATTATATTACTTGTTACGATACATATATTTACGTATTCATTGCACACATAATTTGTGTGGTGATGAGTACACATTAGAAATTCATCTCTCATTATTAGAACATATCAACATTGACTCACCTAATCATAATGTTAGGAATCCAAATTCGTTTTAACTCTAATTCTCATAAGATATACTCTCAATTTCACATTAATCCTATAGGTTCATACACTCAACAATGTATAAGCGAACAGAAGTTATGTAAAGAGCAAAAAGATTTGCATATGATAAACAAGAAAGGCTCAAAAGTGTAAAACATTAATCTCATATAATGAATTAAATGCTAGGATTTATGAATATATCACATTATTAATCTCATGCTTAAATCAAAATCATTAAGCAAAAATATCAAATGTTTGACCCAAGATGAAAGAAAGTGCATTGAGTGAAAAGGGTTATTCCTATTTTTTTGAACCATCTCGTTACTTTGAACAACCTAGGGTCATAGTATTTTTATTTGCTATTTTTGTCCTTTTGTCCTTTTTTTTGTTTTTTTTTTCCTCTTTTTTTTATAGAGAATTTACCCATATACATATATGTGTTTTGATAAGTGATAATTTTGACTCTTTTCATTGTTCTAAGGGAATCCTATATATATACTTTTTACTATAGGTCAAGCATGAATGAAGATAGGCATAGACTTTCAATTTCTACTTAATCATCCAATTTAAGCAAGAAAATAAGTATATGATACTTCATTATATGTTTAAAATCCTAACATTCAATGTAAAACCTACAGAAATTATCTTACAATTTGAATTAATAAAAAATGTTTTTAAAGGAGTAGAAAAAATCATTACTCAGAATAAAGCTCTTATAGGCTCAAAATTATCTCACAAAGTAGTATCTATTGTTTGACTTATAAAAATCTATTTTTGGTTCATCTCAATCTCAACATCCAAGCATAAAACACAAGCTATGAATATAACTAATTCTTATAATAATTCATGAATATGTTTAAGACATCAAATAAACAAAGCAAGACTCAATTATTTACTTTAAAATCCCTTGAAGCATGATAATCTTATATCATTTTTTAATAAATATGGACCTAAATGTCCCTAAACAACTAAATAATAGCAAACAAATGTTCAAAAAAATTGAAAATGCATAATTTCATGAGTAACTTTTCTTCCATCCCAACCTAAAATCTACATTGTATTCAATATTTTAAATGTAAATTAAAAAAAAATTACCAATTGTAATAATAAAATGTGATTAAGTAGGTGATATGGTTACTCATGTTACATCTATAATCTAATTCAGTTATATCACACAGAGATAATCATTGTGTATTTCTCATGAATCACATATTATTAAGAAGTTATGAAATTAAAAATTCTAAATATCATAAACATTGTTAACAATAACAGGAAGTAAAATAAAATAAAATAAATCAAATCGAAAACAAAAGAAAATATAATAAAAATCAAAATAATTAAATCAAAAGAAAAGAATATTAGCTAAAATCAATGTGTTTCCTCCCATCAAGTGATAGTTTAACGTCATAACTAGATGCTACTAAAGGCTGCGATTTATAGACTTTGATTTAAATAATGTCCCCCTTTTCATTGAATATATGTCTAAATGTGCTGCAAAATGTACTATCTCTCCTAAGATTGTTATTGTAAGACTCACGGAATGGACATCAATAATTGTAATTGGTAGCTGCCATAAATGACCTACCAAGAAGTACATTATGCCCCTTGTCCATTTGTGGTGATTCCTACACATCTAAAATCATAAAATCTATAGGTATAATAAGATTATCTACCTAGACCATTAAGTCCTCTACCATACCTTTTGAATATATTATATAATCATCTACTAATTGTATGGATATGGGTGTGAGTTTTAGCTTCCCCACTCCTAACTACAAGTATAATAAATAACGCATTAAATTGATACTTGTACCAAGATCTAACATAGCAGTGACCTCCTTTTTATTACCAATGGTGACATTGATATTAAAGCTTTCAAGATATTTAGAGGTGGCTTTAGAATTATTTGTACTTCTTGTATCATTAGGTATATATTTAGAAAATTTAAAGAATTTAATGTCTTGAAACTCATCATTGTGAAGAGCTATAATAGCCTTCACATGTTCATTTCGATCGGGCAGCTCTTCTCCAAGGTTTTTTTTTTTTTGCAAATGCTCAGCTAGTTGCCCCACTTACACTTCAACCCTTTTAATTGATGCCTCCAATGAGTCCAAACTTTGATTATTTTTAATATAATTGTCTTTGCTAACTTGAATGAAAGCATTCAAGTTATCCTCTACAGTCAATCTAATTAGAGGATTAAGTGGCATGTGTTGGTTGTATTGCTAGCCTTGGATACGGTTTTGGTTTAGGGTATAGGTAGGATTGTTTACCCTCTAAGAGAAATTCATATTATTTTTCCACCCTGGATTATAAGTGTTTGTATAAGGGTCATTCCTAGCTTTAGTTGATAACTCTTTATTGAATTCAAGGGAGTGACATGGGGACATAAAAATGAATGAGAGGGATGGGGCTTCTCTCGCTTTTGGCATAACTGTCCCCTAAGGAAGGATTAGGAAAATCCTATTGATTGCAACTAGCATAAAGCCGATATTTTTTTCAATGACGGTAGTACAGCATATTTTCTAATAATAGAACGAGTTTTATCAATCAATTTTGATTCTTTATTTTTCTATTGGTTCTTTTTCAATCGAAATCTATGGATTCATGTGTTTATGTACCTATATAGATCTTGTTCATGGATAAAAAAAATGTGCAAAAGCTCTATTTCCCTTTTCCATTCTATGAGTCTCTTCCTCTTTATGTATGGCATCGCCACTCTCTTTTGTAGAATCCACTAATTTGGAAGGCTATTCTCACTCTAGTGCTCTTTTGTTTGGAATTAGCCCTCAATATCTCATAGATATCATAAGTCTCTAAGGCTGTTATTTTTCCTGTAGCTCCACCTACAACATTGTTAACTATGAATTGACATTGTTGTCTCATTCCATCGGCGAAAAATTGATTTTTCTGCTACAGTGGGAAGCTATGGTGTGAAAATTGAGTGAAAAATAATTTGAACATACAAGAAGTTTTATGGGATGATTTTTCTTTCATTTGAAAGAATGTAGCAATTTTATTCATCAAATCAAAAGTTTTCTATACAAGTACAATTTTCTTATGAATTTATTGTAGACTCCCACCCAAGTCATCAAGTAACCTAGTGGGAGAGTTATTAGCCACGTCTTAACCATATTTTTGAGCGTGTGTAGAAAACATCTCATTCGATTGGTCTTCATTTAACCTATTTAATGGGAATGTCTATACATTTGAGTAGAAATCTATAATGAAAGATGAAGAATCTTCGTTAAGAGTTCCATAGAAGAATGGCAACACTAAATAATGAATTTGTTTCTGTTCATAATTTCTAGCCTCCTTCCCCAACTATATAAAGACAGTAGCAACATTTCTAGCCTTTTTCCCAACTATATAAAGACAGTAGAAGTGCCAATGATTAGCATTGAATACTTCTTTATTACCATTTCCCTAGGTAAAGGATCTCTTATATTTGAATTTCAAGGTTCTAAAACATACTCTATTTGTGGCTCTATTATAGGTTCTATGAAAGGCTCTTAGATTTCAACATCCAATATTTTTAAGTAACCTTAAGATCTAGTAATATTATCTACAAAAAGTACAAGTGGATTTTTAAGTGATCTCATACCTTGCATTAATTAACGTTAAGCAACAATTAATTTAAAGCACCAAAAAGTAGTAAAAATAATAAATAAATAGAAAAAAACAAATAAATAATATAAAACAAATAAATAGAAAAAAGAAATAGAAAATACAAAATAAACAGATAAAAACAAACATCAAAAGAAATAAAAAATAATAAAAATAACTTACTAGATCACAGATATTTACAAATCATGAATTTTTAAGAAAATTGATAATACAAAATTAAAACTTTATTCTTTTTAGTAATGGCATCAAAACTTTGATGCACAAATTTTTAATTTATAAAATAGCTTGTAAATAGAAAAATAACTTATAATAACTGATAAGTATACACTCAAGGTCGATCTCAAGAGAAATTGTGTAATGTTAAATAATTTTTTAATTTTTTTAAAAATTTAAAAGATTACGAAAATAAAACCTAAACATTCTATCATGATAGATGGTTTTGAAAATCTTAATCTAAAAATAATAATTAAAATATCTAATTATAAATTCAATTCAAACAAATGAAGACAAATATAAAATTAATAATCAAAGGAAATTTTATAGGAACATTTAACTAGCTAACCATGCTTGCTTAGAATTATTTAGGTTAATCAAAATATAAATTCAAATATTTATTTTCCCTTTTAAATATAAAAAATATTTTGGTGGATATAATTTTCTTTGTTAATCAAACCAATCAAAGTCTTTTGGCGATGATCATTAACTGGTAGATTAAATTATGAATTATTCCTAAAAAAATAACAAACTATTTAAACCAATGTTTTTGACAAAGTCACCAATTTAAATTCTTATTCAAGTTTTTCAAATTAGATATAAATGATGTTTCTGAAACCAAATTATCATATTTTGTATCTATTATGAAAAATAAATTACCAATAAAATGATCATAAATAAATCTTCTAACGAATCTTGAACAAAAAAATAATCTTTATTTATTTTATAATAAAAATATTTACCTAAATAAATCTATACATTACAAAAGAGCTAAATTCTCATAATTAAAATTAGTCAATCATGCCTAAATTAAATTCCATAATTAGTATATTAAAAATAGAATTTAAATATTCAAAAAATGTAAAAAGATTAAACTAAATATAAAATATTACAAATCAGTTCTACAATAACAATTAAGGATGGATGATGTGTCCTACTCTATAACTGTAATATTGATATTCAAAGTGTTCTTGAATAGGCATATTTCTTTTCTATTTTCTTCATGTGAAAAATCTCCTAAAGATCTTCCTATGATATATTTTGAATCTCATCTATATTGTGTTTAACAAAATATAAGTATACAAAAAAAATATAAAAGCTGATGGCTCTTTAAATTATAAAAGCTGAATCTCTATGTTTTATTCTATCTCTATTAACCTAAGCAAGACACCTTTATTTATAAGAAAACAAGTGTGTATAGAGAGCTTCAAAGTAAAAAATAAGAGTTGTATATCGTGCCATGACATTTTTCCCGTCGTGACATGGAGTTTGAGTGGTTCGTACAATATCAACTCGAGACGATCTCACCATGGTACCATATATTCCACACCTGGCATAGAAAATTCAATGTGCCCAGTAATTCATCCTGAACGGTGTGCACTGTGGCACATTAATTTATTCGTTGCAATACAACTTTTTTTTAAATGTATCTTGTACACCTTATAAAATGGTTAGTTCTTGATGTAAGGCTTACATGTCTCAATATTTTAAGCTCCTAAAGTGCAAAATAAGTACTCCAAGTATTGTTCTTCGTGTATCGACAAATTTATCTATTTTGAAGCTAAAAACACCTAAAATATAACAAAATATATCCATTATTCTAAATAGATAGATTTGCATAAATAATAATATAAACATGTTGTAATCAAATATATTATTTCAATTAAGCGTAATAAAATCATGAAATATGAGTATTTTTCAAGCACAGATCAATTCCTACATATCATCTCACTCTAAGGCTCTAAATATAATGAGTCTTAGAATGAAAAAAAAGTAGCATATGAAATTACACATGAAGGATCTACATGGCCCATAAAAATGCCCCACTACAATAGAAGAACAAATGGTGTTTTGATGAACAAAATCGGGGATAATACCGATTTCGTATATACTTATCCATTTTAAATTTTATTAATTCTCGCAAGTGTAGGAATCATTTATCAAAATGATAAGTATACTCCCAAGGTCGATTCAAGGAAGTAATATTGTGTGGTTTTTAAATATTATTCAAATTTTAAAAACAAAATTAAACCTAAACATTCTATCACAATGATTTAGTTTTTGAAAAATCTAATGTAATGCATAAAGATAAAGATAGACATAGATTCAACAAATACTCATGCAATTTAATACATTCATAAAGAATGGTTAATAATAGATGTAATAATTCAATAATTATGTTTACTCATATTATTTAAGTTATTAAAGATATAAATTGATATTTATTGATTTTCTCTTTTTGGTATGAAAGTGTCCTTAGGTGGAGTCTAAATTCTTTTGTTTAATATTAATTAACTAATATCCTTAGGAGAGACCTATTAAAAATTTAATTATGAAAAAATAACTTTCAGGTTTTAATACTATTTAAGAAAATATGTTGTCATTACATTTTCAAATAATTGTTATTTTAAAAAACATTTAAAATAGAATTTCACTCTAAATATCCAAATAATTAAATCTAAAATAAAATATTACCCCAAATTAAGGCGAGATAATTAAATATTAATTTACTCTCATATTAAGCTTGTTATTAAGAGTAATATACTCCTTCAAATAACATTATTTACAAAAATCTTGAATAAAATAAAATAAATTTATATTAAGAAAATGTTTTTCCTATTCAATATTTTGCAAGCATAACAACGTTATTATTATATCATATTCACTATCAGCCAGACATGTTATAATTGATCACTCAAAAATAAAAAAATGACACAAAAGAAACAACACAGATATATGGACTGCAAAAGAAATATAACTAATACCTTAACAATATCCTTACAGAACATTGAAGAGTTGATTCTAAGACTAGAAAAATTTGGATAGTAATTGCACTTCAAAATTTGTTGAATTGAAAACTAGAAACTACTAAAACATAAACATGTTATTCCTCAAAATTGAGGGAAGAACGAAATAAATTCTAAAAGGTAAAAATATAAAAATCTATAGAAAAAAAATGAGAGAAAAATGCTGAGAATGCAACTTGAAAGCCTATTTTCTTGGTATACATGTGGTCTTATTTATAGGAAAGAATGTGAGAAAAACTTATGTTTTCACCGCGACGCGATCAAGTCGTAACCATATTTTTGACTAGTTAAAACCTTCTTATGCCACGACGTATAATTATTTTTTTCTTTATTTTCAATTATCTATTTTCTTCACTTTGGATAATATCCAATAAATAATATTCATTTAAGCTCCAAAAAGTGTATTAACATGCTTAAGTATTTTTCTTTATTTCAATATTTATATATTAAAATACCTGTAAAACACTACAATATACCCCTAACCAACTTCTTGTTAGTCTCTTAGAAAATAAATTTGTCTAAAATATAATAGAATAAAGTAAATAAAAATCCATTATATTAATTAAATGACATTAAAACATGGTATATTAGTATTTTTTAAGAATTTATCACATACCCCAACCAACTTCTTGCTAGTCTCTTAGCAAGAGACGCGGTAAAAATTAAAAAACTAAAAATTAAACTAACATAAATCAGTTTTGTGGATTGACATGGTTGTATTTAGCATATGCAACAAGCCATTAAACCAATAAGTTGTCCTAATCGACGAGTTTAAGTCTAGTGAGGGTTTTTAGTAATTATGATCATAAATATTAACAAAAAAAATGAAAACAAAATAAAACAAATAAAATAAGAAATTAACTAAAATTTAAAATAAAGTAAAAAGACTAAAATAAAATAAAGAAATGAAATACAAAAATATCTCATGCTTATAATCTATTTTAAATTTCATAATTAAAATCTTAAGCATAAATTATTTCAACTTCCGAACATTCATGATTTATTATAATAATTAGTTGAAAATTATTTTCATATTTCATATAAAAAATGTATCAATTTAATTTCACTCAAACTCAATGTCAGGAATCCGAATTCGCTTCGAATCTATTTCTCATAAGTCAATACTCTCAAAAACCTTGAATCATATGGGTACAAACACTCATACTAATTTATATGCAAAAAATTTGATGTATAGAAATGAACTAATATGTTTGCATATGTATAAAAAAGAAAGGCTCAAAGTGTTATTTTAACTTGATCTCATGAAATGAATCAAATATAAGGATTTATAAAATATTATACATTACTTTTATGCATCAATCAAATTCATCAAAGAAAAATATCAAGTAATATGACTTTTAGAAAATGTAGGGAAATGCAATAACTTCTTAGGAAATTACATCCATTATTTTCTTTTGTATTAAACCATTTCTCATAACTATTTAAACTTTTTGGGTCATAATATATAGATTATACTATTCATTATCCTCTTTTTCTTTCTCTTATAATTTTTTTCCCATATGTGGTGTTTGGTTCGTGGAATGGAATCGGATTCGAAATCGGAATGGAATCGGTATGGAATGGAATGGAAAGGAAACAATGTTGTTTGGTTTGACCACTGGAATCAAGCTCGGATTCAGGATTATAGTGTTTAGTTTGTCACTGGAATGGAATGGAAAAAGCTGTAAATTACCTTAATACCCCTACATTCAGTAAAGTTCAAATAATGTCATTTAATTACTATTTTTTCATCACACAAAATACATTATTGAAATCATTATTTTTTTAAATAATTATTACTTAATTAAAAATAATATATTATTATAATAATTATTTTTCTAAATAGGGTTTAGGGTTTTGAGGTTTGGGATTTGGGATTTAGGGATTTAGGATTTGGGGTTTAGGGTTATATTTGTGGGTTAAGGTTTAGGGTTAAAATTATTATTTTTCTAAAAAGGGTTTAGGGTTTTAGAATTAGGGATTTCGGATTTAGGGTTTAGGGTTTAGGATTTTAGGATTTAGAATTTGGGATTAAGGGTTTAAGGTTTAGGGATTTGAGGTTTAGGGGATCAGGGTTTAGGGATTTTGGGTTTAGGGTTTAGGGTTTTGGATTTTGGGATTTAGGTTTTAAGGTTTAGGGTTTAGGGTTTAGGGATTTGGGTTTTAGGGTTTAGGGTTTAGGGATTTAGGATTTGGGGTTTAGGGTTTTAAAATTTGGATTTAGGGTTTTGGGTTTTGGGTTTTGGGTTTGAGTTTAAGGTTATATTTAGGGTGAGGGTAAAATTGGAAAAAAAAGTTTAGATGGGAATGAAATCATAATTTCTAAAGGAGGGAGAAGGAATTGTGATTCTTTCTCCTTTAGTAATCGATTCCATTCAGTCTCTTCATTCCGTCCAACCAAACACACAAAATGGAAGGAATCAATTCTGATTCCTTTTCATTCCCTCCAACCAAACATCACCTAAGAGAATCCATTTTGTAGAGAGTGAACCCATGTATAGATTATATATTTTTATATGGTAAGATGAGTGGTTAATATATGGCTTTTTTGTTTGTATTTGTTTAAGTAACCCTAGATATATCTTTTTTTAATAGAAGTCATGCATGAATTGAGAAAAACATATACTATCAAGTTCTACTTAAATCATTTAATCTAAGCAAATGAAAATAAATATATAAGACTTCTTAAGATGTAAAAATCCAAGATCATCTAATAATACTGAAGAAATAAGAAAAGTCTTTAGAGTAGAAAAAATAATATTTATCACTCAGAATAAAAGATAATGGGCTCAAAATATTTTTCACAAAGGTAGTCTCCACTATTTGATTCCTAAATACCAATTTTGGACTTAATATAATTTCCACACTTTATCAAGAAATACTAGTCATTATAAAAATTAACTAATTATCACATTACTTCATGATATATTTTTGGAAATTAATCTAATAGTGCAAAAAGTCTTAATCATCATTTAAATTTAATTCTAAGACATGATTAATTTTTATGAAATTTTTTAAAATTACTCTAAAAAAACTAAAAATTACTAAACAAATAAGTTTCAAATAAAAGTAATAAATACAATTATGTGAAAATTGTTTAAATTATCTAAGAATAAAAAAAAGTATAAAATGTTTAACTTTTATATACATAGCATTCGGTGCAAAAAGATTTAACAAAAAAATTAAGTTAATCTCTAAATTAAATAACATAATAAGTATTAACTATTTTTTTATACCGCGACAAACTAGGTTTGGTATGAATCCAGTTTTTTTAATTAATTTATTATTATTTATTGAAATTTAATAATTAAATTAAAATGTATTTCTAATTTTTATTTAATTAATTATTAATATATTTTTTAATTTATTTAGATAATTAAATTAAATTAAAAATTAATTTTTATTTTATTTTATAAATTTTAAATAGAAATTAAATTCATATTTAAGATATATTTTTTATTTTTGATATTTTAATAAAATTATTGTTCACGAAACAGTATCATAAACAATAGCTTTTATTTTTATTTTTTAAAATTCAAAATTTTAGTTTTTATTGTTCAAATTTTCCTAAATAGTCTATGAATTGCTTTTTTTCGATTTTACTATTTATTTAGTTTTTTTAAAATTTAATAATTAAATTAAATTAATTAAAATTTATGATTTATTATTTTATTTATGAACCGTAAATCACAAAGATTTATTCAAAAAAATTAAATTTTTAGTTTTTTAAGGATTTAAATTTGAATTTAAAACTAATATATTTTATTTATGATTTTTTTTATGGGAATGATAATGAATTTAGATATTAATTTAAATTTTGTCCTATATCTTAGTTTTTTTTAATATTTATGAATTTAATATTCAAATCTAATATATTTTTATATTTTTTATTTGATTTTTGACTTGAAATTAAAAATAAATATCAAAATATTTATATAGCATAAAGTTTTTAAGAATTGATAATGATATAAAAATCATCATTACTTTCTAAGTAGTAGTGCCAAAAACTTGATGATCGAAATCGGAGATAATACGATTTCATATATACTTATTCATTGTAAATTTTATTAATTCTCATAAGTGTACGAATCATTTATAGAAATTATAAGTATACTTCTAATGCGAGTTCAAGGAAGTAATATTGTGTAGTTTTTAAATATTATTTAAATTATAAAAACAAAATTAAACGTAAACATTCTGTCACAATAATTTGTTTTTTGAAAAAACTAATCTAATACATAAAGATAAAGATAGACATGAATTAAAAAAAATGCTCATGCAATTTAATACATTCATAAACAGTGGAGAATAATGGATATAATAATTCAGTAATTATGCTTATTCATATTATTTAGGTTAATAAAGATATAAATTGATATTTATTTATTATTATTATTATTATATGAAAGTGTCTTTACGTGGGATCCAATTTTTTTAATATTAATTAAATAATATCTTAGACGGGGTTATTAATTAATTAAATATTAATTTTAGCTTTATTTATAATAAAATAGCAAACCATGTAATGACAACTTTAGGTGAAGTTAGTTAATTAGACTTCATTGAAAGTATCCAAATTAAACCTAATAATTTAATTTTGAAAAAATAACTTTCAGGTTTTAAAACTATTTAAGAAAATATGTTGTTAATATATTTTCAAATAATAATTATTTGTAAAAAAACGTTTAAAATAGAGTTTCACTCTAAATATCCAAATAATTAAATCTAAAATAAAAGAGTATTACTCTAAATTAAGTTAGATAATTAAATATTAATTTTAATTCTCATATTAAGTTTGTTATTAAGAGTAATGTACTCCTACAAATAACATTCTTTACAAAAATCTTGAATAAAAATAAAATCAATTTATATTAAGAAAATATTTTACCTATTCAATATTTTGCAATATAACAACGTTATTATTATATCATATTCACTATCAGTGAGACATATTATAATTGATCACACATAAATTCTAAACAGAAATATATGATTCTTATGTATATACTTAATGGGTAGTATGCAATTTAATTGATATAAGAATGTGGTTAGGTTAATTACTATATGATATGTAGTTTACTTAAAAGATGAATACATGTTAAATTTGATTCGATTGACCATGTAATTGATTGATAATTATATTAGGGAGATTTTAGTGATTCACATGTTTAGAAAATTAGAAGATTAAGTATTCCTAGATATTTTTTCATATATCTTTTTACTTACCAAATATGATTTAATTAATTATTGTTATTTATTTTTAATTTCTTAAAATATAAAAAACACAAAAGAATTATTTTTATTTTTTTTATTTTAAAAATTAGTTTCTAATAATATAATCTTAGTAAGAACGATGTTTTCTTATCATTATATTACTTATTGTGATAAAATAGGCTCAATAATCTCACAAAATAATCTCTACTATTTGATTTATAAACATCAATTTTGTGTTCATCTCAATTTGAGCATCCAAGCTTAATACATAAACTATGAATAGAACTAATTTTTACATTAATTCGTGAACACATTTAAGACATCAAACAACAATGTAAAGACTCAATTATTTACTTTAAATTAACCAAAACAACAATAATTATATATATATATATATATATATATATATATATATATATGTATATATGTGTGTGTGTGTGTGTATATGTATGTATGTATGTACTCTCTAACTAAGCTATATAATGGAAAACAAATGTTTGAGAAAATTTAAAAACCATAATTTCATAAGTGACTTTTACCCCAACCTAGAATCTACATTGTTCTTAATGTTCAAATGTAAATTAAAAAAAAAGAGAAAAAGAAAAGAAAAGTTATCCATTTGTATTAGCTCAATGTGATTAAGCAAGTGATGTGGTTATTCATGTTGCATCTATTATCTAACTCAAATTCTATCACACGAAGAGAATCATTGTGTACTTCTTATGAATCACATAATTCCAAACAATTATTAAATTAATAGTTCCAAATAATATAAATTTTGTTGAGAGTAACAAAAAATAAAAATAAAATAAAGTACATCAAATGTAAAACAAAAGAAAACATAACAAAAATTCATAAAAATAACAGTGTAAAATAATCAAGGTACTTAAAAATAAAGTCAGAACAAAGGTTGGTGATCAATCCTCCATGGCGTCCAATTCTTCTTCATAACCATGTACAGATTCAAGCTATATGTAAACAAAATCATATCCAGGATTCTCAAATAGTCTCGCTTGACTGATATCAATTTTTGCATGAGACCTTTGCATCTCTTAGATAGATTGCATGTATTCACTCTAAAAACATATATGCCCACTTATATATTCTAATTGTTATGCATGGTAATATTGAACATCTCGTAACTTTTGCTCTTTGTCTTTGATTGAAGTTTTTTAAGAAGATATGACTCTTTTATCCCTTTAGGTTCCTTTTGTCCCTAATAAGAGTTTTCTCATATAGTTAGGAGTCAATAATTTACCACGTTATAGTAAAACTTCACCTTTTGGAAATTTCACCCCTCTTTTTAACATAAATTGTTAAAATTATTTCGGAAAAAAAAACTCAAATGGTGATTATTTTTGAAAATTCTTATCCTTTAGTTTGTTCTTGCCCCAACATCCATAATCTTAGTGGATGTTATGGCAAAGAGTAATATAATGCTCTCTTTATCCACAATTCTATCATGTGTGTTAGATATAAGTTTAGAACAAATGAAATATTGCCAAATACGGTAGACCTTGGTTAAGTACTTGGTTTTAAAATATTTGTGTCTCCTATTGGTAATATCATATTTAGCCCCTCCGAAGTTATATTATCTCCTCATAATCTACATTATCTAAATAACTCTCATACTTTACCTGGCCAACGTCTCTTAATCCATAAAAAAAGTTTATATTAGATGGGCCACCAAAGGACAAGAACACCCCTTATCATAGCCTTATTGTTTATAGCATCGAGAACATTAGCATAAAATTTTGAACTATTGACTCAATAACATTAGCTGGATTCGTAAGAAACCATTTCTAATCGATTGCTACTATTTTATCAATAATCTCCTCAAATGGATATTGCTTAAAAACCAATCACCGTTCCAAAATAAAGTTTTTGTTAATCTCATTGGCTTTGTCAAACTATAGTGTAGCCTCTGGATTGATACACTTAGCTCTATTATATTCCATTAGAACCTCCTTATTCTTTAGTTTCTCACTACTCTTTCTTTTAGAAGTCATTTATATCAAGTTCTTCAAAATAAAATATCACAAATGTTTAGAAATTATTCCAACAAAAATTATCTTTACCCTTTCTAGAACAATTTAGGTTTTTATTCTCTTGAATCCAAAATTTCATAAAAAAACTACACAAAAATTCAAAAAATAACTCATAGTAATTAATTTGAATTTTATGTTTACTTGTGATTTTATGCATACCTCTTTGAAGATGATGAAGATATTGTGGAATACTCATTTAAGATGAAAACTTGATGAACTTAATGAAGATTTGAAAAAAAAAGAATCTTGCAAAGATGGTTTGAAAACACTTAGGGAAGAAAAATATGAGAAGAAATTTGAAAGATTTTGAGAAAAAAGATGTATGTTTGGGGACTTTTGTGTTTGGAGCGTAGGAAAATAAGGTTTGTAGAAGAAGAATCAGAAGAAAAAGAGAAAATTTGTTTAAATCTAATTTGAAACATGTTTTTTGGGATTTTTAATGTACAGAGTCATCACGATCTACAATACACAATGCTTCATGTTGTACCGAGAACATAAAAATGACATAGGGTATTCAAATAGGGACCTATGTGCCGTGGCACACAAAACATTCACGTCGTGGTGTGAAAACATTTTCTTCAACACAATTTTACCTAAGAATCCCATGTCATGGCTACAAAAAAAAAAGCAATGTCGTGACACACTTCCAATTTTGTTGTACATATTTTTTCATTTATTTAAAACTAAATAGTATACAAAGCAATAACTTTGAAAAATACTAGACAAAAATAAGTAAAACAAACAAATAAAAATAAACAAGAAACAAAAATAACCAAATAAACCACAAATATTCCCAAATCATGAATTTTAAAGAAATTTGATAATAAAAATCTAAAATATCAATCCTTTCGGACAATTGCGCCAAAAACATGATACACAAATTTTATATTTATAAAAAGCTCGCAAGTGCACAAGTCACTTATAATAAGAGATAATTAAACTCTCAAGGTAGATCTCTAGAAGATTTGTAGCAGTTTTAGATATTTTTTCAATTTTCTTAAAAACTTAAACAAATATGAAAATAAAGCCTAAACATTCTAACACAATGGTTTGTTTTTGAAAATCTTAAACTAATGAAAAATAATAAAAATAACTAATATAGATTTAATTCAAACAAAATCAAGACATAGATATTAATAATTAACAGAGAATTTATGAGAATATTTAACTACTTAACCATGCTTTTTAGAAATAATTAGGTTAATTAAATTATAAATTAGAATTATTAATTTTTCGTTTTAAATATGAAAAATTCTTTTGGCAATGATTATTAATTGATTAATTAAATTATACTTTATGACAAAAAAAATATTAAATTATTGAATTCAATGCTTTTGGTAGAATCAATTTAAACTCTTATTTAAGTTGTCCAAATTAGATCCATATAATGTTTCTTAAACTAATTTTCATATTTTAAATTAATTATGAAGAATAAATAGCTAATTAATTATTCATAAATAAATTTTTTAATGAATCTTGAATCAAGAAATAATATTTATTTATTTTATTTTAAAATTATTTTACTTAAATAATCTACACAAATATGACAACAAAATTAAATTCTCATATTATAAATCAATCAGATATGCTCATATAAAAAATCTATGATCGGTGGTTTAAAATTAACATTCATTCAAGAAATTACAAAAAGATTAATTAAAAGATAAAATATTACAAATTAGAAATAATAATTAAAATGGATGACGTGTCTTACTTCGAAATTGTGTTCTTGATCTTCAAAGAATTCTTGAATATTTATATATATTTTCTTCTTTTCTTGATAATAAAAAAATCTTAAAGAAATTGTTTTTGATCTATTATGAATATAATCTACATTGTGAAAATAAAATTATCATAAGAAAAAAAAAATTGAAGGCTGGAAGAAAATGTAACGTAAAAACTATATCAAAATCTAAAATCTAATTGTTTATTTATAAAAAATAGGGGTATGAGTCAAAAATCAGCATCATAAGTTGCAACATACATTTTTTTCTCACTGTGGCATGGAGCTCGATCAACCTCACACAATCCAAGTAGAGAAGGCCTCATCATGACACACATTATTTCATGCCTTGACACGAAATGTTCCTTTTGCCCAGTAGAACACTTGAGAAGTGTGTACTACGACACACATATTCTTCCATCGTAGCACAAGATGTTTTTATTGAATTTTACCGTGTACTCATTACACTTTGGTTGGTTCTTGATGTAAGGCTTACATGCCTCAGTCTTTTAAGCTTTTAGGGTTCTATTGGAGTACTCTAAGTCTTATGTCTTTGTTGGTTGATATATTTATCTATTTTGAAGCTAAAAACACCTGAAATACAACCAAACATACCCGCGTTTTCAATCAGATAGATTTTCATAAATAATAAAATAAAATGCTATAATCAAACTTATTCATTCCAATTAAGCACAATAAAATAATGAAATATAAGTATTTTTAAAGCACTTATTAATAGGTAAAAAATTGCACAAGAGTGTACCTAGTGCCACCAGTATGATTAGAAGGGGTATTGAACCTAAGTATTGACATAAATTACAATTAGACTTTCTAGCGTAAAGGTCAAAAAGTTTGGAGAGTTGATGTTAGGGGAAATTTTGTATATCTTATATGGAAATTAAAGAGAGATCCCAATCAACAAAGAGTCCAATTGATGAAGCCTAATACGCGTTGAATCATTAGACAAGTATAATCACAATGTAATTATCCTAAAGAGATTAAGGCCTAATAGTTACCATTAATTATCCTTAAGAGATAATTAAGGACAAATGTCTACAATGCTACATTAAATCAATCCTATCCCAACAAGGGATAACCATCATGTTAATTCTTTTTCATATATATACTCATATATACACATAATCATATATAACTTAAGTTGGCCTTGAATCTCACAGCAGAAAATCACAACTAAACACTATCTTTTCTTATAATATTAGTGCGAGACTGTAGATCTCCTCTAACCCACCTTAATTGTTACTAACTTAAGTATATGTGGGTCAAAGACCAGCCTCACAAGGTGGTTAAAGGTCCTAATGTTTTGTTCATGTCGCATATTTGTGGAAGATAGTCTTATATGATGTTGATAAAAATTGACATTAATAATATCTTCGTTGGATAAATTTTTGTTGCCTAATTACCTATTTCTTCTATAGTTTTTGTTAATAAACTAAGATTTTCACCCAAAAAAATTTTAAAACCAATACTGACCTACTAAGGCTTGACCTTCCTTTACGTACGAATCTCTGCTTCTTGAAGTGATACCCATCTAACACCTATAGTTGTATACATCTATCTTAGAATCAACAACATCATCGATGTGGTTGTTCTAAATTGATTGCGCTACGTGTCTACCCTTAGGGTGTCGCTTAAGACGAGTTAGACAAATTTGGTCTCAAATGCACATACCTACCCAAAAAGCAATCACCAAGGGATGACTTTCATCTTTGCTTTTTGGAGTTATAGAAGCTCAACCATTCTGATGTTTGGTATACCATGTTGGTATAAAGATCTCTACAAACACTATTCTTGGCATTTTCCAAGGTGGATTGACTAGGATTTTCTTAAGCGGTCACATCATATTGGTGCATAGTTGATACACAAATTTTGTATTTATAAATAGCTTGCAAATGCATGAATATAAAAAATGATAAGTATACCCCCAATGTTGATTTCAACAGAAATAACATGGTTTTAAATGATTCTTCAATTTTCTTAAAAAATTAAAAAAATAAGAAAATAAAATCTGAACATTATATCACAATGGTTGGGTTTTGAAAATCCTAACCTAATAACAACATATTTAAAATACCTAAATATAAATTTGATTCAAACAAATTAAGACATATATAAAATTAATAAACAATGGAGAATTTATGGGACTATTTAGCTAGTTAACCATACTTGGTTAGAATTATTTAAGGTAATCTTGCTTATAATTATTTAGGTCAATTAAAAGATGAATTTAGATTACCGTTATCCCTTTTAAGTATGAAAAAGTCTCTTAGTGGGGATCATTTTTTTTTGTTAATCAAACCAATTAAAATCTTTTGATAGGGATCATTAACTCATTGCTTAAATGATACATTATTCCTAAGGAAATAGGAAACCATTTAAATCAATGCCTTTGGTGGAATCACTAATATCAACTCTTATTAAAGTTGTCCAAATTATATTTAGATGATGTTTTTAAAACATAATTCTTATATTTTAAATTTATTATAAAAAATACTTAGTTAATAAATTAATCATAAATATATTTTATAATAAATCCTGAATAAAGAAATAATCATTAATTATTTTTTATAAAAATGTTCACATACTTTAATCTACAAAAACATGAAAACAGAGCTAAATTTCTATAGTTAAAATCAACGAGACATACTCATTCTAAATTCCTTGATTAGTGATTTAAAAAAAACATTCAAATATTCAAAAAATACAAAAAGATTAATCTGAATATAAATTATCACAAATCATATCTACAATATCAATTAAAGATGGATGACGTATCCTATTCTATAATTGTTATCTTGATTTTCAAAGTGTTCTTAAATAGTCAAATATCTTTTCTATTTTCTTGATCTAAAAAATCTCCTAAAGATTTGCCTATGATCTGTTATGTATCTATTATATATTATGTTTAGCAAAATAAAACTATTCTAAAAATATGAAACTAACGGCTAAGGAATCAATACAAAAGTTGAGTCTATATTTTTATCTATCTCAAACCTAAAAACTAAATCTTTCATTTATAGGGAAAAGTGTGTACAAAGGGCTTCAGAGTGAAAATCAATGTTGCCCGTAACAACATGACATTTTTCCCGCCATAGTATGGTGTTCGATTGGTTTGCACAAAATCAACTTGAAAGGGTTTTGCCGTGGCACTACATATTTCATGCCGTAGCACAGAAAACTCAACGTGCTTAGTAATTCTTCCCGAACAGTGTGTGCCATGGCACAATAATTTCTTCCTTGTGATACGCTTCGCTTTTCTTGATATGTGTCTTGTACACTTTATAAAATGGTTGATTCTTGATGTAAAACATGCCTTAATATTTTAAGCTCCTAAGGTACAAAATAGGTGTTCCAAGTGTTGTTCTTCATGTATTGACAAATTCATCTATTTTGAAGCTAAAAACACTTAAAAAATAACAAAACATACATGTGATTCCAAACAGACAAATTTGCATAAATAATGATATAAAAATACTATAATTAAATCTATTTATTACAATTAAACATAATAAAAAATCAAATATGGTTGTTTTTCAAGTAATTATCAATAGCATGAGGGTATGGTTTTCGAGTGCCACTTGATGACTATGAAAGTAGGGTCATTAGCGCACTTTTTTACTTAATATTTACTTATTTTATTCAATAAATAGTATTTTTATGGCAAAAAATATTAAGATATAAACTTTTTAGAAAAAAGAGATGAAAATATAATTTTTGGAATTTTTCTGGATTTTTAACTCAAGCCCAATTAGGAGCTGTCACGTGTCATGTCACGTAAGAAGAGGAGATAATTGGGCAAGCCATGCAATCAAGGATAGCAAATAACGTTACATCGTGTGTGAGGAGGATGAATCGTGCACCACGTGTTAGCACAACATTCAATTCAAGTTCAAAGATTGATGAGTGCTCAAAAAGCACTAAAATTACCATGATTTTATGCACATTAATTGATTGAAAATATATATATTTATATGATTTTATCATATATTTATATAAATTTGTCTTTTCGGAATCACGGGTATTTTTATTGTTTTTCAGGTATTTTCGCTTAAAAACGTAACTTAAAGACTCAAAGAGGAATACTGGAGGCAATACATCACAAATATATTCAAAAATAAATGAGGAAAAGTCAAAAAATATGAAAAAATTAGACAAAATGGGTCAAAAAGGTCAAAAATGTCAAAAAGGAGGAAATCACGCCGCATGGCATGCCCATCTGCCCCATGCCGCCAAGACACGCCTATCCAGCGCACGCGCTTGCTCTGTCTGCCGGGCGTTGCACTTCTTTTCCGCGCGCGTTCTGGTCTTGTCTACCTTGCGCCCAGCATTGCCCACCGCCCCATTTGTGTAGCACCACCTACCCCTTAACGTCAACTGACATCATTTTCACCTACTACACGTTTCCTCCATTTTTTATCATTTTTTCACCCACTTTTTTTCTCCATCCTCACCTATAAATACCCCTCTTCTCTTCACTTCTAAACAAACCTCAAAACACACTTCTCTCCTCTTTCTTTCTCTCCATTTCTTAGTTTTTAGTTTTTTTTAGTTTTAGAGTTCTTCTCTTTTTGAGAAGAACTAGCTATGTTTTTGTAATTTATTAGTTTTTTGATTCAATAAATGGGAGTACAAATTCTTGGAGGTTTTCGAGAATAACATCGAATCGTACAGAGGATTTTATTTTCTTTACATTTATTTTTTATGCTTTACTATTCTTACATGTTATATTTAATTTGTCGTGATTAAATTTAACTTTCAGCTGTTTGTAAACATGATATAATAATAACGTTGTTATGCTAGAAATATTAAATAGGTAAAAATCTCTAAATGAATTGATTTTATTTTTATTCAAGATTTTATATTAAGAATGTTAGAAAAAATATATTATTTTTCATTACAAACTTAAATCTAAAAATTAGATTTTAAGGTTTAGTTATCCCGGTCTGATTTAGAGTAGTGTCTTTTATTTGTTGGTATAATGTAGGTAGTTGAGTGAAACTCTATTTCAAAAGTTTTTATAAGAATTATTATCTCAAAATGTATTGACAACATGTTTTTGATAGTGGTTTTAAAACTTGAAAGTTAGTACTTTCGGATAACTAAATTCTTAGGTTTAATTTGGACACCTTGAATAAAGTTTAAATCGCCTAACCCATAAAGGTGACATTTAAATGGTTAATTTTCAATCTCTTAGAAAAAGGAATTAATTTAATTAACCAAATTAGTTATCAACCCTTGTAGGTGTTAATTGATTTGTTTAGTTAACAAAGAATATCTAACCCCACCAAAGGTGGTATTCATATAAAAAAGAGAGAATCAATAAATATCAATTCATATCTTTAATAACTTAAATAATATGAGCAAGCATAATTAACTTAGTTAATTATATAAATACCACCTTTGGTGAGGTTAGATATTCTTTGTTAACTAAACAAATCAATTAACACCTATGGGTGGGGTTGATAACTAATTTGGTTAATTAAATTAATTCCTTTTTCTAAGAGATTGAAAATGAACCATTTAAATGCCACCTTTGGTGGGGTTAGAAGTTTAAACTTTATTCAAGGTGTCCAAATTAAACCTAAGAATTTAGTTATCCGAGTACTAACTTTCAAGTTTTAAAACCACTACGGAAAACATGTTGTCAATACATTTTCAGATAATAATTCTTATAAAAACTTTTGAAATAGAGCTTCACTCTAACTACCTGGATGATTAATACCAACAAATAAAAGTACTATTCTAAATCGGATCGAATAACTAAACCTTAAAATCTAATTTTCAGATTTAAGTTTGTAATGAAAAATAATATATTTCTCTCGAACATTCTTAATATAAAATCTTGAATAAAAATAAAATCAATTCATTTTAGAGGTTTTTACCTATTTAATATTTCGCAAGCATAACAATGTTATTATTGTATCATGTTTACAAACAACCAGCAAAGTTAAATTTAATCACAGACAAATTAAATATAACATGTAAGAATAAAGCATAAAAAATAACTGTAAAGAAAATAAAATCTTCTGATGCCGATGCTATTCCCGTTGCTGGAAAACCTCCAAGCGGAATTTGCACTCTCATTTATTGAATCAAAAAGCTAATAAATTACAAAAACATAACTAGTTCTTCTCAAAAAGAGAAGAACTCTAAAACTAAGAAAAACTAACTAAAAACTAAAAAAAACTAAAAACTAAGAAATGGAGAGAAAGAAAGAGGAGAGAAGTGTGTTTTGAGGTGTGTTTAGAAGTGAAGATAAGGGGGGTATTTATAGGTGAGTATGGAGAGAAAAAGTGGGTGAAAAAATGATAAAAAAATGGATGAAACGCGTAGTAGGTGAAAATGACGTCAGATGACGTCAACGGGTAGGTGGCGCGTAGCGAAATAGGTGCTGATGTCAGCGTATTGCATTAAAGCACTAGGCACGCTGTAGCCTGGCGGAAAGGAAGTGCAGCAGCGTAGGACAGTGAGCAGCGCGCTATGAAGCGTCTTGTCTACTGATTGGGTAGTTGGGTGGCGCGATTTCCTCCTTTTTGACATTTTTGACCTTTTTGACCCATTTTGTCTAATTTTTCCATATTTGTTGACTTTTCCTCATTTATTTTTAAATATATTTGTGATGTATTGCCTCCAGTATTTCTCTTTGAGTCTTTAAGTTACGTTTTTAAGCGAAAATACCTGAAAAATAATAAAAATACCCGTGATTCCGAAAAGACAAATTTATATAAATATATGATAAAATCATATAAATATATATATTTTTAATCAATTAATGTGCATAAAATAATGGTAATTTTAGTGCTTTTTGAGCACTCATCAAAGATCGGTTAACCTGTCTTGCCATGTGAAACCACGTCATTGCTCCTCACGTTCCACCCATGTGCCACAACATCTATTTTCATGAATTACGTTGTGCCTCGTGGTACTGACTCAGTAGGCATTGACTTTGATCGGTCTCTCCTGCCATGTATCGCACTTTGATTCGCCTATTGAATTTTATCTGCCACGTGTCACACTGTGATTGACTAGCACTGTCAATTTTGCTTGTTTTGATCTCAACCCTTGATCTGAAGTTGATCTGATGGCCCATATCATATGAGCTTTATTTAAGCTCCTAATCACCCCATAAACCCAAAAAGGGTTGTTATTAGTATAATTTTGGTCTATTTTTGGAGCTAAAAAGAGAAAAAAATACAAAAACAAAATCTAGAGAGGACACAATTTTGGTGGAGATTCAATAGAGAAGATTAACACTACAATTCAAGAGATTGATTATAGTTCTTATTCTACTCTTTTCTTTATCAATTTTATTTCTCTCTTTATGAAAAATATGAGCTTTATAAACATAATTATTTGTAGTTAATTTATTAATCTAGGGATCTTATGAACCCAATTTTCACCATATGATGATCTAATATTTTCCCCAATTTATTATTTTAATTTAATTATATTATTTAATCTGAATTTTATGCTATTAATTGTTTGGCCAACAATTTATCTATAGAGATAATTAAATAGATTTGAAAGAATTATTTAGTTCTTTGCCTTGATTAAATAACATACATAGTTTCTAGGTAGAGATGTATGATTCTTATGTACGTAATCCATAATTGATGAACTTAATAAGCAGTATGCAATTTAATAGGTATGAGAGTCTGATCAAATTAATTACTATATAATGTGTAGTTTACTTGAAAGAGAAATACGTGTTAGGTTAGATTCAATTAATCATGTAATTAATTGATAATTATATTTAGGAAATTTTAGTGATTCGTATGTTTAGAAAATTGAAGAATTAAGTATTCTTAGATATTTTCTCATATATCTTCTTAGTTACCAAATTTGATTTAATTAATTATTGCTATTTATTTTAAGTTATTTTAATTTTGCTTCCTTAAAATATAAAAACACAAAAAATTGATTTTTATTTTTTTAGTTTTAAATATTAGTTTCAAATAAAATAATCTATGTCTGAATGATTTTTACTTATTATTATATTACTTGTTGTGATTCGTATACTTGCATATTTATTACATAAACAATTTGTGTGATAATCAAGTTTTTGGCATCGTTGTCGGGGATTATAAATATTAGAAATTAATAATTTTTTTATTTATTATTTTTGTTATTTTTCTTTACTTTAATTTTAATTTTAATTTACTTATTTTCTTTTAGTGACTTATTTATTTATTTAGTTGTTTATTTATTTTATTTTTATTTAGTTTTTATTTAGGCATCTTCTTTAGTATTATAGAAATATAGTTGAGTCTTTGTATGAGCAAAGTTCGTGAGGGAGAAATCTTACCTTTAAATCTTGAAATTAAACATACTTTAAGATCAATTAGAAAACAACAAGTCACCCAAGAGGAAGAAATGACTAATCTATTAGACATAAACAATAACGAGCTAAACTTAAACAATCAAATGCTTTTGATGGATGATAGAGATAAAGCTATGAATGAATATGCAATACCTACGTTGGAAGGGTTGAATCTAAGTATTACAAGGCCAAATATTCAAACTAATCAGTTTGAACTAAAGCGAGTGATGTTTCAAATGCTACAAATAGTTGGATAATTCAGTGGATTACCAACAGAGGATCCTCATCCTCATCTCAGATTTTTTTATTGAAGTTATAGATTTATTTAAGTTTAGCGGTGTGATAGAGGAGACATTTAAGCTTAGATTGTTCCTTTACTCTTTACGAGACCATGCTCGAACTTGGCTAAACTCTTTGCCACCTAATTCCATTACAATTTCGAATGTTTTGGTGGAGAAATTCTTGATGAAATACTTCCTACCAACAAAGAATACCAAGCTAAAGAATGAGATTACTTCCTACCAACATCACGAAGGATAATCTTTATATGAATCATGGGAAAGATTTAAGGAATTACTAAGGAAGTGTCCTCATCATGGTATTCCTTCTTGGATTAAAATAGAGACTTTTTACAATGATTTTAATGCTCAAACAAGAACTATTGTTGACGCATCTACTAAAGGAGCGTTGCTAGCCAAATCATACAATCAAGCTAATGATTTACTTAAGAAAATGGCTAGTAATAGTTATCAATGGCCAATGGACAAAATGATAGCCACAAAGAGAGTAGCCGGAGTGCATGAGGTAAATGATATCACAGCACTTACAGCTCAAGTTTCATCTTTGGTTAATATTTTGAAGGCTTAAAACTCGCAAGCGAGTATAAAACAACTCCAAGATTCATGAGTGTCATGAGAATTTTGTGGAGGAGCTCATTTGTTTGGTAATTGTCCAAATAATCTTGAATCCATATTCTATGTGGGGAATGTGAACCGAAACAATAATCCATACTCAAAAACATGTAACTTAGGATGGAGAAAACATCCAAATTTCTATTAGAGTAATAACAAGAGTCAAGGTGGCAATCAATTTAACCATCAATAATTTCCACAACCTGGTTTTCAACAAGTACAGTAATCACAAGCCCAAGAAAAGAGGCCACCTATTGAGGAAAATACAAATGCTTTAATAGGGATGATGAAAGACTTCATCCAATCAGTAAATACAAAAGTGTCCACTCAAGAAGCTTCAATTCAAAATTTGGAGAACCAAATAGGGAAACTTGCTCATGTTATAAGTCAAAGGCCTCAAGGTAACCTTTTAAGTGATACAATTGTAAAACTAAGAAGAGAAGGTAAGGACCAGTGCAACGTCATAGCCTTGAGGAGTGGTAAAACTTTAGAATAGGAACATAAGACAAAAAAGGATTAGGAGAAAAAAAAATTAACAAGGATGAAGAGAAACTAGTGGATAAAAAGAGCATTGAAAAGGAAATAATTTAGCAAAAAAAAAAACAACCTTTACAAACCCACTATTCCTTTCCCTCAAAGACTGCAAAATAAAAGTCAGATACACAATTTTCAAAAATTTTGAAAGTCTTCAAGAAGCTGCACATAAACATACCATTTATAGAGGCACTTGAACAAATATCGTCTTATGCCAAATTCATGAAGAATATACTATCAAAGAAAAGAAGGCTTAGGGATCATGAAACAATAACCTTGACTGAAGGTTGCAAATACATCCTTGATAGAAAACTACCACAAAAATTGAAAGATCAAGGTAGTTTTGACATCCCTTGCACTATTGGGAACATTGATGAGCAGAACCGACATCTCCGATCCTGCCGATAATTTGGTTTTATATTTATAAAACTCTCGCAAGTGCACGAATCATTTCGTAGAAAATGATAAGTATACTCCCAAGGTCGATCTAAGGAAGGAATATATGTGGTTTTTAATTTATTATTCAAACTTTTAAAAACGAAATTAAATACTAAACATCCTGTCACGATATTTGGGTTTTTGTGTTTTTTTTAACCTAATAACATAAAAATAAACATAGATACGGATTCAATAAACATTTGTGCAAATTTTATCTTTCATAATAGTTGAGTATTTATGGATATAATAACTAAGTTAATTATGATTGCTCATATTATTTAGGTTATTAAAGATATAAATTGATATTTATTGATTCTCTCTTTTTTATATGAATACCACCTTTGGTGGGGTTAGATATTCTTTGTTAACTAAACAAATCAATTAACACCTATAGGTGAGGTTGATAACTAATTTGGTTAATTAAATTAATTCCTTTTTCTAAGAGATTGAAAATGAACCATTTAAATGCCACCTTTGGTGGGGTTAGACAGTTTAAACTTTATTCAATGTATCCAAATTAAACCTAAGAATTTAGTTATCCGAGTACTAACTTTCAAGTTTTAAAACCACTACTGAAAACATGTTGTCAATACATTTTCAGATAATAATTCTTATAAAAACTTTTGAAATAGAGCTTCACTCTAACTAATGGACGATTGTATCAACAAATAAAAGAGTACTATTCTAAATCGAATAGGATAACTAAACCTTAAAATCTAATTTTCAGATTTAAGTTTGTAATGAAAAATAATATATTTCTCTCTAACATTCTTAATATAAAATCTTGAATAAAAATAAAATCAATTCATTTTAGAGGTTTTTACCTATTTAATATTTCGCAAGCATAACAATGTTATTATTATATCATGTTTACAAACAGTCAGCAAAGTTAAATTTAATCACAGACAAATTAAATATAACATGCAAGAATAAAGCATAAAAAATAACTGTAAAGAAAATAAAATCCTTATAGTACTTCGATGTTATTCCCGTTGCTGAAAAACCTCCAAGCGGAATTTGAACTCTCATTTATTGAATCAAAAAGCAAATAAATTACAAAGACATAACTAGTTCTTCTGAAAAAGAGAAGAACTCTAAAACTAAGAAAAACTAACAAAGGAAAAACTAAAAACTAAAAAAACTAAGGAGAGGAAGAAAGAGAGAAGAAGATGTGTTTTTAGGTGTGTTTTGAAGTGAAGAGAATGGAGGTATTTATAGGTGAGGAGAGGAAGAAAAAGTGGATGAAAAAATGATTAAAATTTGAGAAAACACGGAGTAGTGAATGATGATGTCATATTGATGACATCATGTTGATGTGGGTGCAGCAACGCGCGCAGATGAGGTGTAGACTAGGTGTAGGCGTGCGAGACTGGGCACTGATGGGCGCGGGCGTGCTACGCGTGGCTGCTCGGTGTGATTGGGCGCGTTATGCACGTTGGTCGGTACGGTTGGGCGGCTACGTGCGTGATTTTCTCCTTTTTGACATTTTTGACCTATTTTGTCCAATTTTTCCATATTTGTTGATTTTTCTTTGTTTATTTTATGAATATATTTGTGATGTATTGCCTCCAGTATTCCCTTTGAGTCTTTAAGTTATGTTTTTAAGCAAAAATACCTAAAAAATAATAAAAGTACCTGTGATTTCGAAAAGACAAATTTATATAAATATATGATAAAATCATATAAATATATATATTTTTATATCAATTAATGTGCATAAAATCATGGTAATTTAGTGCTTTTTGAGCACTCATCAAACATCCATTTTGGCAAGGCATTATGTGACTTGGATTCTAGCATTAACCTCATGCCATTATCGATCTTCAAGAGATTGGGGGTTGGTAAAGCTAAACCCACTTCAATAACATTATAAATGGTAGATAGATCAATTAAGAGACCTTAGGATGTGGTAGAAAGTTTGCTCGTAAAAGTAGATAAATTCATCTTTTTGGCAGACTTCATTGTGCTAAACATGGAAAAGAATCGTGACATTCCTAAGTAATGTTTAAAGTTTTTAAAGCATCTGAACCCCCTGACATTGATAGTGCAAACGAATGTCTAAGGATAAATATTACTGAATGTAGGGACAACTTAAAAGAATCTGTTGAGTCACCCATACTTAAGACAGTTACACATGATGCTATGAATAAGGACATAAACTCACAAGAAAATAACTCAACCTTATTTTTAACTTTGAAAGTATGGAATCAAAGGTTGATATTGTGGATTGTGTGAACATTTTGAAGGACATGCCTCTCATGTATGAATCAAATCAAAGGAAATTATGGAAAATTTTGAGATAGGATCTAAGCTCATACCATTAATTGAAGGGCTAACAAGTTTAGACCCCACACTTTCATACTGATATCCCTAGTCAAGTATGAAAGTGAAAGAGTTCAATAGAAAGGTGAAAAAGATGTTGGAAATACATAAATTGGATGAGTTATCGTCAAGTGCATATAAGAATGCCAAAAAATTCAAAAATAAAACAAACATATGGCATGCAAAGAGAATTGAGCACCGTGTTTGCGACCTATAACATGAAATACTATTGAAAAAATCAAGACTCAAGTTGTTTTCAGGAAAACTCAAAAGTAAATAGACACAAAGGGATATGCCTTAAGACTTGACATGACCGTCTAGTCAAAGATGTTAAACGTGACACTGGTTGGGAGGCAACCCAACATTATGTTACTTATATTTTCAATGTTTTTGTTTTGTAAGCGAATAAATTTGGAGAGCAATGGTGAAATTTCAGCGACAAATGTGGTATGCCAAGACTAAGGGAGTTTCTTTCTTTTTACTTTTTCATATTTATATATGCACATTGGGGACAATGTGTAATTTAAGTTTGGGGAAGGAACTTTATTCTCTACATTTTTTTTACTATGCATTTTAAATTTTTAGGATTTTTTTTAATATTTAGGTTGTTTTTAATCATGATTTATGTAGAAATTGATAAATATATGAAAACTAAATGCATGCATGCTTGATATGAAACATATGAACTCAATGATAAATTTTTTTTATTATGAATAGGATAAGAAATGTATCATATTTGTTAAGATATTTACATTAATCATGTGATATGCTTGTTAGTTTTGATTGAATTGATTCAAATTTTTATGCACATGTTCATGATTGATTTTGGTGTTCTTATTGAGAGAAAATTTATAGTGAGTTATGCGAGTTGATGAGATCTACAAAGTTTTAGAATCTATTTGATCATCCCTTGAGACGAAATCCTAAATAGTATTTAGCAAGATAAATAATTTAAGTCTTATTTGGATCGATTGAGTCTTTCAAGCTAAACATTATTAATATCTATAGTCACCCATTTGAGCTTAACAAGGAACCATTCATATCTTTAAGCCACATGTAATGCCTAACTAGTAAGAATTACCTTTATCCTTGCACCTTTAGCTTGTATGAAAAGAAAAAAATGCAATCATGTGTTATACTTAGAGTAAGGTGAAATGTAATGCACTCTATAAAAAAAAGAGAAAAGAAGAAGAAGAAACAAAACTTGCAACATAATTATCACTATAAAGAAAAACAATAGCATTGAAAATAAGTTTGGGAGTTCTATGAAGTTACACAAAAAAAGAGAAAAGAGATATGGAATACAAGAATATGTAAAGAATGACAAAAGATAATGCACTGAAAATCAAGTTAAAGCCCAATTGCACTTAAAAAGTGCATGATGAAAAAAAAAACTAAGGTGTGGAAAGAACCTAAGTGTTTTCATTTATTGACCCCCTACCTAAGCCTTACATTACAACCATGTAAAATCCTTATTGATCTAGCTAAGTGCATATTTATATTAGTGGAGAGGGATGTGAACAATAAACTTATGAGACTTTTTCTAAGATTGAATTGATTAGCATGCTCATATAGGTTGATTTCATGAGTGCATTGGATGATATCATGTGCAGAACACACACACGACTCAATTTTTCAAAAACCTTACATATCCTTGTATTGATAGATCGTTTATTGATGAATATGTAAACCTCATTATTATAGGATTGTACGACTTTTGAGAGGAATAGTTTTTGTGAAATATGCATATACTAATAGAAGTATATATATGAATATACTACCCATGTTATTTTATTTTGTTATACCTAACTTTACTTAAAGATAAGTAAAGTTAAGTTTGGGGTGTGATGATTCTATGAAAGTAAAGTCATTAGCGCATTTTTTACTTAATATTTATTTGTTTTATTTAATAAATAATATGGCAAAAAATATTAAAATGTAAACTTTTTAGTGAAAAGGAGTGAAAATATAAATTTTAGAATTTTTTGGGATTTTAAATGAATTTTTAACTCAAGACCAATTAGGAGCTATCATGTGGTCTGTCATGTAAGCAAAGGAGCTGACTGGGTAAGCCACACAAGCCGGAACACATTACGTTGTGTGTGAGGAGGACGAATCATGCACCATGTGTTAGTATGGCATTAATTCGAGTTCTAAGATCGGTTAACCCGCCTTGGCACGTCTCGCCACGCCATTGGTCCCCACATTCCACCCATGTGCCACATCATCCTTTTCCGTGAATCACGTTGCACCACATGGCGTTGACTTAACGGGCATTGACTCTGACCGGTCTCCCCTGCCACACATCGCACTCTAATTTGCCAATTGAATTTGGTGTGCCACATGTCATACTGTGATTGGTTGGAGCTATCAGTTTTGCTTATTTTATTCTTATCCTTTGATCTAAAGCTGATATGATGGCCCATATCACACCTGAGCTATATTTAAGCTCCTAATCACCCCATAAACCTAAAAGGGGTCGTCATTAGCATAATTTTGGTCAGTTTTTGGAGCTAAAAAGAGAGAAAAATACAAAAAAACTCAAGAGGGGATACAATTTTGGTGAAGATTCAAGAGGAGATTAATACTACAATTGAAAAGATTGATTATATTTCTTCTTCAACTCTTTTCTTTATCAATTTTTATGTTTTTCTTTATGAAAAATAAGAGTTTTATGAACACATATATGTGTAGTTAATTTATTAATTTATGGATCTAATGAACCTAATTTTAAACATGTGATGATATAATATTTTTCCCAATTCATTATTTTAATTTAATTATATTGTTTAATCTGAATTTTATGCTATTAATTATGTAATCAACAATTTATCTATAAAGATAATTAAATAGATTTGAGAGAATTATTTAATTGTTTGTGTTGATTAAATAACATGCATAGTTTCTAGGTAGAGATGTAGGATTCTTATGTATGTGATCCATAATTGATGAACTTAATGAGTAGTATGCAATTTAATTGGTATAAGAGTGTGATCAAATTAATTACTATATGATGTGTACTTTACTTGATAGAGAAATACATGCTAGGTTAGATTTAATTGATCATGTAATTAATTGATAATTATATTGGAGGATTTTAGCAATTCCCATGTTTAAAAAATTGAGGGATTAAATATTCCTAGATATTTTCTCATATATCTGCTAGTTACCAAATCTGATGTAATTAGTTATTACTATTTACTTTAATTTATTTTAATTTTACTTCTTTAAAATATAAAAACACAAAAAATTTGATTTTTATTTTTTTAGTGTTAAGTATTAGTTTTTAATAAAATAATCTTCGTGTGAACGATCTTTTTTATCCTTATATTACTTGTTACGATTCGTATACTTATGTATTTATTGTATACACAATTTGTGTGACGATCATCACTCAACTCTAACCTATGCAGAGGAGGTGTGATATCTTCATAACTTGGTGGATTAAATAGTATTTATAATGAAAATGTGTGATGAACAGGAGCAACACGATGAAGAACATGATGAATGTTCTTGAGATAATTGTTAATCAAATTGGTTAAAACATTACATTTTTTTTTCACAAGCGGTGTAAATATTGAAGTCGATTTTTACGTTCACCACTTTCATACCAACTGATCCTAAAAAGAATGAACAAATTACACTTAAAATGATTGACATTAGGGGTGTTAAATCCACTCGAATACCTAAATCAATTTTCTTATATAGATATTAAAATGGTAAAATGTTGAATAATAAGGCTTACCATGAATTATAAGTAGAGATGATAAATAAAATTAAAGAAGATATTACTAAATCCTGTCATATAATATATATTATAATTAATTATTATATACATTATCTTATATAAAATATTCCTTAAATATAATTTCGGGTCAAATTTAACTATATTTATTGATTAGGCACTAACTAAGCATTGGATCAATCAAAGAGGGTCACGTCTAACTAAAAATTCCACCGATACATACCAGTAGAAATAAACATAAAAAAGATCGTACAATAGTACAATTTTGTTGTAGAGAATTCCCATGTGCAACATAATGTCCATTTTTATTAGTCCTAAAGTATATTAAGTTTTCCATGTTAAATAATTGTGATGGCAAATTATATCACTACATATAAATATTATAAACTAAACATTTTGTAATTTATTAAAAAGAAAAATTATATGGATAAAATTAACAGAACACCGCAACTACTTTAACAACAAAGAATAATATATATATATATGGAGAATTTGGGTATGCATAAATAGAGGGGTTGGTATTTTTATGGCTATTCTTGTTTAATATTTCTTTTTAACAATACGGTAAACATTTATTTAGACATTTCAATTTTCTATTTATAATATTTTTTTAATTAACTATTTATTTAAATATCTTTTGATAAATTATTATAGTAAGAATTTTGTCAATTTGATCAAATAATTTAAGTCACATGTTTTGACACTTGAAGTTATAATTTTATTATCTTATATACGATATGTCCTTATAACTTCAAATACATTATATATAAATTAAATATTTCGATCAAATTAACCAAATTTTAGTCAAAATAAATGATTTAAAGATGTTTTAAATATAAAAATATTCCATTAAAAATAATAAATTATACTCTTTTTTTAACATAATATTAAATTAAATAAATATTTTTTCAAATATTTTAATTTATACATGGTTAAAATAATTGAAAAATAGTAATTTATGTTTGTTATATTTAATAAAAATAAACTACTTATTTAATAGCCTGAATCCATTATTTTCTTTTATAAAAAATGATCGTATAAGTTTAACATGCATAATGAGACCGGCAACAGACATACACGACATATCTAGTTAAAAAGGATAACATGTGCGTATGACATATTTTTAATGAACTTGTGGGATCTTGTTTATAAATATAGTATATTTATATTATTCCATTAAATAAGTATTATTATAAAATATATTTTTATTAAAAAATAATTAAAAAAATTAATAAATAAATTTTTAAACTATCACAAAATTATAAACATAACATATAATTTTATCAAATGGTAATAATAACACTACATTATAACTAGTGGTATAAATGTACCACTATTTTATATTTTTAATGGTAAATTGGTATAGTTAATAATGAGTTTGATGATAAATTTGTATTATTAATAAAAAAATTTGATGATAAATTTATAAAAATTCAATGATAAATTTGTTACGATAATTATAGATTTATATTATAATAATTAAAAAAATATCTAGAGACATGATAATTGTTACATTAATTCGATAATTATTAAATTAATTATTATAATTATTTTTTAAAAATTAGCATTTTAATAACTCAATTTATGAGTTATATTACTAGTTATCGTGTTAAAAAAATTAATCGCTTTCATTCCATTAAATATATAAAAATAATATCAATGATTAAATTTTATAAAACATAAAAATATATATTTAATTAATTAAAAAAATTATAAAATTAAAATATTTATTTTTAAAAATATGAGAATTGTAATTCTTAATTCAGAATAAAATAGTTAAATTAAGTAAATAGAGAATTTGTATTATTAAATAATACATTTATTGGATTACTCAAAATAATCTAGCATCCCAGCTCTAAAGTACAGTTTCGAAAAAGCCTCCCCATGCCGCGTGGGTCCCAACAAGTCGTGAAATACTCGAGAAAACCATTTTTGGAGCCAAAGCATTCCCTTGGCGGGAAAGAGAAAAAAAAATCGCTGATTACTACTCATTGCCATTTACCAGTCATTTCTTGAAATGAGATAGTTTCATGAGGTTAGGGTTTCAGAAATATTAAAATATCTGAGCAAAACCCAGAAAAGCCAGTGGGTTCTTTTACTTTTCGCTTGAAATATTGGGCTTTTCTCTTCCTTGCTTTCTTATTGTCCGAAACACATCCAAATAGTCGCTTCGGCTGCCACGTTTTGGATTAATTTTTTTGGGTAACCTTCATTCTCATCCTGGTGTAAATGGTGGTAATTGGCGGTTGTGACAGCTCAACTAGCCAAAAGATGAACAGTCAAGAAAAAGGGAAAAAGACCCAGAAGCGAAAGAGGGCCAGTTTGGGCCTAGAAACGTTGGGGAGAGAGGAAAAAGAGGCTAAAATCGAAGCTTTGAGAATAGAGCTTGATGGGTTGTTTGGTTATTTCACTGAGGTGATGAATCAGAAAGTGGGTTTGGAAGTAAAGCCCAGTGGAAACAATATCAATGCTGTTGTTGCGGCGTTGATGGAGGAGAGTGGGCTTCCTCTCTCGAAACTTGTTCAACAGATTTTTGATGAGTTAAAGGGAGTTGAGGATTTTAGGAATCTAACGGCGCCGACTGTGAAGAGCACTGTGCTGCTTGTGGGGCAGCGGATGTTGTACGGTGTGCCCGATGCTGATGCTGATGTTCTAGAGGATGATTCCAACGCTTGCCTGTGGTGTTGGGAGGTTAGATTAATTTAGATCTTCGTTAGACTGTTCTTGAGCATTTCTTTTGTTTCTTTTATTGCAATTTTTTTTTGATAAACTCTTTTGATTGCAATTATGTTTATTTTGCCTTTCTGTATTTTCATTTTTTTTATTTATTGCTTAAAATGTAAAATGAATAATGGTAGATTTGTTGGATTTTCGTATTTTCTTTTGTGGGGTTTTTTAGATCAAACCATGCTTATTATTTTCTGTTGTGGTTATTGATTAAAATAATGTTCCTTATTGGTTGTTTACCATTTTTTTTTAATTTTTGTTGTTGGTAATTGCTTTAGCTAATTTTCTGGGCTACGATTTTTTTTGTTGTATTTAAATTATGCTACTTGAAGGATACCCTTTCCGGGAAGGTTTAGGATTTGTTTAATCTTAAATGGCTATAGTTGTGTTACCTTGTTTAATTTCAATTTGTAGAGCTTTGTTGTGTGTATTAAGTACATTAGCCAATTTATTTCTCTACAATATTTATATACCATTTTGGTGTAGTAGATTTAAGTCCTATTCTAGTGCTTCTATCTGGAATGCTTCTAATGTGCTATTAGCAAACTGACAATGTTCATATCAGCAACGAGTTATATTCTTGCTATCTGTTGAGCTTCCATATTCTCTGGTCTTACTGAATTTCTTTACTTTATCTCTATGCTTTTATATTTTTTCTTTATTGTGCTTGTTCTTGATATTTTGAATATGTATATTATTTTAATATCTTGCCATTGTGTAGTAAGCTTGTTGCTTTGATTTGCTTCGAGTTTTTACTTATTTTTCTGTTTTTGGGTTTTAATCAATATGTTTTTCAAAGTTTTTCTCTGTTAGATCTCTGAAAGTGTCTTTTTTCTTCTGATTTTCTATAACATTTTTTATTAGTGTATTTAGTCGATAAAAAACTTGTGAGATAACATTTTCTTAATTCACTGGATGGCCACTTCATTGTTAGCTTTGTAATCTTTGTTGTTCGAAAACTTCCTCTGCATATGGGCAAACTTGTATGTCATATGTTTATAAAGAATTTTTGGGATAACATTTTCTTAATTAACTGGATGGCCACTTCATTGTTAGCTTTGTAATATTTGTTGTTCGAAAACTTCCTCTGCTTATGGGCAAACTTGTATTTCATATGTTTATATGAGTGATTCTTGTGTTATTTGTTGTACAGACAAGAGATTTAAAGTTGATGCCAAAATCTATGCGTGGATTGTTGACTAGTAGGCGGACATGTCGAAGAAAGATCCATGAGAGGATCACTGCAGTTGCTGGTAGGCTCCCCTCCTCTCTCTCAAAAAAAAAAAAACCCCCAAAAAAACCCAACTAAAGATGTGCGGATCTTCTAGTTATCAATTACAGTGTAGGCGACTTTGGAGTAAATCATGTTGGATGTTTTTTCTTTACCATTTTAATTCTTATTGAATGGTTTCTATGAGTAGATATTCTCTCCTACCGTTTATGACTTTGTGAATGTTGTTCTCTCCCCCACCCTTTCCCATCTAACTAATGTGTTGACTAAAGCAGCATGTTTTAGTTACTATATCACCCAACATATTGATTAAAAAATACTGTAAAAAAATGTATTTTTCTGTTTGTTAGAGAAAGATAATGTGATGCATACCGATTAACAGTATATAAAGTTTATGGTTACTGATTGGATGAATTGGAGTGTAATTTTGCTTACGTCTGGTCTGCAATAGGCTGCACTTTCACAAGTTACTTGTGCATGTTTCAACCATGAACTTTTAATGTTCTTGACTTTGTTTATGGATTAATTTAGATATGATGATGGCATTACAAAAGTCAGATAGTGACCAAAATCATAAGCATGACCTGATAAAGGCAACAGAAAAGCTTGGTAAAGTTCGTGGAGAGGAAGATATTCGGTCCTTTGTCAATGACCTCTTGCAGAGAAATGGTTCACACTTGTATGTATCTAAAGTTACTAAGTTTTTCTTTATGTGTATGTTTCTTTTGTCTCCTGTAAACCTCTCTGTCCTCTCAAATACTCAGGGCTGATAAGGATTCAAAAAGAGAGGAGAAAATGCGGACCAAACAACTGGAGAAGCATAAAAAAGAGGCTGAAAAGGAGAAGAGGAGGCAAAAACAGATGCAAGAGGAGGCAGAAAAGGAGGAAAAGCGTCGTGAAAAGGAGGAATCTGAATTGCGGAAACAGATGATAAAGCAACAAGAAGAAGCAGAGAAAGATCAAAGACGCCGAGAGAAGGAAGAAGCTGAGCTGAAAAAAAAACTTTCTATACAAAAGCAAGCTGCAATTATGGAGCGTTTTCTTAAGAGGCCCAAAATCAACCCGTCAAAGATTGAGCCATATTCACCTGAAGCAATCACATTTGACTCAACAAGTAAGAAGAGTGAAAGCCAGTACGAGGCAGCTACTTGCTCAATGGACTGTACTCTTTTGTCTAATAAAGACATTACTGTTGAGGATATTCGAAGGTAGGCTTTGTTAATTTTGTTCTTTTTTATCACAACCTATCCTTTTTATCAACTTTGTAAGTTTGTATGGACTTGGCTAACTTTTTAGGTCGTACCTGTCTTCCTGGCATCAGCTAAGTCATTCTATTCAATCAAACAGAAACCAGCATTGGGGTATGCGTAGGAAGCCTAAGATTAAAATGTTTAAGGAACTTAAGCTCACAACAAATAGAGGACATGTTCAGGATGGTGAGTCAAATGTAGAGAAGCTTGTTAATGGACTGGAAGAGCAAACTTGTAAAGATGAATCATGTCAGAGCAATTCAAATAATTCTGTTCCTATTGTCAAGAAGTTCAGAAAGGGGAAGCAGTTGTTGCAATTTGATAAGAGCTACAGACCTGCATTCTATGGCATATGGCCTAAGAAAAGGTAAACTATTACGTCGTGAGTGTAGATCGTCTTAGGAATTAAGGTAGGTCTATCAAATATCAATAGAATACTGTGTTTTCAAAATGTAGTGTCTAAATAAACTTGATGTTTAGTAGACTTGAAATATATAAGCCAGGTGTTGTTAGTGTTTATTCGTGTTTAGATTCTTTAAAATATATGATAGGTGGGAATCATAATAAGCTTGTTGGTAGCACTTCCAATCTTTGTTTCCTCTTCTTTGTGCAGCTGCTACATTTAGTTTTGTCTAGAGTTGCTGATTTGAATTTTACTAATATTGCTTTTGCTTTCACACTCTTGTGTATGCTGGTAAAGGCAATAAGAAATCAACACATTTGTGTCTTTTTATTTGTACTTTGTGCATGGGAATTTCATAAACTTTTATGACTGGACATAGGGTAATTGTGAAATGGTTCTTGTCTACCAATTAGCTTGTGCTGGCAATTAGTACTTTAAATTATTTTCAGCTTTTGAATCTTTGGTGCATTCGAGACCTAAGTTTTTAATTCAACTGATTCATATTGATTTTGTTAATCTTATACCTGTTTTTGCTTAGAGAGGTATAATATATTAGTTGATTTCATAACCATTTCCTACTTGCTTGAAATCAAAATATTTTAAAATGTGTTTCAGTCACAACAATCTAGCTTATTGTAGGAGGTTCTTTATATGCAGTGGATGACCTGTGTAATCACTTCGCTATAGGCAGTCCAAACTGAGGTTGCTTAGTTAACTTTTAATTATTTTAAGTGATTTATTTGGTCCAAGTGAAGGAAAGGCTGAAAGGGAGTCTATATATATTCACTCTTGAAATCTGTTGAAATCATTGACTAATGGAGTAATCCTTGATTTCTAACGTTAGCAGTGATGATAATAATCCAACAAGATTCCAATAGGTCAAATATGATCAGGATATGATTAGGAAATAATTAGGTAATATTGTGTATTATATTAGCTTCCTTTTTCTTATTTTTTTGTGTATTATAAATTAGGACCTAATCTTTGTACAAAATTATACTAAGAAATACAAAGAACAAATTGTTCTATAATCCATTCACTTTGATTTGTTATTGAAAGCTTTGGTTCAAACTAACCTAGCTTTAGATTTCCTTAACTGAAAAAGTTTCAAACCAAAAATCAAAGACATCCTATGAAACCTCCAAAATACAGAAAATGTCTCAACTTTGAATTCTAGTGACCAAGTTCATAAAATGATAAAAGAAAATGTGTTCAAGTTCTTGGTTGGACTAAACTAAGAACTCGACGATGTAAGAGGGAAGTGCTTGGCGTAAACCCTTACATTTTGATCTAGAGGTGTTCTTCGAGGTTTCCTAGAAAGAAAATCAATGGTAGATCATGGTTGAAACTCGTGGCTTCGACAATTCCTTTTTTGTCCCAAAGATGTCCTTTGTTGATACCAAAACTGGTAGCTCTAAAAGCAGAGTGGCATTGATTGGTGGCGCCATTGTTGGCAATGAGAGATTTGAGTCTTCGCATGATATCTCTACCCTAGCCGATGGAAGTAGTTGCTCAAGAAGGTGGGATGTATTTAGTACATGGTGAGATTAACTCAAAAAAATTACTCCAAAAGATATTTGGGCCTAATGGGCTTTATGAGCCAATAGATATAATTCACTACACATTCTCTATTGCCTAAACCTTACTCGTTACTACTTCAAAAACCAGAACTCTTTTAATTATTAATTCAGGTGTGTTAGATCAAAAGACAAGTGCATATAATTTAATTACCCCTTAACGTGTACTGGTAATCTTAAAGTTAGAATTGTAGATGGATCTTTCTTAATCGTTGTCGGAAAAGACGAATATTTGAATTTCTAATTCTATAATCTTCAATTATATACTTCATGTACCAAACTTGTCTTGCAATCTCATTTCTATTAGCCAATTGACAAAGACATCTCATTTTTTTTGTCAAATTTTTTCCATTTCATTATGTCTTTTAGAACCTATCATCATCGACAACGATTGACAGTGTTATAGAGTGTAAAAGTTTGTACTACATTAAAGTAAAAGTAAATGGGTGTTATCAAATTGCTACTTGTGATTCAACTTCTATTCCTAGGGATGATAAAATTTTATTATGGTATTATAGTGGCATCTTAACTTTTGATATTTGAAACATTTATTTTCTTGTTTTGGAACAACAAAACATTCAAGTTTTAGTGTGAGATTTGTGAGTTGACAAAATATGAGCGTACTTCGTTTCCACGAGTCTTTTATATACACCCTCCAAACGCTTTACCTAATTTACATTGATGTGTGGGGTCTATCCCGTGTCTCTAATCGTACTTATAGTAAATGGTTTGTTACTTTTATTAATGATTACACCTGTGTTTGTTGGGTTTACCTGTTAAAAGAAAAGGTTGAGTTTCAAAAGGTTTTCATTAGCTTCCACACAATGATTCAAACCCAATTTGAAACACAAATACAAATCCTCTACATTGATAATGACATTAAATATTTTAATCATATCTTTTAAGACTACCTTCAAAATCATGGATAATACCCTAGAGTTCTTGTGTTGATTACCCTAACAAAATAGGATCTTTGAGCGAAAGAATAGATAAAAAGTTATGGGAAGACTAGGTTCCAATTTTCCCATATCTCGTTAGTTGTATGCCTAGTTGAGTTCTCTTTTGAAACTTTATTTCAAAAATTATAACACTATTTACTACATCCCATCTGTAGTGTAATTTGGCTCTTAAAGTGTTTGGTTGTATCGCATTTGTTCACGATCATTCAAAAGCCAAGTTTAAACTTGACCCTAAAGCTATTACATGTGTTTTCATTGGGTAATCTCCTACACAAAAGGGATTTAAATGCTATGATCCCTCTACAAACAAAATATTTATCGATATGGATGTTACATTCTGTGAAAACATCCATTACTACCTAAAGACCTTTCCTTTTAGAGGGGGGATGGTACAAAAGGGTCAATACTTGAACCATGATTTCACCTTGATCTCTTTCCTTCCGAATTCACTTCACCCAATATTACTCATGATCAGAGTAACAAGTCTCATAACCCCTCAAGCATCAAACCGAACACACTGTTTCGTATTACTCTGCCATCTTTAGAGAGTAATTTGAATGCAGGAAGATATTCAGAGAAACTAATAAAAGAATAATTATTTACTCATGAAGGTCAAAATTTAAAGGTAAGGAGAACCTCACACTTGAAGGACCAAGAGAGCTACAATCGGTGGTAGATCTAAATGTTTATGAATCTGTATTGAATCTCGGTAACTCTGAACTCCCTAAATCTCTTGAGTTACTTATTGCTTTGAGAAAAAAACACGGTTTTGTATTCTCCATCTTATCTTTAGATTTGTTTCATATAAAATTTTGTCTTCTAGATTTTGTGTGTTCATCGTTAACCTTGATAGAACAAAAATACCAAAGAATATTCATGAGGCTTTGGAAATTCTAAAATGGAGAGAAGTTGTTTTAGAAGAAATAAAGGCACTTGAAAAAAATGGAGCATGAGATGTAATAGAACTATCAAGAGGGAAGATTCTATTTGGTTGCAAGTGGATTTTTACAATAAAATATGAGGCTAATGGGAATAGAGCGATACAAAGCCCGATTAGCTGTAAAAGGATTTATACAAACTTATAGAATTGACTACACTGAAATATTTGCAACTGTGGCTAAACTAAATACGGTTTGAGTCCTACTACTAGCAACAAATTCGGATGGACCACTTCATCAATTAGACATAGAAAATGCATTCCTCAATTGAGAATTAGAAGAAGGTTTTATGACTATGCCTTTAGTGTTTTGCAAAAGAGAATCTCGAATAAATTAAAGAAATCACTTTGTGGCCTTAAAAAATGGCCTAGAGTTTGGTTTGATAGATTTACAAAGGTAATGAGAAAATAAAGATACCAATAGGGACAATCGAATCATACCATGTTTTTCTGGCACATTGGTAATAGGAGGAAAACAATTTTGTTACTGTATGTTGATATAATCATGATTGGAGACACGTTGGAAGAAATTGATAGACTAACGAAAACCCTGTTCATAGAATTCAAAGTCAAGGATTTGAGAGAAATAAGATATTTTTTAGGGATGGAAGTTGTTAGATCAAAAAGAAAAATTAGTTTATCTGAAGGAAAATATATCTTTGATTTCTTCATCAAAATCAACATGTTTGGATGTAAATCAATTGATACTTCGATTAAAGCTGGAAAGAAGAATGAAGATATGGGAACAAGATAGATGTCAAAGATTAGTAAGAATGTTGATTTATTTGTCTCACATTAGACTTAACATCGCATTTGTTGTCAGTGTCATAAGTTAGTGCATGCACTCCAAAGGAAGTCCATTTAGAAGCTAGTTATAAAATTCTTAAATATCTCAAGGGATTATCAAGTAGATGGTTGTTCTTCAAGAGAAGTGAAACTATTAATTTAGAAGTTTTTACAGAAGCAGACTTGTTAGACTAAGTAAAAGATAGTAGATCTATTACTGGGTATTTTACATTTGTTTTCGGGAATTTGATAATATGGAGAAGCAAAAAACAGAATGTAGTGGCCAAGAGTAATGCTAAAGTAGAGTTTAAAGTAATGGTTCATGAATTGTGAAGTTTTTTGGTTAAAAAAACTCTTAAATGAACTTGAAATTGTAGTAAAATCCTTAATTAAATTTTACTATGATAACAAAGCTATATCATCAACATCTCTCATAATTTAGTTCAACATAATAGAACCAAGCATATGAAAGTAGACACATTTTATCAAAGAGAATGAAGATGGTACTATCTGCAATACTTATCTACCCTACAAAGGAACAAACAACTGACATATGCACCAAAGGACTTACAAGATTGAGCTTCAATGATATTATATGTAAGTTGGATATGATCAACATTTATGATTCAACTTGAAGAGTGTTGAAATCTGTTGAAATCTGTTGAAATCATTGACTAATGGAGTAATCCCTAATTTTTAGCACTAGTAGTAATGATGGAATAATCCAGCAAGATTCCAGCAGCCAGGTCAAATGTGATCAGGATATGATTAGGAAATACTGTGTATTAAATTAGCTTCCTTTTCCTTGTTCTTTTTCTATATTATAAATTAGGACCTAATCTCGGTACCAAACTATACTGGGAAATACAAAGAACAAATTGTTATATAAGCCATTGTATGCGATAACTCCAACTTGCACTTGCTGACTTATTAGAATAAATTGTTATATAAGCCATTGTACAAAACTATATTTGTCTGGTTTTGTTGTAGATTCTTGCTGATTTATTGACATTTTAAGCTACAAGTGGAATTTGCTTCTTAGATGATTTGATAATGAAGTGATGCCTGTGTGACGATATATGATTTTATCTTAGGATTTTCTTTGTAGCCTTTAGGCTGTAGTGTTGATTTATACTCATTCTTTTTCAGTTGCATTGTTGGACCTCGTCACCCGCTTAGGAAGGATCCAGACTTGGATTATGATATAGATAGCGACGATGAGTGGGAAGAGGTATTCTACATTTTTGTACTTATATCACAAATCACAATACATGATAGTGGGTTCATGTAGAGCAGTGGTTGCTAACATCTATGCATTTGTTGTCCAGGCAGAACCTGGTGAAAGTCTTTCGGATTGCGATAAAGATGAAGACGAGGAAAGTTTAGAGGAATCAAAAATTGACAATGAAGATGATTGTGAAGATGGTTTTTTTGTACCTGATGGATATCTGTCAGAAAATGAGGTGAGAAACCAAAATGCCCTGAAGCTGCCTGCATTCAGCTGGAGCAGTCTTTGGTCATTTAAAGAAATCTTCTTACTCAATATTGTACTTTTAAAGCTCCCCAAAGTTACTCAAAAGTATGTGTATTGTTTGATGCACTCAGGGAGCACAAGCTGACAGGTTGGAAACTGACAGCTCATTTGAGGAAGCCAGAAGTTCACCAGGCTCTAAGCAAGACTTTGAGACCAAGGAGTTATCTGCTTTGGTTCGGGAGCAAAATCATTTGCATTATTTGACAGAACATGCTCTACGGAAAAATCAACCTTTAATTGTATTGAATTTTATGCATGAGAAATCCTCGTTGATATTTGATGGAGATCTTGGTGGCACTAATAGGACAGAACAGATATGCTTGCAAGCTCTAAGGATGTGTCCCTTCCCTTGTGGCCCCCTTGTAGAGATCACATTGGATGATGGGAACGTTGATGATCAAGAGGCTTGCACGTCAAGTGGCACTAGCAAGACCAGTAAAACACCACCTTCAAATGCGATTGCTATGTCAGACTCAGAGTTATGCACAGTTGTAAGTATGCATATTATTTAGGGTTTCTAAGCAGAAAGCCTTGGTATAAGTATTTGCCGTTTTCGTCCAGTGTCTCTAAGTCTTATCTTTTGAAATTAGTGAACCTGAACTGTTGTGAAGCCTTGATGGTCTGATTGGTTCTATAAATCTTTCAGGTGTCTGCTATTCATTCGGGCCCATACGGTATCCACAAGATGGTTGAGTCTTTGCAGCAGAAGTTTCCTGCTTTCTCGAAGTCTCAGTTAAGGAATAAAATCCGTGAGATCTCAGATTTTGTAGATAACCGTTTGCAGGTAAGCTATTTTTTTCCTTAACAATATAATCCCATGATATGTGTTTGCTACACTTTTGCTTATACTGTCAAACAAGGCAGGATTATATAAATGTGGCTAAGGAAGAAAGATGTAGAATGGTTGAAGTAAACTTAATAAAACAATTGTTGAATAAATACAGCTACAATTTAGATGTGAAGAAAGATGCGCTTTTCATGTCCTGGTGATGCGTCTCTTGAATAGGGATGAGAGTGGGATTCATTTGTATAATCAAGAACCCTTTTTCCCAGTATTCCACACCAATACTTGTTATTTGAGCTGTTGTATTATTATCATTTGCACGTCTGGTATATTTTTTTTTTGTCATGATGAAAACCTAAACTATCCAGGGGGATTGGAGAAGGGGATTCTAACATCAATCACTTACAACTTCCTTCTTTTGAATTTTGTCTTAAGATAGGCTTGGACCCACAGCCTAAGGCATGGGCACCACAGCCTTACTGCTGGACTGCGGGGCAAAGAACTGGTGTATTAGTTAAGAATTTGGGCTTTTGTTTATGTTTCTCTCTTTTGAATTTGTTGCAGGTCAAGAAAGAAGTACTTGTCAAACTTGGCTTGTCAATAACCCCAGGTATGCATGTTGGTTTTTCATGTATTCATTCTTTTAATCTTATAGTTTTGCGTCTATTAATTTATTTATTCATTTATAAGCAGATAAATCTTCAGGGCAGACCCAAAAAAATATCGTAGCCCTTTTCTCGAAAAGATGTTTGCTACCTACTGTTGAAGGCATCAATCCTAAAGAAAACTTGTCGCAGCCTCCTTAAACTAGATTCTGTAATGGAAAGTAAAACATAGTTCCATGTACAATCTTGTCCCAGCGTTTTGGTTTGGTTTTGAAAATATGCTCCTGCTTTGGGTAGTTTTAAATCTCCCTTCCATGTATATCAAATTGTAAGTAACTAAAGAAATCCTTTGTATTAAATGATAGAATTGAATGAGATGGGCTGTTTTGATCGGAGACTGTAAGCTCACTTCCCAGGAGGGAAATGTGAAATTTGGGGTTGGGGTACAAAAAAGAGGTCACTTAGTTTGAGGGTTCACTGTAAGCTCACTTCCCAGGAGGGAAATGTGAAATTTGGGGTTGGGGTACAAAAAAGAGGTCACTTAGTTTGAGGGTTCCACCCCATTCTTTCTTAAAAGAGGGGTTGAAGACAGATAAAAGTGTGCAGAGTTGCACATGAATTATGTCTTAGTTGACAATGGTGATGATAGAGTTCTGGCAGGTAACACGACTCTAAAAGTCGTTCCCAAATATTTTTCATTTCTTTTACCCTCTTTTTCTTCAGGTTTTGTTTTCGATCCTAAAAATACTGGATTTTTTAAACGAATATTTGGAGTTTTGGATTCTTTTTTTTAAACCTTCCAATGAAATGCAAAGAAGAATCAAGCATATAGTAGAGCAAACTAGTGATGTGGGTGTAGGACCGAACTCAGGACAAACTAAATCATACTCATCTCGGGTGTAACGTTCTGTTTAGCTATGTTTGAATCGTTTGATATTTGTTAAACTTATAAGGAAGTAAATCAGTTTGATTAGAACATGTGACTTTGGTTATTGCAATTTGCTAACAAAAAGCAAGGGGTCATTAAGGCGTCACACAATAACACAAGCATATACATTACAGGTATACAAATATGGCAAGTAACAATTGAGACAACTAAGAATATAGAGGCAATTAAGAAAATATAAAATAATTATAAATCAAAGATCATATTACAATGTTTTATATAGAATTATACTTATTTTTATTGATGTGGCTGAGGGAGTACACGGTTATGTTAAAAACCTTTGATAGTACGATTCTTTCAAAGATCACTTTACAATCTTATTTTTTCAATTTTTTAAAAAGACATCATTTTAGATAAGGAGACATAAAGGTTAAGAGATTACTAAAATACCCCTTATATTTAGTTAATTCTTCCTACACTTAGTTGCATTTAAGCATGCAGGGTTTAGTAATGGCATTCAACAAGTACATATGTGTCATTTACATGTAAAATTTAATATTTTTCCCTAACTTGAGTTGTTGACATCGTTGTTGACTTGGTTTGGCTTTGAAGCCTTCAAACATATTCTTGAATTGCTCTAAGTGCTTTGCTTACTTGCAGTTGATTTCTTCGACTCCTAAGTTCTTCTATTTCACTAAGAACTCTTACAAATGTTGACATATCACTATTATGACCTGTTTTGCTATAATATCCTTTGGCTCTTTGGTTATCTGTAGTTTGATGTCAACTTCGACTTTGGTTGGTTGGTTGTGTTCTTCATCTTCGACGTATGGATGGTAAGGCTTCAGGTTACTAACATAAAACACAAGATGCACTTTCATCCAATTAGGGGTTACGACCTTGCAAGAAGCTCTTTTGATCTTGGCAACAATAGGAATTTGACCTTTATATTCTCTAATAAGACTTATGCCCCTTGTGTGTAGAGATCAAATTTTTTTGGTTAACAACTTCACCATTACAAGATCTCCCACTTGAAACTCTAGCAGTCTATGGTTAGTATTTGTCCACTTTTTCATTCTCTTAGAAGCTTTATGCAAGTAGACACGAGCAATCTCAGCATTACTCCTCCACTCTTTTGTGAAATTGAAACTTTTGTGATTCTTTCAAGTGTAAGGCCTATCCACTATGTGAGGTACCAGTAGTTGTTATCTATTAACACCCTCAAAAGCGCTTTTGTTGGTGGAAGAGCTCTTATGAGCATTTAAAAAAAAATGAGTCATGTTGAGCAATTGTGACAAATTCTTTTAGTTTGTTGTCACAAAATGTCGTAGATACTCCTCTAATAACCTATTTAATCTCTCCATCTACCCTTCCAATTATGGATGGTAGCTTGAAGAGGTATTAAGTTGTGAGTTGAGAAGCTTGAAAAGTTTTGACCAGAAGGTCCTTGTAAATTTGGTGTTCTGATCATTCATAATGATATGGAAACAAACCAGTATTTAATAGTGAATTTGAAAATAAGCGAGCCATCTCTTCGGTCAAGTAGTACTTTTACATAGGAATAAATGTTGTATACTTTGAAAACCTATTAACTACAACTAAAACTCCTGTTAGTTAGGAAAGTTGTTGATGTAGTCTATTGAGACACTCTCCTATGGCCTTATTAGAACTGACAAGGGTTCCAACAACCCTCCTATCTTATGCTTCTCAACTTTATCTTACTGATAGATGAGATAGGTGTCATGAAACTCCCTTCTAAGTGTCCTTCTTAAATCCCCTACTCTTAGAACAAATAATCTGCTCCGCTTGTAAATGAGTAAACCATCCTTCTCCCAAAATTGGTGTGTCTTCCCTTCACATACCAACTTGATGAGTGTTATAGCCACTGGGTCCTTATCTAGATTCTCTTTGATGCGCTCCCATACGAATGTAGCTACATAACTCATTGACATAGTTTCCAGCATCCTTAGGTCCGCAAGCTTCACATTATGACTCAAAGCATCTGCTACTTGGTTGGTCCAACCAACCTTGTGCTCAAAGTGGAAATCAAACTTCGCTAAGAACTTTTACTATCTAGCTTGCTTCATAGTTAACTTGGAACAAGATAAGAAATGACTCACTGCTGAGTTATCTATCTTAACCATAAACTTTGACCCCAATACATAGTGTCTCCATGTCTAAAAGCAATAAATGACTGCTATTAGCTCCTTCTCTTGAGCCGTATATCTACTTTATGTATATGATAACTTACAACTATCATAGGCTATCAAATGTCCTTCTTAAAGTAAGGTCACTCTTAAAACAAAGTCAAAGGCATCCGTTTTCACCTCAAACAGCTAGTTCATGTTTAGTAGGGCAAGAACTTGATGATTCATGATTGCTTGCTTTATATCTTTGAAGGATTTCTAATGCTCGTTCTCCCATTTCCAAGTGGTATCTTTTTTAAAAACTTTGTTAAGGGTGTAGTTCTTTTGGAGTATCCCTCCATAAATCTTATGTAATAATTGACCAACCTAAGAAATGATCTCAATTCCTTCACATTGGTGGGAAACTTTCACTCTTGGATGGAACTCACTTTCTTCATGTCCATGCGCACATGACCACGTTCAATGATGTGGCCAAGGAACTTGATTGTATTCTAAGAGGATGAACACTTCTTTTTTTTTCATATACAATTGATGATTCCTCAACTTTTGAAAAACCAGTTATAAATTTTCTATATGTTTTTTTTAAGACTAGAGCTATACACCATAATGTCATCAAGATAGAACGTGGCTAAAGCATTGGTTAACCCAAAAGACATCATCGAGAACTCAAACACTTCATATCTAGTATCACATATTGTTTTCAACTCATCCCTTGCTATTCTAACTTGGTAGTACCATGACCTTAGATTCAACTTGGTGAAATATTTTGCTCCATTAAATCGTTCAAACAAATAAGCTATCAAATGAATGTGATAAGTATTGTGTACCATCACCTTGTTAAGAGCTATATAATCAACACATTATCTCAAACTCATATCTTGCTTCCTCTGAAACAACATTGGCATACCATTAGGGGCTTTTGACGACCTAATGAAGTTTTCCTCCAGTAACTCATCCAATTATTTTTGAAGTTCCATAAGCTCTGGCGGTGACATTCTATAGGTTGACTTTGTAGGTGGCTTTGCTTTAGGTAGAAGTTTAATTTAGTGGTCTATTTCTCTCCTTGTGGGAGAGTCTTCGAAAGGTCATCATGCATGATAACTTCATTGGACTTCAACAATTGCACAATCTGAAAAAGAGATTTCCCCTTATCATTCCCTTATCTTCCCATGACATGTGGATTGCCATGAATGAGGAATCACTCATTTTCAAAAGCTTATTGAACTGTAAAGCATATAAGAGCATTGCTTCCCCCAGTTGTCGCTTCTTTCTCTATACATCATTTAGGTTGTCCCATAATTAGGAGAATCTCTACTACTAGTACAAGAATGGCTTTTTTTCCACACGAATTCCATCCCCAAGATAACATATAAGTGATCCATAGAGACAACCATGAGGTCAGCACGCCCATCCCATTATTCAAGCTTAACCTTTTCTTCTTTGGTCAACCCTGTAGTGGCTCAGCTTGAGATTTGACGACCTTCATTTTACCTACATCTTTCTCCAACCTCAACCCAAGTCTTTTGGCTTCATGTTATGTGATGAAGTTATAGATGGCTCATGATTCTATCATTATGGTCTTTGCAACCTTTCCATTTAAAGTACTTTCTAGAAATAAAAGTTCTTTATTAGTGACCTTCTTTGGGATCTCCATTTGATTTTTTAGGGCTATCAAAAAATGTAGCACACCCATGCACCCAGTCATTTCATTGTCACCTGTCTCTTCTTCCTCTCATTGTTCTTTCACACTTAAGGTAACTTGTAGTGTATAAAATTGGTTGCGTTTGTGCAATTAGCTGCACGATAAGGCCCATTACAAAAAAAAGCAACCAAATGAAGGCTTTGGCTTCCAACCTTGATTGTTGGAGTTATATAATGAGGACTCCCTCTTCCCATTCTAGGGCTTCTTAAACACCACTCCCCCACCCTTTCCATTGTTTGGCTTGAGAACTTGTTTTTGTTCCCATTAGAAGTTAGTGGATTCTTCTTGTTCTAATTAGGCTCAATAACATAATCTAGCACACACTCTACAATAACTTGCTTGTGTAAGGTTATGAATCCTTTGTCTCTATAATTTGATCCTTTCCTATGGCTTCAACCCTTTCAGAAAAAAAATATCTTATCCTTCTCTAACACATCTTGAATGTATCCAACATGAACGTTAAGAACTACTTCACGTAATCTCTCACTTGCCCAACCTTCTTAAGATTGAATAACTTCACTCAAGCCATGTATTTAACATTTTCATGAAATAATTGAGTCCTCAACTCTCCTCTAAAGTCTTTCCAAGAGTTAGTCTAGCACGTCCCTTTTTAATCTCACCATACTTTGTTCTTCAACATAACTTGGCATTACTAATCAAATACATGGTGGCAATGCTGACCTTTGCATCCTCCGAGTCAGTTCCTATTGCCTCAAACTATTGCTCCAAGTCAAAAACAAAATTCTTAAGCTCTTTGGCATCTTGACTCTTCCATACCCTGTACCACAGGGGTTAAATGGTTGGTTGTCAATAACTGACATTAAGCTTGGTATTCATCTCTCCTAATTCCATATTGATTACATTAATAGTCACACCCACATCATCTCTGAGTTCCCTATGAATCCTTGTGTCTTATTCAACACACCTTCTACACATTCATTAGTTGATGACACAATAGATATGGAGGTTAATGAAGATTCTCTTCCCTTATTTCTCTCAAGAGCAACAATTCTACCTTTTAGACTTTCAACAATTGACACAAGACCTCGAAGGTCAATTTCTACAATTGTACTAACTCTAGCACTTTCTTTTCAATTACACTAACTCTAGCACTTTCTTCATGTACCATTTCAAGTAAGTCTACTAACTCACCCAGTTGTTGATCATATGAATCCAAATCTTGTTGGTTCGTCATTGTGCCTTTTCCTCATTTTCCTCCCATAACCTTGGAGCTTTGATACCAATTGTAACGACCTGCTTAGCTTTACTCGAATAGTTCAGTACTTGCTAAACCTACAAGAAATCAAGTAAGTCTGGTTAGCACATGTGATCATGGTTGTTGCACCTTACGAACACAAAGTAAGCAAAATCTAATCACAAGTCAATCATTAAGGTATCATATAACAACACAACATGTGTACAATGAAAGCATACAAACACGACAAGGAACAATTGAGGTAATGAAAAATATCGAGGCAACCAAGAAAGTATAAAGCAAACATAAATCAAAGATCATGGCACATGAATTGTATGTGGAATTCATCTACTTGTTTTCATTGATGTGGGAAAGAGAGTACACAACTACCCAACACCTCTAATGGAATGACCCCTTCATGGGTCACCTTACCACCTCCCCTTAAAGAGCTTTTAATGTCATTTTCTCAAATTTTTAAGGATATATTACTTTGTTTGAGGAGACATAAGGGTTGAAATATTACAAAAATACCACTACACTTAAGTTAATTCCCCTTACACTTAGCTGCACACAAGCATGCTACCATAGGCCTTACTAATGACCTTGGACAAGCACACATGCGACATGTACATGCAAAACCTAACATTGGGCAATGAACCAAAAACACCTCTAAAACTTGTTGGTTTAAAGGAGGAAAGTATAAAGGTGTAGTTGTTGTAAAGGTGGACACTTAATCAAATTTCCCCACACTTCATAGAATAATACTGATGCATGGATTCCTCTACATAAAAGTCCCTCCTTTGCTCCCTTCAAAGAACATAACAAGAAACCATAATATTCCAAAATTTAGAGGATAATGGCCTAATAGGATGTGCACACATGTGCCAAGAATGTCCACAAAATGGGAGAAGGGGAGCCAAATACCATATAATATAAAATAGAAAGTGTAACTCTACCAAGGATAGACACCTAGGTTGCACACCAAGAACAAATCACAAGTATAAGTCTATGAAATATTCTTATAAGCTATGTTACTCGAATTTGGATACGAGTGTTAGTTATGGATACATATCCAAAGATCAGGTAAGAGAATTTTAAAAAATTTAAGATACGGGCATATATGTCCAGTATTTGACACGAGTACTTAGACACAATAATTTATTTATTTTATTTTATTTAATACATAAAATATCAATATTGATATATAAGTTTGGGTTTATATTTTTTTTATAAGATTTTAGTGATTACTAATTAGATATTATATTATATTATATTTTTTATTTATAATATTTTGATTAATAAAACTTTAGTTATTGTATTAATATTATAAGAAAGTATTTTAAAAGTAATGAGTTTTTGAAGATACGGTCCACTTAAATGAATTATAAGGAATATAAGAACCCATATGAAACTAAAAGGATCATTCTATATAACAGTTAAAAAAGCTTTTAAATTTACCTAAATGTGTTTGAACTTTTTTTTTTTTGGGCGCTATCAACCTTCTTTAAGATCTTCTTCTTTAGACCCCTATTCAATTATTCTTCTTTTTCTTTATCAAATTGTCCTGTACTTCGTTCTTTTTAGTCTTCTTTTTCACCTCATTATTTCACAAACCATGGCTATAACTTGGACTGTCAGATTAAACACACATCTCATATTGGTGTTGATGTCGTGTCGTGTCGACACATAGACGATAAGGTAAACCCCAAGTCTAGGTAACATAGCCAATAAGTAAACCCAAATATCTCTTAAACAAGTCAGGTACTAGAGAGTCCACGCTAAAGTCAGCTTTGTTGATTTTAAGGAACAAGAATGAGAGAACTCAAATATATTTAATTATATTTTAACAAGAGTAGATACTAAATAAATACTCTTAATTTACTCTTTCTTAACACATTCTCACTACACTTGTCTTAGATGCATACAACTCACATCACATACTTATATCTATTTCACTTCGTCACACATACATATACACATATAGTTTAAGTAAGTTGTTTACTCACTAATTTTCTAGAACCTTTTAGTAATGTCTAAACACTAACCTCTTAGGACCTTCTAGTAACATGATCTTCTAGTAATGTTTACATATATATTAGATTATATATTCATTAAGATATTAGTTAAAAAATTTCTAAAAATATTATCTAGGAGCTTCCTAATTAATAAAACATCTAAAAGAGTCTTAAAAGAAGATTCTAGATTGATGAAGAGATAAGGTGATGATATTTTTAACACTGTACCTCATCACCAGCTCTCTGTCTTCATTCTTGTTGCTTCTTTGATTCTACCATATCAACATATTTTAGATTTTGTTTTGATTTCCTAGATGACCTTTTGAGTGGTAGAGGTATTATTTCCTTGTCGATATCAAGTTGGCTTGGTCTTTCATCTTTAGTAACTACTAGTTGTCATTTATCTTGTTGAGGACTTAATGTTTATTATGTTAAATATCTTTCTTCATCTTCTTTTTTGATTTTTTGTATCTTCTTTAAATGTTGATTTGGTTAGGGTTATTAGAATTCTTTCTTGTACTTTATCTTTGGTTTTTGGTAACTCTGACAATTTGATTTTATTTGGTGACTCTTATGAAGAAGCTTCGTCAAACATCACACTCCTTGAAATATAACACCTATTAGTCGTAGGATCATAACATCTTTAATATTTTCTTTGACTGTCATATCCCAAGAATATGCATCATATTGCCTTCTTGTCTAACTTCGTAATGATCTGACACGAATACATAACAGATGCATCTGAAGACCTTAAAGTGGCTAATTGTTAGTTTGATGCCCCATAATTTTTCATAGGGTGATATAAATCTTAACTTTGGTTGTGTAAATTTATTAATTATATATGTTGTTGTACTTATGCACTCATCCCAAAATCTTCTTGGCAAATTCTTGGCATGAACCATGCTTCTACACGTCTCAGTTAGATGATGATTCTTTTTCTCTATAAATCTATTTTGTTGTGTATTGTTTAGACATATTAACTATCTCTTTATCTTATGTTCTTGTAAATATAAGGAGGATTCTTTTGACATATATTCTCTCCCATTATCTATGTGTAGGAATTGGATTTTTCTTCAATGTTCTCTTTCGAATTTCTCCCAAAACTCTTTAAATTTTGCATATGTTTTAGATATTTCTTTCATAAAGTTGACCCAAATGTACCTGGAGAATTCATCAATGAACGTTACCATATACCGTAATCCTCCTATGGATGGTTGAGATCAGTCCAAACACATCAAAGTATACCAACTCCAATGGTTGTTTTGCTTTAAAATTAGACTTTTTAAATGGTAGTTTATGAGCTTTCTCATACTGGCATCCTACACATATTGCATCTTTACTGAACTTAAGTTGAGAAAGACCTTTAAGCATTCATTTCTTCATCATCAAATGTAACTTTCCATAACCAACATGACCTAATCATTCATGCCACAAATCTACCGTATCATTCTTTTAAGTCTTTTCTACATATGCAGACTCTGTTGACATCATGTAAATAGACTATACTCTTCGCTCTTCCATAATTGGTGTACTTGAAATCTTGATATTGTTATAAGTCCTATTGTACTCTTTTTGTGTGTGTTAGCTTCCTGTGTGCAAAACATGATGTCTGTTTATTTTACTTAATGTATTTTTCTTCCTCTATTTAAGATTGGTTACTGCATATTAGTAATACACACATACACATAGTTAGATACACTTTGTATGTGAGCATGTTTACACATACCATAAGGGTTGGTTATCATAGAATGCATGCTAGAATGAGAGTTGTGATTTTTAATGAGTAAACTGACATTATCGCTCGTGTTTTTGGTTCATTTCAGGTGCATGTATTTGCAAATTTTACTCAAAAAGTTTAGAAAATAAAAAAATATTTTTTTGTACCTTGCCAACAAGCTCGCCACCATGTTCAACAAAGTGGTTGGCGAGGCTCTATAAATATCCCTACTTTTCTCAACTTTTTACCCATGTTTTCAGTACCAAAAGTCTACCAAAATCCACATGTTTTATAAAGCATTTGAGTGTGGGTTGTTTATTGAGTTTAGTTGTCAAATCATAGTTAGTATATGTATGTAGTTTGACTAGGTGTCCCGTACACGATTTGAGTTTTGTGGAGGATAGTGTGTTCTTTGGCGCTTTGAGATTGAGAGTGATCCTCAAGGTTACTTGTTCTATAATATTTCACGTTATTGATTTATGACTACTAATCACACCACTTTGAGTGGTGTTGGTTGTAGAGAAGAGCCATGTTTGTGTGTCGAACTAGGTTTTGTGGAACCAGCAAGAAAAAGTAGTAATAGACAATTTGGACAGAGGCCTCAACTGATAGAAGTAATAATGGTTTTATTTTTCAAAGTTGTAATTTTTTTATTCATTAGTGAATTGTTTGCTACTGAATAATTCACTACTACAATGTATGCTTTTGGTCTCGGAATTTTAGCCTCGGTTATTTTAAAAACCGAGGCTATAGTGTATACATATAGCCTCGGTTTTATCAATAACCGTGGCTATAAGTTAATTTACAAAAACTATTTAAATATATATAAAAACATTTATATAGCAAAATTATTAAATAATTATGATTAAATTTAAAATACTATGTCATTCATTTAAAAAAATACAAAAATTATTTTATAATTTTTTTTATTTTTCTCTATTATTAATCTTTTTTTTCTTTTATCATATATATATATATCAAATTTTTACATCAAAATTTTTTCACTCTTTATTTTTTTACTCTCTTTTTCCTATCTTTTTTTCTAATTTTAATATTACACTAATTAAATAATATATATATAATATTAATAACATTAATTCACCATCACATTTAAGTAATATATATATAATATTAATTCTGAGCTTAAAATATATATATATATATATATATATATATATATAATATTAATTATCAACCAACCAATATATATATATAATATTAATAAAATTCTCCGGCTAATATATATATATATATAATATTATTAATCACCAATATATATATTATTAATTACTCGCATTAAGTAATATATATATATATATATATAATATTGCCTGCCTTAAGTTATAATATATATATAATATTAGTTAATATATTACCTACCTAATTACGTCTAGAGCCTAATCTTCGAGAATCGTTTTTCTAAATCGGCGTCTGAGATCCGGACTCACGTAACTTGATTTCTCTCCCGAAACAACCAGCCTGTAGCGTCGTGTCTCAATATATTGTCGACGAACTCCTCAACCTCTCTTCTTCTTTTCTCTACGACTTGTTTAATTTCATATTCTTCTCTTCGCAACTCAACGCTTGAGCCACATGTCGTTGTTGGCGACTTCGACTTCAGAAAAGTATAATACCCTATTTTATTACTATATAAAATCATATATATATATATATATATATTAATGAAGCTTGAAAAGAACCTTTTCACCGATTAATATGGATTAAGCTGTGGTCCTAACTCCTAACTTTCAAGTGTATTATAAAGAAACTTTAAGAAATTAAGTCACAAGCGTCTCTATACATTCAGAAGAAAGTGATAGCTAGATTGTGATGGCTTACAACGATTAAAATTAGCTAAACCAAACAAACAATATTCATCATCTGCTAAATTCAGATTTTTATATTTTCTTTATTTTTAATTTGTTAATCACTTTCAATCCAATGCCTCCTCTGTTTGGTCTCTTCAATTGTGTTATCAAATATAATTTTTTGCTTTAATTTGGTCCTGACAAGCAGACTTGTTGAACAAATTTGTTTGTTATATATATATATGTGTGATAAAGTTATAAATGGTGAGGATATATGTAACAAAATTAAAACTAAAAAGTATTTCTGATGATAATTTAAGGATATGAATTACAATATATAAAAGGTTATGAGTTTTCTTGTTAAGTTATAAATTTGGGAATATATTTGATGAAAGATAAAACTTAGAGATTTGTGATAATATAGTGAGTCCCTAATTAACTAACTATTTCTCTACTGCATTATGCTATCATAATCTACATTTTCTGTTTCTTTTCCAGTTTTATGTTGAGCTTTTTAAAACTTTTTTTAGGTTTTTTTCTTTTTTTAAATGAAAAATCTTTGTTTAGGTTTGAGCTACTTGATATATGTGCAATCACTTGATATTTTATTTTGATTGTATTCTTGTCATTAATTTTTGAACTTATTTCATAGGCGATGCTATGATGAGTTAAAAAAAAACAATTGAATGATGTGATTAAATTTATTGATCCAAGTTGGTTGTATGTCATTAAGAAGAAGAGAACACGAACTCAAATTGCGAGACAAGTTTTTGAAAGGATGCAAAATACTCAAGAGGGAGATAAGTGGATTATTCCATATAATGGAGGGTAAGTTGATTAGTTGTATAACATTTATGAAAAATTATGTTATGTAATCAAATGCATTTATCAATATATATCTTACTATAAATTGATGTAGGTATCATTGGATCTTAATTGTGTATGAGCCATTCATAAATACCATTTATTATTTGGATTCAATGTGGGGTGAAGTGTTCTCTGATATTGAAAACATTATGAATGAGTAAGTTATATTTTAAAAAAATTTAATGTTCTTATTAACGATGATAAGTTCAATGTATCTTCTCAATTAACTCTTATTTATTTTACCTTCATTATATAGAGTTCATATTATGTTCAATGGAAATCATAAGAGAAGATCTCAAAGTTTACCAATATGGTCTAGAATGAGAGTAAGTTATAATTAATGCATGGTTTATTAAACTCCTTAAATTCAATCTTGTAGATTTTTCATATCTATTGGCTATTCACTAAAAGTACTAACAATATTTATTGATAATATCTATGTAATGTCTTGATGAGCAGGTGTCTAAAGCAAGATGATTTAGTAACATGTGGGTATTATGTCCTTATGTTTATGAGGATAATTATTGGCAATCCAACTTGTTTCTATTATTGACTTAGTAATAGTTTCAATAATTTTGTGTATTTTATTTCTTTTTTATTCATGATTTTAATTTTTTAGTTAATTAGCTAACAATATATATGTGTGTGTGTGTGTGTGCGGCGTGTGCGTGTACATTACAACTTGTCGTTGAAGGAACTTACGATACTAAAGTTGATGAGATGCGGAATGAGTGGGAAATTCACCAATCGATTCTTACAACTATAACTCACCATATAGTCAAATAAAATGGTAAGGTGAATGATGTGGGATGTTCATGGTGATTTTTAATCAAAAATCTGGATTTCTTGTTTCATTTTTAGAACAAGAAGTAGATGGGACTCTTGTGTGTTCTTGATGTTGTATATGCATGATTATAGTCATGTAATGTGGATGTTGATATGCTCATATATAGTAGATGTTTGTAATATTCATAAGTATTGCCCAACGCTTGCAATGACCCTTAAATGCGTATCTCTTTTATGCATAATTAATGTGGGTATTAGTAAATAATAATGTTGTTACTGTTATAATAATGTTACTATTATTATTGATATAGGTATTACTAATTTTCTTGAATTGTATCTCAATTGTTTTTGTTTTATATTGAGTACATAAATTTACTTTGAGGTTAGATAAGAATTCCATGATTGTCACTCTTGAATAGGTTGAAGAACTACTTATTATGACATTTGTTGTATATATATGCAGGATACAGTCTCTATGCGAGTTTATCTCGTTACATTGCTTGTTATGCATGATCCTCTGTTATGTTAGTATAATAAGAGTTTAGAGTGTGTATGTTAGAAAATACTGTAGTTTAAACTCTAATTAGAAAACATTAATTATTTTCCTTATTTTTGTTGATTAGATAATATCTATTATGAAAAGTTATCTATTTATTTGATAATATCTTATTTGTGCTTCCATTGCATTATATATTTAAGTGTATTCTTTTTTTTTGTGAGTTAAGGTTGAGTTATTAAGGAGTTTATATCTCATTACCTAGTATTGTACAAGGTTGTAGACTCTTTCAATTGGTATCAAAATGGGTGCACCCTTTTGGGCTTAATCACTCTAGTGTTGATTGTGTTAACTCACTTTTTTACACACATGAGTCGGTAGAAGGAGATAATGTAGGTAGACCTTTACTTTTCAATGGATTGAGTTATGCTTATTGAAAACCACAAAATAAGGGCCTTCTTGTGGTCCCAAGGATACCATGTGTGGTTCCTTGTTGAAAATAGCTAGACCTATACCATAAAAAATCTTCCCAATAACACAGTAATTCCAAAACTAATGATTGAATGGACTAAGAAAGAATCTAAGGAGTCCTAATGGAATGATAAGACTTATATGCTATCATCAAGGTTGTAACACTTGATGAATACAGAAGGATTTAGAATTGTACAACTTCAAAACAAGCCTGAGATATTCTTGAGATAACTTATGAAGGTACATATGCTATTAGGAGGTCCAGAATGCTAAAACTGAATAAAGACTTTGAACTATGCATTATGTAAGAAGATGAGACTTTCGATAAATTTTATGCACAGTTCTCCAACATTGTCATTTGCTCATAAAATTTGGGTAGACCCATTAGTGAAGAAAAAAAAATTAAAAAGATAATTGCCAGTTTACCTTGTAGGTTTCATGCTAAAGTAACAATGCTTGAATCAATATACAAATCAAGTGAGCTCACTATGAATGAACTAGTTGGTGACCTGCAAGTTTTTGAATTGCATCTCTTGTAACCAAAACAAGAGAAAATTGCTTCCGAGAAGGAAAATAGCTTAGCCCTCAAGATAACCAAAAGAAGTGAACCGAGCAAAGATGTGTGTACTATGAATGGTGGTAATGATGATTCTGATCTTGATAAGTAGAAAATGGCCTTACTTTCCTTGTAATTCATCAGATTCTTTAGAAAGAAGAAACCTTCTTTTGGGATTATTAGAAAAGATGCTTCAAGTTTCAAAGCCTCAAAATCAACTAAAGCTAATGAATACTAAGAAAAAGAATCTAAGAAGCTAATCAAAGGACACTTGAATAAAATTATATGCTTTGAATGTGGGAAGCCAATCACATTGGTTCAAAGTGGTTTTAGAAACAAAATCCCATGAACAAGTTTGCTATGAAAGATGAAGTTATTATTTCAAAAAATACCAATAGTGATAATGAGGATGATGTTAATTTTCTAGCATTCGTTGCCTCTAATAGTGTTGTTGATTCGTTGATAGATGCCTCGGATATTCAAGAGGTGATAGTTCAAACTGATGATGAACAAGATGAATTGCTTGATTCTTACAATGCGTTCTGGTGGGAGCATATCAAGTTTGAAAAGGAAAATAGAAAGGTATTGGAAAGCTTGAAGAAAAGGAGCACAAGATATGCACATCAAAGAAAAAATAGAGGAAAGGAAATCCTATATTGATGGCCAACAAATTGATCTCACCAAAAAATCTAAGGTAATTCGAAAGAGACATTTGAATTTGCTTGAGAAATTTAATGCAAATCATGAAAAATTTATAAGGCATGAGGAACAATGGAATGTTCCTATCTCGAACAAAGTTGCTTAGCTGTTTGTTAGACATTATCCCTCTTCTGATTAGAATACCGAGATTGAAAGATTGAAGAAGAAGATCATAGTTCTAGAGAGTACAAAGGAATATATGGCCCATTCTCTTACCGAAAAGGAAACTGAGATTGATAAACTAAATGAGAAACTTTGGATTTTGAACAATTTGGGAGCTTTGAAGGATGTGTGTTTTAAAAGTTATTCTTTTTGATAAATATTTATGTATTGTTCATGATTTTGAATATTATGTATTCTTGTTCCTTGAGATTAACATGTTATATTTTGGAAGTTTTCAAGAAGATGCACTTGTTCTTGAACCATATAACTCTTAAAATGAGAAACATGTAATCCTAAATATGTTCACAATTATGGTAATTAAGGAGGAACATTAATTACCATGAAAGATTATCATGTCGATTAAAAGTACATTGTAGTTTTATAAATATTGAAGGGATTATTGATCGGGGCAGAACCGACATCGCCGATCCTGCCCGTTCATTTGGTTTTATCTATTTATAAAACTCTCGCAAGTGCACGAATCATTTCGTAGAAAATGATAAGTATACTCCCAAGGTCGATCTAAGGAAGGAATGTATGTGGTTTTTAATTTATTATTCAAACTTTTAAAAACGAAATTAAATCCTAAACATCCTGTCACGATATTTTGGGTTTTGTGTTTTTAATCTAATTACATAAAAATAAACATAGATTCAATAAACATTTATGCAAATTTTATCTGTTAAAACAGTGGAGTATTTATAGATATAATAATTAAGTTAATTATGCTTGCTCATATTATTTAGGTTATTAAAGATATGAATTGATATTTATTGATTCTCTCTTTTTTGTATGAATACCACCTTTGGTGGGGTTAGATATTCTTTGTTAACTAAACAAATCAATTAACACCTATGGGTAGGGTTGATAACTAATTTGGTTAATTAAATTAATTTCTTTTTCTAAGAGATTGAAAATGAACCATTTAAATGCCACCTTTGGTGGGGTTAGGCGATTTAAACTTTATTCAAGGTGTCCAAATTAAACCTAAGAATTTAGTTATCAAGTACTAACTTTCAAGTTTTAAAACCACTACGAAAACATGTTGTCAATACATTTTAGGATAATAATTCTTATAAAAACTTTTGAAATAGAGCTTCACTCTAACTACGAGGCGATTGTACCAACAAATAAAAGAGCACTACTCTAAATCGAATAGGATAACTAAACCTTAAAATCTAATTTTGATTTAAGTTAGTAATGAAAAATAATATATTTCTCTCTAACATTCTTAATATAAAATCTTGAATAAAAATAAAATCAATTCATTTTAGAGATTTTTACCTATTTAATATTTATAAGCATAACAACGTTATTATTATATCATGTTTACAAATAGCCAACATGATTAAATTTAATCACAGACAAATTAAATATAACATGTAAGAATAAAGCATAAAAAATAGCGTAAAGAAAATAAAATCCTTACGAACTTGATGCTATTCCCGTTGTTGGAAAACCTCCAAGCAGAATTTGCACTCCCATTTATTGAATCGAAAAGCTAATAAATTACAAAAACATAACTAGTTCTTCCCAAAAAGGGAAGAACTCTAAAACTAAAAGAAATTAACTAAAAACTAAGAAAAACTAAAAAAACCTAAAAATCTAATAAAAGAGAGAAAGAAAGAAGAGAGAAGTGTGTTTTGAAGGGTGTGTTTAGAAGTGAAGGGAAGGGGGGTATTTATAGGTGAGGATGGAGAGAAAAAATGAGTGAAAAAATGTTAAAAAAATTTGAAAACGCGTAGTGCAAATGCTGAGGTCATTGATGACGTCAACATGACGTCATGGGGCGGCTGCACGTGAAAAATGGGGTGAAATGGGCGTCGCGGAGGGCAGCAGGTGTGGCCCGATGGCGGCTTCTTGTATGGTATGGCCTTGGGCTCAGGGCGGCTTGTGGTAGCGCAATTTTCTCCTTTTTGACATTTTTGACCTTTTTGACCCATTTTATCCAACTTTTCCATATTTATTGACCTTTCCCCATTTATTTATTAATATATTTGTGATGTATTGCTTCCAGTATTCCTCTTTGAGTCTTTAAGTTACGTTTTTAAGCCAAAATACCTGAAAAACAATAAAAATACCCGTGATTCCGAAAAGGACAAATATATATAAATATATGATAAAACATATAAATATATATATATATTAATCAATTAATGTGCATAAAATCATGGTTATTTTAGTGCTTTTTGAGCACTCATCAATTATCATTTAATGACAAGAGTATATAAAATGTGTATTTTATATATTGAACATGACCTAACTAGATGGAACATTATATGGATTGTGTTTTATGTCATTAATGTTTCCATTGTGTCTTTAGAATCTTAGATATGAGATGTATAAGTTTTTCACATGAGAAGTATATAATGTGATTGCCATTTAAATACTATCTTATGACAAGAATGAAATAATAGTTCATTGTGTACAACCTGTGTGGGAGAAATCTATATGTTAATATTATCATTGTCCCTCGATTTTGAGTGATGATATTATTAGGCCCCTTGGTAAAGTGGAATTATATCGCATGCAACATAACTGATGTAGTTATAATTATAATTCACTTGAGAGACCAAGAAAAGGAATATAATGCAAAAGTGACACGATCATATTTTGCATATTATTCATAATATCATGTGACAATGATAGACAAAAAATTAGTGGATCGAGTAATGTTATGTCATTAATGTTTCCATTGTGTCTTTAGAATCTTAGATATGAAATGTGTAGGTTTTTCACATGAGAAGTATATAATGTGATTGCTATTTAAATTCTATCTTATGACAGGAATGAAATAGTAGTTCATTGTGTACAACCTGTATGAGAGAAATCTATATGTTAATATTATCATTGTCCCTTGATTTTGAGTGATGATATTACTAAACCCCTTGGTAAAGTGGAATTATATCGCATGCAATATAACTGATGTAGTTATAATTATAATTCACTTGAGAGACCAAGAAAACAAATATAATGCAAAAGTGACATGATCCTATTTTTCATATTATTCATAATATCATGTGACAAGGATAGACATAAAATTAGTAAATCGAGTAAATAGTAACTATGTCATTTGGAAAACTATAATGTAATGATAACATCTCTTATATTCAATAATATAAAGTTTTATATTATTGCCAAGATGATATAGATTCTCTATACGATCACACCAATTGAAGAGAAACAACAAGTATTTTACATTTCATAATGATGTATAATACATGAGATGAAATGCTAAAATAAAATGTCATAATATGACATGCTTAGACCATAAATAAATTTGTGAAGTTATGCAAATATTATTTGGTATAATGTTTGAATGCATTATAAGAATAATAAAGACATTGTATAATAGAATAATATTATTTGTTCATAAACTAATTTATTAAACCAAACACAAGTTGAGATTAAAGAGAGCATAAGATGGCTAAACAAGGCTAGTGGTATTTGTGTAATTGATTCAAACCTTGCACAAAGAGTTTCCCTAACCCTAGCCTATTTAAGGAGGCATAATTGTGGAAAATGTGCTGCCTCTAACCCTAGCCGAAATCCTCCATTTTTAGCAGCCACATTTTTCCTTCTCTTAGACCAAAACTTGGAAAGGCTTGCTCAAGGCCAAGATTTAGGTGGTTCGACCCTAGGCCAAAAGTCTCTTATCTCATCTCTTCTCGCTAGGTGGTTAGATCTAAGTCTTGAACTCTACATCCATCTATCTAAGAGGTGTGGTAGTTTATTGTTTAGGTTCAAGGTGAACCAAGAGGTGCTCCCAAAAGAGAGGTGGTTTCCAAGAGATCTATAAGGGAAATCAACTTCCTTCTACTCAAGAGATTTGACAATCTCTTTAGGTAAAGGTAATCTTCTTCATCTCTAGCAATAAGATAGATGATATTTGATTGTTTTATTTAGTGCATATTAGGTGTTTGTTGAAATGCTTAAGAGAACATCTTGCTTGCAATTGTCATACAAATGAGGTCCTTTGTGTATTGAGCCAAGTAGTGATAAGAAAATTTTAAATTCTCATCATATAGGCATACACATGAAATCCCAATAGTGGTATCAGAGCTATGACTTGATTTTTTGAAAATTAGACTATTTAATTTATGCTTGATTAAGTGCTTAAATGTTTGGTTAACTATCTCTCAAGTTCATGGTTCATAAATATGTCATTTTGGGTCCTTAGGGCATTTGGTCACTTTAGTAATTTTTGAATCACGACTTTTGTGGATCTAAAAATTCCTACATTAGTTTATGATGTATGGATGAAGATTCTAAAATAAAACATGATTTTAGGCCATTTTATTAAGGTAAACCAAAATTAGAAAAACAGGTACAGCGTTGGAAATTGTTGTGTCCAGTTTTTTGTTTTGTTGAGTTTCAAAATAGCATAACTTGAGTTTGGATGAATGGATTTTTGTGAGCCACCTATCATTGGAAAGATAATGAAGTATAGTTTCTGAAAAATTATATTTTTCAATAGAAAAATATTACGGATTTTGCATGAATATTTTCGTGATTTCTTTATATATCTAGAAAGGTGTTAAAGTCTAGTTTTCATAAATATATGGCTTGAATTTTTATTCAGAATACACACTCTTGAGTAGAAGGAACAATGATTGGTGCGCAGTAAACCAAAATTAGACAACGAGTCAATTTTTGGTCTCACCACAATAAAAATTATTTTTTTTACAAAAGGGATTGTTTTTGTACAATCTATTGTAAAAGGAGCTCATCCAAATATGTTAAAAGTGATAAGTAGTTAAGATTAGTTTTACCTATGTGAATGCTAATTTTAATTAGGCATAATGACAATTAAGAAATAATTTTATGTTTTCTAAAAGCTTCATATAAGTTTCAAAAATTTGAAATGGGGTATATGAATATTAGAAATAGAAATCATTTTTGGGATTTAAAATGATTTAGATGGATTGAGAACTTGAGAGATATAGGCTTAACTAAATAAGATTGAATAGTGTGGCAAGATTGCATATGTGTACTAATTTTGCTATGCAGGAGGTTTGTGGGTTAGTATGGCTCAAGATTATCAATGCCTTATGCGTTGTAATGAATGATGTGCATGAGTGTTTGTAATGCGGTCTAAGGTGCCACTAAAAATTTATTAGAATAATTAAATTATGGCAAAAATGTTAGGTTTCCATTCATGTATTAATTCATGGCTTGCATGCCATATAGGATTTAGGATTGGGTGATTCAAAATGTAATTTTTATTTTATTTTAGCATAGTTCTGAAGATAGAATGAGAATTAGGTGGGTGCTTCTAGTTTAGAATTGTATTTTTCATGAAGGTGATTGATGGAGCTACAAGAATGCAAGCGTTAGTCGTACAACCCACAAAGGATAAGAATATATGAGATAGTTTTAATGGTTAGGATAAGGTATTATTGTATGAATGCATGACCTACCAAAATTGCCAAAATTATCAAAGTCATCATATATTTGCTATGTCCATGAAAAAATTCAAGAGTATATTTTCTTCTTATTTTATCCACTTTAAGCTAGTAACTAGGAATAAGCACGAGTGTGATCTGAATTACTAGAAATTGTGGAACTTGCATGAATTCATTGTTAAGCCATAAGTGAGTGGGAGTTATGTGTGGCACATCTTCTTACTCATTATGTGGGAATGACTTATTCATACTTGTTGACCAAAAAAAATGAGTTTTCTTATACAAATCACCAAGATCTAGGCTTAGGTTTTTGGAAAAAAGAGTTTTATTAAGAAATTGGATTATTCTTTCTTAATGAAAATGACAAGAGTTATAAAGTTAAGTTTTACTTAAAGATTATGATTGGTAAATGATACCTACCTAAACAAATATTTTAAATGAGTCTATTTATTTGAAAAGGGTCTTGTGTGACTAACAAAATGGACAAACTTTAATTTTTGTTAGTGAAAATTTTAAATACATGAACACTGACATATCCCTAAATGAATTTTGTAGTTATGTCTACACTTCCTAATTTTTTGCATTCTATGGTCGAAAAATACCCCCTTGCTAATGATGGGTCAAACTATTCCGATTGGATCCTCAAACTGAACATCGTCTTGTGCTTAGAGAATATCTCACACATTCTAGATGGAAGTTTCCCAGAAGAGAAAGAGAAAGGCAAGCCAAATAATGCAGAAAAGGAGGAACAAAAGAAATGGAAAGATCAGCAGTGAGTAAGAAATGGAAAGATCAGTAGTGAGTTATGCAGACATTGATCTTGGCCAGTATTGGCGATCAGTTGCAAAGAAAGTTCCTTGATACTCCATCCAAGGAAATTGTGGCACAACTGGAGAAGATGTTCACTGATAGTGCTCGCAAGGAGCACTATAAGACCACTATCGTACTCACAAGGTGCAAGATCATGAAGGGTGAATCTATCTCAATGCACTTTCTCAAAGTATAGAGTTATCTGGAGAAATTGGAGAAATTGAATTCTTCAATACCTGAGGACATTACTGAGGATATCATTCTTGGGTCTCTTCCATATTCCTACAAGGATTTTATCATGTATTTTCATATGCGTGAAAAGAAGATGACATTGAATGAGCTCCACAATGCGCTCAAGACTACTGAGGTTGACATGGGAAAGACAAAGGAGAAATCTATCCTTGTCATAATTCCAAATAGCAAGAAGATTTCCAAGAATAAAGGCAAGGCAAAGAGCAAGACAAGTAAGGCGTATTCCTCGCTCAAGGGCAAGAGTAGAGGGGCTCATGTGAGAACCTCTAAGGGAAGCAAGAAAGGAAATGCTCCTAACTCTGACACGAAGTGCTTCTATTTCCACGAGAAGGGATATTTCTAAATGAATTGCCCCAAGTATAAGCGTGACTTGGATGAAAGCAAGGTTGAATGAAAGTGCCCTGGAGGTATACTTGTTATTGAACTAAATTTAAATTTAGCCACAACTATCTAAGATTTGGTAATGGATACTGGATCATGTGCTCACTTAGTCTCTAATATGTAGGCACTAAGGGATAGAAGACCTCTCTCGAAAGGAGAAGTTGTGTTGAAAGTTGGAAATGGTGCAAGTGTCCCTACGGTTGCTATTGGCACCATTAATCTTCACTTATCTAGTGGTTTATGTTTAAGTTTAAAGGATTTTTATCATGCTCCTTATGTATTTCGAGACATTATTTTCTGTATCATACTTGGATGTAGAAGGCTTTTGTTTTGTAATAGATAACTCACGTATGGTTATTAAAAGAAGGATGGTCTATTTTATGCAAATGCTGTCATTTCAAATGGATTATATTTGCTTGATTTAGATAAGGATAAACATGTATTGAATATCAGTAACAAGAGACTCAAGATATATCATACAAATAATACACTCTTGTGGCATTATCACCTTGGTCACATAAACGAGAAACGTATAAAGAAATTGCAGCAAGCAAATCTTTTAGATTCGCTTGATGATGAAGCAATTGAAACATGTGAATTTTGTTTAACTAGAAAGATGGCGAAATCACCATTCAAGAAGAAAGGTGAAAGAACTAGTGGCTTGTTGGAATTGATACATTCCAATGTATGTGGTCCAATGGGTACGAGTGCAAGAGATAGTTATAGGTACTTCATTACCTTCATAGACGATTATAGTCGATATGACTATATGTATCTTATGAAGAACAAGAGTGATTCTTTTGAGAAATTCAAAGAATACAAGAATGAAGTAGAGAACCAACTTGATAAGAGAATTAAGGCTCTACGAACTGATCATGGAGGAGAATACTTGAGCAATAAGTTTAACACATACTTGAAAGTGTGTGGCATCATACCATAACTCACTCCACATGGGACACCATAATAGAATGGTTTTTAGAGAGGAAAAATCGAACCTTGCTTGATATGGTTCGTTCAATGATGTGTCAAATGGAACTACCTTAATATTTTTGGGGTTATACACTACAAACTGTGGCTCACACACTAAACATTGTTCCATCAAAATCCGTTGAGAAAACTTCACATGAGTTGTGGATGAGCAAACCACCCAACATATATTTTCTCAAAGTTTGGGGTTGTGAGGCATACGTCAAGCGTATGATGTCAACAAAACTTGAACCCAAAGCGGATAAGTGCTTCTTCATTAGATACTCAAGAGAAAAAAAAGAGTATAGCTTTTGATACAAATTAATGAATACTATTGGATCGAGTAATGTTGTGTCATTAATGTAACCATTGTGTCTTTAGAATCTTAGATATGAGATATGTAGGTTTTTCACATGAGAAGTATATAATGTGATTGCTATTTAAATACTATCTTATGATAGGAATGAAATAATAGTTCATTGTGTACAACCTGTGCATGAGAAATCTATATATTAATATTATCATTGTCCCTCGATTTTGAGTGATGATATTACTGAGCCCCTTGGTAAAGTGGAATTATATCGCATGCAATATAACTGATGTAGTTATAATTATAATTCACTTGAGAGACCAAGAAAATGAATATAATGCAAAAGTGACACGATCCTATTTTTCATATTATTCATAATATCATGTGACAAGGATAGACATAAAATTAGTGAATCAAGTAAATAGTTACTATGTCATTTGGAAAACTATAATGTAACGATAGCATCTCTTATATTCAATAATATAAAGTTTTATATTATTGCCAAGATGATATAGATCCTCTATACGGTCACACTAACTGAAGAGAAACAACAAGTATTTTACATTTCATAATGATGTATAATACATGAGATGAAAATGCTAAAATAAAATGTCATAATATGATATGCTTAGACCATAAATAAATTTGTGAAGTTATGCAAATATTATTTGGTATAATGTTTTAATGCATTATAGGAATAATATAGACATTGTATAATAGAATAATATTATTTGTGCATATATTAATTTATTAAACCAAACACAAGTTAAGATTAAAGAGAGCATGAGATGGCTAAACAAGGCTAGTGGCATTTGTGTAATTGATTCAAACCTTACACAAAGAGTTTCCCTAACCCTAGCCTATTTAAGGAGGCATAATTATGGAAAATGTAGTGCCTCTAACCCTACCATAAATCTTCTATTTTCAACAGCCACAGTTTTCCTTCTCTTAGACCAAAACTGGGAAAGGTTTGCTCAAGGTCAAGACCTAGGTGGTTCAACCCTAGACCAAAAGTCTCTTCTCTAATATCTTCTTGCTAAGTGGCTAGATCTAAGTCTTGAACTCTACATCCATCTATCTAAGAGGTATGATAGTTTATTGTTTAGATTCAAGGTGAACCAAGAGGTGCTCCCGAAAGAGAGGTGGTTTCCAAGAGATCTAGAAGGGAAATCAACTTCCCTCTACTCAAGAGATTTGAAAATCTCTTTAGGTAAATGTAATCTTATTCATCTCTAGCAATAAGGTAGATGAGATTTGTTTATTTTATTTAGTGCACACATTCGGTGTTTTTTGAAATGCTTAAGAGAAAATCTTACTTGCAATTATTATACAAATGAGGTCCTTTGTATATTGAGCCAAGTAGTGATAGGAAAATTTTAAATTCTCACCATATATGTGTACACATGAAATACCAAAAATCTTATCTTGAATCATTTCTCAAAGAAAAGAAAGATTTGATTATTGCTTTTAAGCACAAACTCAGAGTAAGTGAGAAGGAACTAGTTTACTCTACCTCTAGTTTGAAAAAAAATGATACAGGCTCTAAGAACCTAAATGAATTCCTTATCAATCCAAAGACATTTGGGGACAATCATGACATTGGTTATAGTAAATAAGGTTAAACTTTTAACGTGGTTTCTACTAAGTTTACGGATTCTTTCGATTAAGATGCAAAGTTGAAGTCTGATGTCACTGACCTGAGAGATAAGTATGTTGTGTCTCTTCAACCAGATTTCTCTTGTAAGGTGAAACCTTCACCTAAAACTAACTCTTCTCATTGCTTTAGTGGTGGTCTATTACATCTACCTATAGTCCTTCCTACTTGTCACCATTGTGGTGAAATTGACTACTCATTCTCATGTGAAAGTCAATATAAGCACTATTTCCTCTCTTTCCCCACTACTTTTTATTTGTGTGCCACTACTGGCCATATTTCTAAGGCACAGTGTGAGAAGAAATAATTATACTTCTAAAATTCTAACTGATTTGGTCTATATAGGTAACTCGATAGGATTTTCAAGAAATAAAAAACATACAAAAAACCTTGAGTACCATATACTCCATATGCTCACATAACTCAAAGATTATTTCCAGAGTCAGATGCCTCTCTTAAATATTTTAAATGGAGGGATGCTATTTAATCATTATTTTTGGGTGATTTGTTTAGGGTTAAACTGTTCTTTTCTTTTATTTGTTATGATTACAGTCATTCTTCGTGTGTCTTTTGCTGTTTGTCTACGTGTTTTATCTCATTTTTTTTACTTTATTAAAAATTCAAAAATATTGTGTTTGTTGTTTTAACACTTTTTCTCCTTACTCTCTCTACCTGGGATAGTTCTCCAAGTCTTTCTGTGCAGCTATCATACTATGTAAATGAAACTTTTCGTGTGACCAATGTTGCTTTATGGTTATGATACTTTTGACTTAAATGGAAGTGTGGCTATTTTGACATGTGTATTCCCTGAGAGTTTGTATGACTAAATTCTTGTGTTAAATTTAAAATGAAATTTTTCCGACACTTGCAACAACTTTGTGATTTTGTATGATTTTGAGACGTTTGTGTGGATTTCTTGTTTTGATGATTTGTATAATTGTGACAAGCTTTAGAATCCACTTTAGTATCTCTTAAGGCGAAATCCTAGGTGCTACTTGGATAGAACGAGGATTAAGTCATCTTTGAATTTTTTGATCATTTCTTGCCACCAATGTTTTCTTATCCTCAGTTTCCCCTCTTAAGCCTCTTTGTTATTCCTTCATTTCTTCGCACCTACTGGATTAGCACAAATGATAAAATTACCTTGCATACCTTCAGTTGAGTTTCAATTATGTTACTTATTGAACTTATTTGTTTTGGGATTTTCTGTTTGACCCTCGTATTTAAAGAAAAAGAGAAAGAAAAAAAATGAAAGGAAAGGAAAAATGAAAAATAAAAAGAGGGGTATTAGAAAATGAATGCTAAGATGTACATGAAAAAGATCCTATATCATGGGAATGTATTTTATGAAAATTGAGAAGTAAAAGGAAAAGAACCCAAGTTTAAAAGTTTACTCTTTTGGTTGTCAGCATATTGCTTAAAGCGTTTGTTTTGGTTGGCTAAAGATGTGCTTAAACCTAAATGTCTCTTCTCTTTTCCCTAAACTTCAGTCTATCATTATTAGCTTTAAAAGACCTATTGATTTCTTCTAGGTAGGCTAAATGTGAACGAATAAAGTTTGGTTCAACTTGAGTCTATATCTTTATTTTCTCGGTTAGTATAAGCATATCTTAATGGCAAATATATAATAAACAAATTTTGTATATTACACACAATGCATGATTCCAAAAATTTAGTCATACTCTTCGATGAATATTTTTAGGATTGATTGTCATGTTAATGTTAGTTGAATGTATTGGTTATTTTTCCCATCTATTTGGTAACATAACACAGCCTTGCCATATTGCTTGCCATCACCTCCTCAAATAGCTCGCCAAACACTTCAACAAGGTGGTTGGAAAGGCATGCTACGAGGTGTCACTGAGCCTATATAAAGTACCCTCTAGAGCCTACTTTCTCCACACCTTAGAATAGTTTTCTTCTCTTCTCGCTTTAATAGTGTATCCAATCTTCTAATTGTTATGAAATATGGCCTTAAAGCATACCATAATCGGTAACAAACAATGAAACCTAAGCCTATCAATCCTTCTAGTAATGCACCCTTTCTTGTAAAGCATTCTATCAATATCCATGACTTTCCTAAAGTCGAGAAAACTTTTTCTTACTTTTCTTGGCTTTCTCTTTGCTCTCTAAATTATTCATATAATGACGAGTTTGTTATAGAGTTTAATGCTACCCTTCCTCATGTTTCTACTATTGGATTCTCTACTTCTTTTGTAATTAGAGAAGGTAGAGTTACCTTACCTGGGGATGATATTCATATTTTATTATCTCTTCCTAATGTTCAGTTTCCATGCATCTTTTCCTATCATTCCTTTTGAACTTGAAAATATTTCCTCCTCATATCTTTCTGAATTTGATATTGTGAATGCTTAAAACACTATTAAGATGAACCAATTGGTCGGGCCTAACCACTCATTTGTTAGTGATGCCCTTGTTGTTAACTCCTCTACTCCTTGTCGTTCACTTAATATTGTTGTTAATGTTGTTATTCATCCTCATTCCCATCTTTATACTATTCATTCATGCTAATGACACTTCTTTTGTGCAATTTTGAATGGTGATGATATATATCTCATTGGTATGATCTATAGAACTATCATTTTCCTACCATTGCTCCATGTTCTTATATAGTAAACTATCCATGTTTGGTTTCCAAGTAGGGTTCCACTATTATTCTTAACATTCCTTTCAACTGTTTGGATAGGTCTTTTCTCTCATGTACTGTTCTATCTAACAGTCGTGGATTTCGGTGTTCATCTGCTACCCTTTATTCCTCATTCTCTATGAACACTGCTCAATCTACTCATTGTGAACTCACTCCTGTCTCTTCTACTCCTTCCATGTTTGTCTTTCTAGATGCGGAGTTCACCAGTCCTTTGTATACTGTTGTTTATGAGTTACAAACTTTGAATAAGAATGTATTTGATATGAATTAATTTCAAGCTTTTCTCAAGGTATTGAACCTTCTTATCATCCTATTGTACTACCTTTTCATGGTTCATATGTTTCTCCTACCTTTGTCAAACCTCGACTACCCTTACCAAACATTCTCTCTCTGATGTTTCATCCCCTGAGTCTTTGTTCAATATGTTTATTATGCATGGTGAAAATGAGTTCAGTTCTCCCTTTGAGACTAACCAATATTTTGATCAGTTTGCTAATAACTTTCTCGATCCATAAACTTCTACACCACTACCCACTGCCCCTTCTAATGGTAGAAGTCTTCTTGCAGTAGTGCTCAAGGAGATGATAATATTGGAGAGGGAGACGAAGAGTGTTGATCTCATTTATGTGTTTTTACTTTTATTTATTTCCCGTTGCTTTACTTTATTTATAAACTTATCTTTGAAACTAAATTTTGTTGAATGAATATGAGTTTTATATTGTTATTTTCATCTATGACTACTTTTATTTGCCTTAACTCTATCTACCTTGTTGCATTTTTATTAGAATTATTGCACATTTTTATTCTTCTCTTCTTCATATAGGGGTGTTCCTTTCACTTTCAATATAAAAAAGGGATAAGTTTTCATACATAACTATGTATTTGTTACTGTTATGTGTGCTACATGGGTTATGAGAGTAGGATTGCACTATATATTGTTGTTTGACTTGCATGCATTCAAATGGAGTGTTGCATAAGTCAGGGAGAGTTATGCATTTATACTTTTATTTGTGCTTGTCGTTGTGTGCCTGTATAAGGGTAACATGATAGTATGTGAATAGACTACACGTTATTTCTACATTATATGTTCACGAGGTGTGTTTGTTTTGTGTGTACAGGTTATAAGTGTATATTGAACTCTTTGAGATTCAGATGTGCAGTGTGTTGAGACCCTTGTGTTTTAGAGTGACAAAGTAGATGAGTTGTTACATGAGTATAGATGGAGCACACAAGATGGATACACTTAGTTTAGGCATGTATTTCGGGTTTGGGTATGCATCGATGTTTTGTTCATGTGAATAAACATCTATAGGTCATATTCATGTTCATTTCATAACAAATATGAGTATGTATTTAGTTGTGAAATGTTTTGACATGAAAAGTCAAAGGGAGAGAATATAAGTTCCATTGTACTCTGTATCAGTATGTTACCTTCATGTGTGCAAAACAAGATGTTTGTTTATTTTACTTAGAGTATCTATCTTCCTTTGTGTAAGATTAGTTACTGTAGATTAGTAATACACACACACATAGTTAGATATATTTTTTACACGATCATGTTTACACACACCCTGGATGTTGTTATTCAAGTTTTTTGTTCACTTTGGGTGCAAGTATTTGTGAATTTTACTCTACATTTTTGGAAACAAAAAAAGCATATTTTTTAATACCTCACCAATAAGCTCGCCAATATCCTTACCATCACGTTTGGCGAGGTGGATGGCGAGGTGGGTGGCGATGTGACTGGTAATGTGGTTGGTTGAGACTTTATAAATACCTTCACTTTTCTCAACTCTGTATATATTTTTAGTACCAGAACTTTGTCAAAATTTACATTGAGATTTATATTTGTTTTTGAAATCATTTTGAAGAGCTTACATTTGAGTATAGATCATTTATTGAGTTTAGTTATCAAAATGTAGTCTATATCAATATGTGGTTTGACTGGATATCTCCCATACACGATTTGAACTCTGTGGAGGATAGTGTGTTCTTTGGTGCCTTGAGATTTAGAGTAATCCTTAATGTTTCTTGTTCTATAAATATTTCACACTATTGATTTGTAACTACTAATCACACCACTTTGAGTAATGTTGGTTGTAGAGAAGAGTCAGGTTTGTGTGTCAAACTAGGTCATTGCAAAAGCTGCAAGTGAAATCATGATTGTTCAAATTATGTGTAATGAGTAAGCAAGAATACATATCACAAACAGATAAGAAACTATCATTCTTATAGAGATTATGTTATTAGAAGCTAATTTTAAAACTAAAAAGTAAAGATCAATTTATTGTGTTTTGAGAAAACAAAATTAAAAGAACTAAAAGTGAATAGCAAGTAATTAATTAACTTAAAATTATTAACTAAGAAGATATATGAGAAAATATCTAATAATACTTGATTCTCCAATTTTTTAATCATATGAATCACTAAAATATCATAATATAATTATCAATCAATTGAATCTAACCTAACATGTATTCATCTCTCACGTAAATTACATACAATATAGTAATTAATATAATCACACTCTCGTGTCAATTAAATTGTAAACTACTCCTTAAGTTCATCAATTATGGATCACATATAGAAGAATCATACATCTCTACCTAGAAACTATGTATGTTATTTAATCAAGATAAACAATTAAATAATTCTCTCAAATCTATTTAATTGTCTCTTTAGATCAATTCTAGCTAACAATTAATAACACAAAAATTTGATTAAATAAATATAATTAAATTGAAATAATAATTGGGGTAAAATATTATATTATCACATATAGAAAATTGGGTTAATAAATCCCTAGATTAATAAATTAGCTAAACATGATTGAATTCATAAATATCATAATTTTTCAATAAAAAGACATACAAATTAATAAAGAAAAGAGAAGAAATAATATAATACCAATCTTCTCTTACATCTCTACCAAATTGTGTCTCGTCTACCTTTGGCAGCTCTAAAATCTGATAAAAAATGCAAAAAACAGATAAGGGCTATTTCTATAGAAATTATTAGGTTAAATTAGGCTTAGATAGAATCTAGACCATCAGATCAGCTTCAATCACATCGTCATTGGATTGCAACACATGGAAAGTGAGGAACACAGAATGAATCAGCACACGATGCATGGTGATGTAGAATGGTGATGGTTAATGCGAATTGTGTGGCACTCTAATGGAATGAACATGCACAGTTTGTGACAACGCATGGCATTTTCATTGGCTATTAAGCAAAAACTTGAAGTAAAAAATGTGGCAACATATGGTAACAACTATGTCAGTTGGTACATGCAGCACACTCCAATTGTTCCTTTTCACTTGTGTGACATCCATGTGTCTTATATCTTGCATTAAAAAATTCATAAAAAATCCTTAAAATTTCATAAAATTAAAAAATAAATTTCATCCTGTTTTACTAGAAAGTTTATATTCTTATATTTTTTTTACCTCAAAAGTACTACTTATTGAATAAAACGAACAAATATTAAGCAGAAAATTTCATTAATGACTATACTTTCATAGAGTTATCAAAGTAGCAATAGTCAATTTGGACAGAAGTCATAGCTGATAGAAGTAATAGTAATTTTAATTCTTTAAGGTTGTAATTTTTTTATTGATTAATGAATTGTTTGCTTTTGAGTGGTTACTTTAAGAAACTTGAGAATGTTAGCACATAGATAGGTCTCTATGTGGTTTTACCTCTTTACATTACTTGTTATGCATGATTCTATGTTGTATTAGTACAATCAGAGTTTAGAGTGTGTATGTTACAATATATTGTAGTTTAAACTCTACTTAAAAAGCGTTAACTATTTTCCTGCTTTATGTTAATTATATAATATCTGTTGGGAAAGGCTATCTAATTATATGATAATATTTTATGTGTGCTTCTACTACATTATCTATTTAAGTATATTATTTTCTGTTTGTGCGAGTTAGGGTTGAATCATTAAGAAGTCTGTATCTCATTACCCTAGTACCTTACCATTTGTAGACTCTTTCAATTGAGATAAACTTTAACATCCTTAGGTCCAAAGAGAACATAGTTACCTACAAAAATTTAATTGTGAAACGAATAATAGATTTTTCTTCATTAATGACACATGAAAACTCTCTCTAGATGCCCTTGACTAGCTCGTGTTGTCATTTTGGTTTCTCCGATATGGCTGATTAATAGTTTTGCATTATTTGCAAAAACTACCACACGATATTCATTATACTTGGTAAACTTCTATAGCTTCTTCTCATTTCCATTCATGTGATTTGAACATCCCGAGTCAACGATCCAATGCTTCTTGCAATCAACTTTCTCTAGAATAGCCACCGTTAGTGTTTATTTATTTTCTTTTATGGTGATTGAGCTCATTGCCAACTCTTTCTCATTTTGACTGGGCTTCTCCCCAAGCTTAGCTATTGTGGAACATACCTCAATGTACCATTCCTCCTCATTGTATTTCTCCTCTTGTTGATTGGTGGTGACATCATTACTTTCAACAAAAGTTTTGCATAGTGGGTTATTTTACCACACACACAATGCGTACCATTGTTTATTTTATATTGATGACATATTTGATCGTAGTTATCTCTAGCTTCCCCAAGGTGAAAAGCTCCTTCTTATTCAAGATTTTTTTCTCCATTTTTTTTTATTTTTCCTTTTGCTCAATTCCCATTACTAAATAATACTTTCTCTTGTAACAATTTTAAAGATAATTCACCCGACTGTTTAAATAAAGTCTCCTTATTAAGCAACATATTTTTTAATTATATTAAAGATGGAAGGATGGACCATTAGAATTCAATCCATTAATTATAATTCTTTTCGTTCTATCCTCATCAATTTTTGATTTAGGATCCAACTCTACTATCTCTCGACAAAGAGTGTGTACCTAGAGAAAGTATGTGATGATGTATAAGTCTTCTTGCGATATGATCATTATCTATCTCTCTAAGAATTGGAATCGGGCCTCATTCCTTCTTGAAAAGAGTTTTGCAAAGGTCTCTCATATTTTACTTGATGTTTCCATGTTGTCAACATGTGGCTTCAACTCCGATGTAATTGTTGATAGTAAGGTATATTTAACTCTTCCTACCTTTCTGCACCATTTAGGATATGCATCGAAATTTCTTGTAAGTGAAGTTGTCTCTATTCCATCTGTTGCCTCCCATAAATCTTGCCCTTGCAAGTAGGTCTTCATTAAGGAGAGCCAATCTCTGTAATGATAATTGTTAAGCTTTTCAATTCCTTTTAGATCTTTCATTATTGTGACTTAGTAAACCTCTGAGTTTAGCTAAGCAAGCTTAAACTCGAACAAGCTCTACAATCATTTGCGATTGAGCACAACCACACTAAATTCTAGTAGAGATTCGGCCCATTGATCGACCTACTCTGATACTACTTGTTGGAGCATCAATGAGAGCTCAAATATATTTAACTATATTTTAAGAAGAGGAAATACAAACTATAATAACTCTAACTTGCTTTCTCCTAATATGCTCTCACTACACTTGTCTTATATGCACACAACTCACATCACACACTCATATATATATATTTCACTTCCTCATATACATACACATATAGCTTAAGTAAGTTGATTGCTCATTAACTTTTTAGAACATGCTAGTAACATAATCTTCTAGTAATGTTTACACCAATTTTTTAAAACCTTTTAGTAACATGATCTTCTAGTAACGTCTATACATGTATTAGATTACATACTCATTCAGATATTAGTTAAGAGAAAATAATATGATTGGTGAAAAATATACTCCAAAAACAATAAATAATACTTCACTTTCTAATTAAGAAAGCATCAAAAGAAGTCTAAAAAAAGATTTTAGAATGATGAAAATATATGGTGATGATATTTTTAACAAGCTTTGAATCTATAGGCATATTGTCTAGAAAAGGACACGAAAATTCCCATTGGAATATGCTTCCTTTTCTTAGAACTAGATGCAAAACTAGAGGCATAGACATAATTGAATGATCCAAGTAGATGTGAAAAGCCAAACGGGTGACTCAAGCTTGACACACTACTACCCGTTAGAGATGGCTATGCAGACAGACATGTTGGAAGGATGGACCTAATTGGACAATCGAACATGCTCGACCAAATAAACCACCAATGGGAAAATCACTGACATCCAAGACTAGTTGGACGTACCACATTCTAGGTTTGTGTGTCATCCTCCCGTGCCACCTATCAATCTCGCCCTCCATCTGTGTTGCTTCTCATTCTTTGGACATATGACATTGTGTACGTGTAGGTCCCACCAGACATATGAAGAGTGTGATCAGTCCCACCAGAAAACTAAATAACATTCATCAAATATTCAACATGTGCATGTAAACATTTAAGCATGTTCATGCAAAAGCAAAGGAAAAAGGAGTTTGATCCACCAAGGTTAGAGGAAGCTCCCAAGTTCTCCAAGTTCTTGCTCTCCAAAGATTTTAAAAGTGTTAAATGATTTGAGTTGTGAGAAAAAAGCTAACGCTTAGGACATACATAGGAAGCTTAATTCATCCTAGTCATGCATTGGCAGAAGATCCAAGGGTTTGTGATGGGACTTACGCTAATGGATCAACATGATAAGTGTAGCTGAGAAAATTTAAGTATTCTACTCCACACTAAGGAAGAGTTTGAGGTTAATATAATGGTTATTTACATGTTACAACTATCAATAAAAAAGATAAAAATAATAATATAAATAATTAAAATATACATTTTAAATAAAACAAAAACAATGACTTATCCAAAATACCCTAGATTGAATTAAGGTTGGAAAGTTAAAAAACAAATATCACTACTACAATATGTACCTATGGCCTCGGTTATTAACTGTGATCATAGATCTATAACTATGATTATAAGAACCGAGGCCTAAGTAAGAGAGACCATAGAGTATACCTATGGTCTCGATTTTTCAATAACCGAAGTCACAGTTACCCCTTATGGCCTCGATTTTTTTAATAACCGAGACTATAGGGGGTAACTATGGCCATAGTGTTTTAATAACCGTGGTCATAGGTACACCTTATGGCCACGATTTTTTAATAGCCGAGGCCATAGACTTGAAATCAAAATTATATATATTGTTCTAGTTACATTTAAATCGTGACTATATAAATCTCAATTAAGTTAAATTTCAAATATAAATTAAAAAAATTAAGATTAATTATATTAAATTTAAAAGAGATATTACATTAAGAGTTTAATAGTTCGTTACAATAAAACACATATAATAAAAACTAGTTAATTAAAGTGTTCCAAAAATATAAAAATATACATGAAAAAACTTTAATGTTACTAACTAATCAAATTGTCTACGATGTAAATCAATCTAAAAATATTTTGTCCCATTGTAATGTGGTTCTTCAAAATCTTCGTCCTTGATAGCATGCATTAATTTTCTCATAAAAATAATCTTCTAGTATGATCGAGCATACCAATATCCAGATTTCATTAATATAATCCTGCATATACAACATCTAGAACACAAGAATCTTCTCTAGTTATTTATTCTTAATATATAGGTTACACCATGATTATAGTGTCATAAAAATATCTATAATAAATGACACTGTGTGACAATACCTATAAATATAAGCATCTACTCTATATGAACATACCAATTAACATCTAGATTACATGAATATAAATAATACCTCATATTTCTACAATAAGTTATTACATGAATATAAATAATACCTCATATTTCTACAATAAGTTCTTCAATCTGTATATATCTGTTTCTACATAAATAAGAAATGGTCCACAATTCAATGAAATCAATAATACTTATATCAATAATAATAACAATATTATTATTTAATGCTACTCATATCAATAACAACAACAACATTATTATTTAGTACTATCCATATCAATAACAATAACAACATTATTATTTAATATTATCTATATCAATAATAAGAACATTATTTAATACTATTTATATCAATTACATGTATTGATTATTGAGTAATAGACATCTGTGATGGGAGCTAAATTACAAATTACTTCACCTCACCGAACGTCCAACGACCACGTCGATGAATATGTATAGTTTATTCTTAGATTTTATTGGCTTACAAAACAACGGTATATTTTTATAACCTTTATGTGATGTGTACAAAATTATTTATAATTTTTATATAACTTACGTCATAATCTTAGACATAAAAATGTCACCGTTAAATAATGTTTAAATTCAAAACTTATGTATCGATCTCAAACTTAATTTCTACAAAGCTTACATAATTACGTATACTTTCTGTACATTTTAAGTAATAATTCTAAAAGATAAAATTATTTTTATTTAGTAATATGTATAATTTAAAATTTATTTCTAATTTAATATGATAGTTTAAAGATTTTTATGTAAATCAATATAAATTTTTTACCTATCTTGTAAAATTATGTAAAATTTATGTACAATTTACAGAATATAAAGCTCATAAATTTATGCACAATTTATATGCATCTTACTAAATAACCTAGAATAACATAACAAGTAATATTCTTAATTTAATAATAGTCTATTCTAATACTCGTCTTCAAGTTTATTGTGATATTTTAAATTTTTTCCTATTATTCTAATACAAATTTTTTTTTTATTATCTATTTGTAAAAAAATTAATTAATATAAATTTTTTGCAAAACTTATAAAATTATGTACAACTTGTGTATAACGTACAAATAACTTATAACATGATTTCATAAACTTTTCAAAAATACAGAACCAAAATACAAGAACATTAAGCTATAATCGAAAAAGAAGACAAGAATCTTTGATTTCCTTTACTCAATACAAAGAGATCAAAATGATAATAATAATAAAAAAACTCTTCCTCTAATTACATACTTAGAATTTTATATTGATCTCCCTTTGTAAAATATTGAAAATATGTATAACACTTTTTAAGTCGTACATAAATATAAAATTTGTGTTAAATTGTGTACAGTCGAAAACTAGAAATTTATATTAGAAAATCTAAATATTCAAATAACTTTATATAATTGGGTACATATGATTGTACCCGAGCTGTTTGGAGTCACAACCTTGTGGAACTGAAGAACGATGAGATTTACCTTCATCATCATCGTGTTATCAGCGTCGTTGTGATTGTTTGAACCAAAGATGAATGAAGAGAAGGCAGATCTGTTCCGAGATCGCGTCAGCTTCTTGCTGGTTTGGGTCTGGAAATGCAAGAGAATTTAGAATAAAGAGAAGTTTACTATGGGATTCCTTGTTTTCATGAATCGCCCTGGCTCTTCTTCATCATCCTATGGTCGTCAAACTCTCCGTCGGTCAGGTTAACCTCTTCCTGATTTGTTTCTGAATTGCAATAGATGAGATAGGGAAGGAGAAGGTGTTGGGCATGGCATAAGAGATAGACTAGAGATTGATTGGATGAGAACTACAGAGGCAGACACAGCCTTTCCTTGACAAAATTGTAATATTCTGCCTTCAAAATGCAATCGCATATCGATTTTTTCCCAAAAGTAAATGGGGCTCTATATTGAAGCGGTTTCAGGTCATTATTTCCACTAAGGAGTTTCACGTTTTGACTTTTTTGGTGCAAAGTTTGACCGTCCGATCTCTCTATTCGAGAGTCAAATTCAAACGCGAAATATATCGTTTGAAAGCACATGGTCAATGGTCGTTTGAAAGCACTAGGTAATTTATATTAGTTATGCGTGGCGAGATACCATTAAGTCATGTAACTATTATTACACATAAGAATTGTAATTCAAATTAGCAATCTAGCTAAAAGGTAAGTGCACAACAATGAGATTCATGTTTATATCACTTTTTAGGCCTCTACGGTGGATTGAATTTGTAATACAATTCGATTTAAAAGATTTATGATAATTAATCTACAAATTGCTTCGATTCAATTCACACAATATGTTAAATAATATTTTTTATAACAACATAATTTTTTTAATTTATTAATCCACACAACTTAGAATTAAAAACTATAATATATTATACTTGAATAACATAATTTTCAATCAACTTTAAGAAATAAATAATAACTTTAAAAATATTTTAATGGAAAAAAATGATACAGTGAATAATTTCATTCAAGATATTAAAAAATTGAAAGTAATAAACACATTTTATTATTATATAAACTAGAATGTAAATTTTGATTAAGTGTTGTAAAATTATTAAAAAAAACTTATAAAATCTATACACAAATATAAAAAATATTATATTTTAATATATGTCAGATTTATGGAGATATAAAAATATTAATTTGTTATCTGATCCACATCTTACGGATATTAAAATTTCTATATAATCTAATCTGACCATCGGATAGAAATCATTCATAATTTTTCAAATGTCGACAAATTTTGTGGATTGATAAGATAAATAGATATTTTGCACACCCGTATCCTTTTTCATGCGAGTATGATTGTTAACGAAATGTGAGTATTGTTGATTGAGGGAAAAAAAATTAATAATCTTAGCTTATAACAATTATAAGAGTAAGTTTTTATTTTTATATAAAAATGATTATCATAGTCCCAAAAATAACATTTCATATTTTGATTGGTGAAATTTATTATGAATATTAATGTATTTCCTTATATATCTTATCATATCATCTATATGTTAAATATAACATACATTTTGACATTCTTCATAATTTTAATATTTTTAATTAAAATTAATTATTTTTAAAATAATAAATAGCAAACAAATTAATAAGAAATTAAAAAACTAGAATACTAAAATATTTTAAATATAGAATTATTTATTCATCATTTCTTAATTTTATTTTTTATAAAATAAAAAGTTATAAATTACATATAATTATTTTGTTCATACTTCTTCAAAATATTATTTTTTAATTAAAATTATTTTTTAAGAATAATAAACAATAGACAATATGATTTAATTTTAAATTAAAAAATAGATTTTTAAAATATTTTAGTTTAGATTATTTAACCACCCTTTGATATTTCTATATTTTTATTTTTTTTAATTAAAATTAAATAATAAATAATTGATAAGATGAGTTAATTAAGAATTAAAAATTAAAATCTCAAAATATTTCAATTAGGATCATCTAATTATCAATTCGCAACTTCATTTTTTAATGTTTTTAATTGAAATTAATTATTTGGGATATCAAGTAATAGACATAATGACTTATTATGAAATTAAAAAGTAGAATTCTAAAAGACTTCCGTTAGGATTATTTAATCACCATTTCATAAGTTTTTTATAAAATTAAAAAGTTGTAGATTATATATAATTATTTTAGAATATTAATTAAAATTAATTCTTGTGAAATAATAAATGAAAACATAATAACTTAATTAGAAATTAAAAATTATAATTCTAAAAGACTCAAATTAGGATTATTTAATCACCCTTTCTTAATTTTCTTTTTATAAAATTTAAAATATTATATATTACATATAATTATTTTGGTCATACTTCTTCAAAACTTTAATGTTTTATAGTTAATTATTTATGGAATAATAAATATTATATATTAAAAACTAGAATTTATAAAGAATTTGGATTATTTAATCATGATTTTGTAACTTTCTTTTTATATAAAATTAAAATAGTTACATAATGCATATAGTTATTGTAAGATATTATAAATGTTGGTGATTTTGTGGACAAAAAATTTGTTTGTAAACTAGTTTTTAAGTTTGTTATCAAGTCTTTCAAGTTAAGTCGAAGAAATGCTCGCGTTTCTAATAATTGTGTTTCAGGTATATACTTCATAACTATTACACATAATATTATATTCATGCATTTACTAATACTTGTTCATAACATTTAAAATTATATTTTATGCTGAAAGTTATGTTAGTCGATCGATAGACTAAGGGTATTGATCAATCGAGCATTGATCAACTTCTGTCGATTGGTCTTCGATTAACTTTAATCAAGTACTCTTGTGTCAAAATACTTAACGTATCTCGATCAATCGATCGAGTGGGAAGTTAATGGGATTTAAAACTCTTAATTAAACTTGATCCCTGTGTGAAATTACATAATACCCTTATTTCAATTAAGTGCTTTAAAACCTCACGAGGGTATTTTAATCTTTTTCATCGAGATCTAGCTTTAGGGTATCCAAATGCTTTATATATATTTGAGAGCCATTGTTTTCTTTTCCATGCTTCATCTTTCTAAAAATGTTCTTATCAAATTCAAATCTAGGTAATTTCAATTGCTATTATTGATACACAAATCAATACTTAGGTTACTACTTTATTAGTTGTTCTAAAAATCTTAGTTTAATGCATGTTGATCTATATTTTGAACTATGGTTATTATTTGTTTTTTATTGAAATCCATCTAGAGCATACACGAACACTTGTATTTTTGTGTTAATCTTGTTTGTAGGTTTATTCATGATCGTGTCTTATTTGTGAGGAGTTAATGAGAATTCACTCACACTAATCTCAAAAGCTGTGAAAATAGAGTCAGAGTCCTAATTAAATTACATTAGGACATTATCATAGGGATGGTAGTACAAGATCAAATTTGTACTTGAATAATAAATTTTTATAGTCATCAGATTAGGTGGTCTAGTAGACCAATGATTTTTTTCTTAGGTTATAAGTTGTGACTTAGATTGTTTCGATCTAAAAATCTTGTGTGCCATTTTTAATTCTATATTTTATTAATTACACATGATTACATGTCTGACTATTGTGATTAAGTTACAAATTTATAATTTGATAAAATTAAAAATAACATTTTTACCTCCTCTAAGTCTATTTGGTCTGTTTTAAAACTTTTAGTTATTTTGATCAAATATTTTCTAAACTTTAGTTATCTTAATTAAAATTAATTATGTATAGAATAAAAAATAATAAAATAAAATTATTTGATGTATATTTGCTACTCCAATCCAACACTAATTAGTATTATATATTTAGCTTATTAGATAATATAGCAATGATTTTTTGTATTCTCAAATTTGTTGTGAAGTTATTTGTTGTTTTTTTTATATCAAATAATATTTAATGTGATTCAAATCTTTGGTTTGATACAATAGAGATAGAATTTATTGCATGATATGAGAATGTAAAAAGGTGTGAAAAAACTTGAATGTTTTAGCCCAATTTTTTTATTATATCATGTTTTATTTGCCTTAAAATATATAACATTTAATATTGTAAAAAGTAAGAAATTTATTAAATTATTTATGGTTAAATTTTTACTTGTTACATAATTTTTTTTAATAACTTTTATAATAGTTTAATCTAGAGAATTTTGTACTTTGAGAACTTCTGAATACTTTTTAATTTTCTTCATATGTATATATTACATATTTTCTATTTTATTTTTACAATATTATTTACAAATATTTAGATGTAATAATAAATATCACTATTATAAGTAAAATATATATTATGTGTTTATATAATTATTAATTATTTTAAATAAAAGTTAATTTATCATAAATTTATGATAAATTATAAGTGATGTGGAACAATATTTTTGGTAAGTATAATTGAGTTCATATAATTATATAAAATAAAAAACTTATCATGTTAATAAAAATTATGATATAATTATATTATATAAAAATAATATATTATAATAAAAAATAATATATATAAATAAAAATATTTAGGAATATAATGGTGATCGACGTGCTCATTAAGTTTATGTTCCCAAGTGCTGACCAATGTTCTCAAGATCTTACACAAGAGATACATTTGAAATATCAAATTGAATGTAAGGAACAATTTAAGTAGTAGTTTGTTTTTTGTTTAGTTAATTTTAAGCCTTTTATGTGTAGTAATTTTTATTTTAATAAATTGTGGGTTATTTTATATCTTATTTATCATAAGTCTTTTTAGTCTTTTATTCTTTAAGGATGGGTTAAGCCCAATCCATAACTAAATAGACCCATTTCATCTAGGGTTTCTTACTTATAAAAAAGAGCAATTATGTAATATGGAAGAACGAATATCATTAATGAAAAACATATTCCATAAAGCTTTTTCTTTGCTTTCTTGTGTTCTTGATTGAATGTTTGAATTTGATTTATCAAAGGGAGTGATCATCATTTGTGGCATCTCAAGATTAGGGTTTTAAAGATTTTGTTTTCTTAGAATTCTAATTTGATCATTTTCGATACGTTCTTAGCAAATCAATCATTCTTATTATTTTGAGTTTGTGAGTTTTTGGGGTTGTTCGCCTAGAGGGTCCGCATAATTTAGTATCAGAGCCTTGGTTGCTGAAAATAGGTCATCTATCTTTGTTTTGAATTCAAGATTTCAAAAAAAAAATTTCCTTTCATTTTTTTCTGCATTCTTGAGTCATAAATCCAAAAAAAAAATTCATCTTTTTGAGTGTTGTATTTTCTTTCAATTTCGTTGTCGTTGTTTTCGTCTTTGAATTTCCTTTTGTAGTTTTCTTTGAATTCTTTGTATCTTTTTCTTATTATTTATTTTTGTGTTCTATCTATCTTTATTCTTCAAAAAAAAAAAGAGGAGAAGAGGGCTCTTGTTCGCAGTTTCAAAAACAATTGATAAATCGAAGTTGCAACTTTAAACATTCATAACTTTTAACTCGGGTATCAAAACGACTATTATAATATATCAAATTGAATATCGTTTTGATTCCTGTAACTTTACATCAATGTTGCCTAAGTTAGGTGACTTTTTTGATCCCAAATTCTATCGTTTAGACCACTTATCGAGGGATTGAAATTTTATCACACTTTTTGTGCTGTTTTCGGTTCACGTTCATTAGGGTTGTGAATTTGTTTTTTGTGAATTTTCTATTCACACCAGAAGTAGAAGCAATCAAAAAAAAGAAAAAAGAAAAAAAGGAAAAAAAGAAGAAGAAGAAAAGGAGAACAAAGTAGTAGATTATTCAAGAATATAATTCTTGTTTCTTGGTGTGTTTTCTTGTTTTTATTGAAATTGGTTTTCCCTTTATTTTTTTCATACTACCTAAGACTAATTTAAGGAAAAAAGGGAATCATAGTTGATTAAGAGTCTTTCTTTAGAGTCCTCTTTGGTTAAGAGTCTTTCTTTAGAGTTCTCTTTGGTTAATAGTCTTTCTTTAGAGTCCTATTTGGTCAAGAGTCTTTTTTTAGAGTCCTCTTTGGGTAAGAGTCTTTCTTTAGAGTTCTCTTTGGTCAATAGTCTTTCTTTGGAGTCCTCTTTGGTCAAGAATATTTCTTTAGATTCTTATTTGGTTAAGAGTCTTTCATTAGAGCCCTCTCTAGTCAAGAGTCTTTCTTTAGAGTCCTCTTTGATCAAGAACCTTTCTTTAGAGTCCTCTTTGATCAAGAACCTTTCTTTAGAGTCCTCTTTGGTCAAGAGCCTTTCTTTAAAGTCCTCTTTGGACTTTCTTTTTGTCATACTTTGTCATTAAGTTTTTAGAATTTAGAATTTTGAGATTGTCGCCAATAAAACGGTTACTTCTTGAGATTAGTTGGATTCTTTGATTTTTTTAAGAACACAAAGAAGGTTAGTGTGAACTTTGAGTGGTAAAAAAAAGAAAGAGCAAAAATAGTGTTAAGAAAGAGTGAAAATAGTGTTAAAAAAGGATAGTGATAGCAATTTTATTTGAGAGAAAACACATGAGAGAATGTTAAAAAAAGAGAGCAAAAATAGTGTTAAAAAAAGGAGAGTGATAACAACTTATTTGAGAGGAAACACATGAGGGAGTGTGTGAGTTATCTCATTTTATTCTACAGGGTGAAAACATAAGTAAGGAAGGAAGAACAACAAGAGGTTGACTTAAAATTCCTCTTCAAGACTTTTAATGACCAATTTAAGAAGCTGAATGCAAGGTTGGATAATTTTGATTCCTCTCCTGGTTCTAAATTATATAGAAGAAAACATAGAAGACATGGGTTAAACAAAGTAGAAACTGATTCCAATGTAGAAGAAAGAGAAAGTTATAAACGGGACAAAAAGGTTATGGTTGTACAAACAAATGGAGAAATCAAAAGTTTTAGTTCTAATGTTGAAGTGGAAGAACCTGTGCATAGAGATTCACTTGTCACAAGGAGAATTATGAATATATCGCCTAAGGATGAAGGAGATGACAAGCACTGTGATCATATTTTCCACACAAGATGCCATGTGAAGGATAAGGTATGCACATTAATTATTGATAGTGGGAGCTACATTAATGTTGCTAGTACCTTGTTGGTAGAAAAGTTAAATTTGAAGTGGTAGAAGCATCTCAAACCGTACAAGCTACCATGGATGAATGATTGTGGAGAAATGGAGGTTAACAAACAAGTTTGGGTTCCTTTTTCAATTGGAAAATATGAAGATGAATTTCTTTATGATGTAGCACCAATGTATTTTGCTCACATATTGCTCGATCGACCATGGCAGCTTGATAGGAAGGTGTCACGTGATGGTTACAAAAATCATTATTCTTTTGAAATGAACAACTAAAAAGTTGTATTAACCCCTCTCAAACATTTGCAAGCTTATGAAGACAAAATTAGGATAGCAAGATAGCGCAAATTGAGAGAAAAACAAAAGTGTGAACAAGAGGAAAATAAAAAGAGAGCAAGTATTCATGAGGTCGAGCGAAAAAGGGGAGAGAAAAGTGAACACAAAGGAGATATGCAAAAAAGAGAGAAACGTGAACAAAAGAGAAAGAAAAGTGAGTAGAAGGAAGAGAAAAGTGAACAAAAGAGAGAAAAAAAGTAAGCAAACAAGAGAGAAAAGTGAGCAAACAAGAGAGAAAAGTGAGAAAACAAGAGAGGAAAATAAAAAATGAGTGTAATTACTAAAAAACATAAGATTAAGAGTGCAATGCAGGTAAGGCAACAAGTACTTGTACTTATGTACAATGATGTTTATCTTCCTACTAACGATCTTAACTCATCTTTGCCTAGTGTCATTGTATCACTATTATAGGACTGTGAAGATCAACTTCTCGAAGAGAATTCTCATGGATTACATCCTTTGCGAGGCATACAACATTAAATGGACTTCATACTTGAATCTGTAATACTAAATTAAATTGACCTACTTACAAAGCTAAGATTCGAGGACGAATCTTTTTGAAGGGGAGGGGAATAATGAAAATCGAGGTGCTGATCAAGTTGATGTTCTCAAGTGTTGATTAATAATCTCAAGATCCTACAAATATTCTCAAAATCTTACACAAAGGATACATTTGGAATATCAAATTGGATGCAAGGAAAAATTTAAGTAGCAATTTTTTTTGTTTGGTTAATTTTGAACCTTTTATGTTTAGCAATTTTTATTTTAGTGAATTATGGGTTTTTTTATATCTTATTTATCATAAGTCTTTTTAATCTTTTATTCTTTAAGGATGGGTTAAGCCCAATCCATAACTAAATAGACTGATTAGGCTCATTTCATCCAGAGTTTTTTCTATTAGGATTTTTTGCTTATAAAAAAAGATTAACTATGTAATATGAAAGAATGAATATCATTAATGAAAAATATATTCTATAAAAAAACAATTTTACCTTATTGTGTTCTTGATTGAATGTTTGAATTCGATTTATCAAAGAGAGTGATTATCTTTTGTGACGTCTCAAGATTGAAATTTTAAGGACTTTGTTTCTTTAAGATTGTAATATGATCATCTTCGATACATTCTTAGCAAATCAATCGTTTTTAATCCTTTCAATCCATGGGTTATTAGATTATTGTGCGAGAGGATTATGCGACATAATATAACTTTTCATTTGTAATGGACGTACTCATCAATAGTCAAGATAAAAGTACGCCTGTAATTACCCTTAAAAAATTACGTGTACCCATTTTCGGTTGTGGAAGTAGGAATTTAAACCTTGAACCCAAAGTCCACGCAAACCATTTCGCAGATGAATTGCAAAATTAATGATGAGAATTGATATTTTTAAAATAATAATATTAATATTAAGTTAAATAAAATTTTATTTTATAATTTGATATTACTCTGATAATAATAAATTAATTATTGCCCAACTTTCACGGTTAATTATTATTTGAAAACAATAACTTTCAATTATTTTTCAAAATATCAATGCCTCGTAAAACGTGATACGTTATGTTCCCTACGGAATGGTACTAGAGTAGAGTGGTTATATGTATAAGAGAAGTTATTATGAGATGCTTCAGTTACAGTGTGTGGTTAGTTAGAACTCTTTCCACTGAATCTCAAGTAATTAGCAGTTCACCAATACTGCGTGAAATAAGAAACAACAATGGTAACAATGGATTGTCAGTTCTTAAAATACTTCCTAAGGTTTTACTGCTTTGTTAGTTCGTCAATAGTTCATTGATTTGAGGGTTTCATAAATGGAAGTCTTCCTCAACCTTCTTATTTTCTTGATCAAGAAAGGCAGATTTCTAATCCTATTTTTCCTATTTGAATATAATATGTTTCTCTTGTAAAGAATCGGATATATGATTTTGTAATACAAAGCATGGATGCCATTCTATTGGGACACACTTCAGCAAGAAATTAGTGGCTAGGTCTAGAGGAGCATTTTGCAAACACAATTCAATCATATTTATGGAGGTGCGTGAAAAACTTTAAACTCTAAATAAAAAACCTATATGTGATTGAGTCATTGTTACGAGTTAAAACACTTTCACATCATCTCACTGCACAAGGTGAGATTGTCTTAAGAAGGAACTTGTGCTTTACATATTGAATGATCTTGGACCAAGGTACCTTTCATTCTTTTCACTACATTTAATATGACCCAACTGAGATCTTTTGTGGGAGCATTGCACAATAATTGGAGATTTATAAGAGAATGTTAACTGCCTTAGATAAAATTGATTAGGAAACAATTATGCAAGCAAATCTTGCCAATTTTAATAAGCATCATGGCTCTCGTTCCCATGGTAATTCTAAACAATCTTCTTAACAAGCCACAATGGAATTTCCATATTTTCTTGAAACAACAGAATCAATCTAGCTCTTACCAAACTGTTTCAGCTAAGGATTCTAATAACTCTAATAGCAACAAGAACTTCAAGAAAGTGTTCTCTAATAGTCCAGTTTGCCAAATTTGTGACAAGGTTAGGCATATCGCTACATCTTGTTTCTTGCTTTGAGATGTGCTTCAAGGAAAGAGTGCATTAAGACTTTGACCTTCAGCCATGATTACTGTAGCAAGTGATGCGGATTCTGGTTCAACAAATTCAGATGCATGGCTATTGGATTCTAGTGCAAGTCATCATTTGACTTCTAATGTTAATCAAGTTCCTAACACAGTTCCTTCCTTATAATGGCTCTAAAGGTATTATTGTTGGTCATGGGACTAAGATTCCTATTACTTCTGTTAGGTCAGATTTCTTGCACACAAATGAGTGTTCACTTTCCATCAACACACTTTGGCATACTCCTTTTATTGCTGCTTCCAATCTTCTTTCCGTATAGAAGCTTCGTGCAAATAACAAAGTTCTGAATGAATTTCATTCTGATATGTTTTTTGTCAAGTATATCATCACTAAGAGGGTCATTTTCCAAAGAAAAATTGATAATGGTCTTTACAAAGTAGTAGGGGTACTAGTAAAACTGAGGTCATATGGGTCATCTTCCATAGAGTCTACTTTCAATACTTATGTAGCCTTATCTTCTTCTATTGTCTCAAGATGTACTTAAGACTATGATTAGTGTCATAAGAAACTGGGGCATCCTTCCTTTAATACTATTATCAAGGTTATGAAACAATCTAATTTATCTGTTACGTTATTAGTAAAGATAGTGTTTTTTTTTTTAGTACTTGTCAAATTGCCAAGTCATATTGTTTACCCTTTCTATCAAAGTATATAAATTGTGCTCAATCTTTTGAGTTGTCATATCTTGACCTCTGGACATCTTCTTTGCTTTCATTCAATAATGATAAATACTTTCTTTTTGTTGTTGATGATCACAGTAGGTTTGTATGGTTCTTTCCATTAGTTACTAAGGATGAAACCTCTTATGTGTTTTTGTGCTTTAAAAGCATGATTGAAAAACAATTTTCTATATTCATAAAGAGTGTTCAAACTGTTGGAGGTGCAGAATTTAAACCCTTAATTCGTGCAATTTAATTGGATGGTGTGACTCAGAGAAGCACTTGCCCTCATACCTTAGACCAAAATGGGGTTGTTAAGTGTAAGCATCATAAAAATTATTTAGAAAGGTTTGACATTATTGTATCAATCTAAGGTGCCTTCAAATTTTTGGGTTTGTACATTTAGAACATCATATTTTAAATGAATAGGCTGCTCTATAATGTTCTAAATGATAAATCTCCTTATGAAGTGTTATACTCAAAGCTCTTTGATGTGTCTACTCTTAATGTTTCTGGATGTCAGTGTTTTCCTTGTTTGAGGGACTATAATAAGACAAATCTTGAGCCAATGTATACTGCATTTTTTTGGGTTATGCACCAAAGCAAAAAGTTTTTTTTTTTTATGCCGTTATCTCTAAATTCTACATAAGTAGGCATGTAGTCTTCCATAAAACCTTGCTTATCTATGCTTTGTCCCCCTTTACTGATGCTAGTGATTTATCTGATGGTTCTCCCATAATTCTATACGTTCATTCATGACTTAGTTTTTCTAGTAGCACTAATGAATTGTCAACATCCAATAATTCCACCTCATCAATCTCTTTACATGTGCTCAGTCCCACCATTAACTCTTAGCCTAGACTTGTTAATGCTAGTCAGTCTAGTTCTAGCACCGACACTAGTGTCCAACTGTCTAACTTGCCATTGTCGCTTGGTGGTACTAGTGTTGAAACTAAGCATGTGTGTTATTTGCCTAGTCCTACATCAGATCAACCATTCCAACGTTCATCTTCTTTGTCCAGCTCTTCTCAACCCATACACATTTCCCCATACATATCTAATACATTTGAGTTGACGGTGGATTTAACTTCTTTCTCGCCTAATTCTTTCATTGATGACATTAGAAAAGTAAAATTATTAGCGCATTTTTTTTACTTAATATTTACTTGTTTTATTCAATAAATAATATTTTTTGGACAAAAAATATTAAAATATAAACTTTTAGTAAAAATGAGTGAAAATATAATTTTTGAAATTTTTTGGGATTTTTTATGAATTTTTAACGCAGTGTCAATCAGAAGTTGCCACATGCTCTGTCATGTAAGCAGATGAGCTGATTGAAAAAGACCACATGGATTTCACACAAGTAGGGACAACGAATAGTATATCGCTACGTGTAAGGAGCAAGTCGTATATCACGTGTCAGCATGACGTTTAGTCCGATTTTGGAGATTGATCAAACCGCACTACCACAATGCAATTTCTCCTTGTGTTCAACCCGTATGCCACACTAATCATTATCGTGAATCACATTGTGCCAAGTGGTGCTAACTCAGCGAGCATTGACTCTGACAGGTTTCCCATGTCACGTGTCATTCTCTGATTTGCCTAGTGAATTTCGTGTGTCACATATTACGTTGTGATTGGCTGACGTTGTCAGTTTTATTTGTTTTGATCTCAGCTTTTGATCTAAAACTGATATGACGTTCCAAATTATACTTTAGCTATATTTAAGCCCCTAATCATCCCATAAATCCTAAGGGGCCATCATTAGCATAATTTTGGTCAATTTTTGGAGCTAAAAAGAGAGAAAAATATAAAAAAATTCAAGAAAGGATAAAATTTTGGTAGAGGTTCAATAGAAGATTAATACTACAATTCAAGAGAATGATTGTATTTCTTCTTCTACTCTTTTCTTTATCAATTTTTATGCTTTTTTTATGAAAAATATGAGTTTTTTGAACACAATTATGTGTAGTTAATTTATTAATCTATGGATCTTATGAACTCAATTTTCACCATGTGATGATCTAATATTTTACTCCAATTATAATTATAATTTTAATTTATTTATATTATTTAATCTGTTTCTTATGTTATTAATTGTTTGGCCAACAATTTATCTATAGAGACAATTAAATAGATTTGAGAGAATTATTTAATTGTTTGTCTTGATTAAATAACATGCATAGTTTTTAAATAGAGATGTATGATTCTTATATATGTGATCTACAATTCATGAACTTAATGAGTAGTATGCAATTTAATTGATATGAGAGTGTGATTAAATTAATTACTATATGGTGTGTAATTTACTTGAGAGATGAATACATATTAGGTTAGATTCAATTGATCATTTAATTAATTGATAATGATATTAGGAAGATTTTAGCGATTCACATATTTAGAAAATTGGGAGATTAAATATTCGTAGATATTTTCTTATATATCTTCTTAGTTACCAAATTTGATTTAATTAATTATTGTTATTTACTTTTAGTTATTTTAAATTTGCTTCCTTAAAATATAAAAACATATAAAAATTTATTTATTTTTATTTTTTTTAGTTTTAAAAATTAGTTTTTAATAAAATAATCTCCGTGAGAACAACTTTTTTTATCATTATATTACTTGTTGCGATACATATACTTGTGTATTGATTGTACACACAATTTCTGTGACGATCATTCATCCTGCTCCCTCCAATACTCATTCTATGTTTACACGATCTAAAGTTGGTATCAGTAAGCCAAAATTGTTTTCTTTCATAGTTCATAACACACATGTACTACGTGAGCCTAAGTTATATTAGGATGCCTTAAAAGTACCTAATGGAAGTAGGAATTTGATGCCTTGTTACTCAATGATACTTTAGTATTGGTTAGATTATCAAGGACAAGTTGCTATAGGCAATAAATGGATGTTTAGGGTGAAATTTAAGGCTAATCATAATTTGGATAAATACAAGGCACATCTTATTGTCAAAAGATTTCTACAAGATGAAGGGGGATTTTTTTGAAACATTTTCTCCTATGATTAAAAAAACCACAATATAGGTCATTCTTACTCTTGCTTTGTTCAAAAAATGACAAGTTCATCAAATTGATGTAAATAATGCATTTTTGAATGGGGAATTTAATAAAGATATTTATATGGTTCAACCTCTAGGATTTGGACTAGGTGACAACTTGGTGTGTCATTTTAAGAAAGCTATTTATGAACTTAAACAAGGCCTAAGGGTTTGGTTTTCTAAACTCAGTTGTTGTTTGCTTACAAAGGGCTTTACAATTGTCAAATATGATACATCACTACTACAAAAGTATATATTACCTCAGTTTTTAACCGTGATTGTAGGTCTATGGTCACGGTTAAAAGAACTGAGATCTAAGTGAGAGAGACCATAGACTGTTACCTATAGCCTCAGTTTTTCAATACTCGAGGCCATAGGATATGTCTATAGCCTCGGTCTTTCAATAACCGAGGCCATAGGGTATGCATAAATTAAAAAATATATAATTATTAATTACAATATTAAAAATCAATATAAATTATAATAAATTTATTAATTATAATATTAAAAATCATATTATATTAAAATTAAAGTATAATTACATTTGAGAGTTTATTATACACTAAAACATAATAAAACATTACTATTACAAACTGAATTTTTATAATTAATTATAAGCATTTATAAGTGTATTTCAAATCAACACAATCAAGTCCGCAATGACTTCAACATAAGTGTAAAGAAAAGGCAAATACCATAGGCATTGGTGCGCTGGTGCTGGTGTGTTGGGGTGCTAGTGTTGGTGGTGGTGCGCTGGGTTGTTACGTTGGTGGTGCATTGGGCTGCTGTGTTGGTTAAAACATAACAGAATTAGATGAAGTGAAGTTTATGGACAAATGGTTGGAAACATGTGCTGCTTGTATATGCAATTGAGTAGAAAAGTACATAACATTATTACTGACAAGACAATAAATGGAATGATACTCACTCATGGAATGTATTTTCTTTAGATCCCTTTCCTCGTTATCAAAACAATCAATGCCTAACTTCATGTTAACATCAACGATCTTTTTCTCAACTTCTAAATCATGTTCAGTAGTTTCAATAGTATTTTTCTACATAAACATCATAGTCATAATTTCCAATATAAGAATGAACGAATCATATGGTGCACAACTAGTCAAATACTCTTAACTAACAAAATCAATATGCTAGATAACATAGCTTGGTAAAACCTTAGCTGCTCAACGAGGTCAAATACTACTCGATGATACTCTGGATTAAAACATTACAAAAGTGTCTCTTCAAGCTCATTTATACCAAAGACAAACCAACAAAGTAAAGTTTATTAAGAACACTCTATTTATTCCATACACTGAAAAGAATATTACAAAATCCACTTAATTTTGAACATTTCAAAAATTTCTGACAAAATGATCAAAAGAATTTAGTAATTTTTATAAGCTTGACCAAGGATCATCTAAAAACTATTATATTACTTTCAATATAACTTGTTAATTACTTGTGATTACATCTCCATTTCTTTATAGACCTTTAACTACATCAACAAATATAGGGACAAAAAAGATACCCTAATAAGCAATAAAATGTGCCATAGAGCATGTAAATATGCATTATATATATAATAGATAGAACATGAACCCATGATGACTAATGGAGGTAGGGCACAGGTCATACATCCAAATCCTCTAGCAAAAAATTACAAGGACCCACTTATTTTGTAACATAAATAAGCTGAATTACAGCCTGATCAATTAAGATAATGAATACCCTGAAAATGAAACAACAGCATAAGGAAATATTGCACCAGTACCAAGCACCAACACCAGCATCAAGCATTAGGCCAAGCACCAGCACCAAGCACCAAGCATTAGGCCAAGCACCAACACCAAGCACCAAGCACCAGGCCAAGCACCAGTACCAGCACTAGCACTAGCACCAAGCACCAACCCAAGCACTAGCACCAGCACCAAGCACCAGGCCAAGCACCAACAATTAGCAAATAAATCAAAGTGAAACTGACCTCTCGGCAATGGTAATTTGGACCAGGAAGTTGAGTGGAATAGAATGTGAATATTTGAAGAGTTTGATAGCACCAGTACCAGCACCAAGCCCTAGGCCAAGCATCATCACCAGTACTAGCACCAAGCATCAGACTAAACCCTATCAATTAGCATATTACCAAAAAACAACAAGACAAGCACCAACACCAAACATGCCAAACACTAATACCAAGCACCAACACTAGGCCAAGCACTAGCACCAACACTAAGTATTAGCACCAGGCACCAGTACCTATACCAAGTACCAGGCCAAGTACCAACACCAGCACCAAGAACCATGCCAAACACTAGCAATTAGCATATTACCAAAAAACAATCCTGATGTGGAAGCCTAAAAGTAAAAAAAATGAAAAGAAATTAATACAAAAAATATAACTAGAAATTGTTAAACCACTACTCCAATCTGAATTCTAAAATGTATCACATGTTGCACATAGATTATAGAAAGAAATTTCAACCAAAAAAGTAAAGACTATATAGAGATTTATCATACAATTATATTACTTATCGGATGCCTAGGAAGCAAGAACAACCCTAGCATGAGAACACCAACAAAATAGAGCTTGTTAATTAAAAGGGAAAAGGAAAAACAAAAAGAAAAATGATTTGAAGATGATGACCTCCTTCTAGCTAATCCAAAAGCAAAAGAGAACCATCACGATGATAGAACTGAACAACCTTTTCCATCATGACCCTTGTATATGCCTCGAACCACCTCAACCTCATCGTCCTTGCGAACTGGCATAGAAACTTGGTGTAGTCATCAACCCTAGGGTTGCTCTAGGACGAGAGTGGATCGAGATTGAAGAGGTTAGGGTTTGGACGATGAGTAGAGAAAAGAAATTAATAATCGAAAAAATTGCATAAGTATATAAGGTATAGTATATTATATATTAATATATATCTAGCCATTGAAGATAGAGAGAGGGGGGAAAGGAAAAAAATGAAAGAAAAATAAAAAATGATACAAAAATTTGGTGTTTGATCGATGTAATCAAAAAGAGAAAAAATGATAATGTATGTCTATGACCACGATTTTTAAATAACTAAGGCTATAGGGTATGTCTATAGCCTCAATTTTTAAATAACTGAGGTCATAGGGTATGTCTATGGCCTCAGTTTATAAAAAAATCGAGACTAAATATCTGAGAGTATATGTCCGAGACTTGATGACTCAATGAAAATAGAGTCATTAGCGCACTTTTTCACTTAATATTTACTTGTTTTATTTAATAAATAATATTTTTGTGGCTAAAAAATTAAAATATAAACTTATTAGTGATAAGGGATGAAAATATAATTTTTGTAATTTTTTGGGATTTTTCTGGATTTTTTATGGATTTTTTAAGAATTTTTAACATAGGACCAATCAAAAGCTGTCACGTGGCATGTCATGCAAGCATAGGAGCTGACTGAGAAAGCCACGTGGATTCCACGCAAGTACAGAGAGAAAATCATGTTACGTCGCGTGTGAGGAGGAGAAACACGCGCCACATGTCAGCACGACGTTCAATCTGAGTTCGGAAATCAGTCAACGCGCTATGACACGTGTCACCACGCTATTGCTCAAAGCGTTCCACCCGTGCACCACGCCATCCGTTCCCGCGAATCACGTCGCACCACGTGGTGCTGACTCGGCAAAGTTTGACTCTGACCGGTCTCCCCTACCACACGTCTCTCTCTAATTCTCCCAATAAACTTTTGATGCCACGTGTCACGCTGTGATTGGTTGAAACTATCAATTTTGCTTGTTTTGATCGTAGCCTTTGATTTGAAGTTGATCGGATCGTCCAAATCGCACATGAGCTTTATTTAAGCCCCTAATCACTCCATAAACCCTAATTTGCCTCCATTAGCATAATTTTGGTCAGTTTTAGAGCTAAAAAGAGAGAAAAATACAGAAAATTCAAGAAACGACACAATTTTGGTGGAGATTCAAGAGGAAATTAATTATACAATTCAAGAGATTGATTGTATTTCTTTTTCTACTCTTTTCTTTATTAATTTTATGTCTTCTTTTATGAAAAATATGAGCTTTATGAACACAATTATGTGTAATTAATTTATTAATCTAGGGATCTTATGAACCCAATTTTCACCATGTGATGATCTAATATTTTTTCTCAATTATAATATTAATTTAATTATATTATTTAATCTGATTTTTATGCTATTAATTATTTGGCCAATAATTTATCTATAGAGGTAATTAAATAGATTTGAGAAAATTATTTAATTGTTTATCTTGATTAAATAACATGCATAGTTTCTAGGCAGAGATGTATGATTCTTATGTATGTGATCCATAATTGATGAACTTAATGAGTAGTATGCAATTTAATTGGCATAAGAGTGTGATTAAATTAATTACTATATGGTGTGTAGTTTACTTGAGAGAGGAATACATGCTAGGTTAGATTCAATTGATCATGTAATTAATTGATATTATATTAGGAGGATTTTAGTGATTCGCATGTTTAGAAAATTGGAGGATTAAGTATTCCTAAATATTTTCTCATATATCTTTTTAGTCACAAAATCTGATTTAATTAATTATTACTATTTACTTTTAGTTATTTTAATTTTGCTTTCTTAAGATATAAAAACACCAAAAAAATTGATTTTTATTATTTTTAGTTTTAAAAATTAGTTTCTAAAAAAAATAATTTCCGTGGGAACGATCTTTATTTATCATTATATTACTTGTTACGATACGTATACTTGCGTATTTATTGCACACACAATTTGTGTGGCAATCAAGACTATATGTATGTATTGTAGTAGTGCATCTTTGTTTGTGATGGATACTCCTTTGTATTTGATTGTTTAGGTGTATGTGGATAACATACTACTTACTAGTATCCTTTTTCTAGCAGTTCAGAATTTCATTACTAAACTCCACAATAATTTTGCTTTAGAGGACTTAGGTTCCTTGAGTTAGTTTTTAGGAATTGAGATGATCATTTAATATGATTTGATTCACTTAAATCAACAAAAATATGTGAAAGAATTATTGGATATGTGTGGCTTATTAGAGTCCAAGAATTTTGACACCTATATGGTTACAGAAAAGAGTCTTAATATGCATGATGGCCAACCATTGGAAGATATCTCTTCATAGATGAGTGTTATTAGGGGTCTATAATATTGCACAATCATTTGACCTAGCATTTAGTTTTAACAAGTTGTGTCAATTTATAGCACAACCCATTGATGCACACTAACTTAAACCGAAGTAATTATTACCTAGGTATCTTTATAGTACTTCTTCTCATGGCCTTATATTTTTCAAACCAACATCCTTGTTTGTCATATATACTATTAAAGTTTCATGTTGTAATGAAAGATACTTTGCAAATGCTTATTGTATTCTCTTAGTGAGAATTTGATTTCCTAGAGCACCTTTAAGTTAAAAGTGATTTCACACTAAAGTACTAAGTATGAGTGTAGAGCAATGGTTAATGTAGTTATAGATTTACAAAGGCTTAAATCTATTTTCATTGAACTTCATTTACCTACTTTATTTGTGATCAAGCAATGCATGATTAGCTCGAATTCAGATATGGGATCTTAGCTCCAAACTTGTTGATCTACTTGACAAACCACTCTTTATGGATTAATTTTCACTCATTAAAAGTCAAAATATTAGTTCTTCCCAAACTATTAGTTTGAAGGGTTATTAGATTATAAGTGATTATTAGATTATGAGTGGTTATCGGTAAAACATAAGTTGTTATGAGATGCTTTTTCATGTGTAGCATAGCTATTAGTTAGATTGTTTGGATCGTTAGAGCTCTTTCTCTTTAAGCTCTTTCTCTTTAAATATTTGTACTCATTCTATGGTTATTATTTATGCATTTTTTTTGTTTGGATTTAATCTTAGATATAGATATGTTATTTTATTTATCTGAGATCGAGATAAACTTATGAAATCAATGAAGTTGGTTGAAGACATTGATTCACTTACTATAACAATCCAATCAAACAAAACACCATCAAATGAGTTGAATATTGTTAGTACTAACACCGAAATGATTCAAAGTGATGCTCAAGCTATTATATGTCCGCCCATTATTATTGATTATGTAATTAGATTATTTTTGTGTCTTCAATTTCAATGAACAAATTCTTTATCTTCTAAAAAAATTAATTTGTAATACTATTGATAAAAAAAAGTTGTATAATGTTTTAAGTTTTTTATATTCATAAAAAACTATAAGTTGAATTTGTAATATATTGATAATGTAAACAATTCATTTCCTATTTTATATCTTAATCAATTATTTTTAAGTTTATTATTTTGATTATTATTTTTTATCAATCATATACTTTAAGTTATCATTTCTTATAAATTAGATATTTTAAAATATTTGGTCATTGAATTAGGATTATAATTTTTTTTATCCAATTAGATTGAAAATTTTATAACTTATTTTTTTATAAATTAAAATATTTTATTGATTTATAATTAAAATAATATAAAAAATTAAAATAATACTTTAAAGTTATTAAGGTAATTTATAAATAAAATAAAACAAAACGTAAGTAAGTCTCTTAAAATATTTTCTAAACAATGGCAATCCTTGTAAATAACATCAAACTTTAAGGATAGAGTTCGAAGTATGTGATTTACCACGCATCGTAAAAATGTGTGTAAAGTGTAATGACATGGTTGAGAGTGCGTTCAGGGAATAAAAAAACCGAGTCACAAATTTCTCTTAAAAGATACATATAAATTTAATATAACGATGACATAAAAATTGATAAATCATAACATGTTATTGAATTATAAGATTATATTAATAATTATTGATGATATCTTAATAATTTTTATTATTAATAATTATAACAATAAAAATATATAAAAAATTTGTTTTATTATTAATATTATTTAATAAAAATTTATTAATAAATTATTCTTATAAAAATAACAAAATATCACTACCCTCTTCGATAAATACATATTTTATTTTTCAGCACTAGACAATTATAAATATCGACGGTCGGTAGAAATATCCTTCCATACTAGTAAGAATTGTTATAAGTGTAATGACATTGTAGATTAATGACCCTATGGTTGTGTCGGCAGGATAGTAGTTCATTTTTCTTTCTTTCTTTCAAGACATCCAATGATTTATAATTCACTTAATTTTTTAATCATTTACTACTTGTATTCATATATTTTAAAATAATTAATAATAATAAAATATAAATATAACTAACAATTTTAATTTATTATATATACTTATTATTTTCATTTATTTTTAAGAATATGTATATATTTTTAAATTAATAAATAACAATAAAATTAAATAGTATCAATAGATTTAATTTTATATTTTCCCCATTACTTATATATATATATATTATGAGTTTTTCACTTATTATTTAATTATTATTTTTATATCTTCAAATAAATAATGAACAATATAGAACAAAAATTTCGGTATTTTACAAAATTGATTATTTTTTTAATAAATTAATTATATATTATATATTTGTTTAACATATGTTGTATATGTTACGACACATTGATGTTCTGAGCTATAATACAACTTTTTTTTATTTTTACTTTTTTGAAAAGTTGTCAGAAATGTTTTTAAATTCCTGAAAGTAGGTGGGAATTTTTGAAAATTGATAAAAAAAATCGTCAAAAATGTATAATACGGATGAAAAATGTTACATTTTAGAAACAATTGTCATCTATATCCATAACCAACATAATATGCAGAAATGAAAAGAGGAGAAAAAAACTAGAAGTGCTACTCTAGGCAATTTAGGTAAGAAAATGTATCGGGTGTCACAATATCGCAATTACGTAATTATGTGACCCGTTTGATAGGAAAGTTTTATAAGAAAAAATCTTAATGTCGTTCAATTTCTCATTATTTTTATATTTATATATTTATATCATACTATATACTCATTTTTTTAATATTAAAATAAATAATATTTTCAAAAATTTTAAAAATAAAAATAATATTAAACTGATTTAATTAAATAATATTTAAATAATTATGATTGTTATTTTATTTTTATTATTTTTTAATTAATTTTTTAAAATTAAGAAGTAAAATAAATAATAAAAATAATATTTTTATATTTTTATTATTAAAAAAATAAATATAATATTTAATTAAATTATAATTATTTAAATATTAATAGAAATATTATTTTTATTATTATAAATATTTATTATATAACGTATTTTCTTCGACCCAAATTGATTCTCTTCGATTCGTGTAACTCGTCCTTCTCTGATTTTTCTCTCCCGATTCTCTCCCTCTCGTCGTCGTATTTTCTTGTCTTCCAACTCGAAGTAGTTGTTTCTTCTCAGAGATCATACAGGACTACAATTTTTGATCTCTTAGCAAATCTCAATTGCCATATCACAAGCTAGACTCTTTCTTAAACAAGAAGAGAAATGGCTCTCCGACTTAATTCAACTATGTCGAACCCAATCCCCAGCTTCTCTTCCAAATCCCACAATCTCAGATCTTCTAGAATTTCCATGGCCGCCATTCTCCAATCCGCCTCCATGTGAGTATCATTTTCCACATTTATTTAGTCTTTCGTTGCTTTTTCTATACGATGATCATATTTTCAGTGTTAATTTTTTTCCCTTGTAACTTATATCTTGGTATTAGGCAATCTATTAATGGGGTGGGCGATGCTTTTGGGCTAGAAATGGGTTTCAATCTTTTTCCCCCCCTTTCCCAATCTATGCCAATGGGTCTCCCACTCGGTATATAGTTTTATTGTCATATTATTGAATTATCTTTAAGGACATATCTTTAGTTGGTCTATTTAGTGCTGATTTTTTGCTAATTTTGGTCATTTTAAGTTTCTTTTCAGTTTGAACATGTTGTGGGATTTTCTGACCCTGATATGAATTACGAACGTGGATTTTCCTGTTTGTCTTCTTCAAACTGGGGATTTGCATGCATTATTATATGTGTATTAATGTCTATATGCGCACACAAACACGTATGCAATTATTCATTAGTTGAGAGTTAGGTCTCTGGCTTGTTTTAGTTATTTTAATAGATTCATTGGAACTATCGCCCTTTTGTTTTTTATGGCTTATCTTTTACACGTTTTAAGCCATGTGTTTTCTTTTATATCTTTTAATGCTTATGTTTTCATTTGTTTTTTATTTACTTGATAGTTGTTTCATTCAATGAAATTATTGTATTTAGTTTAAGAATTTTTGTTTTGAAGATAAAATCCTTTTCTATTACCAAAAGGTTGGGTAGAGAATTTCTTATAAATTCTATCATTTTATTTATTTATTTATTTATATTTTAAGAAGAGGCTTATGTTTTGATGAAATCTATTGAAATTCTGATGTTATATAATTTATAAGAATAATTGGTTTTTCAATCCCAAATTTTATGTTTCTTATAAATTTTCTCATAATATTATGGTTTTATTAATACGAGATATAACCTCTTATCCTTTTTAGTTCCCATCTTAGTCTAATGTCAAACAACTTGTGGTGTTATTTCATTTGATTGGCAGGTCCTATATTTCTGTTATGTGCCTTTGTCTAACCTTCTCAGTCAGTTTCACCCTTATAGTTTCATAAGTTATGATAGCTTAAGTTTTCTTCTCAGTTAGTTCCCTTTGTTGGTCTGTTCATAAAAGTATCCAAATAATTAAATTATGCACATAAAAAAGTGAAAGGCAATTTAGTCATTTTTGTTTTATTAGTTATTTTCTTTCATCTTTTCCCCTTCTCTTTTCTCTCTTTCTCACCCCTATCACTATTTGTATAAAATTCATTCTAATTATTTATTCTTTTTTCATGTGCATAACATATGATAGGATTAAATTTTTTTTTTGGGTCTTGTGTCAATTCAATTTTGTTAAAAAAATCAAAAACATATTTTCTTTTCTAAAAGAGGAAAGAAACGAGAGAGTTGTAGAAGAAGACAAGTTTGAGGATTTTATGCAAATAGAGAATGTAAGAGAGAGGAGAGGAGAGGAGAGAGAATGAGAAATAGAGAAAAAGACAAAAAGTAAAACTCATAATAAAAAATTAAAAGGATTAAATTACCCTTCATTTTTTGTGCGCATGTTTCTTTTTTAATTTAACGGGTACCTTTTGGAGAATTTGGGAACATTCAGGAATTGATTAACTAGAAAACTCTAAATAACCTGCAACAATTGTTTGATGATACAATTCCTTCCAATCTAAATTGGCCTTTTCTTTCATATTTTCTCATCGAATTTTGTCCCCCGGCCCCCTTTTACCTCTGCAAGTAGTAGAAATTGCACTATTTATAAGTATTAACATATGGGGTTTGGTGCCAACCCGCGAGGAAAATAATTTGGGTCAACCTACTGTGACTGTAACATGCCTACATTGTTTTGACAAAACTGACTAGTTTCTTTTTAAGGTTAGGTATCAAATTGACTATGTCTCGTAAGGTTTTGGAATAAAGTAACTAGACTTTTAAAGTTAGGAAGCAAATTGAGTAAGGGGGTATAGGTTAGGATATATGCTATATTTCTCCCTAAGGTCATTATTAAAAGTTACAATATTTTTCCATGTTCTCACTTCTCTGTGGATAGCAAATATTGAGAAATTGGAAAGCATTAAACTTCCTTAGAGCACTTTGAGTTTGTCTTTTGTTATCTTTTTCCATATCAAGTGCATTATAGTCTTATTAAACTTCAACACTAAAACCCTTCGTTGAAATAAGTTGATAGGTAAACCTTTCTGTTTACTGTCCAGTTAAAATGTTTTACATAATATGTTCTTGAACATATTCTGGCTTTGATCATATCTATAGTTCTATAGCATCATAGACTAGATGATTTGTAATTGCTAAGTGTTCATTGGATGTGTATTTTTATAAGATCATTCTTTTTTTTACTATAGAGATGTGGAAAATTTGAAGAAGCCCCGCTTACCACCAAGGGAGGTACATGTTCAAGTGACTCATTCCATGCCACCTCAAAAGATTGAGATCTTCAAATCCTTGGAAGACTGGGCTGAGGATAACATACTGGTGCATTTAAAGCCCGTTGAGAAGTGTTGGCAACCACAAGACTTTCTACCAGACCCTGACTCTGAGGAATTTTATGAACAAGTCAAAGAGTTGAGGGAAAGAGCTAAGGAAGTTCCTGATGACTATTTTGTTGTTTTAGTTGGAGATATGATCACCGAAGAAGCCCTTCCAACATACCAGACCATGCTTAATACCCTTGATGGAGTTCGAGATGAAACTGGTGCAAGCCTTAATTCTTGGGCAATATGGACTCGAGCTTGGACAGCAGAAGAGAATAGGCATGGAGACCTTCTCAACAAGTATCTTTATCTCTCTGGACGAGTAGACATGAAGCAAATTGAGAAGACTGTTCAGTATCTCATTGGTTCAGGAATGGTAAGATCCTTGTGTTAGTTATCTGGTTAGTTTTAAGCATTTTTTATCACTTATAAATTTATGTGTTTTGGATGGAAGCACTAAGGAATTTTAGGGCATGTTTGATACGCCTTATAAAATGGCAGGATATATAAATTTTAGCAAGTTAGGTGTATGGTTTGATTCAGGACTATATAAGAAATGTTGAAGATCTAATTATAAAAAATTTCATTGGTAGGGACCAAATTATTGTTTAAAAAAATGGTACAACCCCTAAAAGAGAGGATTGGGTTTTGTTGGAGATCTCCAATGATTAGCAACCCATTCTCCTAAAAGTTTAAGTTGTTAGGATGTAGGTAAATTATTCTCCTATATATCCAATGATGGGTTTTTATTCGTGGGTTAAGTAGATAGTTTTGAAGTTCTATCATTATTTTTTGACACTCCCTCTGAATTAATGGACTCTCTCACTTGTGAGTTAAGTAGACGAGTGTGATGGGTTCTCACTTATCAGTTGAGTAGATTTGAAGGCACATTAAGTAGAGTTAGATATAATCTTATCAAATGAGTAGATAGTAAATAACGTTTTGTAAGGCCATTGAAGTAGAAGTGAAAGAAATGGGTCCATCTAATATTGGTGAAAATTTTGGAGTCGACGAGGTTCAAGTTTAGGACCTTACGCTCTATTACCATGTTGGAGAAGAATTAGCTACCAATTCTTCTAAAAGGTGAAACTATTATGAGGTAGGTTAACTATTCTTTTATATGTTATATTTGAATCTTAATAGGTTTACACCATATATATAATTTTAATTCAATATAATTTGTATGTTACTCAGTTCAGTCCAATATCGTATTTCGATACGATATGATAAACGCACCCTTATTGTTTGAAGATGGCTAGAAAGATGTGGAATTTCATAATTATTAAGATTTTTAGTGTTCGTGCTCCGATTTTGTGGCTCTTGTTTCATTATAGGATAAATGCCTTGTGGTTTTTTTTTTTTTTGAGTAAAAGTGTTGTTTAGTACTCTAAATTAAAAAAAGTATTCGTTAATCATTTTATTTATAAAAAAGTATCTATTATTTTTTTTACTTATAAAAAATGAGCCAAATAAAGAAATTTTATTAGTATTAATAAATATTTTATTGATAACATATTTTAAAGGAAATAATGTTGAGGTGTTATTGGACAGTGAAATAAGGGTGATACTCTTGATAATTTTCTTAATAAAATAATTTTAAAATTACTAAATGTCTTTTTTTTAACATTTTTTAAAATAGAAAGGACTAAATGACACATTCTCTAACTTATGTGACTAGATCACACCTTTTTTGTATAAGTAAAGGGATTAAATTAGTCTTCCATCTTTCATTATATTTCTTATAATATATTGCATTATGTAAAACTAAAAACTTGGTTGGACGATGTTGGTGACCTCTGTGTTCTCTCAATTTTTAGGCAAACTCTAATTCTTTCTTGAGTTTTGAAAAAAAGATGGAAATAGTTGTTGATATTTCTATAATATATTACATTACTGTATGTGAAACTAAAAACTTGGTTGGACGATGTTGGTGACCTCTGTGTTCTCTCAATTTTTAGGCAAACTCTAATTCTTTCTTGAGTTTTGAAAAAGATGGCAATAGTAGTTGCGAATGGAGTTTATTTTGGTCTATGAGATGATAGTGGGGCTATCAGGGCAACCACTACTTGTGGTTTTGCTATGCAGTCGTCCTATATTTTTGCTCTTGTTAAGGACTTGTTTTGAAATGCTATATAAAATTTATATCGTTTAATGGTTTTGACTCCTCATTTTGCTAAATCTATTTAACTTATTACAGCTGTTAACATTGTGTACTTTTATTACAGGACCCTAAAACGGAAAACAATCCATACCTTGGCTTCATCTATACTTCATTTCAAGAGAGGGCAACCTTCGTTTCTCATGGGAACACAGCCAGGTTAGCCAAAGAGTATGGAGACGTCAAATTGGCGCAGATATGTGGAACAATCGCTGCAGATGAGAAACGTCATGAAACTGCCTACACAAAGATAGTAGAGAAGCTCTTTGAGATTGACCCTGATGGCACTGTTGTGGCTTTAGCTGATATGATGAAGAAAAAAATATCAATGCCTGCGCACTTGATGTACGATGGTATCGATGATAATCTTTTTGAGCATTACTCAGCAGTAGCTCAAAAGCTTGGGGTTTATACTGCTAAGGATTATGCTGATATTTTGGAGTTTCTGATTGGAAGATGGAAAGTGGAACAGTTGACTGGTCTTTCTGGTGAAGGGCATAGAGCACAAGATTTCGTATGTGGATTGCCACCGAGGATTAGAAGGCTGGAAGAGAGAGCTCAGGGAAGGCAAAAGAAAGCATCCCTTCTTCCATTCAGCTGGGTTTTTGGTAAAGAAATGAAGATTTAGGTGATCTTTTGAATGTGAATCACCATCTCATCTTCATAAAAGCAACATACCTGTCTAGGAACCCAAAAATAAAGCTATGTTGCTGTGTACATAAGAAGTTAAGGACTCTTTACCTGTTTTATTGGGTTTATATTGCTCTAGATATAAAGATGAAAAAACCATGATAATTTTATTTCTGCACCCTTTTTTTCTTCCTTTTTTGACCGATTATGTTATCTTTTAAAAATATTTGTACGATCAACCAAATAGATTTCATTTTTAAAAATATTTGTACGATCAACCAAATAGATTTCATTTTTATTATGGTATATTATTGCCTTTTGTCTTATTTTATTTTAGCTTTGGCTCTGACAAAACCTGCGAACATGTGTTGCAAATTTTGCTTGAAGTCAGCGTGGGTTTTTATTTTAGCTCTGACAAAACCTGAACATGATGAAATCATGTTGCAAATTTTGCTTGAAGTCAGCGTGGGTTGTGTTGGAAGCATCCCTTCATGTCAACGCACGACTCATACTCACGCCAATTTTATTTCTGCATGTGAATTGACTTTGGGCGACACAAGCAGCTGTTCTCTGGTATAAAAGAATTAAGAAAATTTCTCATACTTGCAATTTAAAGATACATTGAAATTTCTCTGGGTTGAAACAACCACCCTAATAAACACCATAAAAAGAACTTCTATTCTTTGTACTCTTAATGGTTTAGGATGTACATTGGATTGAAATCGTTATTTTTATACTCTTGATTAGATTCGATCATCCAATTAAATTAAAACTTTAATTCGTAACTGATTCGATATCTTTTAAATCTATACAATCTGAATCTGTAATTTATTTAGATTGGATCAAATAATCGAATTATGGTGATAAATTTTAAAAATAGAGAAATTTATTTATAAAAAAATTGACACATATCAAAGTATAAAATACATTAATTAGAAATGACTAAAGTATACATTAATAATAGCCAATTTATAGAAATATTTTTACACTATGAGAGTAAAGTGTAGTACAAATAAATAAAAATCAACTAAAAATAAAGTTTTCAATTTGACAAAATTAATTAAAACTAGCTTAAACGGGTCAACACACGACTCACAAATTTCTTATTGGTTTTTTTTTTAAATCACATCCTACCTAACAATATCATAGAAAACTAGCTTAAACGGGCCAACAATCTTCACCTTCTTTAAGATCCGGTTGAAACCTTCATCCATGGTAGCGTCTCCACAGATCGATCTAGAAGCAGAACTCTAACCGATTAAGTCAACATCAGTATCCTACTAGCGCCAGAATCTTCCAGAATCCTCCGTCAATTGACACGATTTTTAAATTATTGATAAATTTTATTGAAGAATTTTTGAAATAAAAAAGAACCATTAAATTTATAATTTTACCTTTCATTTTTGAAAGTAGAATAAACAAGAGATCCATATTATCATAACACAACAAATTTAATATTATATATTAAACAATCCAATCGTGCAATATAAGAAAATTCCATCTATATCTGATTTCCATGTTATAATAAACCCACCAAAGAGAAATAATGAATCAAACTTTCGAACAAATCTGAACCAAAAAAATGAATCGAAGTACAAAATATTAATCATAAGACCCAAACACACTTGATTTGTAAAAATTTAAACTTGGAAAGGCCAAGGCCAGTCCTTCAAATCCTCCTCTTGCTGAACCTTACCACTCCTCATTGCACTACTTTTAACCACCATTCCATCACCTCCAGCATATGCATAGTACTTCAAGAAAAATGCAAGTACCAAAACTACCCATTCCAAACAAAAGATCAAAATACTCAACCCACCAGCCAATTTCAAAATTACACCTCCATCCTCTTCTCTCACATAAGACTTCAAATTCCCAAGAAAATCCCCTGTTCTTGTGAAAATCAGAACTGACACTGACCCTTGAAATATTGCTGTTAGTACTGTGGTCACCATATGGGCTCCATACCACCGGCTTCTCCCCGAAGATGTCGCCGCACAGCCGGAAACGGCTCCGATTATGGTGAAGATGTGGAGGAGGATTAAGAAGAAGCCACAGATGGAGGGTATGAGGCGCAAAGAGAGAGTGAGAAAGATGCAACTAGAAGCTGCACCAAGCAAAATGTAGTTGCAAAAGAGGAACACCTTGTGAGTGTGGTAATAGGACTCGTTCGTTGAGCTTGGTGGCTCGGTTTTGATGGATAGACCCATTTGTGAATCAATTGAATTGAGCAGAAATTTGATGAATTGGGATGAATTTCAAAAGTTGTATTAAATTTATCTGAGATGTATGATATGACTTAAGAAACAAATGGTGGAAGTGGAGGTTATAAAGAGAGTCCTTCTGACGCTCAACGGTCATAATATATTGGGAGTGAAGGACATAATAATACGACCGTTGCAAGAAAGACACGATGTACTCAATTTTGTTCAACGGCTAGTTGGATAATAAAATATGTAACGTTCAACCTAGCTGATATGTATAACAAGGATTGATCCTTGATCTATCATGTGGTTAATAGTTTGTTCCGTCTCTCTGGATGCTAGCTCATATCACAGAAGAATATTAGGAAGAGAAAAAGTAAAGTAGTAGTGGATTATTACAAAAAAAAATTTACACTATTTTTAACTGTTTGATTTGAGTTATCTTAATCCCTAACATTTAATTGAGTAATTTTCTTTTTTCACTACTTTTTATCTTGATATAATTTAAATAAAATTGTTAAAGTATATCTAGTAATATATTAATATCTGCTATTGTATATCTATTTACTTTAGGGATATTTATATTTAATTACTTTACACATATCTAATTTACTTGTAATTCCTATATAAAGGTACCATGTATATTCATTTCATTATAGAATAGAATACAATCATTAAGTATTTCTAACATGGTATCAGAGCCACTATTCTTGTCATTCTAGCAGTCTTGTCTTTTTTTTGTATTACTTAACCCTTATAGCTTCCGTTGTCACAATAGACACTGCAATCATTCACCGTTGAACCTCCGACGTCTTTCAGCCATCGTCTTTAGGTTCCGTAACTACAGTCGCCGTTGTTAAGGAGTTCTGCACCATACAAACCATTGCAATCACCGCCGTCGCCGTGCATATTGTTCCGAAATTTTTTATGCATATACCACTGTGATCGGCTCGACCGGATCTACACAACCATGGAAGTATCGCAACCATCGGACAACGCACGCTCCCCCACGCGCCGCACAAACGATCTGTACGTCTTCCACGCGTCGCCGCTGAAAATATCCGCCGCCGTGAATCTCAACCCGACGACCTATCTGCAGATACCATTGTGATCGTCGCGTCCCGATCTACATAACCGTGGGTGTATCACAGTCATACGCCACCGCACGCGCCCGCACGCACCTCCAACATAATCACGCGTGCATCTGACGTGCCAAGTATACCGCAACTCTGCTCGTGACGTCATCAACAATTTCCCTAGGGCTGACGTCATCATCGCATTCAGCTGACGTCATCATCACCCGCGCACTGTTGACCGTACTGAAAGTTGACCTGGCTGACCGTTGACCGCTGACCAGGGTTTCGCAATACAGGTCCACCCTACCCAATTTTTCGCGTAGATCTCGTTTTTGCATATTGTGTTTCCAAATGGATAAAAATGATATTTTTATTGCTTGCCCTATCAATACTATATTGGAGGGGACTAAGAATTACTTGTCATGGTCTCAAGCTATGCGCAGTTTTCTTAAGGGTCGTATGCTCTGGCATTATTGTACTGGTGTAATTATCATTCCTGTTAAAGAAGCAAGTGAAGAAGATGCTACTTTCCTTCGTCGCATGAATGTGATAGTCACAACCACATGATCCTCATATGGATTCAGAATACTTCTATTCCCTCCATCTCTAATCTATTGGGCAGCTTTGATGATGCCAAATCAGCATGGGATATGTTGGCCAAAAGGTACTCCACTACTCACGGATCCATGAAATATCATCTAATAGTTGAATTGCATCGACTTCAACAAGAACCAGGGCAATCTATCAATGACTACTTTGATCAGCTTCGCTTCCTTTGGGACCAAATTGACCTTTGTGATCCAATTTGGGCATGCTCAACAGATGCTCAGCAATATGCTACAATTAGGGATGAATTTTGTCTCTATGAGTTCTTGATGTCACTACACAAGAACTTTGAGCCAATCCGAGGTCAGCTTCTTAATCGTAGTCCTCCTTCCTCTCTTGATACTACTGTAAATGAGTTGGTTAGAAAAGAAGCTCGACTTGCAACCCTTCAAGCCCAGAATAAGCTCAATGTTTTGGCTATTACTCCTCCTGCTCCTGCCATTGAACAACCTCAACAATCAGGTGATTCCTCTGGCTTTTACAATTGTCGCAGGCAGAGCAATAAAAGGTTTTGCAATTATTGCAGCGTCATGGCCACACCATTGAGACTTGTTACCGTCGCAACAAATCTACTACTACTGTTGCTAATACTGAGCCTACTTCGTTGATGCCTTCTAGTTCAGTAGAGTCCCAGTCTTCTGAATCCACTATCAACCTCTCCTCCACTGAACTACAGAAGATCATAACTCAGGCTGTTCAAATGGCTGGTAATGCATCTCTTTCCATTACCCTCTCAGTTTTTCCCGGTAAGTCTCAAACTTGGCTTTTTGACTCTGCATGTTGCAATCACATGACACCTCACTCATCTTTATTCTCCAAACTTGACCCTGCACCACATCCCCTTAATATTCATATAACTGATGGTTCCACCATTCATGGGAATAGTCTAGGTTTTGTTTCAACCTCTACCCTCTCTGTTCCTGGGGTTTTCCATGTACCTGACCTATCCTATAATTTATGCTCTGTGGGACAATTAGCTGAACTAGGATATCGCCTTATTTTTGACTATTATGGGTGTATTGTGCAGGATCTGAGGACGGGGAAAGAGCTTGGGACCGGTTCTAGGGTCGGGCGTATGTTTCCCGTAAACAATCTTCATCTTCCACCTGTTGCTCCTACCTCTGTTGCTGCTACAACTGCTGTAGTTTCTTCCTTACCTTCTCTCGCACTTTGGCATTCTCGTCTTGGTCATGCCCCATCCTCTCGGGTACAACAGTTAGCTTCTAAAGGTCTATTGGGTTCTGTGTCCAAAGATAATTTTGATTGTACTTCATGTTAGTTAGGAAAACAGCCAACTTTACCTTTCAATAATAGTAAATCTATCTCTAATAGTATTTTTGAGTTGATTCATTCTGATGTTTGGGGACCTTCTCCTGTTACTAGTATTGGTGGATCTCGATATTTTGTTGTTTTTATTGATGATTATTCTCGTTATAGTTGGATCTTTCCAATGAAATCTCGTTCTGAAATCTTATCAATATATAGTAACTTTGTAAAAATGGTTGAAACACAATTCTCCAAACATATCAAAACTTTTCGATCTGATAATGCTCTCGAATATACTCAAAATGCTTTTCAAACTCTGTTACATTCCTATGGCACTGTACATCATCTAACCTGTCCAAGAACCTCTCAAAAAAATGGTTGAGCCGAAAGAAAACTTCGTCATATTCTTGACACTGTTCGTGCTCTTCTTCTCTCTGCCAAAGTTCCTGCCCCATTTTGGGGTGAAGCTGCTCTTCATGCTGTTTATTCCATTAATCACATTCCAAGAGCTGTCATTCATAATCAGAATCCGTATGAGCGCCTTTTTGGATCATCTCCTAACTATCATTACCTTCGCTCATTCGGATTTGTTTGTTTCGTTCTTCTTCAGCCTCATGAACACAACAACTTGAGCCTCGATCTAGACTTTGTTGTTTTCTTGGTTATGGTGAAACTCAAAAAGGGTATCGATGCTATGATTCTGTCTCACATCGTCTCCGTGTTTCCCGTAATGTTGTCTTTTGGGAACACCGCTTATTTGTTGAACTTTCTCACTTTCGTTTTTCCCTAACTAATTCAAATGTTTTGGAAATTTTTCCAAATGAGTCTCTTGTTCCTTCTACAGATACTTCTAATCCATCTTTGGACTTCACTATTCAATCTTCAGATATTTTTGATGATTCTCCTAGACAGGTCGTAGAAGAATAGGTTGATAATGAGCTACCTCACCTTGAACATAGGTCCCTTGCTCCTGCTCCGCCTGAAGATCCTCAACAAGACATTCCACCTCGCCACTCAACCCGGGTAAGATCCATTCCTACACATTTACTTGACTATCATTATTACACTGCCCTTGCTACACTCCATGAGTCTCACACCTATCGTGAGGCATCTACTAACCCTTCTTGGCAGATTGCAATGAAAGAAGAAATTGATGCATTAACCAAAAACCATACTTGGGATCTTGTTACTCTCCCTCCTAGTCAATCTGTGGTTGGTAGTAAGTGGATCTATAAGATTAAGACTCACTCTGATGGGTCTATTGATCGCTACAAGGCTCGTCTTGTAGCAAGAGGTTTTACACAAGAGTATGAGATTGATTATGAAGAGACTTTTGCTCCAATTGCTCGTATTTCCTCTGTTCGTACCCTCTTAGTTGTTGCTGCTGCTAGTAAATGGGACCTTTTTCAAATGGATGTTAAAAATGCATTCCTTAATGGGGATCTACATGAAGAAGTCTATATGCAACCTCCTCCTGGTCTTTATGTTGAAACAAATAAGGTTTGTTGCCTTCGACGTGCAATTTATGGCCTTAAACAAGCTCCACGAGCATGGTTTGCCAAATTCAGCTCCACCATCCTTCGCTTGGGTTACACTGCCAGTCCTTATGATTCTGCCTTATTTCTTCGTCTTAATGATAAAGGCACCATTTTTCTTTTTCTATATGTGGATGATATGATCATAACCGGTGATGACCTCAATGGCATTCAAGAACTCAAGGATTTCTTAGTCAGCAGTTTGAGATGAAAGACCTTGGACATTTAAGCTATTTCTTGGGTCTTGAGATCACTCGTTCCACAGATGGTCTTTACATTACTCAAGCAAAGTATGCATCTGACCTTATATCTCAAGCTGGACTCACTGACAGCAAGACTGTTGACACTCCAGTTGAACTTAATGCGTATCTGACACCATCAGAGGGGCAACCATTGTCTAATCCCTCTCTTTATAGACGATTGGTTGGCAGTCTGGTTTATCTTACAGTTACTCGTCTAGACATCTCTTATGCTGTTCATCAGGTGAGCTAGTATCTGTCTGCTCCACGATCGACTCAATATGCTGTTGTTCTGCGTATTCTACGATACTTGAAAGGCACTATCTTCCATGGCCTTTTCTACTCAGCTCAGTCTCCTTTAGTACTTCGTGCATTCTCTGATGCTGATTGGGCAGGAGATCCTACTGATCATAGGTCCACTACAGGTTATTGCTTTCTCCTTGGTATTTCTTTGATTTCTTGGCGAAGTAAGAAACAAACTCAGGGCCCGCTCCAAGATCGACGAATATCGTGCTCTTGCTGATACCACATCCGAGCTCCTTTGGCTACGATGGCTCCTTAAGGATTTGGATGTGTCCACATCTTTTGCAACTCCTCTTTATTGTGATAATCAGAGTGCCATTCATATTGCTCACAACGATGTCTTCCATGAACGGACTAAACACATCGAGATTGATTGTCACTTTATTCGCTCTCATCTTATCCATGGTGCTCTCAAGCTTTTCCCCGTTTCCTCCAACGATCAACTTGCAGATATTTTCACTAAGGCACTTCCCAAAGGACGCACTCGTAATTTGGTTGACAACCTCAAGTTGGTCTCACATCCACCTTGAGTTTGAGGGGGGCTGTTAATGTATATCTAGTAATATATTAATATCTGCTATTGTATATCTATTTACTTTAGGGATATCTATATTTAATTACTTTAGACATATCTAGTTTACTTGTAATTCCTATATAAAGGCACCATGTATATTCATTTGATTACAGAATAGAATACAATCATTAAGTATTTCTAACAAAAATTATTAAAAAATTATATATTATTTTGGGACTTCCATAACACTAATTACAAGCTCACTTCTCACACACTTTTTTCTACACTAATAAATTTAAAAGTTGGGTAGAGTGTAGTGCATATTTTTGATCGTTAAATGTTTAGTTTCATGGCTGAGTCCAAAGTCATATTGGAATGAAAAAATTGAATAGAAAATGAGAATTTTCAAATCCAACTCGAAATTTCTTATTATCTTTGAGATTAACATGTTTTTTTATTTAATTCAACAAAAATTGAATATCTAAATTTCTATTTAATTGTTTATAAAAATAGAATTAAAAAAATCTATAATATTTTCATTCTCTTTAATTACAATCATTATCTATATATTTATTTTAATTTATTTAATCCAGATAACATAATTTAGATATTTTTATATATACATATAACTCACATGTTTCATTTTTATTTTCTTTTCGTACAAGCACAATGACTTAGGAGAAACCAAGTATTTTTGAAATTAAATTGCGAAGAGAGATAGAGAAAATAGGGAATATATTTATCCCTACGTATACCTATGTAAAAGTTATCCATCCTTGTATGCTTTGTCATATATGCATGATTCCAACGAATTACTTCCTTTGAAGCATAGAATCTATCTTGAAAAACCGTGTCCAAGGCAAGATGATGGAGAAAAACAAATGAGTTACTATCATATCCTTCCACAATTGTAGTTTGATGTATGTAATACTACTTAGTATATCAACTAGATATAATTTAATGACATCAAATACACTTAATATTTTAAAGGTTTAAAATTTAAGTTTTAATTATATGATTAAAATGCATTAAAAAGAAAAAAAAATGTGTATTTATATAATGGATATTAGAGATTTTAGTAAAAATTTTCAATAATAATGTCATTTTTTCAAAGTTATATCCATTAAATTATTACAAAAAAAATTAATAATTTAAGTTCTTTATTTTGATAAATAATTGGATCTCTACGATCATCCGTTCATAAAAATTAAGAACTAATTATTGAGAAAAAAATGAAAGAATAAATTATAGAATATATGCAAATTATGTACCAAAAATTTTGTTCAGCCTTCTAATTTACACTCTTGAACTCTTTTGCAACTTAGCGTGCCAAGTGCAAACTATGTTGGCCTTAACATTAAGATTTGCACTTTTTCAAAGTTATAACAACAAAACTTACATTAAAAAATTAAGATATTTTAACAATTAAAGCTAATACAAATACAATTATTGCATAAAACGTTCACGTAATTATTATATCAAAAATTTCATCAACTACTTTAGAACTTTCGATCAAAATTATCCAAGGTTAAATTTTCGGGAGCAAATTTTGAACTTTGAAAAATCATAACAAATTAAATACAGTGAGTTAATTAGTGATTTCAAAGCCAAAATTTTCCTTATTATGTCTAGTATAAATATAAAATTTCAAGTTCAGATTTTATCTATAAAATATATAAAACAAGTTGAGAACTCCAGTTGTTCATTAACTGACATATTCAATGTGTGAACTTCCAAATTTCATAGAAAATTAAATATGAGATTTTTTTGCCATTGAATATTCGTTAAATTTGTTGTGATGTCTAGTTTAACATAACAATATTTTCAAGTTTAATAACAATAACAAATTCACAAAAACAATTTGTTTTCAATATTGTTGTTGAAATTCAACAAACAATAGACTAATAAAATTTTTTATAAAAACCCCAAAAATACTATCAATTTTAATTTTAAGCCAACAATTAATTATCCAAAACTATATTTTCTTTCCGTTTGCTTCTCAGTTTCTTTGTTTTCCTTTCATCACGCCAACGAGAGACCTCCCTTAGGTAGAGTGCTTTCCCCATTTGGTATTTTCTTTTTGTGTTTTGCTTCTTAGTTCTCTCCTTATTCTGCGTAAAGTTTTATTGTTACAAAACTTCAAACAACCATGTTTAATGATGTTTAATGACGGAGATACTTAAGTATGAATAAGATAAAAAAAACTCATATATAAATAATTTTTTTAATAAAATTATAGTTTTTCCCATGTGTGTTTTGTTATTTAGTTTTGAACATATATTAGTGATATTATTGTTATATTTTTATATCAAAGTATCAATAAAATATCTTTTACTTTTTATTGGAAAAAAATTCCTAGAGTAGGCATTTTTTATCAATGAAATAAATAATAGTAGTTATACCAACCATGGATAAGTTGAATGAAGGAGTTTAATTTATTTTATTTGTTTTGTGGTTTTGAAGGAGAGGTACCAGTGATTCTACATTAGAGAAACTATGCATCATAATTTAAATATCAAATATTATTATTATATGGTTTAAATCTCTAAAAGCCCAAATATTCGAATTTGGTGGAGGAAGTTTCCATGAATTCGTCCGTATCACTTTCTAATTATTATTTTCTTCCAAAAAGTAAGAAACTATCCAAATAGTTCATTATTATTATCATAATTAGAATTTTTTTTTTGGGATTTTAACAAAAAAAAATGTGCCAAAGGTTATAGACTTTTTGTCCAAATGATTCAACCTTAAATTTATTACAAATTTAAAACGGTTATTATTATGTAAGATTTTATAGATTTTTATTAAATTTTATAAGGTTTATAAATTTATTTTATTTTTAATTTTTTATTAAAATTAATGAATTTTATGGTTCTATATCAAATCATGATTAGTTATTTTAAATAGTGACTTTTACTTTATACAGATTATTATTTAAAGATAAAATATTAAATTATTTACCAAATCATTGGCTTAATTTTATAATTTCTTTATGTTTATTTTTATACAAATTTGAGTTTAGAGTTTTATTTTTATTTTCTTATTTATTAATTATATGAATGTTATAAACAAATATTTAATTATTCAAGATATTTATTTAACTTAGAATTATATCTATCATACCTGAATTTAATAGATCTATCATGGTTTTTTCTTCTATTATTTGTCTTATTTTATTACACCTAATATGTCTCAACTTGTTCTCGCCTTAATACGCTCACGGTAATGATGAACATTTTGCATCCTTACATAGTATGATGTTCAATATAGACGTATTAGAGAATAGGAAAATAGTGAGTATATTTTATTTTATTCATAATATTAATAATTATTACAATTTTAGAGTCAACTTATAGAGATTCTTAACCGCTCATAATTTCTAGACACATAGTTTCCAGATAAATAATTTCTTAGAGTAGTGTATTAGCTATTGTTGAAGCTATGTCCAACTAATAAAAATGAGATTTTTTTATATAGAATAAGGAACCTCCGTTTACAATAGTAAAAAATCAGTATTCGCTCTATTTTAATAATTATCACCTAACTTTTTCTTTTGACATTTAAATTTAAGCCTTATATTTCTTTGTCACGAGATGACAACTAAAGAATTAGGTTATATATCTATATTTTCTTTGTTATTTTCTGTCAATAGTCCTCTTGATGATGTAGTGATGATACATCTTCATCTTCTCGATCTCTAATATAGTAAATACATTTGTTTTCCTTCTTGTTGTAAAAAAAACATTCCTTGTTTCATGACAATTTTTATATCATTGATGTTAAAAAGTGTTTCAAACTTATTGATTTTCTCACTATCTTTTTCAGTACTAGTTATATTGCTAAGGGAAATGATTATAATTTTACTAGTCAAATAATTTATTTTGACTTCAAAAGAGTGACCGATGTTTGTTCTTTGAATTTATGATAAATTTGACTTAGTATTTTTCCTCTTAGAATACAAAATTCTTCTATATTAAATTATTTTTCTAAAAGTGTCTTTGGTTTTAAAACTTCTCTACTAGTATTGAAAATCCCTAATTTGATAAAATGGTAAAGACTAATAGAATTTTTTTTCATTCCAACTCATTAATAAATTAAAAATCTTAGATAGACAAGTTTATCATCTGCTCTGATCTTTTTCTTAAATTTTTTTAATAATACTCTTAAAATTTGTAGGAAAATAGTTTAATTCATTTAAACTAATTCTTGGATATAGGTTCTCAATTAAATCTACATGGATTGCTTTATAAACGAAATTGGATCAGCTTTTTCAAGAATATAAAATTTTCTTTCTTCATGGAATTATTTTTTCATGGTCTAAGATTTCATATCTTCAATATGTTTCTGAGTAAATTTTCTAGCTAAGTTATAGAGACTCAACTATTGTAGTTTACTTAAGTTCTTATGTTGGTTTCTTTCGTCTTCAACCAAGGTATTTATGGAGTATGTTTCCCTGAACAATACTGACAGTCGTACTTTCTTTCATAGGGTCTTTAAGTTGCTTATTGGTGTTGGTTATTGCTATAATGCTATAGAGAAATTTTTACTATATCTTCTAGAGATAATAACTTTGGTACTATATAGGTTGCATATCTGCCTTTGACATCTATTTTATTAGTGAATGTTCTATGAGTTGTTTTAGTTACTATAAATTCCTGACTTTGGATCATTATAGATCACATAGTTCTTTTTTTTTTTTGTCTTCCTTTTCATATTTTTTAGCCTAATTGAGCCTATTCTTCTTTTCGCAGAGATATTTCTCTCTTTCTCTTTAATAGGTCATGCTAACTTTGACCTGTTAGGTTCTTTTTTATCATTTTGAATTTTTTCTTTAAAAGTTTTACCTTCTTTAGAATGAATTTATGAGGTTCTTCTTTAGAAATTTTGTGAATTTATGAGGTTCTTTTTAGAATTTTTTTGACTTTAATGCCAATTTGAGATGTTAATCTCTTCTTGTTCAAATCCTGTATTTAAAAGAGACTTCTATAGGTATAAAACATTTGAGTTATTTTTGAAGAATTTTTATCTTTTTTTTCTTTTATCATGATTTTAATATCAAGATATTTCATTTATACAAGAACAAAAATTATTAAAGATATCAATTCTCTTATAAGAACATCTGTAAAACTATTCTTATTTCTTGAAAGATATTCAACATCAAAATTGTAGTAGTTAAACTATTATTGCTAGCTAACTGATATTTCTTACTTATAATCACTTGCATATTAGTTTTTAAAAAGTAACTAAATTTTTTATTATCTATTATAACAAAGAATTTAGAACTTATTACATAAATTATAAATTTTTTAATAGCTTTTTTAATAACTAAATATTGTTTTTCATTACCATGATAACGTAATTCTAAACCTTGAAATGATCCTAATTGGTATTTGAAAATATATTTATCTTTTTCAACTACTTTTTCTTTTAAAATTGCTCATCAGTATTCATGTGAAACGTCTATTTCTATCATGATTTCATCATTCTAAACCTTGAAATGATCTTATCCAATTTTATTTAATTGTTTGTAAATGTTTTTGTATTTTTGTAAGTTTCTTGATGTGTACTTCAACATATATCAAACATCCTAAAAGCCATTGTAATTGATTGTTGTATTTTATTTCACTAGTAAATTATTGAATATTATTTTGTATATGAGACTGTAGATTATGTTTTCTGTTTTCAATATCTAACTTTGAATACTTATTTTTTTGTTGAGCAATTACTTCTTTCTTATCAGAAAGTGCAATACCTTCTTTCCTACATTATTGTAGAATATTAATAATATCTAAAAAATATTTATCTAATTTATTATTAAAAATTAAAATATCATCTATGTGAACATAACAAATAATTTATAATTTCTTAAAAATATTGTCCATATAGTTTTTGAAAGATACCTGAAGTTTGTTTTAATTCAAACGATTAATGGTCTATAGGAATTGTCCGTGAGGACAACTAAATACCGTTAAGTTTTGAGATTCTTTATCAAGTCTTATTTGTCAAGATCTATTTTTGCAATTAAAATTTGATAAGTATTTCTTCCCTTTTATTAAGGATAATAATGTTTCTTTCTTTGGAATAAAGTATTTATTATTAATAGTTTCTTTATTCAATGCTTTGAAGTTTATTATCATTCTCTTTTTTCTTATTTTTTTAAGCTTTTTTTTACAAAGAATACTGGACTAGAATGAGATAAATTACTTAGTATTATAATTTTTAATTCTAAATTTTCTTGAATTAATTTTTCAAACTCAGTTCTATCTTTTAGAGTATAAATTATGGGTCTTACTCAAATAACTTTGTTAGAGTCTTTAAGTTTTATGCTAGCAATCATTTAAACTTGTTTATTTTTGGATCTAAAGAATTTTCTAAACTTACTATTTTTAATAATTTTCTTAGACATGTTAAGGCCTTATCTTTCTAAATTTTATTAATAAAAGAGTTTTGTTTTTCTTCTATGTCTAATGAAATGTTTTCAAAATAAGGTTTTTGCTTTGTGTCTATCTCACTAATTTTTGTCTTTTATGTTATTGCATAAAAGTTAGATTTAATATAGTCAAAGTATTTTTTTAATTTTGACACATAAATGGTTTCACCATTAATGTTGTTAGACTTATTTTGTCTAAATATTATGTAAATGGTTGATGTTAGTCTAAAAAGTTATTCCCTATTAATAAATAAACTATTGTATCTTGTTGTTCCTCTTATCATTATATTTGTATTTTTAAGACTTTATTAAGAATTTTTATTGTATTACTTTTAATTCTTATAATTAAATCAATTAGTGTTTATTGTCAAAATTTTTCTAAAATTACATATTTACTAGCTATACATATACTAGCTCGTGTATTTATATATGCATATAAATAGTAACATGTATAATCCTTAAATTTTAATCCTATTTTGATTTCTCTATTAGTTTTAATTCCATATTAAAATCTTTTTCTAAGATTTTTGTTTTTTGTGAAAATTTACTTTTAAATTATTTTCGATGTTGAAGCCTATTAAGGCATTCATTAGCATAATATCCTTTATCATTGCAAATCTAACATTTAGATTTCTTTTTTCCTTGTAGGAATAATTTTCCTATTTTGGTGACCTATACATTTCTTTTTTCTAAAATACCTTTTTCTATAAGGTTTTTTATTATACATTTTCTTATTTTTTAGAAATTTTATTTTTTGAATTTATATTTTTTGAATTTTTTATAATTTTTATATTTTTATATTTTTTTCTTGTCTATTTTTATCATACATCTTTATTTTCTTAGCATCATAAAATTTCTTGTATCAAAATAGATTTTATCATTTATTTATTTATTTATTTATTTATTTATATTCTTCTCTTTCTTAACATTTAATGATTGTCCAATTCTTAATAGTTATTATTCTTACTCCTAAAATGTTTGATTAATAGTTTTTTTATTCTTTTTGTCCCATTCATTTGTTACAATTTTATGTAATATTTTAAGTAAATTTTTTTAAATATTTTCTTATAAGTTTCTTGCATAGATGGTGATAACTTGTGATAAACATTTCATATTCACAAATAAAAAAATCTATGTAACACATATCACATATTTTTATTAAATAATAACATTTATCTTCCTTAATTTTATATTAACTAGATTCAATGATATGTCTATTTTTATCTTCTTTAATAAATTTCTTGTATACTTCATTTACTACATATCTAGGCATTGTCTCCCTATGAGAGAATTTCCTTGAATTTCTTGTTTTGTTAAATTTTTAAAGCAAATTTTAATTTTTTTTTTCATTTTGTGAGCTATTATACTCTACATGTTGAAGGGTTTGATTGTGTGGTTGGAAAAGTTTGTATGATGACACTCATTCCACTTGACCATTCATGTAAATTTTTTTTTTGTCTTTTATACAATCTAAATATAAAAATATCAGATTTATAATTTTCATGAAATTTGAATTATGATGAAATACTACATTTAGTTCCCTAATATAACCTTTCTTTCATTTTAGGGTATTATTTTCTTCTATAAGGAAGGTTAAGTTCTTCTAGCCTTTGCCTATTTCTTTTATAGGTTAGGTGTTCATTCTTGGTGAGAAATTAGTAATGTAGGTTTTATATGATTTTTTGAATTATATTTTCTGGTTCAGAATAAGTTTCATTAACTATTGTCATATTATCTTTTTCTTTATTTGTACAAAGCTTTTTCTCATAATATTTTCTTAATTCTTCATCTATTATGGTTGATAGGCTAACTAATTTTTTATGTCCTTATTTTCAAGGTTCATAAAATGTTCTTCTAATTATTTTTATATTCCATTAAACTGGAATAATAGATTCTTTTTTATCTTTGAGTTTTTTTCTCATTCTTCTTTTCTTATTTCTACTCATTAATGCATCTGATCTCTTAGGAGGTTCTTCTTTTAATCTTACAAATTGATCAAACTTGTAACCTTTAATTTCATTGTCTATAAATATGTTATTTACATCTATTATTAATTATATAAATTCCTTATGTATGTCTAGTTGTGATTTCCTAGTTCAACCATATTCTTTCATTTCTTTAAGAAGTTCTTTTTTGTGTTTTATTAATGTCTTGTAATTAAGGACTTAATGTTTTATTCTTGTGCTACATTTATTCTTTTGCTACATTTATTTCTTAATTCTATAGCTATTTTATTTTTGATATGATTTTTACGCTTCTATTATTATCTATTAGACTATGATATGTTACTTAGTGTTGGTTATAATTTGTATGATCTAATGTTGTAATCCTTACATTAGCTTACTGTGTTGCATAACTAAGCTAAACTTGGTCAACAAGTTTAGTCATTAATATATAAGGGCTATTTACTTGTAATTCATAATATAGAGAATAATATTATATTTCAACATTACTTCAATATATTACAATCCATCCTAAATTCTCTCTATCTCAATATTCACTATGGTATCATAGCCACCAAACTTAGAGCTTCATAGATAGATCTTGGTAAATAAATTTTCGCTATTATTTTCTACAATGATCTTTTTTATAGACAAAGAATTAAAATCATGAATTGCATTCTCTCCTTTATTTCTTATTAATTTGTACTATTATGTGGCACACGTGAAAAGTTTGTGAACTTCATGTTTGTGTTAATTTTTGTTCATTGTTATCTGTATGTTTTTTTCAATGGATGTCGACTTCAATGGTATTATGCGATTAATCAGCAATTGGTTATCTCGAGGCCTATATAGAGGTTTAATTATCAGGATCTTGATTTGGATTTTGAAAAATTAATTGAACAAAAACATTGTTTTCTTTATCTAAGATTGTTGTTTTCTGTTGTTGTTTTCTTGATCTTGTTTTATAGTTGTTTCCTGATTCTTCATCGTTATGGTGAATCGTCTTTGTTATGGTAAAATATGCTTCTGGAGCTTTTTGATGAGATCATAAAGAAGACGAATGACATTGTTGATCACTAGCCTTCCAATTTTATGTTTGGTTAGGCTGAAAAGTGGAAATGGAATAGAATCAATTCCTAAAAGAGATGGAATAAGAATTCCTTCTCTTCCTTAAGAAATCATGATTTCATTCCCATCTTAATTTTTTGTTCCAATTTTACCCTAACCCTAAATCCCAAATTTTAAATCCCAAAACCTTAAACCCTATATAGAAAAATAATAATTTAACCCTAAACCTTAACCCATAAATATAACCCTAAACTCTAAACCCTAAGCCGTATACCCTAAACCATAAAACCCTATTTAGAAAAATAATAATTTTAACCTTAAACCTTAAGCCACAAATATAACCTTAAAGCCTAAACATTATACCCTATACCCTTAATCTTAAACCTTATTTAGAAAAATAATAATTTCAACTCCTAACCCAATACCCCAAAATCACAAACCTAAACCCTAAATCCTATATCCTAAACCTTATACCTTATACCTTAAACCCTAAACCCCTAAATCCCAAACCTCAAAACCCTAAACCTTATTTAGAAAAATAACAATTTTAATAATATATTTTATTTTTTAGTAATAATTATTTTGGAAAATTGTAATTCCAATAATGCATTTTGTCTAATGAAAAAAAATAATTAAATAATATTATTTAAACTTTATTAAATATAGGGGTATTAAGGTAATATATAATGTTTTTCATTCCATTCCAGTTGTAAACCAAACATTATAATACTAATTCCTTCTTTGATTTTAATGGTCAAACCAAACAATATTGTTTCCTTTCCATTCTCATTCCTATTCCAAATCCATTTTGTGAATCAAATGCTACCTAAGAGAAAACAAAGCCTTCCTAATTTTTTGGTACAACCACGAATTGGTCTAGGCATTTTCATGGTGTTTGGATTTCTCCACCATGAAAAAGAGGAAGCAATTTTTGGGCTTCGGTAAGTCTTTTGGCTTTCGACAAGGTTTTAGGTTTTAGTTGGGCCTTATATCTTCTTTATGTGCCCTTGACATGGGTCTTGATTCAATATTTTTTGGACTACCTTTTACTGGATCTTATGTTAGGCTGTGTATGCACTTCATATGGACTTGAGTTGGCCTTTGATTGGGCTTTGTATTTTGGGCCTAGCTTTCTTTGAAGTGCAACTTATAAATGGACCTTTCTTCAACCTTATTGGACCTGGTTCAACAATATTGGAAAAATGAAGGAAACAAATCATATCTATTTGTGGTGTTCTTTTTGTCTTCTTCATATGGACTTCTACTCATCTTCCTTTTATTATCAGGAATGAACAATTAAGCTTTTGACACAATCAATTTTGTTATGCCTAATTTGATTGTTTTGTTCAAAAAATTTTATTGTCCAAATTTTTCCTCTACTATGAACAATTATTTATCACTCATCTTAGTATTTGAGAGTTGGAGTTTTGCTTCAATTTCCCCTAGGGTTTCTTCTTATTCATTGAGATTAGGACTTGAGCATTTTTGGGATTTGCTTGAAGCTACCCATTCTGCTTTTTCCTTGACTAGTGATATGGATCACTTAATCTTCATGAATTTCAATATTATTGGTTTATGCTTCTAGTTGCCTCTTTTGGTTTCATTTTACTAGTGTTATGGATTAGTTAGTCTTCATAAGCTTCCGTATTATTGGCATATGCATATAGTTGCCTTTTATGGTTTCATTTTTACTAGTGTTTTGGATCACTTAGTTATTATTGCGTTTCCACATTATTTTCTCTTGTATGAGTGTATGTTAGATCACATAGTGTTCTTTCCATTTTATTCTTTACAAGTCAAATTAGCTATTATTCTACTACCATTAATTTGAGATGGGATATTAAAGTATGATATGTTATTTAATGTTAGTTACAATTGGTATGTTCTAAAGTTGTAATCCGTATATTACCTTGTTGTGTTGCCTGGTTAATCTAAACTTGATTAGCATGTTTATTCACTAGTATATGATTACCCTTTATTTATAATTCATAATATAGAGAATAGTATCACATTTCGACGTTACTTCAATACATTACAAATCATCATAAATTCTCTCTATCTTAATATTTTTTTTATTATCTAATTTTATATTTTGTAGTTTATTTTTTAAAATTTATTAGGAGAAAATTGATATTATTCTCTTCCTAATTAAGTACTTAATGAACTAAATCTTTTATTTTTTTAATTTTTAATTTTAGTTTGTTATTACTTTCTTTTTTGGAGGTTTTTTCTTAAGAGTCTATAAATTTAAACCTTATTATATTACTTTTCTTTCCTACGATCATGGGTTTTTCTTTGACATATAAGTTTCATTCTTCAGGTACTACAAAGTCTGTTAAAATTTTTAATTTTATTATTTGTCAAATTTCTTGAATTTTTTTTATCTATTTCTGTGAATTTATTTCATCAATCCTACTATGTTTTATTGAAAATAAGTGTTTTCCTTATTTCATTAAATCTCCAAGTTTAAACTCATAAGTTAAACTTAATATTTGTTTAAATTTTATCATTAGTATTAAAGTATCATGTGAATTTTAATTTATGGTATCATAGGTTTTCATAGATCATTCATAATAAAACATCTTTTCAATTTATTTTTTATTAACTAACAATATTAGTTTTATTGATGTATCAATTACTTCTATAAAATGTACTTTTGTTAGTATTTGAATTTTACCTAAATAGATGTATCTAATTTTTCTCTTATCTTTCCAAAAGATTTTTGATAGTTTATCCGTAATAGTTTCTTTATCAATTAAATATTATACATTTTTTTATATCTGTAATATCAACACTTATTTATTTATTACTTATTTCATAATAGGCTATATTTTTTATTATAAATATTTTCTTAATTTTTTACAATGATAAATCTTTAAATCCATCTCCTTCTTTAAGGTTTAATTTTATCTTTTGAATTTATTCAAATTTCTTTTTACGAATAATCATTTCTTATGAAAAATATTATGAGATATCTTGTGTTTCTATTTCTACTAATTTTTTAATTTTCTATTATTTCTATCATTTTAGATTTAATATAAACACAATAGTTTTGTTATTTTAATTGGATATCCTCCATTTCATTAATTATTGTAAGGCTTACAAGATTTTGTTAGGGCTTACATAAAATACATAGGTTAAATTTGTTATTTTACAAAAAGTTAGCCTAAATTAGTAAATTGGCTTACTTTTAGCTTAAAAATAGAGAATATCCTTTGTTTTTGGATATTATATTAAATAGTTTTTTTGTAAACTTTTCAAGATTCGTGTACTAGGTCAAAAATTATGTATTTGACAGGAACAATATCTTCAAAATTTGTATTTTTTTTAAATAATGACTTTTTAAAAATATAAAAGATAATCTTTGATTTTAACTGAAATTAAAGATAATGGTTACTCAATGATATTTTTGTAATATCTTTAAAATCGAATGACACCATTGATTTTTGAACTAAAATATTAAATAATGAATAATATTAAAGTAAAAATAAAAATAAAAGTTTTACATTTTTATTTTTATTTAAATATTATAAAGCATAAAAAATTAAAAAATTAACAAATTTACATAATTTAAAAATATATTCATATGCTTCACTAATTTAGAAAATTAAACTGAAGTATATGGAATGAATGAAGTTTTTACTTATTTACTCCAAATAATATCTAGTAACTTGTTTACTTTTTCTATTTATTTTCTATGAATGGTTTTGATCTCAATTTTAATTAAGTTTAATGACATATTTTTTAAAAAAATTAACTATGATTGAGGAAGAGACATGAGTGATGAAAGTAATCAATATATAAAGATTAATTTTTAGGATAATTTTTTTAATTTAAATTTGAATAACCTTTAATATTTTTGAATTTTTTTACTTAAATGTAAATTTTTATTTTTTCATCATAACAAACATAGTAACTAAAGTAAATATGTTTTTTTTTACTTTGTTTTTATTTTCAAGGAGTATTTCATTAATTTAACAAAAAATGAAAAAAAGTATGTGAGAGACAATGGATGGAAAAGTCAACTAAGTTATTGATGTGATTATTTGTGATTATATGTATAAACTCAATGTCATTAGAGACTGTTTTTCAAACATTAAGAATATTTACGAAGAAAAGAAAAATTTCAATATAAGTGATATTTTTCCTACTTAAGGTTGTACTTTTTTTGTCAACAAGCTTATGAGTCATTAGTACGTAGTTTCATTGAATATGTAAAAAAGCTAAGATTTGAGTACATGAGTAAAGTAATTATTTAAAAAATACTACCTTTATAAGATTTATGGTATTTAGTAGGCTCGAACTCCTTAAACCCTTCATCATTTGGAAACAGGTTTGATTACAAACTATTTATATCAAATTTACAATGGTTATGTTATTTTGTAAAGTTATGGAGAAGGGTATCCAATGGTCAGTGTGTGAAGGATTACAAGTTAATACTTAGGAGTAGTCTTGGCTTCCTCGAGATGGTGATTTTCAACCTTGCTCTCAATGTATTGATCGTGCTAGTGTTGTGGGAGATCTTATGTCGGACGATGGTTCTTCATGGAATATTGAGTTGGTGTAACAATTATTTACACCAGAAGAGACTGGAGTAATTCTATCTATTAGTAATACATCCTAGGTAGTTGTAGGATAGGTTGGTTTGGCATCACTATCAAAGTGATTAAATGAAAAAAACTATGGATATACGGAGATTGAACATTGATCCTGCCTAAGGTTCGACACTTTTTGTAGCAATGCTTATATGAGACCATAGCCACCAAACATGCACTGAAATGAAATATTGATGTCAAGAGGGTAATGAGATGTGTGAGGTTGAGGTTGAGATATTGGTACACTTATTCTTTGGTTATTCGGTGGCAACTGAAGTCTTAGTGACCCTTTGCCCACAACTAGTGCTGCAACATTTTGAGATTATGGCTTTTAGTTTGAGTTTTCAGCTTTTAGTTAACTCTATTATGTTGTTACATGATACGGAGAGCAAGTTAGAGTTGGTGAGCATGGGTTTATAGCATATGTGGAAATCTTGTAATGATATAATCTTTAGGCAACATGTAATTAATGGATGTTATGAGAATTATCTTCTTGAATAAAAGACATCTGGTTACTGTTAATTTAAGTTAAGTTGGATGTTTCATTTGTACACAAAAGTTGTTGTAAACTCATACAAATGATCAAATTTCAGTTCAAGCAAGTTTACCCTAGCTGATAGATTCGAAGAAAAGTCAATGATTAGTAGCACATCTTATTTCTAAATGTTACTACAAGGGATCGAGTACTGCCATTATCGAATTTACCCACAGGAAATGGGAATCCTTTTCCTTCGTTTCGAATTGGAATTAATCATAAGTTCTTAGTGTTGGGAAATAATGCAAATTCTCGATAAGCCAGATTTATGAGAAAGCAAGAATAGAAAAATAACACACAAATTTGATAACGAAGTTCGGCCAATTTTGCTTACGTCTCCGGACCTGCTCCAGATCTTTTTACTGAAAGAGGAGAAATTACACAAGGTGTTTACAACACTCAAAACCCACAACCCAATTACACCCAAGAAAATTACTCTCAATTTTCTCTCACAAAAGCTTTTCTCTCAATTGGAATGAACACTTTGGATGGTTAATTCATTACAATTACACATCTATTTATAGGAAAATTCACTCCTTGAATTACTCCTTAAATTAATGGTTCCTTGAATTGCTCCTTGAATTAAGCTCCATGTTTTGCTCCATGTTGTACTCTTTATTTTGCTCCATGTTTTATTCCTTGTTTTGCTCCATGTTTTGCTCCTTAATTTGCTCCTTAAATTAAGGAGCTTTATAACAACAATCTCCAACAATCTCCCACTTGAAGACTGATTTCAATCTGTCTTCACACCTCGATCAATGCAGCAACCTTTCTAGTCTTTGTTACTCTAGCAGACCAACTGAAGTTGAGCACAACTTCAGTTTATCAATAGTCACCACCTTTGTTAACATATCTGCTGGATTTTTGCTTCCTTGAATCTTCTCCAGTATTAACACATCATCTTCCAATAGAGATATGATGAAGTGATAATGAAGTCCAATATGCTTGGTTCTAGAATGAAATGTTGAATTCTTTGCCAAGTGTATTGCACTTTGACTATCACTATGCAGAACATTCTTCTCCTGTTTGAATCCCAGCTCAGTTAACAAACCTTGAAGCCATATCATCTCTTTACTAGCTTCAGTTACTGCTACATAATCAGCCTTTGTAGTGGATAGAGTGACAATTTTCTATATTTGTGACATCCAACTAACAGCTGTAGTTCCAACTGTAAATATATAACCGATGGTGCTTCTTCGGTGATCAACTTCACCTCCAAAGTCTGCGTCTACGTACCCTTGTACTTTTAACTCTCCTTTACTAAAGTACAAACACTTTTCTGTGGTGCCTCGCAGATACCTCAAATTCCACTTGACTACTTCCCAATGAGTTTTTCCTAGATTTGACATAAATCTGCTAACAACTCCCACTGCATGGCCAATGTCTCGTCTCGTACAGACCATTGCGTACATCAAACTTCCAATGGCTGAGGCATAAGGAACCTTAGCCATGAATTCTCTCTCTTCCTCTGTCTGAGGGGATTGATCCTTGGATAGGCGAAAATGACTGGCCTAGGGTCTGCTAACTGGTTTGGCATCTCCCATGTTGAATCTCTACAAAACACGATTGATGTACTCTGCCTGAGATAACTGCAAGGATCCTTTCTTCTTATTTCTTGTGATTTTCATTCCAAGAATCTTCTTTGCTAGACCCAAGTCTTTCATGTCAAACTCCTTTGACAATTGCTGCTTCAACCTTTTAATATCATCCATATCTGAACCTACTACTAACATATCATCAACATAAAGCAGTAAAATGATATAACTGGACCTATATCTCTTGAAGTAGCAACAATGGTCAGCATTGCACTTCTGGAAACCTTCATTGTGCATCAAGCTGTCAAACTTTCTGTACCATTGTCTCGGGGCTTGTTTCAGGCCATACAAACTCTTCTTAAGTCTGCACACCATGTTCTTCTTCCCTCTTTCTGAGAAACCTTCTGGCTGGTTCATGTATATCTCTTCATCTAAATCTCCATGAAGGAATGGAGTCTTCACATCCAACTACTCCAGATGAAGATCTTCAATGGCTACAATACTCAACACTGATATGATAGTATTGAGCTTCACAACGGGAGCAAAAATGTCAGTGTAGTCAACTCCTTCCTTCTGTTGAAACCCTTTAACAACTAGGCATGCTTTGTATCTCTTGGAAACATCATGCTTGATTGCTATGTTCTTGACATTTTTGGTTAATTTTAATTAAATAAATTAATATTCACCTTTTATATGTTAAGAAATACATTTTTAAGAAAATTAAGTAATTTGTATCGAAAATGTACTTAAATGCAAATTTATGTCCAAAAATCTAATTTCAAATAAATGAGTGCATCATTGTAATTTATAAAAGTCAAAAATATAATTTAAATTAAAGTTGGACTTAATTTTAATTATTAAAAGTTTAAAATTTAATTTAAATTAGAAATGGGCTTGATTGCAATTAAAGAAAGATTAAAATGTAATTTGAATTAAATTTGTGGGTCAAAATGCAATTAATAAAAAATGAATTTTCTGCGCAGGAGAAGAATGCCACTCGCACCACTCACGACGCCCATCACCCACCGTTCGATCATCCAATCAACGGTCCAGATTGGGCGAGTGCATTCTAGACGAGACAAAAGAAAGTACCCGGTATATCTGTTGCACGCAGCTCGGCACCCAGTGGAGCCCACCTGCCGCACAGGCCGGCGTGCAGTGTGGGACCCACATGTCGGCTACGCAGAATTTCCCCGAGGCGCATCGCTCACCGTTGGATCGGTTGAACGGTCCAGATTGAAGCGCGTGGAACCAAGCTGTCGCGCACCGAACCGCTTGTCTAAAAATCCTGTGCAACGCGGGTCATCCAAGCAGCGTGCACCCTCGAGTTTTACAGAATAAGAAGAAGCCACGTGTCTCCTAAATCTTCCAGCGAATAACATGACGACACGTGCCATGAATTTAGTAAACCAAAACGCACGGAAACGTTGCACGTTTCTAGCCGTGCCGTCGCCTTGCTTTCGTGCGGCGCAGTTCCATGCACCCGTTTTGCTCTCACCAATTGAAGGCTGCCATGTGTCCCAATATATTTTTTCACGAATCAGGTCGCGACACATGGCAGCGTGTATTGAAAACAAAATCAGAAGCGCACAGCCGTTGTCTCCCACTCACTTTAAAATAATATTTTTGTTGTAACCGTTTGTCCACCACGCGTTTTTATTTTTCGATAAAAAAATGTCTACCCGCGTGTCTAGAAAAATTATATTTTTTTGGATGTATTTTTGGAGCTATAAATAGGTGATATTATGATAGAGTTAAAAAGTTTTGGAGAGTTTTGGAGAGTTTAGAATTTTTGTGGTGTTAAGTTATGGACTGTGGAACACGCAGAAGCCATTTTTGGCTTCTGTTGTGTTCTACGTGTGCCAAATATTAACGATACGAAATGATATAATTTTCCCTTTTCTTCATCTAAATTTTCTGTATCTGTTGTAATTTTATTTTAAATTTATGAAGTAATTTAATTTTTCTAGGGTTGCATTTTATCTAAATTTATGAAGCTTTGATTTTAATTATTTTTGATATATTTATAAGACGTTCGATTTGTTTATTCTATCTGTGCTTAATGTTTTTTGATTATTTACAAATTTTATCAAATTGATCCGTGGCACAGAAATAAACTTGGAAGATGCATTTTTGTGTATATTGCTCATGGATAGAATGACATGTATGATGAAGGATAAGAGTATACCCTAATTGTATGTGTGGCTATTTGAGAACTTAGAACTTAATGAATCTTGGTACATTTAATTCTCATAGGAATATAGTGAATTAATTTAACGAGGTGTGTCTATACGGAGCTCGGAAGAGATGTATGGATAAAATTAGAAGTTTTCGGTTGACAAATTAAATGTACTAAAAAATATAAATAAAGAGAAAATAATATGATAAGAGTGGATTAATTTGGTGAAAAATTGCAATCTTAGATTTCTTTTATTTTTAAACTCTTTTCTTTAACTTGTTCCAACCAACGATTGTTTTGGATAAAATTAGAGAGAAATAATTTTAGTACTCAACAAACTATAGTAACAAATCTCCGTGGGAACGATACTTTACTTACAAATCTTATTACTTGTGACCGTGTATGCTTGCACGTTTTATGTTCTCTAAAAGAGACAACAATTTTTTGGCGCCGTTGCCGGGGATTTGTTTACTATTTTCATTGTTGATATTAATACCAATTAATCTGATTTTAATTCAAAAAAAAAAAATTCTTGTTTTGTTTTATTGTTGCGTGTTTAATTTATTTTTCAATTTTCTCGTAGGTTGAGATTTTGTTTGACACACAAGTCTTAACTCACAAAAAGAAAAAAAAAATTCTTTGCTTAGTGTCGTTTGTTTAATTTATTTTGCAATTTTCTCTTGAGTTGAGATTTTGTTTAACACATAAATCTTAACTCATAAAAAGAAAAAAAAACAAAAAAAAATTTAATGTTATTGATGCTTGCTTAATTTATTTTTCAATTTTCTCGTAAGTTAGGATTTTGTTTGACACACAAATCTTAACTTACAAAAAGAAAAACAAATTGAGAAGTCAAGCTGAAGACTATAAATTAAGCGCTTCTTGGGAAGCAACCCATGTGTTTTATATTTATTTTTTATTTTTCGCATGTATTCCTTTTTATATTTTGTTATGTTATTTTTTTTCTTCCGTAGGTACAAATTGGAAGAAATGAAGCTATTTTGGATTTTAACCAATCAAACAAACCAGGAAGTTTCTTTAAACCCATCTCATATGTTCTTTAACTTTCACACATTGAGGACAATGTGTATATTAAGTTTGGGGGTGGTAGATATATTGAATGTAATTGAAATACTTTCTGGATGTTAATGCTTGTGAAATGTTTTGTTTGTTTGTTTGGTTGATTGAAGATATTTTGCTATGAATAGTGATTTATTTTTATTTCTTCGATTTAAATGATGCATAGCTCTTTGAAAAATTTGAATATTGTCTAAGTGATGAATAATTTTTACGTATGTTTCATTTTTACAAGAATAAATATTCATGAGCACTAGTCTTGATTTTTGAGTTGCTATGATAATTTAGAGAAGGTTTATATGAGTATGGAATTCGATTGATTTTTGTGGTGTCACAGTTCTTAGAATTTGTTTGATTTTTGTCTTGAGGCAAAATTATAGATAACATTTAACTAAGAAAATGATTTAGGCCATCTTTGGATCGTTTGAGCCTTTCTATCTACCTTCACATGCATTATCCATAGTATATCCCTTTTGAGCTTCAAAGTTTATATATATATTTTTCTCATTTCAAAAGCCTAACTAAAAAAATATATATGTGTGTAGATATATTTATTTTTCTTATCTCACTAACATTTGACAATTGTTAGTAAATATTTAAAGATATATCGAGAAAAAAAGAGATACTAAAAGAAAAAAAAAGAAAAAAAGAGAGGATGGTATGTGATGATAAATCCCAAATTGGGAAGAAATTATTGTGATGATAGAAGTTATCTTTTTCAATCCTAAAATGTTATGCTTGGGAAAAGTTTTAAGCTAAATATTATCCTTTATCCTACCTTTACCTAAGCCATACATTACAAGCTTAATAAAGTCCTATTGATTTGGTGTTTTGTGTTTGTGATAAGAACCAAGGGGATAGGACCTAGCTAATTTCAGATTATATAGCAAAGGGTTTCTCCACAAATCAATGGATATTACTCACCATTTTTCTTAGAAGAAAAGACGCCACAAGGAGCTGCTAATTCCTTGATAAGTCTAGCATAAATGACACCCTAACAAGTATGGATATTACTCACCACAAATGCTTGGATGCTAAACAACGCCACAAAGGTTGCCAATCCCTTGATAAGTTGCTTAAAGAGGAACAAAAAGCTAGAATGAGCTCTCAAATGATCTGAATATTCAAACTTCATTCAAAATTGTATTTTACAGCAGCTGAGCTGCTCTTAATAAGATACAAACCAACCCTAAGCTCTACTACATCATAGCCCTTGATCTCATCCAAGGGTTGAAAATAAACACAACCAAAAAGCAAAAAAGGTAGCAGAAAACATTGACCAAATCATGGAAAAAATGGGGCAACTGACCACAAAAGAAATCCTATAAAATATTACATCTTAACCCTTGATTTCATCTAAGGGTTGAAAATGAAGCTGCCCAAAAAAGTCCAAATGGCACAACAATGTGCCTAGTTTTATTTTTCCAATTTTGCGCTAATTTCCATCCTAGGATTGTCCCAATCCTTGCACTCCCAATTTAGGTCCCCTTGATTATGCATGACCTTTTGAATGAGCCCATTTAAAGCCTTTTCGAGTTGTGCCTTCCTAGACCTTGTTATTGGTCCACTTGGAATTTGTAGAGCTCGATGATTCTCATCATTCCCTCTCTCTTCAAGAGGATTCATCCTCGAATCAGCACCTGCATAATCAAAAGGAGAAAGATCAGAAACATTAAAAGAGGTACTAACATTATACTCACCAGGAAGATCAATTTTGTAGGCATTGTCATTGATTCGTTCAATCACTTGAAAGGGTCCATCTCCCCGAGGTTGCAACTTGGACCGTCTTTTTTCAGGAAATCGTTCCTTCCTCATATGCACCCAAACCCAATCACCAGGCTCAAAAATGACTCTTCGCCTCCCTTTGTTGGCTCTGCAAGCATAATCCTTATTTCTTTTCTCAATTTTCTCATGAATGCGTTCATGGTGCTTCTTCACCGTTTCAGCCTTCTTAGCGCCATCTAAGTTAGTTTTGTCTGAAATAGGAATAGGTAACAAGTCCAAAGGAGTTAGTGGATTGAAACCATAAACAATTTCGAATGGAGAATGATCAGTAGTTGAATGCACACTCCGGTTATAAGCAAATTCAACAAAAGGTAAACAATCCTCCCAATTTTTCAAATTCCTTTTTATTACCGCCCTAAGCAACATAGATAGAGTCCTATTGACTACCTCAGTTTTCCCATCTATCTGAGGGTGACAAGTAGTCGAAAACAAGAGTTTAGTGCCCATTTTAGCCCAAAGAGTTTTCCAAAAATAACTAAGGAATTTAACATCCCTATCAGACACAATGCTCCTAAGAACTCCATGAAGCCTAACAACCTCTCTTCTTCCTCCAATTCTTCTTCCCAATCTTCTTCCTCTATATCATCCCCAACATGTGCTTACCTATTAACCCTTCTAACATTGGGTGGAGGTGTTTCTCGTTGTAAAGTTGCTAAGGAATTTTCTTGCCTTTCCAATCTTTCATTCATATCCACCACCAAGTTATTCATCCTCTCAAAAGATTGTTGCAGCGCCCTCATCATGAACATCATATCCGGTCTTCCTTCGGGACTACTGTTTGACATTTTTTTTTTCAATTCTACACAACAATAGGTTAGTGTAATAAAATAGAAATAATGTAAATTCACACAATACCTCACGTGTTTAGCGCTCGGATTGATCGCTCAAACCCTCTTAATTCCTAATCAAAGCAACCAAATCGAGGGATTCCAACCAATTTGTAGAATTATCAAACACCAAAAAAAACAGTTCACAATATCCCACTTGTTAAAGCACAAAGGAAACTAACTCAAAGTGTTTAGAGTAATAAGCACAAGAAAAAAAGCAATAGAACAACACGATTGGAAAACAACAATTTCCCCAAAGGAACTAAGCACACAATGGAAGATTTATAATCAAAGTGTAAAATCCTTGAAACTATGGGTTCTAATACTCACTAGAAATTAGCAAATGTAACTTGGCCTATCTTTTTTTTCTGTTTTTTTTTTGAATTAATTCTGGCCACTCTTTTTCTGTTTTTTTTTTCTTTTCTTTTGGAACAATTATGCTAATAACTCAAGATTAAATCAATACAATACTTTCAATATGAGTTTAAGGAATTTTTAAGATTGGTAAAGAGCACATAAATTACGACACAAAGGGAAAATGAAATTTCTGCAGGAACTACCACAGAAATACTAGAAAACAACCATAAACTGCAAAATATATCAGATATTGCAGAATAAGCAAGAAAAATGCAGAATAGATTCAGAAATAGCAGAATTTGCAAGGAAACTGTAGAATATGAAAGGAAAATTCAGAATACTTTCAGAAACAGCAGGATCTGTAAGGTTACTACTGAAAAACTTTGGACACATTAGAATTTGAAAGGAAAATGCAGAAAAAAACGTGGAAACAAAAAAGAGCAATATTTTTAGGGTATAGAGAATAAATTTCAGCAAGAACACAGCAGAATGATATTTTTTTTTTCGTTTTTATAAGAAATACAAGAAGAACACAAGAACAAGACCAAATATAAAGGATAGGAATCTGAAAATTAGCACCAAAAGCTCTAATACCAAATGATAAGAACCAAGGGGATAGGACCTAGCTAATTTCAGATTATATAGCAAAGGGTTTCTCCACAAATCAATGGATATTACTCACCATTTTTCTTAGAAGAAAAGACGCCACAAGGAGCTGCTAATTCCTTGATAAGTCGAGCATAAATGACACCCTAACAAGTATGGATATTACTCACCACAAATGCTTGGATGCTAAACAACGCCACAAAGGTTGCCAATCCCTTGATAAGTTGCTTAAAGAGGAACAAAGAGCTAGAATGAGCTCTCAAATGATCTGAATATTCAAACTTCATTCAAAATTGTATTTTACAGCAGCTGAGCTGCTCTTAATAAGATACAAACCAACCCTAAGCTCTACTACATCATAGCCCTTGATCTCATCCAAGGGTTGAAAATAAACACATCCAAAAAGCAAAAAAGGTAGCAGAAAACATTGACCAAATCATGGAAAAAATGGGGCAACTGACCACAAAAGAAATCCTATAAAATATTACATCTTAACCCTTGATTTCATCCAAGGGTTGAAAATGAAGCTGCCCAAAAAAGTCCAAATGGCACAACAATGTGCCTAGTTTTATTTTGCCAATTTTGCGCTAATTTCCATCCTAGGATTGTCCCAATCCTTGCACTCCCAATTTAGGTCCCCTTGATTATGCATGACCTTTTGAATGAGCCCATTTAAAGCCTTTTCGAGTTGTGCCTTCCTAGACCTTGTTATTGGTCCACTTGGAATTTGTAGAGCTCGATGATTGTCATTAGTTTGTCTACATTAGTGGAGAGAGAAATGAAAAATAAACTTATGAGATTTGTGATTTCATGAAAATTTGTTTGATTTTATATTTGTATAAACTGATCCGGATTCCATGTGATGAAATATGAAAAGACTTCACACACACACAAAAATTTATTGTGAAAATGTTATATACTTTTAAATTGATTTTGATGCTTAGATAAAATTCTTTTATTTCTTTGAGTTATGTTATTTGGAATGTTTAAAAAGAGATATTTTGAAAATCACTATTTTAAATGCAACTATCTTTGTTTTATTTCTTTCCTTTTGCTCGAGGACTAGCAAAAACTTAAGTTTAGGGGTATTAATAACTGTATTTTATATAGTTATTTTCATCTATTTTATTAATTATAATTGCTATGTTCTTGACATTTTTCGTTAATTTTAGTTAAATAAATTAATATTCACCTTTTATATGTTAAGAAATACATTTTTAAGAAAATTAAGTAATTTGTATCGAAAATGTACTTAATTGCAAATTTATGTCCAAAAATCTAATTTGAAATAAATGAGTGCATCATTGTAATTTATAAAAATCAAAAATATAATTTAAATTAAAGTTGGGCTTAATTTTAATTATTAAAAGTTTAAAATTTAATTTAAATTAGAAATGGGCTTGATTGCAATTAAAGAAAGATTAAAATGTAATTTGAATTAAATTTGTGGGTCAAAATGCAATTAATAAAAATTGAATTTTCTGCGCAGGAGAAGAATGCCACTCGCACCACTCACGACGCCCATCACCCACCGTTCGATCATCCAATCAACGGTCCAGATTGGGCGAGTGCATTCTAGACGAGACAAAAGAGAGTACCCGGTATATCTGTTGCACGCAGCTCGGCACCCAGTGGAGCCCACCTACTGCACAGGCCGGCGTGCAGTGTGGGACCCACATGTCGGCTACGTAGAATTTCCCCGAGGCGCATCGCTCACCGTTGGATCGGTTGAACGGTCCAGATTGAAGCACGTGGAACCAAGTTGTCGCGCACCGAACCGCTTGTCTAAAAATCCTGTGCGACGCGGGTCATCCAAGCAGCGTGCACCCTCGAGTTTTACAGAATAAGAAGAAGCCACGTGTCTCCTAAATCTTCCAGCGAATAACATGACGACACGTGCCATGAATTTAGTAAACCAAAACGCACGGAAACGGTGCACGTTTCTAGCCGTGTCGTCGCCTTGCTTTCGTGCGGCGTAGTTCCATGCACCCGTTTTGCTCTCACCAATTGAAGGCTGCCACGTGTCCCAATATATTTTTTCACGAATCAGGTCACGACACGTGGCAACGTGTATTGAAAACAAAATCAGAAGCGCACAGCCGTTGTCTCCCACTCACTTTAAAATAATATTTTTGTTGTAACCGTTTGTCCACCACGCGTTTTTATTTTTCGATAAAAAAATGTCTACCCGCGTGTCTAGAAAAATTATATTTTTTTGGATGTATTTTTGGAGCTATAAATAGGTGATATTATGATAGAGTTAAAAAGTTTTGGAGAGTTTTGGAGAGTTTAGAATTTTTGTGGTGTTAAGTTATGGACTGTGGAACACGCAGAAGCCATTTTTGGCTTCTGTTGTGTTCTACGTGTGCCAAATATTAACGATACGAAATGATATAATTTTCCCTTTTCTTCATCTAAATTTTCTGTATCTGTTGTAATTTTATTTTAAATTTATGAAGTAATTTAATTTTTCTAGGGTTGCATTTTATCTAAATTTATGAAGCTTTGATTTTAATTATTTTTGATATATTTATAAGACGTTCGATTTGTTTATTCTATCTGTGCTTAATGTTTTTTGATTATTTACAAATTTTATCAAATTGATCCGTGGCACAGAAATAAACTTGGAAGAGGCATTTTTGTGTATATTGCTCATGGATAGAATGACATGTATGATGAAGGATAAGAATATACCCTAATTGTATGTGTGGCTATTTGAGAACTTAGAACTTAATGAATCTTGGTAAATTTAATTCTCATAGGAATATAGTGAATTAATTTAACGAGGTGTGTCTATACGGAGCTCGGAAGAGATGTATGGATAAAATTAGAAGTTTTCGGTTGACAAATTAAATGTACTAAAAAATATAAATAAAGAGAAAATAATATGATAAGAGTGGATTAATTTGGTTAAAAATTGCAATCTTAGATTTCTTTTATTTTTAAACTCTTTTCTTTAACTTGTTCCAACCAACGATTGTTTTGGATAAAATTAGAGAGAAATAATTTTAGTACTCAACAAACTATAGTAACAAATCTCCGTGGGAACGATACTTTACTTACAAATCTTATTACTTGTGACCGTGTATGCTTGCACGTTTTATGTTCTCTAAAAGAGACAACAATAGCATTCAGGCTCCCCTCCATCAGTCAGCAACATATAGTTCATGTATCTCCTGTTAGGCACATGAGGTCGAGAAGACCTTCTCAATATAGGAGCTGGAGTAAGAGGTTGTGGTGTGTCAGAATGCTGTGTACTGCTCTGTCCAACAAGTTCCTCTGGTTGAGGACTTGTTACAATTGGTTCTATTGCGGAACTATCTGGGATATCATATGCATGTGCAAATACTGACTCATTCTGCTCTGAGTCATTGGCGTCTATTTTATGCATGTCCTTATACATCACCCTTTCGTTGAAAATCACATCTCTACTTTGGATAACTTTCTTATTTTCGTCATCCCAAATGCGGTAGCCAAACTCATCCTCACCATAGCCGATGAATGTGCATTTCTTGGATTTGGGATCAAGCTTATTCCTGCCTTGATCACTGATATGCACAAATTCTACACAGCCAAAAACTTTTAGATGTGATAGTTTCACCTCTTTTCCACTCCATACCTCCTCTGGTATTCTATGTTCCAATGGAACAGATGGGCCTCGGTTGATCAAGTAAGCTGTCATGTTGACTACGCCTTAACGCTGGTAGACTGTATACGAATGCTTCTGGCTCTTTCTGTCAACGTTCGGTTCATACGCTCAGCTACACCATTGTGTTGAGGCGTGCCTGGCACAGTTCTTTCCATTCTGATCCCGTGCTCATAGTAGAAATTTTTGAATATGGTGTCTTCATATTCCCCACCATTATCGGATCTGAGCTTTTTGATCTTTAAACCCGTCTCATTTTCCACCATAGCTTTCCATCTTCTGAAAGCCTCAAATACTTCAGACTTATGCTTTAGAAAGTAAACCCATACCTTTCGAGAGTGATCATCGATGAAAGTCACGAAGTATTGTTTCCCACCAATGGATGAGACGGTTGTTGGTCCCTAAACATCAGAGTGAATAAGCTCTAGCCTTTCCTTCTTTGGGGGTCTACCACTTGTTTGAAAGCTGACTCTCTTTTGCTTTCCAAGTATGCAATCTTCACACATGTCCATCTCTACAGACTGTAGACTTGGAAGTTTTCCTTTTGAATGCATAATCTTCATTCCCTTCTCACTCATGTGGCCTAGTCTATGGTGCCACATGTTTGGTGTTTCATTGCCTGCTGCAATTGTGATTGAACAACGTGCTTCTACTGTCATGTAAAGAGTGCCACTTTTCTTGCCTCGAGTAACTGTCATTGCACCCTTTGAAATCTTCCAATCATCACCATAGAAGATCGTAGTGTAGCCTTCATTGGCCAACTGCCCCACTGAGATTAAGTTCCTTCTGAGGTCGGGAATATGCCTGACATCCTTCAGCTCCCAAACAGACCCGTTTAACTTAATCTTCACTACACCTTTGCCAACAATAGCACATGGTTGATCATCACCAAGATATACCTTTCCAAGGTTTCTGGGGACATATTTCTCAAAAAATTCTTTCTGTGAAGTAGCATAGAACGATGCTCCAGAGTCTAGCATCCAAGATTCATCCTTGCTCTCCAAAGAGCATATCAATGCATCGTCCCCTCCCGAGGTGGAAGTAACATTTGCCTTTGCCTTCACTTGTTTGTCCTTCGGTGCACTCTTGCACTGATTTTTGTAGTGCCCGGTTCTTCCACAATTCCAACACTCGATAGTCTTCAAGCTATAGGAATTATTAGAATTTCTGGATTTAGACCTCCTGTCCTTTGATCTACCTCAGTAGTCTGTTCTACCACGTCCATTCCCTTTGGTTGAATTTCTTCCTCTTGACTTTGTATGCAAAACTGAAGAAGTTGACGATTCACCTGACTCTCTACGTCGGATCTCTTCACTGAGAACCAAATCATGAACATCATCAAATTTCAACTTATTGCTTCCTGACGAGCTACTCACAACCGTGACAGTAGCATTCCAGCTTTTTGGTAGAGAAGACAAAAGTATCAATACTCGTACTTCTTCATCGAATTCAATTTCCACTGAACTCAACTGGGTTGTGACTGTGTTGAGTTTATTGAGATGTTGAGCTACCGATGCGCCTTCCGTCATTCGCAAATTGAACAAACGCCTCATCAAGTGCACTTTGTTTGAGGCTGATGGTTTCTCATACATATTGGAGAGAGCTGCCATAAGACCCGCCGTGGTCTTTTCCTTTGCTATGTTGAAAGCAACATTACGGGATAGCGTCAATCGAATAACTCCGAGGGCTGGTCTGTCTAGAAGATTCTAATCTTTTTCCTTCATAGCCTCTGGCTTCTTCCTTGAGAAAGGTTGATATAGATTTCTTTGATACATATAATCCTCTATCTGCATTTTCCAAAACCCGAAATCTGTGCCATCGAATTTCTCGAGTTTCACCCGTCCTTCATCTATGGCCATTGCTCCCACTTAAATCTGACTTTCTCTAGATCGTTTCTGACTATTTCTGCAAACCACCGTGTATTAGAACACCTCCATCAACGAACAAATATCGTCAACAAAATTTCAATATTCACGTGAATAGTAATATTGCAAGAAATTGACAGAAATCACCACCAAAAGCTCTAATACCAGTTATTGGGAAATAATGCAAATTCTCGATAAGTCAGACTTATGAACACTTTTGATGGTTAATTCATTACAATTACACATCTATTTATAGGAAAATTCACTTCTTGAATTACTCCTTAAATTAATGGTTCTTTGAATTGCTCCTTGAATTAAGCTCAATGTTTTACTCCTTGAATTAAACTCCATGTTTTGCTCCATATTTTACTCCTTATTTTGCTCCATATTTTACTCCTTGTTTTGCTCCTTAAATTAAGGAGCTTTATAACAACAATCTTCAACACTTAGCAAATATTTTCACATGCACACGATAGACTTTGAGCTCAGGACCAAAGGAAAATGACAGAACAATTCCCAAGAAGTTAAAATATGATTAGTGACTTATTTAAACATGACAACAAATAATATATTTATTTTAAAAATAATATTTAAATTTTATATTTATTTTTTATAACAGTTTAATTTTATTGTTATAAAAGAATAATTGTACAAATAATAAATGATCATTTTTTATATTATTTATTTATTTTTATTTAAATTTTCTTCAATACTTTTAGTTACAATTTATTCAAATTAAAATATTTTTCAAATAATTGAGTTAAAAAAATAAAAATAAATACTTTCCCATTGTATGTCAATTTTTAATGATAATAGAATTAAACTATTAAAAAAAATAAATATAGAAACGAAGTTTCTTTTTTACAATAAGTATAAGACATTAACATTATTTATATCTTATATTAATTTTTTAAAATTAAATATATTAATAACTTTTTTAAATAGATATATTTAAATTTTTTTAATTTTGGTATTTTTTGGATTTTTCATTAGAAAAGCATAAGTTGTATTGAATTGAACCCTTCATAGATGTTTAAGGAGTAAAATCTCTTAAAAAGTTATTTTAAAGTATAAACAAATATAACAATAATGTGATTAAAATAGATTAGTTTAAAATAAAGTTACTAATATATTTAATTTATAAAATAAAGTTATTTTATAGTTTTTTTTGAATAAAATTATTTAAAAATATTGATGTTAATAAATGTAAAAATTTAAATTAATAAATAATTTTTAAAATCAAACATAAAATTTAATTATAATTATATCATTTTTGTAAAATTATTTGTATAAATTAATTGCACGAGGAATAAATCATTTTTGTAAAATTATTTGGTGCTATATGTATATATGAACAAATTAGGTTCCGACAAATTACAGAAAAGTATGGATGCTGTGAAAGCGTTTTCATTTTTTTATGACTCTCTGGACTCGCTGGATGTGAAGGCTGCTTTGATGCTATTGCTGCTCCTTCTTGTTCCTCTGTTGCTGCTTCGTTTTTGTTCTTCCTCTAATTCTCCTCATACTGCAGCTGTTGCTACTTCGGATATTGTTGACGATGTTTCTTTACTTTCTCCAACTGCTCTACTAGACCCTAAAGAACTGTATGAAGTATTTATTAGTTTTCGAGGGATAGATACCCGAGATGGTTTTACCAGCCATCTTCACCATGCTCTTTGCATAAATAAAATATCTACTTACATCGATGACAGACTTGAAAAAGGGGGAGAAATTTCGTCAGAGCTTCTGAAAGCAATTGAGAATTCAAGGATTTCTATAGTCATTTTTTCAGAAAATTATGCTTCTTCTTGGTGGTGTTTGGAAGAACTTGAGCACATAATTAAGTGGGAGAAAACAATTGTGCCCGTTTTTTACCGTGTAGATCCAACAGATGTACGAAGACAGAAAGGAAATTATGCAGCTTCTCTGTCGAAACTCCAGGGACGTTATGGAATTGAAAAAGTCAACTCCTGGAGGTCTAACTTGACAAAAGCAGCCAATCGATCTGGGTTTCCTTCATATCAGATTAGGTAATAGCATCATCTCATATACTGAAAATTTTCTTTTCCTAATTTGTTAAATTGTGTCTGGTTTATGCTTTTGGATCTATAAAAGTGTTTCTGACCCCCCAAAAAAAAATAACTTCTTTAGGACCAAACAAAGTTTTTTTTATTTATGAAAAACACTATTAACATTCAGCTAATACATTTTATGCTTGGTGAGAAATATAATATGTTTTCTGAAACTACTTTTTTTAAACCACTTCTGTTTAAAACCATTTTTTAGATTCACCAGCAATTTGCACGTAGGGAGGCACCTGCATCCAACCCAGGTCCTTTCTCGGTTTTTAAAAATATGTCTTATTTATAATATTTGTGTGTTTTCATATTTTTCATGTATATTTTGATTTGTGTCCCCCTCAGAAAACTATTTTTCTACGTATATTTTAAATTTTACAAGCTTTATATATAAAATTGCTACATTTTCTTTTTTATTTTTATTATTACAAAGAGAAATAATATTTTTAAATTTTTTAAATTAAAAATAACACCAATCACACACTAATAAAATGTTAAAATGTTTATTTTTTTTATCATAAAATAACATATTATGAATCATTTATGTAAATTATGCTTGATAAAAAGATGTATAAAATAATAATTTTAACAATAAATTTTTTTTTATTTACTTCATCCTCTAATATATTTGTAAAAAAAAATATTACAAAAGTTTCTTAAATTAGGTCATTTGTGTCATTTAGTCACTTAGTTTATAAATTATATCATTTATTTATTTAATTAAAAAAATGAACAATTAAAAAAAATATTATTTTAAATATTTTTTCATTAATTTTTTTTATTTTTTTATTAAGTGATTAAAATAAAATAAAATTCGAGTATTTAATAATAGTACATTAACAATTAGTATAAAAAACAATTCACAAATTAATCATTTTAATATTTTTTAATTGTGATTATTTTTTTATTTTTTATTGGTTTTTTAATTTTTATTAAAAATAAAAAAAAATATTTAAATAACATTTTATTTGAATATTATTATTATTGCTTTTTGTCAAATAATTTCATATTAAATTTAACTTTTATCCTATTTAAAGATTCATATTTTAATCATGTTTAATCAATTGATAGAAAAATAACAAAATTTTAATGAAAAAATTATTAAAATAATATTGATTATCCTTGATTCACCCTTTTCATAGACAATGGAATAAATTATTCCATTTTTAATATATGTGATTAAATTATATAAATGATTTAATTTAAGAAACATGTATAATACATCATCTTATATTATATTATTATTTAATTTTATGAGTTATTTAATAGTGAATTTGACTTATTTATTATTTTATAATACAATAAAAATATAATTTTATATTTTATTTATATATATTTTTTACAAATTCTATACATAAACACGTCTTCTTTTATTTTTTTTTTGACAAAAATATAAATATAAATTTTAATTTATTTTATATTTTTTTAATTACTATACTATTCATATGTTATTAATTGAGACTCAACCCTTATATCTTTTACGTAATCAAATTTGACATTGAAACACCCTCGTTAATAACTAATTTTTTAATTCGTGAATGGTTCATAGTTTAAATGATGCCTTCTCTAAACAAATTTCAAGGCTTCGTCACTGCCAGCATATAGACTCTTCTTCATTCACTTTTACTGTAACATACTAATTTTGGTTTTTGCTTCAAATATACTAGACCTGAGTCTAAACTAGTAAAGGAAATAGTGCAAGATGTTTTGAACAAATTGAAAGCAACATTGCCAAGGGATTTGAATTTGGACGGCTTCTTTGGACTTGAAGAACGAATAAAAGAAATTGAATCATTGTTATGCATAGGCTCAAAAGTTGTTCGCATCATAGGTCTTTGGGGCATGCCTGGTATTGGTAAGACAACTCTTGCAAAATTTGTGTTTCAACAGATCTATGATCAATTTGAAGCTTATTGTTTTATGGAGAATGTTAGAGAAGAGTCCGAAAATCATGGACAAAATTATATCCAAAATAAACTTTGTTCGAAACTTCTCGATGAAGAAAATATAGATACGACAACTCCATTTCTTGATCCTTTGGTTGCAAATAGACTGTCCAAAAAAAAGGTCCTAATTGTTTTTGACGACGTGAGTTGTCCTAGACAATTGGAATTTTTACATAGAAACATTCATTTTGGCCTTGGAACAAGAATAATTGTAACAACTAGAGACAGGCATGTGCTTACAAATATTGAGGCAAATGCCATATTTTCGGTTCAAGAGCTGAATCAAGATGATGCTCTTCATCTCTTTCAACTTCGTGCTTTTAGAAGTAACTCTCCCACAATGGAGTATGAAGAGCTATCAAAGAGGGTCATAAACTATGTTGATGGTAATCCTTTAGCACTTACAGTGCTTGGGTCTCACTTGTATAGCAGGAACATAAAATTTTGGGAAAGTACATTGAACAAATTGCAAGAAATTCCCAACAGGGATATACAGAAAGTGATGCAAATAAGTTATGATGATTTGGAAGATAATGTTAAGAATATATTTCTTGATTTAGCATGCTTCTTCAAGGGGGAACAAGTAAATTTTGTAAAAGATATAGCAGATGGTTGTGGCTTCTTTTGGGATGAGGGAATAGAACTTTTAATCGAGAAGTCTTTGATAACGATTGACCACAGCAACCAGCTCTGGATGCATGATTTGATACAACAAATGGGTCAAGAAGTTGTTCGTCAACAATCCATTAATAACCCCGAAAGACGAACAAGACTTTGGAGAGCTGATGAAATATATCACGTGTTACAAAATGACATTGTAAGAAGCTAATATGACTTTCTTTTCCTATTTTTTAAATTTGTAAATTACATTGTCTTGTAAGATAAAATGCATTGCTATGGATTGACAGGGAACTGAAGTAATTGAAGGCATATACTTTAACATGTCGGATAATAGAATGCGTTTGTACTTGAGGCCTGCAACCTTCTCAAAGATGTACAAGTTGAGAGTGCTCAAAATTTATAGATCTAATGGACACGCTAAGAAGTGCAAAGTGTATGCTCCTACAGATCTCCAACCCTTCCCTGACGCACTTAGATATCTACACTGGGAAGAATACCCTTTGAAATCTTTGCCATTACGTTTTCCTGAGAATCTTGTGGCACTTCACCTACCAAATAGCCATGTTGAGCAACTTTGGGATGAAACCAAGGTATGCTACTTTAGTAGTTTAGCTTAACTACTAGTAACATAGATTTGGTTTGCATTTCTTAAATGTTAATCTCCGTTTGTACGTCGCATTGATATAGCAAAAGATTGAAATGATTTTCAAATTTTTAGTTAAAAAAATATAACGAATGTTTACAATAAATAAATTTATTAACAAGATCGTAGAACTTTTATTGTTTTTAATATACGATTAATTCATTGTTATATTACTATAGTAACCTAAATCATCATCACTAAAAAAATAATGGTAAGTGCAAAACCACAAACTAGAGAGAGATATCAGAGAGAAAAAATGTACTAACAGAATGTACAAGTTAGCATGCATAAATTAGTTTTGTTAATTATAACAAACTTTAAACTAATCATAACTGCTTGCAGTACTCTCCAAACTAATGTTCTATAAAGTTTTCCAAAATATATAGGAGACAGAATAGTTAAAGTGGCATTTTCAGGGGAAATGAACTAAGGGACTTGTATGTGTATTCTCTCTTAAAGAAATTATGAAATACATGAAGCATGTGTTTAACTGTTTCTTTATAGCTCTTTTTATATCTTCAAGTCTTTTACAACTCATTGATAAAGAACGTATGCAGATATCAGAGAATATGGGATGCTCGTATCAATGTGACAGTGAAGAGGAAGAAGAGGAAGAAATGACCTTAGCCACATGCTCCAGTAACCAACTTGTTTCATCGCATCTTGGGGCCTACACATCTCAAGAGAAGCTACCAAGGATAGCTTATACCATGAAGTCATTGTTATATCTTAATGTCTCTGGTTGCTTTTCCTTGAACAAGTTTCCACAGCTGCCAAGGAATATAACAGAATTAAATTTGAGTGGCACGCCTATAGTGACAGTGCCTGAATCAATTGAGGGTCTTTCTGATCTCAAGTCCTTCAAACTAATGGATTGCAAAAGACTTGAAACTCTTGCAGGTAACATTTACAAGTTAAAACGTCTGGAGGGTCTTTATCTGAATCGTTGCACCAAATTAAAAACTTTTCCGGAAATTTATGAGCCCATGGAACATCTAAGGAAACTTGTACTATCTGAATCAGCTATACAAGAGCTACCCTCACATGTTGAATACCTCATTGGACTCACAGAACTTTCCTTGAATGGATGCAAAAACCTTATAAGCTTACCCTTAAACATCAGACACCTTGCTAACCTTCATGAACTTTCTATAAAGCATTGTAAGAGGCTTAAATCTTTGCCAGAACTCATGTCATCTCCACTTGAACTTTTTGCTGATAACTGCACGTCACTAGAAATAGTGCCACGCTCAACTATTGCATTAATGTCAAATAAGGAGAAACAAGACGGTTACTTCTCTGAGTATTTCCGATTTTTAAATTGTCCGAAGTTGGATCCAAATGCTTACTATAACATAATGACTGACACGTTACTCAGAATTTATCGGGTGGCAGCTTCAAAAAGCATACCTCATGTATGTATAGATGCTTCTTTTTCATTCTCTCCTTTGCTATAACATTAACTTCTGTAGATATATAGCCTTAATTTGGCCTTCAATACCTATCTAAAATAGCATGTATTGGTTGTATGTGATGAATTGACTCAAAAATAGTATGTCAATGGTATGTAGTGAATACATATGTTATATGTATAAGCTGTAATATACATTCATTTAGGTATAGTGTACATAAACTTGATATGTATATATATACCTACTATGTATAAGCTAAAATGCTATGTTAAGGCCAATTTGATTATGTACAACATATACATGCTATTTTGGAATTCAAATCCTTCACCTTTGACTTATTTATATTTCTCTAAATAGGGCGATGATAGAACTTATAATGGGTATACAGCATTGCATGCCGGTTATCCAGGAAATCAATTTCCAGAGTGGATAGAAGGTGAAATGGAAGGTAATTCACTTTGTATTAAAAAACTTCCTCCTGGTCGTTCTTTCAGCAAAGTATTGGGTTTAGTAGTATGTGCTCATGTTGCTATGAAGCACCACCACTGTCATAATGAGCATAGGGCCATGTTGGATAGGGAGCAGAGATTTGGAGCCAGCAATGGCTGGTATATAACTTTGCAAGACTCTTCAACTTTTTGTTCCAATCTAGATCATGTGTTCATCAGTAGCACCCCTGCTATAAAATGGCTCCCTGCATATGATGTTAGCCAGATACAAGTGGTTTTCAACCTTCGTAGTGGATTTGGAGTTGGAGACGAAAACGAGGTTTGTAAGTATTTTGAAGTGAGAAAATGTGGTTTCAAATGCATATATGCTGAGGAGTTGGAGGAATTTAACTTAGCCAATAATCAAAATGTGGGGGTGTACCAACCACTTTAGGTAGAACTCATCCTACAAAACCAGCTTGTAAGGAGAGGGTATCCAAGTGGTTATTAACCTACTGGTATCTCATAGTAATCAATTTGGTACTCAACTATGTCATTACATTCCACCCTCTTCTAAAAAGAGGTCTACAGTGACTCATAGGGACTAGGTGACTTTTCGGACTTAATGGTAGCAACCCTTCCCACACTTGGGTGACTTTGCCAATCTGTTAGGTAGCAGCCCTATCGTCTGTGACAAGGGTCATCCCAAGAGATGCCTGCTTTATTACAACCACTATAGGTAGAACTCACCAACTCACCTTACAAAACTGTTGCAAGAAAAGAATGCGCAAGTTACCTATTTCATACTAAGCAATGTGGACTTGATTATCATATTGGGTATAAGGGTGGAAGACAATAATGCTCGAAAGGGATAAACAATACTGCAGCAGACCACACTGAATTCAAGGATAGACTATACAAAGGTTAGATTTACCCGAGAACCCCAATCTTTAAAAGCTTCAATTATTTCGTCATTTTAAAGTTCACTTAATGGTGTTGACATTTTTTTTTTCTTTTCCAATTGAAATGTTGGGTAAAAGGTTTCAGGTATATTATGTTAGCATTGGAAGTTTAGTCCAAGAGGGATAAACTTTAGAGTAGATGTCCTGCAATCTCTGTGAAGAATGACTCAATTAGATAGCCTACACCCTTTTGTAGAAGAGCCGACAGATATTTTGTAAGGCATACATAGCCTAGTGTCAATCCAGTGTAAGGTAACTTATGTTGGCCTATAAATAGAGCTGGTAGTGCGGTTTTGGGAGATACTGTAATTGAAATAAGTTTTGTCAAGATGGAGAAAAAAACAGCTTGTAATCCATTGAGTGCTTGGCATGAGAGGGAGAGCAATCTTCATCAATAAGTGTAAACATTATCAAGATAATAGTGGATTGGTGGTGGTTGTTCCCTCCCGCAACCGCCACCGAACCACCTTCACCATCGCTGAACTAGCCTCCACCGTTGCTGTCCAAGTCTTTACCATCACTGTCCAGCCTCCATCGTCGATGTCTAGCCTCTGCAGAAGAAGCCCATTCTCTTTCGTTTTGAAGCTGCATGCGCGCCTCCATTACCGTCCCTCCACCGCCGCTACACCACCCTCTACGGTTGTTGGAACCATCCTCCACAGAAATCAAGGTATGTGTTTTGGTCCTTTCTCTTTCCAGTATCCAGTTTATCCTAATCCGAATGGTATGTGTTTGTCCTTTTCCTCTGGTGCGTTAATGCTGATTATTTTTACATATTGTCACAAGTTTAGGTTCAGACCCTTCTCTCATTTTGGCTGCCTTGCTAGCATTTCTAGCTTCCTGCTTGCTTTCAGATCCAAGTCTTCAATCTTCTCATAATCTATAATCAGGTCAAACATAAATATATATAATTTTACAATTAAAAACTATGAGTTTAAACCCAAAATTTCATATATTTAATGAATATTCTAATTCCATCTAATGTAAAACATGATTATTGTTCATTAAAAAAAACTTTATCCATATCTCTTCAACGAATATTCAAAAAATCTACAAAAAAAAGGATATATATTTGTGAAAAAGTTGATTTTGAGTATGGGCGTTAGACAAGATGTGAAGTAGCTGAAGTTTTAGTAGCAGAAGGTCCTATGTGATGTTGCTCTTCATGAAGGCCGTACCCAGACTGCAAGAGAAGCTGCTTTAAGTGATTTTAGGAATGACTGTACTGATATTCTGATATTTTTCATATACTTAACTATAGACAATTAATGGTGCTAGTTCTATTTAGTTTCTAAGTTCTAGGCTCCTAAAATGGAGTGCCCTGCTAATATTTATTTTTGAGACAACTGTTGTAGAACAGATATATAACCAGCTTCCTAAATCATCCTTAATGATGCTAATTGGATCTTCTGTGCAGGTTACGACTCACGTTGCATCTCGTGGTTTGGATGTCACTGGTGTTGCTCATGTAATCAATCTAGATCTTCGAAAGGTATAGCCGACCGTGCAGCTACCAACTTACTTGAGTTTTATACGTAATCTGTCAACTGATCTAAAACATTTGAGCAATTGAGAGCCAAAAGATTTCCTAAAAGCTTACTCGAACATTCTGGATAATTTTTCCATTTATAATTGATGTCAATGTCAAGGAGTGATCTATATACATGTACCAAATAACATGATACTCTTGAATCGTATGAGCATCACGACAAGACATTTGCCTATCCATTTATCAGCTGTTTTTGCTGTTTCAATATTTTGGATGGAAATTGACTATCCTTTTCTTATTCATGATGAAACATTGTATGTCCTTTTGGCTCATATATATAAAAAAAAAAATAGCAGATGCTCAATCTGGGAAAAGTGTTGCTTATGCAACAGAGAAGGTACGACTTTATTTTTAAAAAATTACTTAAAGAAACTAATATTTCTTTCATGCCAATGTCCATCATTTCAACAATCTTGAAGGTTAAGGCCTGCTACAATTTAATATTAGGTTGCACGAAGGTAAGAGAAAGAAGCTGCAACCGCTTATAAAGAAGTTAGAGTTTTTCTTTCTAAGCTTTCAATGGGACCCACTTCTTTAAACAGTGAGGACAAGTATAGGTTCATGATGACATCTCCAAGTGGGAGAAGTGAAGTTGCAGCTGATAGTGCTTGGGATGACTGATGAAGTTTATTCTATTACCTCTTCACAATTCACCTAAGGTATAAAAATTTGATTTTCATTGTATTGAATGATGGAGAGACTAAGTTCATGCATTTATTTGCTTCTTGTTGGGTTATTGAACCCTACTTGGAATCCCGCCTCTTTCCGATTTATAATAAGCCATATGTTGCCATGTCTATTGCAGATAGCAAGAGTGCTACTGGTATGGTTGGTTGCGACATCATTAAGAAGAAATCGAGTGAAATTGATGAGCCTAGACTCGATGCAGTGCAATGCAAGAGTATTATTATAGGCAATATTCTCTTAAAAATAAAGGGAGAAGGAGAGCCAAGGAGGCTGAGTCAAGATTGAGAGCTGCTAAACTCAATTATGGCAGCTTTTAGTGCTGATGGATTAGAAGCTGGTGATGGATATTTGAAAGGCTTGTTTGGCTAGGTAATTGAAGCAACGCATGATAAGGGTTGTACACTGAATAGTAGTAGATTACAAACTACAATTTTATAGCTATCAATGATCAGGCCACATGGTTTGTTAGTATTATTATATAGTTAGTTAAGCTGCGATTTTTATGTCAATATTCAGTGTAAAAGCTATTATTTTATGTGACTTTAAGTTGTTATTTTTATGTAGAATAAATGTCATTTTATGTAGTATAAACCGTAAGTTATAATAGTGAATTGTAAGTTGATATTGTTGTATAAATATCAACAAACAATGTAAAGAAATGTATGAATGAAATACAAAGTAATATTTAATTACAAGCATTCTCAATTCTCTCATTTCTTTGTCTTCTTATTCGATCATTTTTTCTTGATTTCTTGAAAGTCTTCTTGCATTTTTTCGGTGTTGATCTTGAGCCATGTTTTCAACTTTTTGCTTAGAGTTCCTCTACTTGAAATACAAGCTTTCTTTTATGGTATTAGAGCATGAAGTTTTTTAGCTTCAAAAATGGAAGAAAAAACAAGTAATCTTGGTGGCAAAGAAGCAACAGTTCACACTATGACTCAAGTTGATCATAGTGTTGTTAATTTTCAAAACCATATTACTACTATAAAACTTGATAAATCTAATTTTATGGTTTAGAAACATAAATCATCAAGATCCTATGTAGTTTAGATCTTAGAACAATACCAGACTAGCGATGGAATGATTTTGTAAAATGGAGAGTGAATCCAAGCTATAAGATTTAATGGTCAGGAGTTGGTTTATGCATTGCATCGAACAAGAGGTGATGTGTTAGATTTCTTGCTTTAAAATCGTGAGAAAAGCATGGAGTGGATTGAATAACTACTTTATGTCCAAATCAAAGTCGCAAGTTATTCAACTCAAACAAGAACTATATAAATTAATGAAGGGAGGACTGAGCATAAATAAATATGTTCTCAAAATCAGAATTAGCATATCAACTTGAGTCTTCAGGTCATGTTATAAGTGAAGAGGATAAATTGTTGCACTTAATTGTTGACCTTGATAGAAATTTTGAGTATGTGGTTTCTTTAATCACATTAAGGATGCAAAATGAGATTGTGATAGTCGCTGAAGAAATTTTTCTTCTACTCATTCATGAAAGCTTGTTAGCTAGACTCACGATCATCTCAACAAGACACTATACTACCTACAACTAATCTTGCACAATAAGGAGTGTCTAATACATCATTGAATCAAAATTTGTAAGGTGAAGTAAAAAAATAGAATGTAAATTTTGTTAACTCATGTAATATGCAAGGAAGACCTCCTGTGATGCCTTTTGGCTTTATGCCTAACGGAGGTATGCCTCTAATTTCTACTCAATTTTCCTGGGGATTTCCTTTTCTTGGATTCCTTGTGGAGGTCGTGGAGGACCAAATGGAGGAAGAGGAAGAAATCAAAACAACAATGGAAGACATGTTAGTCAAATTTGTGGAAAACAAGGACATCTTGTTAATAGATCTTGGTAGGAGTGAGCAAAATATCCGATCAATCCGAAAAATCTGATAAAAATGAGTGGTTTCGATCCGAAGTCAAATTGAATTCGGATTGGATTTTATCAATCCGCTCGAATTCGAATTCGGATTTGGATTAAAAATATTTAAATATGTATAATCCGATCCGATCCGATATATTTAATATATTATTTTAAAAAAATATAATAATTAATAAACCTAATTATTTAACCTAACTTAACCTGACCTATTAGCCTTAGCCGTATCTCTTATTCTTAACACAAAACCTAATATATTTTTCCAACTTCCTCCTCTCTCTCTGCCTCCCTTCCTCCCTGCCTCTATCTCTCTCTCTCCTTCCCTCCCTTCCTCCATTCCTGGTTTCAAACTTTAAGGCTTCTCTGCTTCTCTGCTGCTGCTACTCTCTGCTGCTGCTGCTTGTGATTCTCTGCTTCTCTGCTTCTCTACTATTGCTTTTTGTTGCTCAGCTTCTTCTTGCTTTCTCTTTGCTCTCTCTCTTCTCGCTCATTCTTCGTTCGTTGTTCTTCATCACAGTACAAACATAAGGTTATATTTGTTTGAACTTTTTTCTTTTTGTGAATTTTGATTTTAGATATAATATTCAAATGCTCTGTTTTGGCTGCTATTGATAGTTATTACTTTTGTTTTAAATGGATGTGTGAAGGAATAAGCTATCTAAAACATATTATGTGATTTACTGTTTTCTTATAGTAATTTTCAAGAGTTATGGAATGAAATTATGAGTCTGAATGAAAATGTGATTGTATTGTAGAACAAAAATTGGATGATATTATAAGAAAGCTTTGAACGGTCATAACTTTGTGTTGGGAGGTCTATTTTGGATGAATTGTTTTATGATTTCATGTAACTTTTTGATATCTAGGCACACCAAATTATCAAAGGCGATTTTGTCCAGAGTTTTTCCCTAAAAATGCTGTTTTTCGTGCTTTAATTGAGTTACAAAAAATTTTAAGCTACTTTTAAAATATTGAGGTCTATCATGACTTGGTGGAACAAATGTGAGCATTGTAGTACATCATGGTTATTTACATAATTATAAAAACCAATATCATACATCATTGTTTTATAAATGATGCATGTTAATTGAACATTTGATTCGTATTATTAATTTTTTAGTTATATTATATATAAATGTTCAATACATATTTTAAATCACATGAAAGCAAACATGTCCAATATCATCCCACGTCTATGTGCACATTTTTATAATTATTTATTGCAAATGTCTAATATTTTTTTCTACAACTATACAGATGACTAATGATACACTTTATGTGATTGAAGAAGTAAATAAAGATGAAAGTGCAAAACAACCAACTCAAGAAGAAGATTCTGTAAATACTCAAATTCGTGACCTATGCATTACTTCTAAAGAAGAAGGTAAAAAAGTTTCTTCTAGATCTAGTAGTGAAGCATAGGCTCATTTTACTATAGAAGGGACAACATCGCAAAGCTATATGCAAATATTGTAAGAAAAAATATAAGTATGTGTCAAGCAAATCTGGCACGTCAAATTTGCTTGCACACATTGCCATTGGATGTGATAAGTTTTTCGATAGAGTTCTTAAGAAACAAAAAAATTTAGCTTTCCATAAGGAAGGAAGTCTTGTACCTCACAGTTTTAATACTGAAAGATGTAGAGAAAAATTGGTAAGGATGATAATAAAAGATGAATTTCCTTTTATTATCATCCTTTTATTATCGTAAAAGGTGAAGGATTTAAGGAGTTTATTGAAGAGCTACAACCTTTGTTTAAAATCCCTTCTCGGTGGACTATTGCAAGAGATTGCTTGAATTTGTATGTTACTGAAAGAGTGAAATTGAAAGAGTTGTTGAATAGAACTAGTAAAAGAATATGTCTTACTACTGATACGTGGACATCTTGTCAGAATTTATGTTATATGTGTTTAACTGCTCATTTTGTTGATAATGGTTGGAATTTACAAAAGAGAATCTTGAACTTTTGTCAAGTTCCAAATCATAAAGGTGATACACTTGGTAGAGCGATTGAAGCATGTTTGTTAGATTGGGGCATTGATAAGATATTATGTATTACAATTGATAATGCAAGTTCTAATGATATTATACTTATTTATTTGAAAAAATGTGTTAATGGTTGGGGTAATGCAATTTTAGAATCAAAACACTTGCACATGCGATGTGGTGCACATATTCTGAATTTAATTGTTGAGCAGAGTTTGAAAGAGTATAATATATCAATAAATAGGATTCATGTTGTTGTAAAATACGTGAGAGGATCACCAATTAGACTGCAAAAATTTAAGAGTGTTGTTGAAATGGAAAAACTCTCTACTCAAAAACTCGTTTGTTTAGATGTTAAGACAAGATGGAATTCAACTTATTTGATGTTGGATTCTACAACTTATTTTCAAAAAGCATTTGAAAGGTTAGAGATCACTGATTTGGGATACTATCAAGAGTTTTGTCGAGGTGAAATTAAACAAGCTTCGACTATAATGGATTGGGATAATGCTAGACAATTTATCCAATTTTTGAAAGCTTTTTATGAAGCTACATTAATGTTTTCTAGATCTTTATATATGACTTCTAATTTCTTCTTGGATCGTATTTGTTTTATTCATGATCAACTTGATATGTGGAGTAAATGTGAGAATTACATTATGATGAAGATGGCTAGTGATATGAAGGTAAAGTTTGACAAATATTGGGGAGAAATATCTAAAATGAATATGATGTTATTTGTGTCTGTTTTACTTGATCCTAAGCATAAAGAGTGTTCTTTACATCTAAGTTTGCTAGAATTGTGTAATGGGGATGAGATTGAGGCATCAATGAGTTCAAAAAGGGTAAAAAAACTTTGGAAGATATGTATGAGGAGTATCGTAAAACTTATTTTCCCTCAAACACAGAAGAATCTTCTCAACCTTTAGAAATGAGTACAAAATGTTTTGGTTTAGAAGCAAATGCATTCCAACTTTATGCTTCTCGTAAGAGAAAGCATTTAAAAGAAGCTCATACTATGGAAAACAAATCTGAGGTGGAAAAATACTTACAAGAAGCATTGGTTGATATGGATGATGAGAAATTTGATCTTTTAAGTTGGTGGAATGTTCATTCCTCAAGATTTAAGATTTTGTCTTTGAGAGCTCGAGATGTATTGGCCATACCGGTATTTACTATAGCATCTGAATCTGCATTCTCTACTGGTGGTCGTACAATTAGTCCATACAGGAGTTCCTTATCTTCTAAAACTGTACAATCTTTGATTTGCACTCAAAATTGGATTCGTTCATCTCCAATCATTAATATCCAAGAGTCACTTGATGAAATTGAAGCTCTAGAATCAAGTATATTGCATAAAACTTTCAAATATATATAGATTTATTTGTTATCAAATATATATTATTATGTTTATTAGCTCATTATTTATGTATATTTTTAACTTTTTAATTTTTCATCATGCAGATGTTCTTGATGGTATTAGTGACTTAAACCTTGAATGATTATCAAAAAGAGTTTTTGTTGTTATTAATCTTTGGAGAGTGAAGTTAATTTATGTAATTGATATTTAATTTTTTTGGAGTTAAATTATTACTATGTATATTTGGAGTTAAATTATGTAATTGATGTTGAATTTTTTCTTTTTGATTATTTTTGTTGAATTATTTTTATTTTATATATTGAAATTATATCAGATTTGGATTTGTTCGGATTAACATTTATAGCGGTTCAGATCGGATTGATATTTCATAATTTTCTTATTTATGTAATTTTTTAATAGATTTAAATTAAAATTTTGATCTTATCCGATCGGATTGGCATTTAAAGCGAATTCGAATTGAATAATTTTTAGATCGAATCGGATCGGATTCAGATTTGTTTGGATTGACATGTATAGTGGATCAAATTCGGATTGAATAATTCATAATTTGCTTCGGATCGGATCGGATTCAGATTGACCTAAAATTTGCGGTTTCGAACCGATGCTCACTCCTAGATCTTGGTATAGTCCTAACTTTCAAGCCAATACCAATTTAAATAATGTTCAATTATATGTAGATTCCACTACTTCACAACAAAATTCTCAATCTTCATCTTCTCAATCAAATTCTAAAGCTACTCCTCCAAATCAGTCAAACAAGGCATTAACTCAGTCACTGTTTCTTAACAATTTTCAGTCTCTTATGATAGCTAACATGTCTTACCCAATGTGTTTACCAAGACCCTATTGAATGAATGATATGCTAGCTTATAGTAATAATCCTCTTTTTCCTTATTCCTCTACTCCTGATCAATCTTCTCAGCTATTACCAAACATGTTAGGTGCACCTAAAGCATCAATTGAACCATTCTAGTATACTGACTCAAGTGCCTTATACCATGTTACTACTGAATCAGGAAATCTCATTGTGTCTACTCCATACACTAGCGATGGTCAACGGATATTAGGAAATGGTAAGAGTCTTTTTATAGCCAATATTGGCTTCTCAACCTTTATGTCTAATATGAATGACAAAAAATACCTAGTTTTGAAACATATTTTTCATGTACTTGATATAACAAAGAATATGCTAAATGTTGCTCAATTTTGCAAAGATAATGGAGCTTATTTTGAGTTCCATGAAACTTTCAAATAACACAATAGGAGTTTCTACAAGGCAGAATTCATGAAGGATTATATGTTTTTGATCTTTAGCTCTTCACAAAGGGTAACACTGCCTCTCATTCTTTGCTTATTTTCAATGTAAATACCATAACTACTAAAGCATATACTACTATGACATTAGATTAACTTACATGGCACAATATACTAGCTCATGCCTCATTACCAGTTGTTCGAAAAGTGTTGAGTAGTTGTAAAATTTATTTTAATGAGAATAAAACATTGAGCTTTAATATAGTGCATGTTTTCTTAGTAAGTCATATAGATTACCTTTCTTAGCATCTAAAAATTGTGCAAATGAGCCTTTAGCTATCATTCATGCAAATATTTAATTATCACCTATTAAATCACGAAATAGATTCAAATATTATATACATTCTATTGATGAACAATCAAGATTACCTGGATATATGTTTTGAAAACTAAAGATGGAATGTACAATGCATTTTTTCAATTTAAAGTTATGATTGAACTTCAACTAAACACTAAGATTAAAGTGTTTCAATCAAATTGGGGTGGTGAATTTAAGGCCTTATCACCTTTATTCCTTATATTGTTGTATAGTTTATTTAACTTCTTATCTTTACACTCATGAAAAAAATGGTTTGGTTGAAAAAAAGCATAGAAAAATTATTAATCAAGGCTTGGATATGTTGGCTTAAGCATCTCTACCCTTAACATTTTGGGATGGCTATTTTTATGCTAAATAGATTGCCTACTTATGTTTTGAATCATTTGAGTCCTCTTGAAAAACTATTTCATGTTAAGCCAAAATTTTATTTTCTTAAGGTGTTTGGTTGTCTCTATTTTTCATTCTTTCGACCGTATAACCAACATAAGTTTTGATTTCAATTAGAAGCTTGTGTGTTCTTAGGATACAATCCTAGACATAAAGGGTATAAGTACCTTATGTCAACTGGTAAGCTTTATCTCTCTAGACATGTTGTCTTTCATGAAACACAGTTTCCTTTTTTAGATAAGTCATACACTTCTTTTGTGCCTAGTAAGTCCGTTCAAATAGTTCTTCCTATCATTCAAAAATTTATTTCTCCCAAACCTGTTCAATCAAGTGTCTTTAGTCCTATTTCTTTGTCTCATCTACTTTTATTGAGTCAAATTTCTTTGCATTCACATCCATTTGTGTCACTTTTTGATTCTTCTCTAAGTAAGCCTATTTCTTTTTATTTCATCCTATATTTTCATCTTTTAATTCTCTTATCAGGTTAGATCTTGGTGTTCCTGATCTTGCCATACCATTTTCACAATTGAATAAGTCTACTGATCCTGTGCCATCAATTGTTCCTACTTATAAGTCATTTCCTTTCTTAACTAACTCTTTATCAATTAAGGCATGCTCATCAAATGTTCCACTTACCATTAATAATCATCCTATGATATCAAGAAGTAAACATGGGATATATAGGCCTAAGGATTTTGTTGTTGATATTTCCATGACTAAACCACACAATGTTAAGTGAGCAATGAGTAATATTAACTAGAGGCAGTCTATGCAAGATGAATATAATGTTTACTCAAAAATAACACATGGGAGTTCCACCATTAAATAGAAAAATTATTGGTTCAAAGTAGGTTTCGCTTGTGAAGAAATTGAAAGCTGGTGAATTAGACAAGCAAAAATCTCGAGTTGTAGCACAAGGATTTGATCAACAACTTGGTTTTGATTTCTAAGAGGCTTTTAGTCTAGTTGCTAAACTAGTAACCATCATAGTCTTTATTACATTAGCCTTATCCAAAGACCGGAAGCTTCATCATCTCGACATTTATACAACATTTCTTAATAGTAAACTCAGTGAGGAAGTGAATATGGCACAACCACCAGGTTTTGAAGATCCAAATTGTCTTGGTTATGTATGTAAACTTCATAAAACTATCCACCCTTACCCTTAGACCACTCCAACTGTTATATTAAGCATACCTCAGACTCAAATCTCAGTAGCTAGCACGTGGAGGAAGAAAGCAAGTAATATAGGATTTGAGGAACCAACAGGTCATACCAGAGGCTGGTTGGCCATGTCTAAGACTTATGAGTTGGTATCCCAAGATGAAGAAAGGTTAATAAAAACCTACAATATCCCTTCCTCTATGCAAATAATGATTCCTTCAAAGGGGGCTTATGATAGTGATCAACCTCCATCTGGTTGGATTGTCTTTCATGAAAAGGCAATGTGGTTGGGGGGTAGGGTTCCTCCTATATCCTCTCATTAAGATATTCTTGGTTAGAACGCAGCTCATGTCAAGATAATTGATGCCTAGTGGGTAGAGGTTGATAAGAGTCAAATTATTGCATTTTTGCTATGATTTAAATGTTGATATTTGTGTGAAAATTGTATTTATTTGATTATTTAATCCACAAATATCATTTCACGGGTATTTCGTGTTTAAAGTGCAATTTCAGATAAAATCATGATTTTGGAGAAGTTTGGGACAAAGTTCAATAATCGGGATTGAGTGAAAATAAAAAGAAAACAAAGTTTCAAAATTTGGAAATCCCGCCGCCGACTAGATTATTCTCGCCGTCGGCAAAAATCCTACAGAAAGCACGACAAAAATCTTCCCGAGAGCACAAATTTTGGCAAATTCATCTCGCCGCCGGCCAAATTCATCTCACCGCCGGCCAAAATCGGAAAACCAAAAATTTTATTTTCCAGAAATCTCGCCGCGGCGAGAATAATGTCACTGCCGGCGAGTTTCGTTCGTAAACACATTTTTTTGGTTGTTTTGTTCCAAAATTACCCCCAAAACCCTAGATCTATATATACAATATGATGGAGAAAGGGGCCACGACAGAAAGTGGAGTTCAAAGACATTTTTGGAGGAGAGAAAGTTTGGAGAAACTTGAAGGATCTTCACCATTGTTGCTACCAAGTCTTCATCTTCTAGAGTTTTTCACCTCTTCTCCTTAGCTTTTATATTCTGCAATTTATTCAGTTTTTTTATTAATGGATTCAATTGAAATAATGGTTGTTCTTATTTCTGTTAGGAACTAATTCGTTTTTGCTAAGGCTATGATGTAGTTGAATCAAAGAAATTTGATTTCTTTTGTTATTGTTATATGAGTTCATTGTTTTTAAGTTGAGTATTTATTTTCATGCTTAATGCTTTTAAATTTCTGGCCAAGATTTAGATGATTAGTTGCATTATATTGAGACCGAGAGGAGATATGTAATGAATGCTTCTTGTGATAAATACCGTATGTTGAATGCGAGTGTGAGAACTAATGCATGATGTATGTGGTTATTCTAGACATTCCATAAATCGTAATGTGCTTGTTTGTGATTAAATCTTCATAGAAATATAGTTGGTTTTCATAGATAAGTAATTCTAATATAACTCGAGAGAGAGAGTATTAGGTAAATTTGGGTTTTTCAACCATCACTTTTAGCTTTGATTCTCATATAACATGACTTGAAATCGAATTGAATTGATTTAGTGAAATCAAATGCCTTAGCGTTTTTAATCATTTGTGAACAACATTTAATTTTGTTATTTGCGTTTAGTTTTATGTTAATTTTCTTTTTAAACAATTTCAACAATTCAGTTTTCAAATAAAATTAGGATTAGTCAATTTCGGTACTTAGTAACGTCATTCCTTGTGGGTTTGATATCCGTACTTTTGTACACTTTATTACTTGAACGATTCGTACACTTGCGAAAATAAAGCATCAGAGGTATCTATTTTGCCTGACGTTGATCTATCAGGATCTCGGGGTGAACTTAGAGATGACCGAGTTTAATGAGGCTTATGTCTTAAAGTAGAACCCTACTAATTCGAGGAGGGTATATATGTCGAGAAAAACAGGAAAGAGTATTTTTTTTCTACGTTTTAGGCCAGTGGGAGTCTTCTACTAGTGACACCATATTAATAAGAAGCATTTGGAATGACACTAAGGTCATGATAAGGAATATGGAATCCTTAATCATGACCTTGAGTCTTGATGCAAAACAAAGGTTAGCTAATATCCAAAACCATCTTCCTAAAAAACCAACTAGAGGTACCTATTAAACACCCCGCTCTTTGTCTAGTGCGGGTTAATGAGGTGGTGGATGATGATGGTGAATTAGTCCTAAGACTTTATTTTTTAAAACACGATGTGATTAACAACATTTCCTTGCTCTTATTTTGTAAATTCAATGGAAGTTACGACTGCCCAACTCTATCCCATTTGAAAAGCAAGGTCACTTCTTCAGGGGCAAGCTCTCAAATGGGTATATCTCATACTCTTGAGGGGGCTCTTCTATAGGTAAGTAAAGGGGGAAATCCTCTAGTCATGAAGGTCGCCCCACTTACCTAAAGAAGAAGGAGAAGAATTTTTTTGTTGATGAGCCCACACTACACCTCGAGCCATTGAATGTCTGTGTGCCTCTATCCTTATTGCCAGAGAAACATATGACTCCACCTCCTTTCTCAAGTTCTAAAGAATATGAATGATCGCACTACTGATACAAATGAGGTAGTTTTAAACCAAGGCTTGGTGCTAGAGCACCTTGATCATTGTTTAAGCCACATTTCTACTAACACATATGAGAAACAACTCGAGGCTATCTACGATGGTACAGATTCTGATGAAGTCATATGTTTCCAAATATGTCAGATGAGCCACTTCGTGCTCTGTGTTTATTGATGACTATTTTTGATATGAAGTTTGAGCTCAAGACTTATTTATTTGACCTTCGTAACTTTCTTTTGTTTCAGATAGTACTGCTTTATGACTTTGACAGGATCAAAGCGTGGGTTGTTTGAAAGTCGAGTTGGTGTAGTAGAAGTAGAGTCAGACTTTTACTCGTTCAAGATACATAGTGCTGTTGGTGAGAGAAAATAAGTGGGAAGGAGAGACAATTGATAAGGAGGGAAAGTTGAAAAGGGATTTCATTGAGTTGAATGAGTATACTCAATGCATTATTGAGCTCGAGAAGGCTCAAAGGGGAGTTGAGGAGAGGACCAGGGAAGCCCATAGAATAGCTAAAGCTTCTACCAATGAGGCTGGTAAGGCAAAGGCCGATGTTGATGCCATGACTCAAAAGCTCAAGTCCAGCACAGATAGAGGTACAAGTGGGATATGGAATCCTTTAAGATGGAGGCCAATCAGAGGGATTTGGGTGAGTACTATTATCGCATTTTGGATATCCCAGTCACTTTCTCATACATGTAGGCTTCATCCATGGAGGGGGGAGAAGGAAAAGAATCAGGTTCTAGTGAGGGAGATGAAGGTCTTAAGGCATCAGGTGAAAGGGTAGAGAACGAGGATCATTGAAGTTCAAGGACTCGATCCTTTTTTTGTTTTTTTGAGCTCGATGCCACATGTATTTGTGTGGTTTCAAGCTCAAACTTTTTGACACATGCTTTTTTGAAATGAAAAATCAATTTTATTTAATCATGAAAAGTTAATTTACATGAATTATTGTGTATTTATGATGTTGACCTACCCACCTATTGTTTTGGGAACTTGTGTATTTTTCCTTTTTCTTAACATCAACCATCCTCTCCTATAAAATGGGTAAAGAATACTTGCTTAATTCTTACATTTGGGGATATTTACCTATTCCTCCAACTTTTTTGGTCATACTTTATGGATTTTGATTGAACCAATAGGCACTCAGTTTGAGCTTTGAGAGTTAAAATTGATAGGCTTTAGGACAAGGTTAGGGCACTTAAAGTTGATGTGGTTAAACTTGAGAGTAAGGTCAGAGACCAAGTGTGAGCTTACATCCTATAAGGAGTAGTTAATCCAAAATCAATCTCAAGAGAGGAGGACCTTGACCAATATGGCCACTCTCATAGATAGAGAGTCTTATTGGGTGAGCTTTTATATGAAGCGATCTGAAAGAGTCAACATACCTCGAGCTTGTGATAGAAGAAAATTATAAAGATTCAGGCTGAGCTATTGACCTTAGTGGAAGAAAGTATTCTTGATGGTAGGTACTTGTGATGCTTTAACATTATATATTTATTTTTGATATTAGGGCGTAAGTCCTATAGTTACTAGGATTAAGGAGCCCTACCTAGTTTTTAACCGAGGTGATCAGCCCATGACGTATAAGGGTAGAAGAAGAAGCTTTACCTAGTTCTTGACCGAGATGCCCATCTATCCTTTCAATGTTAGAGTGTCAATCTGGTTCCTGATCAAGGTGGAAAACTTATGAATTTTGCATGTCACGGTGCTCTACCTAGTTCTTGACCGAGGTGATCAGCCCGTGATGTATAACAGTGGGAGAGGGAAATTTACTTGGTTTCTGACCGAGGTGTTCATCTCTCCTTTCAATGTCAGAGCATAAACCCAGTTTCTGACTGATGTCACTACTACAATACCAGGTATTAAAGTCGATTAAAAATCGAATTTAAATCAATTTAAAGTTGGTTCATGTGTTGAATCAACTTTAAACATAAATTTGGTTCAATGGGTGAACCAACTTTACGTTTAAAGTCGATTCAACATGTGAACCGAATTTAAATGCAATGTCGGTTCACAAGTTGAACAAACTTTAAACATAAAGTCGGTTCACAAGTTGAACAAACTTTAAAATATATATTTTTACATATTTTATGAATTTTCTACTCTACTAATAATGTGTATTCAATCAGATATAGCCCAAAACCTGTTTAACAAAGTTTAAATAATAATACAAATAATTGAAAAATTAAATATAATTAATTACTTGATAATTAAATTTATTACAAAAAAATAATTTATATACAATACATATATATTTAACTTAAATTGCAAATAAAATGATATCCTCAAAGTGTCATGAATTTTGTGATATTTCCACTTTATTTCAAGGAGTGCAAGCTTGGTTGACTTAGAATCACCAACACAATGACAAGGAAACTGGGCAAAAAATAGCTCGTTCATATAACAGTTCATTCCCCTAAATACATGAGCACGTAATATCCATAAAACAAGTAGTCCAAACTTTATAGACATAGAAATGAAGAAATTAAAGCATTATAAATATTACCATGGTGTTGTCTTATGTTATTCAAGATCATCGTATTCTTCTCCTGATGTTATAATTTGAACAAAGTGTTCTGTCCATTCTTTTTGTAAATCATAAAAAATATGCATATCATAGCCCTACTTGTTCCAACCAAAGAACTATATGTAATTAAATTCAAAATAAGAATGTAATATCATGAATTCACAAAATATAACTTATATATGTTAAAAGATTAGTAAAAGAGATTACCACATCGTCACCCGAGTGATATAATAATAACTTTGTCCTTTCAAAATCATATTAGCACTGTATTAATATATTGTCTATAAATATGAAGTTATTTGAAATCAAGTTGGTATTTTTAATGATATAATGAGCTCTAAATATGAAGTCAAATATAACTCTGATTTGTTACTTGGGTTGGTTGGGCAAAAAACAGTGGTTCCATAAGTTTATGGGCACCAAAACTCAACCAGCCCAAGTATCAAATCAGAGTTACACTTGACTTCATATTTAGAGCTCATTATAGCATTAAAAATACCAGCTTGATTTCAGATAGCTTCATATTTATAGACAAAATATTTATACAATGCTAATATGATTTTGAAGGGATCATGTGCTGATGTTGTAATCTATTTTATTAATCTTTTAACATATATAAGTTATTTTTTGTGAATTCATGATATTACATTGGAATGATGATTCTTGGTGGTTTTCCTATACTTGGCTGGCCAGTGACTACCATGATGTTGTCATAAGGGAACTAGGTAAGAGAGATGAGATGAAGTTTGGGAAAAAAATAGGTCCATAAAATAATTCATTCCCCTAAATACATGAGCACATAAATATCCATCAAACAAGGGACTTTAGACATAGGAATAGAGAAATTAAAACATTATAAAAATTACCAATATGTTTTCATATGCTATTCAAGATCATTAGAATCTTCTCCTTATTCTTCTTATGATGATATAATTTGAACCATGTGTTGTACCCATTTCTCTCGTAAATCATCAAAAATTTGCGGGTCATAGCCCGTCTTGTTCCAACCAAAGAACTACATGTATTTAAATTCAAAATAATAATGTAATTTCATGAATTCACAAAAAATAACTCATATATGCTAAAAATGTATATTGGTAAAAGAGATTACCATATCTTCAATTGGAATTTTGATATTTGTGATGATTTTGCTCATAAATTTCATGACATAGTAACCACACATGACTCCATTATTTTGTTGTGGAACCTACAAAAAACAAGTGTACATGATTTTTCATATTCAAACATCTTTATTATTTAATAGTAAATTTAATAAAATTATTAATATTCGCTTGTACATTCCATAACTTTATGTCATATAAGCTTATGAGAGTTTTTAAGGGCAATGCCCCTACTCTTGTTCCACAGCTTCCATGCCCTATCAAAGTTTAAAATGATTAATTTTTTATTAAATATTACAAAGAACAATAGAAGAAAAATGGCTAACTATAACTCTTAAGTTTCAACAACTGCTTTTGTATCTTTGCTCAATTCAATGGAAGCTGAGTCACAGTACCAAACATGTTGCCATACAGATCAAGGATTACCAACATCCAATGATCTTGGCCTTATTCAAACCTTAGTGGACAAGGGATTATCAAATTTTGATTCCTGTTAAGCGTTAATGCCCTATCACATAATTGTTTAGCTCTGATGCTAATATCCTTCTCTTGATATTGATTGACAAATGAAGAATCATAGAACATTGCTAAATGTGATGAGTGATTATGTTGAAGTCCAAAATAACATGCCCTATATAAAATAAATATATATAAATAATTAGATAATATAAATATAATTATATATGTTCTATATAAATGAAAGTTATTTACTGATTGAGGACTCACCTTGTCCACACTTGAATTATACTTAAATCGATCATTTGATATTCAAATAACTACAATATGCACTCGATCGATATATATGTTTAGCCGATGTCTACACCATAAATATTTATAGGAAGTGACACAGTTCATCCATCATTTATGCTAGTTGCCCTCACAACAATAGTCATCAAAGCACCAATATTTCTGTTGAAGTTTAAAACATAATCATAACTATACTTTTTCCATGGCTTCTTCTTGAATGACTTAGTACGCAATGATTGGACACTAGACATAGATTTACAACAAGATACTTGATTCGTATTTCTTAAATGTACCATATTTACTAATTCTAGTATAATAGACTAAAGAAGAAGTATTATGTATGTTAGTAACAATAAAAGAATAATAATATAATAGTAGTAAAAAAATTGTTATCTTTTAAGTAAAAAAATAATACCATGTTAAAATTTATCACAACTTGAATCGACAGTCAAGCCACATATTGTCCAACTACCTCTTAGATTGTGGTAGCATCAGAAGGCACAAGTAGTGGACAATCATTGAGCAATGATTTATCAATTACTATTCTCCAATGATTTGGAAAATATTGATTATGAATCATCCAATCATCGCTCAATTGTTGTACAGTTACAATAGTAACAAAGTTCATTGATGAAGGATGTTTCAACAAACATTTCATATTCTGTAAAAAAAATTAAGCATTATATATAATAAATAAAATATATAATAAAAAATAAAAATAATAGATTATCTACATAAACTTAAAATCTTACCACAAATGAATCATCAAATAGAGGAGGACTCCCATGTGGTGTACCTATTGGAAGTACATTCTCATCAAAATGTTCATCGTGATGTGATTGATGGTAAGAATGCACAGATTGCATTAGAGAAAATGAACCACTACCTGATTGCATCTACATTCCTAGCATAAAGGGAGGAACAATAGGATGACTATATCCCATACAGGATATAAGTTGGGCACTATGAGATTACATGGGTGGCATGCCTGGTATGGATGGTGGCATGCCCTAATTGTAGTATGATGTTATGTCTGACATGTGTTGTGATTGATATTATTTTAAAGTGACAATCTTACTTAACATTGAGGCCTTAAAAGAGTTCAGTTCTTCTTCAATTTTACTATACTTCTCCTTACTGACCATTTGAGGCTTTTGTTTTGAAATTTTAAAATACTCCATATAGCCATCATATTAGCTTCCTCCCCTAACATGACCAAGATGTTTGCGTTCGAATGCATGATATATAGCATTTCTACCTGGCTGTTTGATTATTTCACCCTTGGATATTTGGTCTTGAATAGCTCTCTACAAATAATAAAGCAAACAAACATATCATACATTATTACATCAATTAGAAAAAATCATAAGAAATGTGTGTCAAGTTAAATTACTAACCAACTTATTTAGTTGTTTTTCTACTCGCTTAGTCATTGGTCTTGACTTCTTCATTTTGGGAGTCTTTGTTTCTATGTACAATTCATATCGGGTAATCCATTTACCCAATTCAGCTTCCTACATAAATTAAATAAATTTATTAAGCATGACATCAACTTAAATTTGAGAAAAATAAATATCAAAATATTATAAATTAACACAAATTAATAATATCATTCTATATCTAACTTCAGTATTTGAAGAAGTCCTAATATAGTTAAGAAGAATATTATGCATTTGTATATTATGATGTTCTTCCCTAATAATTTGAAATTCATTCATACGTCTATAATCCACGAAGTCTTTTCAAACTTGAGGTGTAATCCAGGGGTGTCTTTCAGGGATTTTGTAAAACTCTACTTCATCAAGTGGTTCCAAATATGAAAACACATAAATTCTGGTCAATCTGGAAGTTTTGTATTCCTTTCACGCCTTATTTACAATCTTATAACACTTGCTCTTCCAAGTGTCATCGACTTTATGACAATTATGTAAAAATACACTACAAAAAGATGAGATATAACACAACAAGATATAATATATGTAATTAGTTATAAAATATAAGAGACTTACACAAATGGTTTCCATATTTTGTACTTTTTAACTTCGTCAACCTGAGTCCAATCATTTATATTGATTGGTATACTTGACTTCACAAGTATACCAATAGAGGATTTCAAGTGTTGGCCATTTTCCCCTATTGGATTACCAGTAGCATCAAATAGAATGGGTACTCTATCATCTGGGTTAAGTGGAGCATCAGGTATATTCGCTCAACCCCTTCTTTTCAAATGCCCCAAAGGATCATTTGGATCTACAAGCTCTAGTACCCTAGGATCCATAAAAAATCTGCAAACAATGATGAAATATAAATTAATTGAAAATTTTAAGTCCATACATATATATAAACATCCAAGAGTTATTAGAACAATATAAAACATACATTATGTTTAATTAGGTTGTTGATCTTATACATATATTCCTTCACAATCACTTTGAGTCCATGACGAATAATCATCATCATCAGCTAGATAATCACATACATTAGGAAATTTGTTTGAGAAAAGACTAATATTGGATAATGTATCAAGCATAGGGTCATCATCTTCTAGAGTATCACAATGGTAGAACTCTTTTTGTGGAGACGTTAACACAACAAACCATCTTGTGTCAATTTGATCGCTCACGTAAAATACTTCTTTTGCATGAAGTGCTAACATGAAAGGATCATCAGTGTGACTTATCTTGAATAATTTTACAAGGGTAAATCCAAAATCATCTATTTTATATCCAACATTGATAACATCTTTGACCCAATCATACAAGAATACTGTTTTATGGAAGACCTCATAATCGAGTTTCCAAATTTCTTGAATTATACCATAATATGTTCTATCAGAAAGTACAGGATTACCATCTTTTGAACTGGAAAATTGCATAGTTTGTGCAACCATTTTCACACCACTATTTTGATTTACTCAGAATGTTTCCCTTGCTTGATTCGTAAACCTCGCTCTATTAATTGTGAAATTAGAAAATGATTTGACATCAAATTTTGGACCATGTGCAAGCCATTCTACACTTTCTATTATTTTATGATTGGGTTTATTGAGTTCAACTCAAATCTATGCATACAAAAAACATGAAATGTGTTTAAAGAAAAGTTTTAAAACATTGCATAGAAGTACTAATGAATTCTTGTATGTGACACTTACATGGTTGCGAAACCAATTAATAAGCTCTCGCTTATGTTCATCGTACAACCATTTTTCTCCTCATTTTTTATAATGAGGATCGATCTTTAGTAAGTTTAATTGCATTCTGTAATGTTATTAAAGATATATCAAGTAGATATCATCATTAATAGTTAAATAAAAAATATTTTTTGCATAAATGGAAAGGTTGAACCTATCATTACTTACTCTATGTATGGTTGTGTCTCATTATTATTTACCAAAATGATTCGGTGTGCTTTTTCCCATCGAGTGCGATCAATAAAACATTTCTTACTTCCATCAAGCATAGGGTTACCTACTTCGATCATATGACGTTCTAAGAACAACTTGTGCGTAGGATTCCCAATTTCAGTGCAACCACTAAAGTATTCAAAACAAAACTCAATGGCCTCTTCAGCAATGTAACGTTCCACCATGCATTCTTCAGGTCAATTTCTATTATTTACATATCCTTTAAGGACTTGCATATATCTCTCAAAAGGGTACATCCACTTTAAGTAAGTAGGACCACACAATTGAACTTCTTGAACTAAATGAACACACATGTGAATCATTATATCGAAGAAAGAAGGAGGAAAATATTTTTCAATTAGACACAAAGTCTTTACAACATATTTCTGTAAAGAGTTTAACTTGCCAATTGATATAGATTTATTGCATATTGTATTGAAGAATGAACAAAAACGAATTATTGATAATCGAACATGTTTTGGAAGAATTGATCTAATAGCAACTAGTAATAATTGTTGCATTAAGATATGTCAGTCATGTGATTTCAATCCATAAAGTTTATTATCGATGATAGACACAAAATTTCTTAAGTTGGATGAGTAACCATCAGAAACTTTCACACCTGCCAACCATTTACAAAACACATCCTTTTCTTTTGTTGACATTGTATTGTTATTGGTGGCAAATATGTTTGATTCTTATCATTTTCCACCCTTGGTGCCAATTCAGGTCGTATACTTTTAAATCCAGTCTTGCTTTAATTCCATCCTTCGTTTTTCCAGGTATATTAAGTAATGTACCAATCAAGCTCTCACATACATTTTTCTCAATATGCATGACATCTAAGATGTGACAAATGTGTAGGTCTTTCCAATAAGGTAATTCCCAAAATATTGATTTTTTATTCCAACAACCATGGTCTACTGATTCAGTAACATTTTTTCATTTTCACCCCTTTTATTAGTTAACCTGTTTCGTTTCCCTACCTTAGTGAGTATTCTTTTTTTCATATTTCCATATCTTTTGAATGTCATACCATTCAATTTCCTTAATATCTCAACACCTCACAAAGGTCAGGGTGCAGGATCATGATCTTCTTCACCATCGAAAGGTTTCTTTTGGTATCTAAACTTGTGTCCAGATGGAAAAAATCTTCTATGAATTTTATAAGACATATTTCTTCTGTGAACAAGATAAGTTGCAAAAGTGTCATCACTACATATAGGGCATCTTATATAACCTTTTGTTGCATGTCCTAATAAGTTCCCATAGGCAAGAAAATCATTAATTGTCCATAAAAGGATCCCCCATAAGTTAAAGTATTCTTATTTATGTGCATCATAAACATTTACACCATCATACCACAACATCTCTAAATCATCTATCAAAGGCTGCAAATATACATCAATATCAACACCGTGTTGTTTTGGTCCTGAGATCAATAATATTAACATCATGAATTTTCTTTTCATACACAACCAGGGAGGAAGGTTGTATGTTATTATAATTACTGGCCAACAACTATATCTACTACTAAGGAAACTGTGTGGATTAATTCCATCAACAGCAATGACAAGACGAAGATTGCGCAGATCATATGCAAATTGAGGGGATAAATTATCTACTACTTTCCAATTTGGAGAATCACAAGGATGACGTAGCACTCCATCATTAGATCGATTATCTGAATGCCAAGTCAACATATTTTATGTCTCTTTACTTTTAAACAACCTTTGAAAGCGAGGAATCAGAGGAAAATACCAAATAAGCTTTGTGGGCACGCCTTTCTTAGGTGTTGTCTCATTTGTAGCATGCTTCCATATTGATTATTTACACATCAGACAATCATCTAATGTCTCTTATTCTTTTCTATAAAGAATACAATCATTTGGACAAGCATGAATCTTATGATATTCCATGCCAAATCAACTAAGAGATTTCTTCACTTCATACATTGAAGATGGAACTTCAATACCCTCAGGAAACATATCTATTAGTAGATTTAGTAATTCTGTGAATTCCTTATCAGAAAAACCATGTTTTGCCTTCACATTGTACAAATGAACCAATCCTAACATTTTAGTATATTTCTTGCATTCTGGATACAACGATTTTTCAACATCTTCTAGAAGTTTTTTAAAGGTTTTGGGATCATCCTCATGTAGTTCATCTTAAATACCATGAAACATGTTTTCTATCTATACATTATGATAAGATGTATATAATCCACTCACATTCTTATTTATCTCTTCCCTATGAGTATTATCATTATTTTCTCCATGATAATACCAACATTTATAACTCAAAAGAATATCACTATGGATAAGGTGATACTTAACCTTGTCAACATCATGAAATCACTCATTTTTACATTTAACACATGGACATCGAATCATATTAATTTCATTATTACTATTTCTACAAGCAAATTCTAAGAAATTTTCAACTCTAAAAATATAGTCTTGCTCAATTCTACACTTTGATATCTAAGATTTTTCCATTTTCTATTAATGACATTAAGCATATTAAATATGTATCCAATCAATATATTTCAGGTATTATTATATATGAATTCCCTAATTATTATAATATATACCAAAACATACATAATATAAAAATTTATCATTTTAATCATTTTAAAATTGTATTACTTTTACTAAATAAAATATAATTATTTATATGTAAATAAATTTATCCACGTACGGCAATTAATAATAATAAAAAAAATCTTCACGATATTTTTGAAACTAGCTAATATAAAAGTCTCTCTTTTCTTCCAAAAGGCAAGAAAAACACATTATTATTTATATTGGAGCAAAACTGCCTAAAAAATCCACTCTTTAAAGTAGAGACAATAATTATGAAAGTTTTTGTCATTCATCGCAGAGAGTAGCTACATAAGAAGTAGTGTATCTAGTTTTGGTAGCTTTTCCTTTATCTTCATAATGCACGGTAACTATTCTAATCCCTCAAACCCACAACATCCAGATATTATTTTCTCTTACCCATCTAAAAAATCAGTCAAACAAATAATAACATGCATAATACAAAGCATACATAATACAAAAAATTATACAAAATATAACGCAAAGTGAATAATAAGTGTTAGGATTAATAAAAATACTTACAAGAGTAAAGGAAGTGACAAAATGAAGAAAATGAAGAAAAAAAAGGTTTTTTCTAAGTGAGAAAATGGGTATAAATTTTTTAAATATTTTGCTAAAAAAAAGGTGATCTGGAAGATAATTTGGAGAGTAAGAAAACCCACTAAACAGCATTGAAATTAGTGGTTGTAAGTGGTCAAAAATGAAAAATAGTGGAGGAGGAGTGTCGATCATTTTGGTTGTTTTGGGGCACTGCAAATAATATGTTGGTTGAAGGGGAAGAAAGAGGAGAAAAGGAAAATATTCATGTGTGTAGCGTCAGTTGACGAGTTGAACCGACACAACACGTAGTACGTAGCGTTGGTTCTACATGTCAACCGATGCTATCCACTTGTGTAGAACTGACGCTACGTACTACGTGTAGCGTTGGTTCAACACGTCAACAGACGCTACGTAAAATTACTCATTAATTTTTTTTACAATTTAAAATTGAAATTAAACAATACAATTTTTTTTATTTTTTTGGTCAATTATTATATTTTTTTAAGATTTTAACTATAGATCAAAACATGTAAATAAAAGTTAAAATAAAATAATAATTGACCAAAAAAATAAAAAAAAAATAGTGTTGTGTAATTTCAATTTTAAAAACTATTAAAATAAAAAATTAACGAGTAATTTTACGTAGCATCTGTTCAACATGTCAATCGACGATAAAAACACATCATTTTTTCAATGAAATGACTTTAAATTCATTATAAGTTGGTTTTCTCTAAAAATTGACTTTAAATCTTGACTTAAATGCTACATTTTGTAGTAATGAGTGGACAACTTTGTGAATTTTTCATGTGTGAGGGCGCTCTACCTAGTTTTTAATCAAGGTGATCAGCCCATTACGTATAATGATGGGAGAAGAAGCTTTTACCTAGTTCCTGACCAAGGTGGTCATCTCTCATTTCAATGTTAGAGCACCAACCCAGCTCCTGACCGGGGTGGACAACTCATGACTTTTGCATGTCAGGGCGCTCTACTTGGTTCTTAACTGAGGTGATAATCCCATGACGTATAACAATGGAAGAGGGAGCTTTACTTGGTTCCTGACTGAGGTGCTCATCTCTTCTTTCAATGTCAGAGTGCCAACCCGCTTCTAGACTGAGGTTGACAACTTAGTGACTTTAGCATGTGTCAGGATGCTCTACCTAGTTTTTAATTGAGGTGATTAGTGCATGACGTATAATAATTGAGGGCTTCGAAAAATATCCATTTGTAAGAAAAGATGCAGTTCCATTGATTTGCTTATGCCAATATTACATAAAGGGGTACATTATTATACATTAGAAGTGATATTTTTTTAAGTTCCTCGCATTCCAACTTGTGCCCTCTTCAATTCCTTCTATGTTTTTCAAAAGATAGGCCCCTCCTAGTGTTGTTTCAATTATTTGGTAAGATCCTTCCAAATTAGCACCCATTTTTCCGACCATCCATTCTTTTTTTTAGGAAGACCCTTATGATCACCCAATCACTATTAGAAAATGCTTTGAAGTGCACGATCCTATTGTAATAATCTTATACTTTCCTCTTTTGCTCAATCATCCTTCTTAGAGCTTCATTCTTTTTATGCTTTGCTAGGATCACATCGATTACTCTATTTACCTCATTTTTTTCCTTTGTTAAAACCTATTAAAGATCCCAAGATCTATGTTCAAGGGACAACCTAGTAATAAAAACTTAGTGAGATTACCGTAAGAATTTATCCTCAAATCTATTCTTATGATATATACGGTGATACCCATATGTTATAGGTTAAGCTAAGGTTTTAATGATTCTTACGAAGATAATTTCAAGTGAAATACTATAGGTTACTCTTTACATATTACTCTTATAGATAAAAGATTACTTATGTGAGAGGTCACCTCGAAAGGGAATTGTGTGGGGCTTAATTCCTTAGAAACTTTCACAGAATCAGGTATATATTAATAACTAAAACGAACATAACAATGAGAATTGAATTGTATCCGGAAGTATTTATATGTTAAGTATATTATCGTTTAAATAAATGGTAAAAAATTTGGACATTATTTCTATTATCAACCAATAAAGTAAACATTATTTCATAAATAAAATTTCAAAAGATAACACCTAAAAATGACTGAACGAAACATTAACAGAATGAAACATTAACAGGTACTTCTCATCGAGAGAAAAAAGTTTTCATAATAGTTAAATTAATTGAATTGATCATGCCCGTTACAATTAGCATTTTTAAAGCTAATTAATGTTGAACACCCTTTTACATGAGTGTCATATTTGACTCCCTCTCTTTATTATTGACCTTTGAAAAACCATAGAAAACAGGAAAAAAAATTAGATGCTTTCAATTCGAATACAAATTTTCTTCGCTCATCAAAAGTTTTTTTTTCTTTCTTGCACAAATTTAGTTTCTTTGAGTAATATTTAGTGGTATTGTTACTTGATTATTTTATCTTAAAAGATATTTTTTCCTTTGTTCTTAAATATCTGTATAAATGAAAAAAAAAATTATTTTAAAAAAATTGTGTAACATTAGGCTTGATGTTTCTTTAATTTTTTTTTATCTTAATTATAAACTTACAGTTTATATTATTATGATAGTTTTAATTCATTTCAGCTTTTTGTACAAAGTGATATCTTGTTTCACAACTACTTATTTTTCTACACCTCCAAACATATAATTTAATAACAAACGTAACACTGAATGAAAATAAAAAATAAAAAAACAATGGGTGGCGCTTAATTTATAGCTTTAGTTATGCGTAAATGCTTTTTATCAAATGTTTTTATTTTTCTATTTACTTTACCATTTTTTATAGCAAAGATAAATATATGTTTTAATTTTTGAATATATATTCATCACAAGTTGTATATGATGTTTGTATCTAATAATATTTTTTAAACATATTTTCACTTAGTGTTTTCGTATATTTTCCATATATTCATTTATCTTTAAATAAATAAATAGCAATAAAGTTGATCCAAGTAAGAACTTCAATCTTCTATGAAATTATTTCCTTCAAATGTTTTGTTGAATAAACATATTTGTGATTATAATAGTTGAAATCAATGTTAACATCAACTTTCTTTCTTCTTTATTTGTAATGTATAAATCAATCACGTTTTAGGTACTTATATTCATTAAATAGATTCTTGTATCATATTATACATAATACAACTGTCATAATGTACATTTGTACAGTGTACAATATCATTTTTCTGAACTGTTTTACAAAAAAAAATTGAAAATTTCGGGAAAAAAATCTAAAAATTGGCATAAATTATCAAAAATACGGATATAAATAAAAAAATGTTATCTTTAATGAAAATGAGATATATATATGTTATAAGGCTTAAATCATATTATTACTTATGGATAAAAATTTTCATTTAAATAATTAAATTTATTATAACTAGAGGTGTTCATAGTTTGATTTTGGGTAAAAAAAAAAATTAACCGAATTGAACTGGACCATTTGATTATTAAAAATTGAATCGAACGGTTTGGTCTGGTTTGGTTAACGGCTTTCAACGGTTTGGTTCGATTAATACATAAATATGATACATTTAATAATATACATTTAATTAAAATATGAGAAATTTAATAAACAATTTGTAAAAAATAATATGAAAATTTAATATATTATTAAACCGGTTCGATCCAATCCAGTCTGATTCGGTTCGACTGGTTTAAAAATTAATATAATCAGATTAGACCGTTTGAAAAGCAGTTTTAATTAATACAAATTGAATTAGACTGTTTGATTTATAAAATCATTCGATCCGTTTCAATTTTTGAACACTCCTAGTTATAACAATAAAAAATTATGTTCGACAAAATATTATCATCCTTCAAGAACCGGCCATCAAACCAACTAACCAATATCGTAATAGCTGTAAAGGTTAAATAGCTCTTTAAATAATGAATATGGAAAATGCATTTTACTCGTAATACATTTCTTAATAATACTTAAATTGTTATTACTTGTTTTAGTAAAAATGGTTAAATAAATGTTCCTCTTCACAAGTAAAAATATTCGAGTTTTTTCATCTTCATTCGTAAATTTAATTAAATTACCCCCAATTAAATACTTATCATTTAAATTAAAAATAATAATATGTAAATTATATATTTTTAATAAAAAAGTTTAATCATAACATAACCATAATGAAATTTTATATTTAATCCCTTTCATGCGATATACATATTTTTTATATAATATAAAAATAATATATTTTGGTACAAAAATATTCATTTTTAAAAAAAATTAAAAATAAAACTAATTAAATTAATTTATCATATAAAAACAGTTGAAAAAAATATCATTTAAATATTAACATCTCTCGATCCTTCGTCTTCCTCTTATTATATTCACACTTCGGTTTGCGTTCCCATATATAGGCTCCTCAATAAATGAAGGTCAGATGGTACAATTTAAGAAAATATATATAATATATATTATTAACTAATGTCATGATCGTAATATAATTTACGTTATATACAATATTTAAATGTAGAGAATTAAAAGTCGAATCAAAACCGATGTAATTGATTTTTTAAAAATAGCAAGTAAACTAAACCAATTAAAAATATAAAATTAATATAATCGAACTTAAAATGATTGGGTTGATTTAACTTGGTTGTTTTAGTTTTTAAAATTTTCATTTTTCTCTCTTGATCATAAATTTTTGTTCAATAAAAATAAATTTATTTTAATAAATTTTAAAATAATATATAAATATTAACAATTATAATATGATTTCATAATTATTAATATTTGAGTTAAATAATAATATATGTAAATATATTAATTTAGATATTTTTATTTATAATAAAAGAAAAAAAAAACTTAAGATTGTAAGTGGATAACTATGATTAAATGTTAGGATTTTAGATTTTTAAATTAAAAAAAATAAAATGAAATAAAAAAATAAATTATGTGTAATAAAATTGATATAAGATATATGGATTTGATTGATTTTTAAAATTTAAAAATGAAGTTAACGCCTGCTTAATAGTTATAAAATCAATCTAATCTAATAATGTTTTAAAATCCACAAAATTAAGTTAATTAACTAATAATGTTTTAAAATCCATAAAATTAAGTTAATTAACTAAAATTGATTAAATTTATTGATTCGACTAATTTTTATATACTCTAATTAAATGTTTGTTATTATTTTAAATATGTTTTAGTCACAATTTTATATATGATTTAAGTAATATAGCCTCGTATTAGTGAAAACTTTATCGTTGTCCAAAAAATAAATATACATGATATAACTAGGAAAAAGATTAAAAATACTCCCAAAGTTCAAGTAAATTTTAAAAATACTTTTAAGATTTTAAAAAATTCAAAAATATTCTTGAAATATAACGGAAGTTAAATCTAACAGTAACATTCATATTTAGAAATACCTCTAAGGTTTCGAAGAATTTAAAAAACATTCCTAAAATAGGAAAAGAAAAAATAAACCAAGAAATAATAAACATAAAAACAGAAGACATCTCACGATGTTTTTTACAAAAAATGGTAATAAGTAAAAAAAATTTGAAGAAATTAAAAAAGAAAAGTTAAATCTTAAAGAAAGAGATGAATTTAAAGACCCGTCATTTTTATTAAGAAAATTATTCCATAAGAAAAATATAATTTATTATGGCATAAATAATAAAGAAATGAGTATTAAGATTACAAATGTAAAAGGAAGATATAATATACCATTAATTGATAAAGAAATTATATTAAACAAACTATCAAAAATTCTTTATAAAGATAAAGAATGAATTGGATACATCTATTTAGGAGGAATTCAAATATTAATAAAATCTCATTTTAAAGAAGGAATAGATACATCAATAAAAATAGCATTATTAGATAACATGATAATAAATAGACAAGATGTCTTATTAGAAATTATCTAGGTTAATTTAGGATACAAAATGTTAAAATTTACAGCATATCTTAAATTTGTTATAAATATACATGATAAAAATCTAAATCAAGTATTAAGTCTAGTTTATGAATTTGAAAGAAGAGATTTAATGAAAGAAGGAAATCATTCATTTTCAATACATTATCTAATAGCATATTCTTTAACAAATAATCATAATAGTTCAATATATAGACAAAATGAATTTATAGAAATAGACAAAACTTTTAAGGAACTTGTACAAATAATAAAACGAGAAATACTAACAGATTTTGAAATACAAGAAGAATGAAAATTAGTTATCAAAGAAAAACCCTTGATAACAAGAAGAAAAAGTAATGTTATTAAAACTAATAGCATGCCAATATTTACTTTTATAGACCATGAAAGAGAAACTTCTAATCAAGAAGAAGTGAAAAAACTAGAAAATGAAATCAAAATAATGAAAACATTAGTTCATGATTGTATATTAGGGAAAAATAATATTTAGAGATAAAATAAAAAATATGTATTTAGAAGTAAATGGAAGCCTAGTAGGCGTAGCAAAAAATCAAGCAATGTTATTTGAAACTATACAATTATTAACAGAGGAAATTGATTTAGTCTAAGAGTCAAACACAAAATATTTATAGGAAATAATAGATATACAAAAAGAATTACTAAAAGAAATAAAGGAATGTGGTTATAATAAACTACAACAAGATATGCACAAGAGATTTTTAGAATTAAGAAAGATATAAACAACATACATAGGAATAATGAAATAATAGGTTATAAATATGATCCCTTAGAAGGACTAAAAGAAGAACTACCTAGGAAATCAGATTCTCTGATTTCTAAAAATGAGAAAAGAAAAAATGAGAAACAATCTAAAAACAAAGAGATAATTCTAATTTAATGGAATATAGAAAAAAATTAGAAAAAAAATTCATGGACCCTGAAAATAGGGATATAGAAACATTAGTCACTTTATTGACATTCAAAAATGAAGAAATAAAAGAACATTATAATGAAAAAATTTGTACTAACAAAGAAGAGGATGATATGACAATAATCAGTAAAACTGATTTTGAACTAGAAAACATGACCTTAAAAGGTCATATGAAACTAATTTCATTACTAGTCCCTTACCAAGAAGGAACATCTGACCCACATAGGGGAGAAATAAATAGGCAAAGAACAGAACATTCTAATACTACAGATAGGAGAAGACAACCACCTAAACTAAAGGAAGAGTTGCATTGGGGAACTAGAGGTAGTATTCCACCAAAATTCAAACTCTATAATGATTATAAGTCTGAACTTCTAGATTTAGACTATATAAGAGATAAGAAGAAAACCTTAGATGAATGAGCAAGTGGAATGAGTGTGCTCATACAAACTTCTCAAACTACCCAAATAAATCTCTCAACCTATAGAGTACTTGTAGCACATAAAATGATAGGAAATGTTAAAGTTTGGTTTTCAAATTTAACAGATCAATAACATTTATTAATGCAAAGAAATGCTTCCACTATAAAGGGAATACTTAGATACATTAATAAATGAAATATACAAAGAATTTATTGGAGAAGATAAAGTAAGGACTATCACTAAATCCAGTGAAAATGAAATCAATGAAGCTAAATGGCATCTAACAAATATGAAAATTTATAACATGTGTTACATAGATTCTTTTATTTGTGAATATAAAATATATTACCATAAACTACCACCCTTTATGTAAACAACTTATAAATAAATATTTTTTCAAAAATTAGCTAGAACATTATATAAAACCTTAACAGAAAATTGAGAAGAAAGAAATAGAAAAACTATACTAGATACTCTAGGAGGAAGAATAAGAAACCTTAAAGATTGGATCATTATTAAATACCAAGAAAGAAAAGAATATAAAAAGATAAGAGAAAATGATAAAATCTGTTGTGATACAATGGTGTTCATACTAGGGAAATATGGATGTAATATAAAATCTTATAAACAAAAATATAAATATAAAAAATATAAAAGATTTAAAAAATAGAAATTCAAAAAACAAAATTTCTAAAAATATAAAAAGAGATTTAATAGAGAAAACTACAAGAAAATATATTTTAGAAGAAAGAATTATAAACCTTATGAAAAAATGAATTATTGCCCTTCAGGAAAGAAAAAATGCAGATGTTAGATTTGTAATGAAGAAGGACATTATGCTAACGAATGTCCAAGCAGACTTCAACATAAAAAGGAATTTCCACAAAAAACAAAGATCTTAGAAAAAGCTTTCAAATTAGAATTAGAACTCATCGAGAATCTAATATAGATGATACTTATAGTATCTATCTATTGGAAGAAACCGAGGAAGAAATAGCTAACTCAGAATATAAACATTCAAATTATAGATATTCTTCATCAGAAGATGAAGATTTGTATAGTATTACAAATCCAAATAGTATTTACATTAAAGTAGGACTAAAATTTTAAGGCTATAACATTTATCATTTACATGTATATATAGATACATAAGCTAGTATGTATGTAGCTAGTAGATATGTATTTCCAAAAGACAATTGGAAACAAACGTCAAAAGATTTAATTGTAAGAATTGCTAATAATATTACAATAAAACTTAATAAGGTATTAAAAGATACTGATATAATAATAAGAGGAAAAAACTTTCACATTCCTACTATATATCAACAGGAAATGGGAGTTGATTTATTAATAGGAAATGATTTTCTAAACTTATATCAACCTTTCACACAACATTTTGACAAAATAAGTCTTAAACCTTAGAAGGAGATATCATCTATGTCTCCAAAATAAGAAAAGTTTTAACTGTCTCAAACCCAATTTTTATGCAACAACATAAAAAGCGAAAACGTGATGAGATAGAAGACCAGTAAAAACCTTATTTAGAAAATATTTCATTAGATATAGAAGAGAAACACAACTTTTTTTCATTAAAATATAAGAAGATAAAGCCCTAATAGGCATTAGAAAAATATTAAAAACAGTTAGTTTAGAAAATCCTTTATATCCAAAAATAAATAAATCTCAACATAAAATTAAGAGGTCCTAACAAGATCATAAGAGTAAAACCAATGATTTATACTCCAGAAGATAGGATTGAATTTGGAAAACAAATTCAAGAACTTTTGGAATTAAAAGTTATAATACCAAGTAATTCACCTCATTTCAGTCCAATATTTTTTGTTGAAAAAAAGGTTGAGAAAAGAAGAGGAAAAAAGAGAATGGTAATAAACTTTAAAGCACTGAATAAAGAAACCATTGACAATGGATACTTTATTCCAAAAAAAGGAAGAACTATTACCATTAATAAAATGAAATAAATACTTCTCGAGTTTTGATTGCAAAAGCGGATTTTGGAAAATAAGACAAGATGAAAGATCCCAAAAATTAATGGCACTTAGTTGCCCACAAGGAAAATTCCAATAGATAGTTATACCATTTGGATTAAAATAAGTTCTAGGTATTTTTTAAAGATATATGGATAACATTTTCAAGAAATTACAAGATATTTATTGTGTTTACATAGATGATATTTTGGTTTTCAATAATGAATTAAATAAACATTATTTAGATATTATCAATATTCTATAAGAATGTAGAAAAAAAGGCATTGTACTCTTTGAAAAGAAAGTAGTACTTGCTCAACAAAAAATTAAATGTTTAGAGTTGAAAATTGAAGAATGAAAACATAATCTACAACCCCATATACTAAATAATATTCAAGGTTTTCCTAGTGAATTAAAAGATAAAAACCAATACAAAGATTTTTAGGATGTTTAACATACGTAGAAGCCTATATCAAGAAACTTGTAGAAATGAGAAAGCCATTACAAGCAAAATTGAAAAAAGATCATATTTGAAAATGGATAGAAGAAGATACTCTATATATGGATAGAGTAAAAGAAAAGGTAAAAAAATTACCAACTTTATACCATCCAGGACAAATGATAAGATGATAATTGAAACAAATGCTTCATAAGAATATTGGGGAGCAGTTCTTAAAGCAAGAGTAGATGACAAAGATGAATATCTTTGTAGATATACATCAGGATCTTTCCAAGGTTTAGAATTAAATTATCATAGTAATGAAAAAGAATATTTAGTTGTTAAAAAGGTTAATAAGAAATTTGTAATATATGTCATAAGCTCTAGATTCATTGATAGAATAGATAACAAGAATTTTGGTTATTTCTTAAGAATTAATATTACAGGTGATTCAAACAAGAAAGACTAGTTTGATGGAAACAATGGTTCAACCATTATAATTTTGATGTTGAACATCTTCCAGGACATAAAAATAGCTTAATTGATGCTTTTACCATATAATTAGCACCTCTAACTATTTTTATGCTTTTAGGAATGGAACATATTGATATCAAAATCAAGATAAAAGAAAAGGAAATAAAAATCCTAGAGGAACAACTCGAGCTACTATATCTCGAGAAATCTCTTATGGAGACAAAAAACAAAAAGGAATAACTTAATTTTTCAAAACAACTTCTAGAGATCAGAAGCTCAAATAAGGAACCTTCATTGAAAAAGGACGAACCTAACTGTTCACAAAAAAATTATGAAACCACAAAGCTCAATTGGGCAGATGAGGTAGAAAAAGAAGAACATAAACTTTTCTATGTGGTCTATAATAGCCCAAAACCAGGAATTTATAACAACTGGGTAAAAGTTAGTAAATCTATTCTAGGAATTAGTAGAGTAACTCATAGAGCCTTTATCAACATAATAGAAACAGAAGATAGTTACGCCAATAACAAAACATCAAAGCTAATAACTCTAGAAGAGATAGTAAGAAATTTTTCTATAGTATTACAACAACAACCAAAAGCTCCAAGCAGATTGAAAAATCTTGGAAAAATAGCAAAGCCTCCAGTGCTATTTAGAGAAACATCTCCTCTAGAGACATCAAAAATAGTAAAGCATTCAGTGCTATTCAAAGAGACATCTCTTAGAACTACTCTAATCATTAAAGATTAAAATGACCAATATAGAAACCTCAGCCAACCACAATAGTTAAGTCTCTATACTTTGGCCAAAAAATCTACCCAAGAGCATATTGAAGATATGAAGTTCTATATTACAGACAAGGAATCCCTACAAGAAGTAAATTCAATATATTCGAAGGAGTTGATCCAATATTTATGTATAAATCATTTCATACTGGACTAATAGAAATATATATCCAGGAATTAATTTAAGTGAGTTAAATTATTTTCCAAAAAATTTTAAAAGAGCAATCAATAACTTCGAAAGAAAGATTAAAGAAGGTGATAAACTTGTTTATCTTAGATTTTTCAGCTTGTTAATGGACTAGAATGAAGAAGGAAGTATTAGTACCTACTATTTTATCAAGATAAGAATTTCTAACACAAATAGAGAAGTTCCCAAACCAATGGCACTTCGAGAAAAGGAATTTAACACAGAAGAACTTTGTGTACTAAGAGGTCAAATGTTAGGCCAAATTTACTATGAACTTAGAAAGATTGACAATTCTATTGAGATCAAAGTAAATTATTCAACTAGTAAAATCATCATCATTTCTCACAATAGCATGACTTTATTAGAAGAAGATGGTGAAAAAATCACCAAATATGAAACCAATTTTAATTACAACAACTTAGAAATTAGTCAAGAAACAAGGAAGGTATTCCGCTTCTATGCCAGAAAAGCCACCAAAGACCACAAATGCATTCTCTGCATTAAAGACCGAGAAGATGAAGATGCGTCATTATCAACGTCATCAAAGGAACCGTCTGTAAAAAATGATAAAGAAAAATAAGAAAAGAAACTGTTGGTAGAAGACTACAAAATAAATAAAGATATAGACCCTACATCTTAGTCAACAACATGTGCCAAGGAAAAAAGTAATGGTTATCCTTTAAAGTAAAAAAATAGATGAATTATTAAAGTAAGGGTAAAATAATAATTTTAGTTTTGTAAACAGGGATTCTTTGTTCTATAAAAAGAACCCTTATTATCATTTCAAAACACACAAAAAATACACAGAAGTCGAGAGCTCTTTACTCTGAAACACTCTAGCATAGAAAACCTCTCTATCTAGAAATCTCAAAACCAATAATATTATACCTAGTAATTATGAGCAGTTAAACACCCTTTCAAGGTTCTTAGTTGGCCTTAAGTTGTAATAATTATTATTCTATGAATAAAATGGAGTTCAGTTACTCTTCTTTAGTAAGTTAACTATTGGACACCATTTTATGTACGAATGCAAAAGACTCACCATTTTCAAGAAGGGGTTGAGGTTTGAGCAAAGCTGAGGCATAACAGATGTAACAAAAGAAGACAAACATAAGGGAAGACCGTGGTGGATCCATCAAATTCAGATATAATAATTATAAACTTAAGTCAGTTAAGAATCTTGAATGTTTAAATATTTGCTTACAACAAGATATAATATTGCTAAAACAGGAAAATGGAAATTGTTTTTAGAAATAAACAACTAATTATTCCAAATAAAATCAAAGATAAAAATCTAATTCTATTAGAAACATTTGATAAAAGTTATCTCTATCATTTAAATGAATATTTTAAAATGAAGATTATGAAACTTGTCTTGAAAATTTTAAATTTAACATCTTATTAGATATCTATACAGATTATATTAAAGCTATCTCAAACATCATGGACCATCATGTTTCAAGAATATTAAAAGACTACTTTAGTCAAAAATATGTAAGAATAGAGGTAAATGTTTGGATATTACTTATTTAAAGATTATAAATACATTGTATGTACGCAAGAAAAATATGCTTGTATATTAGGAATAGAAAAAAATAATGTACACTCAACACATATGATTTATCAAGATAATATTTTATAAACATCGAATCATTAGTATATAAATTAGAATTATTAGATTTAATAAATGAAAAAATAATTTTTAAATTTAAAAGACAATTCATAGATTTAGGATTAGAATTAAACAACCAACATAATGAAGAATATAATATACTATTCAATTATAATAAATATAAAAAAATTAAACTTATACAAAAAAGTAATAAGTATTTTAGACAAATTATTATCTTTAATAAATAGATAAAGATCAACAACTATATCAATATTAATTATAGATTAAAAATTGTATTGATCCACACGAATTATTATCATAATCTAAGAATAATAATCTAAATAATAATAGATGAAAAATTTATTATCAAAAACTAAGAATAATTATAAATAATAATAGATAAAAATTAACACAGTTAAAAGCAAATAACATTTTTAACATCTTATAAACCTGAACAAATAATAAAAAATATATCAAACCACCGGTTATTTCAGATACTGTATAACTTATAGTAAATGTAATATAAAATTGATAATCGTGCTACTTGACATCTCTGGTCTGAAAATACAATCCCTTTTAACGATTACACGTTATTCAAGAATAAACGAATCTTTTGTTTAATATAAGGGTTCTTTGTAAATAATGTTTACCGTATGAATCCATTTAATAAATAATTCATATTTAATTAATTTAATAATAAAAAATATTTTTATCATACCATATTATTTTAAATTTAAATCATTTTAAATTAAGTTATTTTACCATCAATTTTAAATAAATTAATAAAAATATATTATTTTAATCAAATATGATTTAATAAATTCATTCGAATTAATTGATATTTGTGTTCACATACAATTTAATAAATAAAATAATATTAAACTATTAATTTTAGTCTATCATATCATGTTTAATCTATTTAATAAATAAATTAAAATAGGTTATTTCATATCATATTAGGTTATTTCATATTCAAATATATCTCTTATTAAAATTTATCATCATACATATAAAAAAAGAGTAATAATATGTTACTTTAAACACATGAATATGCATGTTAATTTATAAAAACAATACATAAAAAAATTAAAATAATCCATTTCCTGTAGATACGTCTATTTACACTCCTACCTTTACCATCATCTCATTTTTATTTTTAACAGAAACTAACATAATTTATTATTTAAATATTAGTTATACTCTCAACTAAATTAATTAATATAAAAAATCAAACCTTCAAAGAAATAACTTACATTTTTCAGCTTATGGGAATAAAAACTAACAATTTTTCAACTTATTACTAATTCAAAACTTTATATAAATTATCCCAATCTAATAACTTAAGAATATACCAATTTTAGAAAGAGAAAATTATAACGAGAGAAAGAGAAATTGAATTTTGGGTGTGAGAGAAAGGTTGTCAAAATTGTTAGCCATTATTTTCTCTTTACATATTTTTAGTCATTATTTTCTCTATATTTATGTTTTTTTTATTATCATGTATTATAATTATTTTTTATATTTTATGAAAAAAAACTATAAATTTTTATAATTTTTAAAAATTTTGAAATTTTTTATGAATTTTATTTGACAGCTAGATATACTTAGAATAGATATACTTAGAATGAAATATGAATTTACTTAATAATGTGGGTGTATGTAGAAGAATGTGGATGCACTTAAGCAAACTAGGCCCCAAAACGACATCGTTTTGAACCAAATTTTTTATGAATTTTATTTGACAGCTAGATATAATTAGAATGAAATATGAATTTACTTAATAATGTGGGTGTATGTAGAAGAATGTGGATGCACTTAAGCAAACTAGGGCCCAAAACGACATCGTTTTGAACCAATGCTAGCCGCATTATGCCTCTACCTCTCGTCGTTTCCATCAAAGCTGGTCTAAACTTGTCATTTGGACCAATCCTTAACCGTGCCAAACAACACGTCGTTTGGCTTGAAACCACCTTTTACCCAACGTGTTTTCCTTTGGTCACACAATGATCCATTTTCTTGACACGTAACACAATATGGTGCATCCATTTAACTCCATCTGACGGTCTAAACTTAATCTGACCATAAAATTCAAAATAAAACTTCTATAAATAATTACAAAATATCATTTAAAAATATAATTTTAAAAATGATGATGAGAGGAATTTAGAAAAAAATATAGAGAAAATTAGAAAATTATCTTGGTATAGTTTGACAAACATTTGAAGATATTCAAGAACAAGTTTGGAGACTAGTGTGTTGGCTTCACTTTCTCATCAAAAAAATAAAATTCTTGTATCTTCTTTCTCTTTATGTTATGAATTATTTAGTTATATTATTATATGCATTAAATTTAATACATAAATAAAAAATTCATTGTGATTGTGTAATTCTATACGCTAAATTATGGTATGTTATTATTTGAATAAAGTTTCAATTATTAATTTCTTGATGCGTTTAATTTTATGTTTGAATGTCAAAACATGCTAATTCTTGAATTAAGTGCATAACTAGTTCGATATTTAGTTTTTTTTACTGTTAGATTATGAATTTAGTATGAAATTACTAATTTTGTAATTATTACTTGTAATTTTTGTTACAATAAAATACTTAGGTTAGAAATTATTAAAGATATCAATTTTATCTAATTTAGTTATTATTTTTTTGAATTATAATGCAACAAATAAATTAAATCTAGTAGTCATAATTTTAAGTTATTCATGAGTCAAGTTGATTAATAATCTAATTGTTAGTAAATTACAAAATAAGAAAAAATAAAAAATTTTAGGCGAACTTAAATCCTTAAAATTAAAATTGAGAAAAACCAAAATGTATCTTAAAATTATATAATAAATTTAAGATTTAGAAACTAAATGTATCATAATATAATAAAGTTAATTGTAATTTAGGCGCGTAAAAATTTTCGTAATCACATGTTTCACTTATTAATCCAAAAATTTGTACTTTTTGCTATTTTCTTATTCTTGTAAAATTCGAAAACCCCTCAAAGTTAATTGTAATTTAGGTGCGAGAAAATTTTCGTAATCACATGTTTTACTTATTAATCCAAAAAATTATACTTTTTACTATTTTCTTATTCTTGTAAAATTCGAAAACCCATTATTTGTTTTATTTGTGATATTTTAAGATTTTATTTTAAACTAGTAATTAATAATTAGATTTTTTCAATCCTGTACAAGTAATGGCTCTTAATTACAATTATATTTACAAGGATAGAAGTTTTATAAAATAAAAAGTCAGATTAAATATTTGATAGTCTAATTTAAACATATCAACTCTTGCAATTAAAATGGGACACTTAAGTCACTTTTGAACAATCAAATATTATTTTATTAATAAAAATTTAAATATAATAATAAAGTGAAAATGGGGACAAACATTTTATTTTAATAGTTTAAAACTGAATTTGAACAATATAATATTTTTTATTTTATTTTTGGTCAACTATTTTTATAAATTTTATATTTTATGAAAATCTTTTTTGCACTTTTGTGTATCTTAGTTTATGTAGGTATCGTGTTTGGATCGAAACTGTAAACTTTATAATATTAAAAATAGGGGCTACAAAGGTCAAAAACTTACAAGATCAATGCCTATTTTCAATCACCATATCTTATATGTAACCAACAAATGTGTACTCTTCTTCAAAGTATTACGTGGAAAATATAACTTTTCATGGGACAAAGATTATGAAAAATCATTCGAGGAATTAAAAGAATACTTAAGCACCATGTAGTTGTTAGCCACCTCACAACTACTTGATGTACTCATCCTGTACCTAGTACCCTCAAAAACATCTATCAATACGGCCTTGGTAAAAGATGATAATGATGTCCAAAAGCCTATTTACTATGTAAATAAGTTCCTTCATGATCAGGAACAAAGGTACTCACAAATCGAGAAAGTTGTTACTAGAAAATTACATCTATATGATAAGTGCTTGAAAAACACCAATATTTGGTGATTTTATTGTACGTAAATGAAACAAATAGGTTTCATTATAACATATTTATGAGATAATTTATACAAATCTATATGTTTGAAATCACGGGTATTTTTTTGTTTGTAAGGTGTATGAGGCAAACTTCAAGACAAATAGAGCATGCCATAGTGAGGATTATAGTACGATGTCGCGCACACTGTTCGGTAGGAATCCAAGGGCACATAGAGTATCATGTGCCACGACCTAGATTAAATGATGCCACGTTATGACTCACCTTTTTCCTATAAATATTAGTTTTAGTGTGCAAAATATTAATTTTAGTTTAATTTTTGTCTATTGTCAGCTTAGTTTTATTGTATACACAATAGAATAGATTTGTAATAATAAAAAATCAAATCTTTAGGAGGCTTTCTAGATCAAGAAAAATATAAAAGATATCTGTCTATTCAAGAATGCTTTGAGGATCAAGATCAAGATTACGGAGTAGGATACACTGCCTATCTTTAATTGGTATTTTCTAATTTCATATACATATTAATCTTTTTATATTTTTTGAATGCTATTTTTAGTCCATTGATAATGGAATTTAATATGAGTATGTCTGGTTGATTTTAACTATGAGAATTTAATTTTGGTACCATATTTGTGAAGATTAATTTAGGTGAACATTTTAATAAAATAAATTGAGGTTATTTCTTTATTCAAGATCCATCAAACAATTTATTATTAATTAATATTTTGACAACATATTTTTTGTAATAGATTTAAAATATGAAAATTAATTTACAGAAACGTTATCTAGATTTAATTTTGACATTTTGAATAAAATTTTAAATTGGTGACACCACCTAAGTCATTGATTTAAATAATTTGTTATTTTCTTAAAAATTAAGCATAATTTAATCTATTAGTTAGCAATCTCCGCCTAAAGATATTAATTGATTTGATTAACAAAGAAATTGATCTCCGCCTAAATACTTCTTCATATATAAAAGTAAAAATCAATAATTTGAATTTATATTTTTATTAACGTAAATTAATTTTTAGCAAGTATGGTTAACTAACTTATTGTTCTCATAAATTCTCCATTGATTGTTAATTTCATATCTACCTTGATTTGTTTTAATCAAACCTATCTTTTATTATTTTTAATTGTATGTCATTAGATTATAATTTTTAAAACTCAAATATTATGATAGAATGTTTAGGTTTTATTTTGTGTTTGTTTTTAAAAAACTTGATGAATATTTAAAATCATATAGTTCCTCTTTAGACTGACTTTTGTAGTATATTTATCGTTTATTATAAATGATTATTGCCCTTACAAGTTTTTCATAAATTTACAAAAGTTAATTATTAAGTTTTTGTGCATCACCATACTTCTAGGCTTATAGAATAATTGTCCCCGTAAAAACCCAGCTTAGACAAGTACTTTTTATGCTCATGATTTTTTTATTGTAAAAATGGTCAATAGAACTTATTGAATTCAACATCAAATATGTTCCTCATATAGCAATTAAAGGCCATATCCTGGTTGATTTCCTGGCTGACAATCATAGAGATGGATGACCCTACCAGGGAAAAGGAATATAGATATTACATGTTGGTGGCTCCTCCAACAAAAATAGGAGTGAAATTGGGCTTATATTGGTCAACATAGAAGGTGACCCCCTATATTAGGCACTACAACCCCTGTTCAAAGAATCAAATAATGAAGTAGACTACAAAGCGTTCATCGTCAGACTCAACTTAGCAAAAGCCTTGGGAGCCAAATAGATAGACTATTTTAGTGACTCTCAGTTTGTTGTAAAACAAGTACTAGGTAGGAGGGCCCAACTTATAAGAATATCAAAGCTTGACCACAAAGCTACTAAGTATCATAAACTCTTGGAATTTGATCTACATTCAGTGAGTAGGAAAATACCCAAGAAAATGCCCTATATCTAGCTTTCACCATAGACAAGGTCCTGGACCAAACAATCCCTATTCACAGTCTTGCTGAGCCTAGCATCAAATCTTAAGAAACATAAAGGCTTCTCATCGAATCAGACTATTGGGAAATTACGCAAATTTCCAATAAGCCAGATTTATGAGAAAGAAAGAATAGAAAAATAACACACAAATTTGATAATGGAGTTCAGCCAATCTTGCTTACGTCTCCGGACCTGCTGTAGATCTTTTTACTGAAAGGGGAGAAATTACACAAGATGTTTACAACATTCACAACTCACAACCCATAACCCAATTACACCCAAGAAAATTACTCTCAATTTTCTTTCACAAAAGCTTTACTCTCAATTGGAATGAACACTTTGGATGATTAATTCATTACAATTACACATCTATTTATAGGAAAATCCATTTCTTGAATTACTCCTTAAATTAATGGTTCCTTGAATTAAGCTCTTTATTTTGCTCCTTAAATTAAGGAGCTTTATAACAATCTCCAACAATTCTCCCACTTGAAGACTGATTTCAATCTGTCTTCACACCTCGATCAATGCAACAGCTTTTCTAGTCTTGTTACTCTAGCAGACCAACTAAAGTTGAGCACAACTTCAGTTTATCAATAGTCATCACATTTGTTAACATATCCGCTGCATTTTTGCTTCCTTGAATCTTTTCCAATATTAACACATAATCTTCCAATAGGGATCTGATGAAGTGATAAGGAAGTCCAATATGTTTGGTTATAGAATGAAATGCTAAATTCTTTGCCAAGTGTATTGCACTTTGACTATCACTATGTAAAACATTCTTCTCCTATTTGAATCCCAACTCATTTAACAAACCTTGAAGCCATATCATCTCTTTACTGGCTTTAGTTACTGCTACATACTCAGCCTCTATAGTGGATAGAGTGACATTTTTTTGTATTTGTGACATCTAACTAATAACTGTAGTTCTAATAGTAAATATATAACCGGTGGAGCTTCTTCGGTGATTAACTTCACCTCCAAAGTCTACTTCTACGTTGCCTGGTACTTTTAACTCTCCTTTACTAAAGTACAAACACTTTTCTATGGTGCCTTGCAGATACCTCAAAATCCACTTGATTGCTTCCCAATGAGTTTTCCCTGGGTTTGACATAAATCTGCTAATAACTCCCACTGTATGGTCGATGTTTAGTCTCGAATAAACCATTGCGTACATCAAACTTCCAATGGCTTAGGCATAAGGAACCTCAGCTGTGAATTCTTTTTCTTTCTCTGTTTGAGGGGATTGATCCTTGGATAGGCGAAAGTGATTGGCCAAGGGTGTGCTAACTAGCTTGGCATCGCCCATGTTGAATCTCTACAAAACACGATTGATGTACTCTGCTTTAGATAACTACAAAGATCCTTTCTTCTTATTTCTTGTGATTTGCATTCCAAGAATCTTCTTTGCTAGACCCAAGTCTTTCATGTCAAACTCTTTTGACAATTGATGCTTCAACCTTCTAATATCATCCATATCTGAACCTGCTACTAACATATCATCAACATAAAGCAGTAAAATGATATAACTGAACCTATATCTCTTGAAGTAGCAACAATGGTCGGCATTGTACTTATGGAAACCTTCCTTATGCATGAAGCTGTCAAAATTTCTGTACCATTGTCTCGGGGCTTGTTTCAGGCCATACAAACTCTTCTTAAGTTTTCACACCATGTTCTTCTTCCCTCTTTATAATAAGCCTTCTGGTTGGTACATACATATCTCTTCATCTAAATCTCCGTGAAGGAATGCAGTCTTCATATCCAACTATTCAAGATGAAGATCTTAAATGGCTACAATACTTAACACTGATATGATAGTATTGAGCTTCACAACGTGAGCTAAAATGTCAGTGTAGTCAACTCCTTCCTTCTGTTGAAACCCTTTGACAACTAGGCGGGCTTTGTATCTCTTGGAACTATAATACTCCTTTTTCACCCCGTAAAATCATTTGTTGTGAAGTGCCTTCTTTCCCATAGGTAACTCAGCTAGTTCCCATGTCTGGTTGGAGATGAGAGATTTCATGGCAAGCTTCCACTTGTTGGAATCTCGAGTCTAACAAGCTTCATCATAGCATTCAAGTTCCCCTCTATTAATCAGCAATATATAGTTCATGTATCTCTTGTTAGGCACATGAGATCGAGAAGACCTTCTCAATACAGGAGCTAGAGTAGGAGGTTGTAGTATGTCGGACTGCTACATACTGCTCTGTCTAACAAGTTCCTCTGGTTGAGGACTTGTTATAATTGTTTCTATTGTGGAACTATCTAGGACATCATCTACATCTGCAAATACTGACTCATTCTACTCTAATTCGTTGGCGTCTATTCTATGCATGTCCTTATACATCACCCTTTCATTGAAAATCACATCTCTACTACGGATCACTTTCTTGTTTTCGTCATCCCAAATGCGGTAGCTGATGAGTGCTCAACAAGAACTAAAATAACCATGATTTTATGTACATTAATTGATTAAAAATACATATATTTATATGTTTTATCATATATTTATATAAATTTGTCTTTTTCGGAATCACGGGTATTTTTATTGTTTTTCAGGTATTTTGGCTTTAAAACGCAATTTAAAGACTCAAAGAGGAATACTTGAAGCAATACATCACAAATATATTAATAAATAAGTGGGAAAAGGTCAACAAACATGGAAAAATTGGACAAAATGGGTCGAAAAGGTCAAAAATGTCAAATAGACGGAAATCGCGCCCATTGCCCTTGTGTCACGCTTGGCGCCCCATCCGTGCGCACCAGCGCTGGCCATGCCAGCGGCATACATAAGACTGGTCTGCCACGTCACGGCAGACTGTTCACGTTACACGCTGTTGTGACAGCTTGTGTGTGTATCGGCTAAAGACTTCTCGCGCCTTAACGCCTTTTTCACCCCATTTTTCACGTGTACCGCCTGTGACGTCATGCTGACGTCATTAATGACATCAGCAATTCCAATACGCGTTTTTACATTTTTAAATATTTTTTTAACATTTTTTTACTCATTTTTTCTCTCCATCCTCACCTATAAATACCCCCCTTCCCTTCACTTCAAAACACACCTTCAAAACACACTTCTCTCTTCTTTCTTTCTCTCTTTTCTTAGATTTTTAAGTTTTTTTTAGTTTTTCTTAGTTTTTAGTTAATTTCTCTTAGTTTTAGAGTTCTTCCCTTTTTGGGAAGAACTAGTTATGTTTTTGTAATTTATTAGCTTTTTGATTCAATAAATGGGAGTGCAAATTCCGCTTGGAGGTTTTCCAGCAACGGGAATAGCATCGAAGTTCTGTAAGGATTTTATTTTCTTTAGACTTATTTTTTATGCTTTATTCTTACATGTTATATTTAATTTGTCCGTGATTAAATTTAACTTTCTACATTTGTTTATAAACATGATGTAATAATAACGTTGTTATGCTTGCGAAATATTAAATAGGTAAAAATCTCTAAAATGAATTGATTTTATTTTTATTCAAGATTTTATATTAAGAATGTTAGAGAGAAATATATTATTTTTCATTACAAACTTAAATCTGAAAATTAGATTTTAAGGTTTAGTTATCCGGTCTGATTTAGAGTAGTGCTCTTTTATTTGTTGGTACAATCGCCCAGTAGTTAGAGTGAAGCTCTATTTCAAAAGTTTTTATAAGAATTATTATCCGAAAATGTATTGACAACATGTTTTCGGTAGTGGTTTTAAAACTTGAAAGTTAGTACTCGGATAACTAAATTCTTAGGTTTAATTTGGACACCTTGAATAAAGTTTAAATCGTCTAACCCCACCAAAGGTGGCATTTAAATGGTTCATTTTCAATCTCTTAGAAAAAGGAATTAATTTAATTAACCAAATTAGTTATCAACCCCACCCATAGGTGTTAATTGATTTGTTTAGTTAACAAAGAATATCTAACCCACCAAAGGTGGTATTCATATAAAAAAGAGAGAATCAATAAATATCAAATCATATCTTTAATAACCTAATTAATATGAGCAAACATAATTAACTTAATTATTATATCCATAAATACTCCACCATTATAAATGATAAGATTTGCATAAATGTTTATTGAATCTATGTTTATTTTTATGTAAGTAGATTAAAAACACAAAACCCCAAAATATCGTGACAGGATGTTTAGGATTTAATTTCGTTTTTAAAAGTTTGAATAATAAATTAAAAACCACATACATTCCTTCCTTAGATCGACCTTGGGAGTATACTTATCATTTTCTACGAAATGATTCGTGCACTTGCGAGAGTTTTATAAATAGATAAAACCAAAGTAACGGGCAGGATCGGCGATGTCGGTTCTGCCCCGATCAAGTTTTTGGCGCCGTTGCCGGGGAAGGAATAGTGTTTTTAAATTATTTATCAAAATTTTAAAAACTTTTTGTGTTGTAAATAATTGTGCTTTTTTTTATTTTGATTAAAAAAACAAAAATAAATTAAATAATTTTTTTTGTTGTTTGTGAATAGTAAAATAAAAACAAAAATTTAATAAAAATTAAAATAAATTTTTTTTCTCTCATAAAAAACAAAAAATAATAAATATATAATAATAAAATTGTTGTTCGTAAATAGTAAAAACAATAAATAAATAAAAATTAAAATAATTTCAAAAAAAAAAAAGACAAAAAAAAAACAATTTTCAAATTTCAAATTTCATAATAATAAAAAAAAACAAGGAAAATTAAAAAAATAAAATAAAATAAAACTTACCGTTCAAGAATAGTAAAAAAAGTAAAAAAAAAAAAAAAAAAAAAAAAAATTTATAAAAAATAAAAAAAAAAAAAAAAAAAAAAAAAATAAATAAATAAAAAATAATAATATAAAAAGAAAAAAATAATAATAATAGAAAAAATAAATAAAAAATAAAAAAAATAAAAAATAAAAAAACAAAAAATAAATAAAAAAAAACAAACAAAAAAAATAAATAAATAAAAAATAATAATATAAAAAGAAAAAATAATAATAATAGAAAAAAATAAATAAAAAATAAAAAATAAAAAAAATAAAAAAAACAAAAAAATAAAAAAAATAAAAAAAACAAACAAAAAAAATAAATAAAAAATAATAATATAAAAAGAAAAAAATAATAATAATAGAAAAAAATAAATAAAAAAAAAATAAATAATTTTTTTTTCTTTTTTAGGATTTAACTAGATTTGTTTAAAGCTTTGTAATAAATACAATTTAATTTTCTCTAAATTTTTTATTTTGTTGACGGAGTTTTAAATCTACACTTACACTAGACTATGCGTGGTAGGAGATCTTTACGAAACCCTCTTACACCATATGTAAATAATTTTCATAAATTTAAACAAGTGTCAACAAAACTGGATTCCACCCATCAACCTGTTTTTGAGCTAAACATAGAACCAAGTCTTAATCCTTTACTAGAACCAAAAGAAATGGAGGAAAACCAACATGTTAGGGAAACCACGATGAAGGAGTTTGCAAGACCGGTGATTGGCACGGCAACTGCCGCTATCCAGTTGGGTGAGGTTGCTCGGAATTATGACCTTAAAAATATTCATTTTTCTATGCTTCCTTCCTTTTATGGGCTACCTAATGAAGATTCTCTTTCCTTTATGAGAGATTTCTATGCTACGGTCCAAACATTCCCCCTCGGTATTCTAAACGAGGATCAACTTAGGATGAGATGTTTTCCCTACACTTTAAAGGATAAGGCCAAAGCTTGGTTGATGTCACTTCCCCCAGGTTCTCTGATGACATGGGGTAATATTTACAATAAATTCATGGGAAAATTCTATTCCCACCAAAAAACATCAGAGTTGAGAGGAAAGATTGCTACTTTCTCTCAGATGGAAGGAGAACCATTCCATGAAGCTTGGGATAGGTTCAAAATGTTTCTCACTCAATGTCCCCATCATAGCTTTCCCCTGCAGTTGCAGAACCAATTCTTTTACGATGGACTTACACAACAATGTCAGTTCATTGTCGACAACGCTGCAGGAGGAGCAATAGGAGAAAAGACTGCCTCAGAGACGTATAACCTCTTTGAGATGCTGGGTGCTAATTCCCAACAGAAAAGCTCCCGAGTGAGAAAAGCTGGAGTTCATGAAATCGACTCCAGTAATGAAGTTCAACAACAACTTGTTCAACTGACTAAGCAAGTTGCCCTTCTCGCTACACAAACCAACACCAATAATGAACAAAATGGTTTGTATAGCAACATGGGACATGGTACTGAAGCCTGTCCATATCAAGGAGAAACAAATGGACCTGAACAGGTTAATGTGTTGGGAGCATATCAACAGAGACCAAGGTTTGATCCCAATTCAAATACCTATAATCCTGGGTGGAGAAGTCATCCAAATTTCTCCTGGAGGCAAAACAACCCTCCTTTCACTCAAAGCTCAAACTAGGCAAAGCCAAGAATTCCACCCACCTATTCCAAGAAGCATTCCCAATAAACCAACCTCGGAGGACAACTTGAATTCTTTTATTCAAGTACTGTAGGGATAACCAATCTAAAACCAATCAACGGTTGGACTCGTGGAAGCTTCTATTAAAAGGTGGAAGTTCAAGTTGAGCAGCTTAGTTGAACATTTGCAAAAGAGCAAAGACTAATTTGATACTTAAATGAATTCAATGAAGAGGAGACATTGAGTTTTTCATTCTGCAATCTCCAAGCAACGTCTTACTAGAAGACGATAAATTTTAGTCCTGTATGGGAGGTCACCCATTGTTGTATTTTCCTTTGTTTTAGTTTGCGTGTAATAAAATTCAAATGAAATAAATTCGTTTGTTTCGAAAATTGTGTCCATTCGTTAAAATAAAAAAAAAATTAGGTTCCTTGCACCTTTTTGCTTTTACGTTTTATCAAGTTATAAATATTTCTTAGAGATATCTACTATTGTTTTTATTTTTTTTTTTAAGAGCAAAATGTTGATACACAATAGGAGGAGGATCATTTTCAACTACAAACAACCATGGGAGATGCTGAAGATAGGCGGAAAAAGATGAAAGACTATACAATGCCAATCATTGGCAATGTAACTTCCGGCATCCAATTACAAGAGGCTGCAAGGAATTATGAATTGAAAAAGATTCATTATTCTTTGTTGCCTTCCTTTTACGGTATCCCTAATGAAGACCCTTTGCATTTCATTCGAGAATTCTATGCTATTGTCCAAACCTTTCCACTACATGCAATTAATGAAGATCAACTTAGGATGAGGTGTTTTCCTTACACCCTCAAAGAAAAAGCTTGGTCCTGGTTCATTACACTACAGTCAGGTTCTCTTAAAACTTGGGAGGCAGTCTATGAAATTTTTATGGGTAGGTTCTATTCCCATCAAAAGACTGTTGATCTAAGAACAAAGATAGCAACATTTTCTCAAATGTATGAAGAGCCCTTTCATGAAGCTTGGGAACGATTCAAACTCCTTTTCATTCAATGTCAAAATCATAGCTTTCCATTACAGCTACAAAACCAATTCTTTTATGATGGATTGACACTACAGAGTCAATACATGGTTGATAATCTTCTTTGGAGGTCTTTGTAGGAGAAAAGACCGCAGAGGAAACCTATAATCTTTATGAGCTATTGGGTTCTAATTCCGAACAAAGAGGTAGTAGAAGGAAAGCAAGGGTCAATAAAGTTGGCTCTGATAATGAGATAACCTTGCAACTTGCTGAATTGACTAAACAAGTGAAATTTCTCACTACCCACCAAATTTCAAATCAAGAGATATGTGAAGTGTGTTGTTCAATTGGGCATGGTACTCATAATTGTTCAAATACTTGTGATTCTAGTGTCGATGCCATAGAGGAGGTCCAATCTTTTCAAAGGTATCATCCAAACACGTATAATCACCCAGCCTACACCCAATATCCAACACTAAGGTCGGTTAACAACCACCCTTACCCACCAAACCAATCTTTTAAGCCAACCTTAGAAGATAGCTTGAATGCTTTTATTCAAGTTAGTCGTGACAGCCAATTGATGACTAATCAAAGGTTGAACACCATGGAGGCTTCGGTTAAAAGGATTGAATCTAAAGTTGGGCAACTAGCTGAACAAATGCAAAAGAAAGAACCAGGAAAGTTGCCTAGTCAACCAGAACAAGCAAAGGATGTAAGAACCCTTCGAAGTGGTAAGGTAGTCAATACCAGTTTACCTGAAATCTCTAACAATCTACCTTGTAGTTCAGGTAACAAAGAAGGCGATATTCTAATCTCGCAAAAAGAAGAAACAAGTGTTAAACTTAACAAGCCTTCTGAAAAACTCATTGGGGGGTCATCTGACACCCCCAAAATTCAAAAGACAACAGAACCACACCAGATGCAAGTACCTTTTCCCCACCGGTTAAGAGAGTCCAAACAAGATAAGCAATTCAATGATCTTTTTAATATGCTCTCTAAAGTAAATATCAATTTACCATTATTAGAAGTGATCATGAATGTGCCCTCATATGCCAAGTTTTTCAAAGAGTTGAACACTAAGAAAAGGAGGTATGAACGAGTAGTAGTATCAGAAATTTCTAGCGCTGTACTTCAGCACAAACTATCCCCTAAGTTGAAAGACCCTGGAAGTTTTATTATAAACATAACTATGGGGGATAGGAAGGTTGCTAAAGCAATGCTTGATTTAGGTGCTAGTATAAATTTGATGCCCTACTCTATATTCTTACAACTCAGTCTAGGATTTAAAACCCACAACTATGTCCCTTCAACTTGCGTACGGATCTCTTAAATATCCGGAGGGAATAGTTGAGGATGTTTTGGTACAGGTAGACAAACCGATAATACTGTTGACTTTGTGGTTACTGGATATGCAAGAAAATCCAACATTGGACAGAGAGCACACAATATTGCTTGGTAGACCATTTATGGCAACTACTAAAACTATTATTGATGTCCAAGATGGAAATTTGACAATGACAGCCTTAGGAGAGACTGCTCATTTTAAAGTTTTTGATTCTTCACCTTTCCCTTCTATTTACGCCATCGATGAAATATTCGATGTTGATCCTTTGGATAATCTTGTCCAAAACACCTTTTTCCAAACCAGGAATAGAAGACAAGCTTGAAACCGTTCTTACACTTGAAAAGGTTGAAGAAGAGTTAGATGAGGAAATTAATGGGTACCTTAAACAACTAGACAATGATGAAGTGATGACAAAATCTAGTACACTTTTAAAACTACCCACATATTCATCTATTAAAGAGGCCAATCCACCTGAACTTGAACTCAAAGACTTACCTGAGCACTTAAAATATGTGTTTTTGGGAGAAGGAGAAACTTATTCAGTGATAATTTCTTCAACCTTGACCAAATCACAAGAAAAGGAACTGATGAAAGTTGCTTAAATGTTTAAGAAATCTATAGGTTGGAGTATAGGGGATATAAGAGGCATTAGTCCAACAATGTGTATGCACAAGATCAACTTGGAGGATGGTGCTAAACCTGTACGAGAGGCCCAAAGAAGACTAAACCCAAACATGCAAGAGGTAGTTAAAAAGGAAATTCTTAAATTATTAGAAGAAGGGATTATCTATCCTATTGCGGATAGTAAGTGGGTTAGTCCAGTGCATGTGGTACCAAAGAAATCTGGGATAACAGTTGTTAAAAATGACAAAAGTGAATTAGTGCCCACTAGAATAATCACTGGATGGAGAATGTGTATAGATTTTAGGAAACTAAATTTATATACGAAAAAGGATCACTTTCCTCTTCCATTCATTGATCAAATGTTGGAAAGATTAACTGGGCACGAATTTTACTGTTTTTTGGATGGACTGTCTGGATATTATCAAGTACCCATAGCACCAGAAGATCAGGAAAAGACCACATTTACATGTCCTTTTGGGACATTTGCTTTTCGCAGAATCCCATTTGGGATATGCAATGCCCCTACCACTTTCCAGAGATGCATGATATCTATTTTCTCAGACATGGTGGAAAAATTCATTGATATTTTCATGGACGATTTCTCTGTCTTTGGGAACTCATTTGATGATTGCTTACATAAATTGACTTTGGTTTTAGAAAGATGCATTGAATGCAATCTCACCCTTAGTTGGGAGAAAAGTCATTTTATGGTTCAACAAGGGATAGTTTTAGGACATATAATTTCAAACAAGGGTATTGAAGTTGATAAGGCAAAAGTTGAATTGATATCCAAACTACCTCCCCTACATCCGTGAAGGGGATAAGAAGCTTCTTGGGACATGCAGGATTTTACAGACGATTTATTAAAGATTTCTCTAAAATAAGTCGTCCCTTATGTAACTTGCTATCCAAAGATGCTGATTTTGATTTCAACAATGACCGCCTTTACTTCCTTTAATACCTTGAAAGATAAACTAACATCTACCCTCAAGTTATTATGGCACCAAACTGGTCTTTACCTTTTGAAATAATGTGTGACGCTTCTGATTATGCAATAGGAGCAGTCCTGGGACAAAGAGTGGATAAACGTTTGCATGTCATCTACTATGCTAGCAAAACACTCAATGATGCCCAAATGAATTACACCACCACTGAAAAGGAATTCTTGGCTATAGTATTCTCTTTAGACAAATTTCGGTCTTATTTAGTAGGATCTAAAGTGATTGTGCATTCTGATCATGCTGCTTTAAGATACCTATTAAGTAAACCAAATGCCAAGCCAAGATTAATCAGGTGGGTCTTACTCTTACAAGAATTTGACCTAGAAATCAAGGATAAGAAAGGCAGTGAAAACTTAGTAGCTGACCATTTGTCTAGGTTGATTTCTGACTTCAATTCTCTTAAAGATGAGAGTAATGAAGATATAGTTGAAACCTTTCCTGATGAACAGTTATTTTTCATAGGTCCGAACCCATGGTATGCTGATATTGTAAACTATCTTGCCACTGGTGTTTTGCGACCTAACACTTCATATCAGGACAAGAAAAGGTTTTTTAAAACTATTAAGGACTATTTCTGGGATGACCCTTATTTATATAAGATTGGTCAAGATCAAGTCATCCGGAGATGTGTACCTGAAGAAGAACATAAGAGCATTCTGACTTTTTGTCATGAACTTCATTGTGGGGGTCATTTTGGAGGTGAAAAGACAGCCCGTAAGATATTACAGTCTGGATTCTTTTGGCCCACTCTTTTTAAAGATGCTCATATGTTTTGTGCACAATGTGATAGATGTCAAAGAACAGGAAACATAAGCAAAAGAGATGAAATGCCTTTGACATCTAATTTAGTTGTTGAACTCTTTGATGTATGGGGGATTGACTTTATGGGTCCTTTTCCCCCATCTAATGGTTTTCAATACATTTTGGTTGCTGTGGATTATGTGTCCAAGTGGGTAGAAGCTATCCCCACCAAAACCAATGATGCTAATGTTGTTGTGAAATTCTTGAAAGATTTCATATTCAGTAGGTTCGGAACGCCTAGAGCTATAATAAGTGATGGAGGTAGCCATTTTTGTAACAAACTCTTTGATGGAGTACTAAACAAGTACAACATCACACATAAGGTAGCTACTCCATATCATCCTCAAACTTCCGGTTTAGTGGAAGTAAGTAATAGGCAAATTAAGGGAATATTGGAACGCACTGTGCGTCCTTCAAGGAAGGATTGGGCATTTAAGTTAAATGATGCCTTATGGGCATACCGCACCGCTTACAAAACACCTATTGGGATGAGCCCCTAGGTTAATCTTTGGGAAAGCGTGCCACCTTCCAAATTTGAACTTGAACACAAGGCTTACTGGGCAATTAAAGAACTAAACATGGATTTAGATAAAGCAGGTGAAAAACGATTACTCCAGCTTCATGAGTTGGAAGAAATTAGGAATGAAGCTTATGAGAATGCCAAATTATACAAAGAGCGTACTAAGCGCTATCATGACAAGAGGCTAGTTCCTAAAACTTTTCACCCTGGAATGAAAGTTCTTTTATTTAACTCTCGTTTGAGATTGTTTCCAGGAAAGCTGAGATCAAGATGGGATGGACCATTCAAAATAGTTCGTGTATCCGAACATGGAGTTGGTAGAACTATTGGACTCCAAGACACAAAAACGTTCAAAGTTAATGGCCATCGTGTCAAGCCTTATTTAGAAGAACCAAACAACATTCTTTGAAATGGATTGCATTTGGTGAGTAACCCTTAGCACCAAAAAGATATGTCTTGCTAAGACGTTAAACTAAGCGCTGGATGGGAGGCAACCCATCATTTTAGGTAAAAAAAAAAATTTTTGTTATTTGTTTTATTTACTTAATTTTATTGTTTATTTTAGTTTACTTATATGTGAATAATTTTTAAAATTGTTAAAACTAAAAATATTTGTTGAGATGTTAGAAGTTCACAGCGATCTGTCTGTACACACTTTAATGATGAATATGATGGATGCACCTGCATTTCTTCATTACTACTTACACATTCTCAAGAAATAGGTAATCTTTCTCCTCTTTTCTCTTTATCTTTAATTTGCAGTTGCTACATTGAGGACAATGTAAGTTCTAGGTTGGGGGTGGTGAAAAGTTACCATGCTTAAAAAAAATAAAAAAAATAAAATAAATAAATAAAATAAATAAAAAAAAATAAAAAAATAAAAAATTCACAAAAATTTATCATTTCTTTAAGTCAAATTTAAGTAAATAGTTAAGTCTTTGGTACTGTTAGATTAATTTTTGAAAACATATCATGAAATATTTTTGTAATTATTTTTGATAATTAGTTAGTTTTTGTCATAACTAGTATTTCTTGATAAAATGTGGAAATTATATTAAACCCAAAATCGGTGTTTATGAATTTGTTTTAGTGGAGACTACCTTTGTGAGATATAATTTGAGCCTAATTTCCTTTATTCAGAGTGAAATATATATTTTTTCTACTCCAAACACATTTCTTATCTCTTCAAATTTTTAGATGATCTCTATAGGCATTAATATTGAATGTATGAATTTTTTCTCATCTTAATAGAGTGTCGTATATTTTTTATTATTATTTTTGTTTAGATTAAATGATTTGAGTAGAAATTGATAGTATATGCTTTTATCTCATTCGCGGCATGGTATTACAAAAACAAAAAGACATATATGGGGTTACCTAAACCAAGATCAAACAGAAAAGCCACAAAATTAACCACTCACCAAAATCCTTAAAAAAAAAAAAAATGTACAATCTGTACATGGGTTGACTCTCTAAAAAATGATATATATTGAAAAATATCTTCAGAAAAATATAGAGAGAAAGAATATATAGTATAATCTACATACTATGACCCACATTGCCTACAAAGTTGTGAGTAAAAGCTAATTACAAAAGAAAGATATAGAAAGTAATTCCCTAAAAAGTCATTGCACTGTCTTCATTTGTAAAAGGCATATATCTTGAAATTTTTTCTTAATGAGTTTGATTTATGCATGAAAATAATTTTTATATATGATATCTTTATAATTTATACATTTGATTCCTTCCATGAGATCAACGTCAAAATAACACTTTGAGCCTTTCTTCTTTATACATATGCGAACATATTAGTTCATTTCTATACATCAACTCTTTCGCATATAAATTAGTATGAGTGTTTGAACCCATAGGATTCAGTGTTTTGAGAGTATTGACTTGTGAGGAATAGAGTCGAAGCGAATTCGGATTCATGACACTAAAATTGGGTGAAATTAAATTGATACATTTTTGATATGAAATATGAAAATGATTTTCGACTAATTATTATAATAAAATCATGATTGTTTAAAGAGATTAAAATAACTTATTCTTGAAATTTTAATTATGATCTTAAAGGAGATTAAAAAGTATGAGATATTTTTGTGATATGTTGTTTTCTTTTATTCTTAAATTAATTTTTGATTGTGTTGTGATTGTTTTTATAGTTTCTTTTTATTTAGTTCAATGTTTGTGGGTATCATTACTGAAAACCCTCACGAGACTCAAACTCGTCCACTAGGGCAACCTAGGGGTTTAACGGCTTGTTGCATAGGCAAAATGCAACCGTTTCAATCCACGAAAGTGATTTAGGATTGTTTAATTTTTAGTTTTTATCGCTTCTCTTGCTAAGGGACTAGCAAGAAGCTAGTTGGGGGTTGTGATGAGTGCTCAACAAGAACTAAAATAACCATGATTTTATGTACATTAATTGATTAAAAATACATATATTTATATGTTTTATCATATATTTATATAAATTTGTCTTTTTCGGAATCACGGGTATTTTTATTATTTTTCAGGTATTTTGGCTTTAAAACGCAATTTAAAGACTCAAAGAGGAATACTTGAAGCAATACATCACAAATATATTAATAAATAAGTGGGAAAAGGTCAACAAACATGGAAAAATTGGACAAAATGGGTCGAAAAGGTCAAAAATGTCAAAAAGACGGAAATCGCGCCATTGGCCGCGCAGCCATACGGCGCCGACGCCCCATCCGTACGCACCACGGTGCGCCCAGCGCCCGTGCCGCACGCGCCGACGCACTGGTTCCATCCGCGCGAGACTGCTGTTCACGCGCCAGCGGCTGCTGCGCGCGCGCTCAGCAGCCCCCTCCGCGCGCCAACGCCTTTTCGCCCCATTTTTCACGTGCGGCCGCAGGTGACATCATGCCGACGTCATTAATGACATCGGCAATTCCAATACGCGTTTTTACATTTTTAAATATTTTTTAACATTTTTTTACTCATTTTTTCTCTCCATCCTCACCTATAAATACCCCCCTTCCCTTCACTTCAAAACACACCTTCAAAACACACTTCTCTCTTCTTTCTTTCTCTCTTTTCTTAGATTTTTAAGTTTTTTTAGTTTTTCTTAGTTTTTAGTTAATTTCTCTTAGTTTTAGAGTTCTTCCCTTTTGGGAAGAACTAGTTATGTTTTTGTAATTTTATTAACTTTTTGATTCAATAAATGGGAGTGCAAATTCAGCTTGGAGGTTTTCCAGGAACGGGAATAGCATCGAAGTTCTGTAAGGATTTTATTTTCTTTACAGTTATTTTTTATGCTTTATTCTTACATGTTATATTTAATTTGTCTGTGATTAATTTTACTTCTCTTGAATCTTTATCAAGATGATGTAATAATAACGTTGTTATCCTTGCGAAATATTAAATAGGTAAAAATCTCTAAAATGAATTGATTTTATTGTTATTCAAGATTTTATATTAAGAATGTTAGAGAGAAATATATTATTTTTCATTACAAACTTAAATCCGAAAATTAGATTTTAAGGTTTAGTTATCCTGGTCTAATTTAGAGTAGTGCTCTTTTATTTGTTGGTACAATCGCTTGGTAGTTAGAGTGAAGCTCTATTTCAAAAGTTTTTATAAGAATTATTATCCGAAAATGTATTGACAACATGTTTTGTTAGTGGTTTTAAAACTTGAAAGTTAGTACTCGGATAACTAAATTCTTAGGTTTAATTTGGACACCTTGAATAAAGTTTAAATCGTCTAACCCCACCAAAGGTGGCATTTAAATGGTTCATTTTCAATCTCTTAGAAAAAGGAATTAATTTAATTAACCAAATTAGTTATCAACCCCACCCATAGGTGTTAATTGATTTGTTTAGTTAACAAAGAATATCTAACCCCACCAAAGGTGGTATTCATATAAAAAAGAGAGAATCAATAAATATCAAATCATATCTTTAATAACCTAATTAATATGAGCAAACATAATTAACTTAATTATTATATCCATAAATACTCCACCATTATAAATGATAAGATTTGCATAAATGTTTATTGAATCTATGTTTATTTTTATGTAAGTAGATTAAAAACACAAAACCCCAAAATATCGTGACAGGATGTTTAGGATTTAATTTCGTTTTTAAAAGTTTGAATAATAAATTAAAAACCACATACATTCCTTCCTTAGATCGACCTTGGGAGTATACTTATCATTTTCTACGAAATGATTCGTGCACTTGCGAGAGTTTTATAAATAGATAAAACCAAAGTAACGGGCAGGATCGGCGATGTCGGTTCTGCCCCGATCAGTAGCCAAACTCATCCTCACCATAACCGATGAATGTGCATTTCTTGGATTTGGGATCAAGCTTATTCCTACCTTGATCACTGATATGCACAAATGCTACACAGCCGAAAACTTTTAGATGTGATAGCTTCACCTCTTTTCTACTCCATACCTCCTCTTGTATTTTGTGTTCTAATGGGACAGCTGGGCCTCGGTTGATCAAGTAAGCTGTCATGTTAACTACTTTAGTAGACCTAACTGTATACGAATGCTTCTGGCTCTTTCTGTAAACGTTCGGTTCATATGCTCAGCTACACCATTATGTTAAGGCATGCTTGACACAGTTCTTTCCATTTTGATCCCATGCTCATAGTAGAAATTTTTGAATATGGTGTCTTCATATTCACCACCATTATCGGTTCTGAGATTTTTGATCTTCAACCCATCTCATTTTCCACCATATCTTTCCATTTTCTAAAAGTCTCAAATACTTCAGACTTATGCTTTAGAAAGTAAACCCATACCTTCCGAGAATGATCATCGATGAAAGTCACGAAGTAGTGTTTCCCACCAATGGATGAGATGGCTGTTGGTCCCCAAACATCAGAGTGGATAAGCTCTAACCTTTCCTTCTTTGGGGTTCTGCCACTTGTCTAAGAGCTGACTCTCTTCTGCTTTCCAAGTATGCAATCTTCACACATGTCTATCTTTGTAGACTGTAGACTTGGAAGTTTTCCCTTTGAGTGCATAATCTTCATCCATTTTCTCACTCATATGGCCTATTCTCTGGTGCCACAGATTTGGTGTTTCATTGCCTGATGCAACCTCGATTGAACAATGTTCCCCTATTGTAATGTAAAGAGTGCCACTCTTCTTGCCTCGAGCAACCATTATTACACCTTTTGAAATCTTCTAATCATCACCATGGAAGATCGTAGTATAGCCTTCACTAGCCAATTGCCCTATTGAGATTAAGTTCTTTTTTAGGTCGAGAATATGCCTCACATCCTTCAACTCCCAAACTAACCCGTTCAACTTAATATTCACCACACCTTTTCCAATAATAGCATACAGTTGATCATCACCAAGATATACCTTTCCAAGGTTTCCGGGGACATATTTCTCAAAAAATTATTTCTGTGAAGTAGCATGGAATGATGCTCCAGAGTCTAACACCCAAGATTCTTCCTTGCTCTCCAAAGAGCATATCAATGCATTATTTCCTCCTGAGGTGGAAGTAACATTTTCCTCTACCTTCACTTGTTTGTCCTTCGGTGCACTCTTGCACTGATTTTTGTAGTGCCCAGTTCTTCCATAATTCCAACACTCAATAGTCTTTGAGCTATAGGAATTATTAGGATTCCTGGATTTGGACCTCCTATCCTTTGATCTACCTCGGTAGTATATTCTGCCACATCCATTCCCTTTGGTTGAATTTCTTCCTCTTGACTCTGTATGCAAAACTGAAGAAGTTGAAAATTCACTTGACTCTCTACGTCGGATCTCTTCACTAAGAAGCAAATCACGAACATCATCAAATTTCAACTTATTACTTCCTGACGAGCTACTCATAGCCGTGACAATAACATTCCAGCTTTCTGATAAAGAAGACAAAAGTATCAATGCTCGTACTTCTTCATTGAATTCAATTTCCACTAAACTCAACTGGGTTGTGACTGTGTTGAGTTCATTGAGATGTTGACCTACCGATACGCCTTTAGTCATCCGCAAATTGAACAAACGCCTCATCAAGTGCACTTTGTTTGAGGCTGATGGCTTCTCATACATATTGGAGAGAGTTTCCATAAGACTCGCTATGATCTTTTCCTTTTCTATGTTGAAAGCAACATTACGGGATAGCGTCAATCTAATAACTCCGAGGGATTGTCTGTTTAGAAAATTCCAATCTTCTTCCATCATAGCCTCTGGCTTCTTCCCTGAGAGAGGTTGATATAGATTTCTTTGATACAAATAATCTTCTATCTGTATTTTCCAAAACCCGAAATATGTGCCATCAAATTTCTCAAGTTTCACCATTCCTTCATCAACGGCCATTGCTCCCACTCAAATCTAACTTCCTCTGGATCGTTTCTGATTATTTATGCAAACCACCATGTATTAGAACACCTCTGTAAACAAACAAATATCGTCGACAAAACTGCACTATTCACTATTCACGTAAATAGTAACATTGTAGGAAATTGACAGAAATCACCATCAAAAGCTCTGATACTAGTTGTTGGAAAATTACGCAAATTCCCAATAAGCTAGATTTATAAGAAAGCAAGAATAGAAAAATAACACACAAATTTGATAATGGAGTTCAGAAAATCTTGCTTACGTTTCTGGACCTGCTGTAGATCTTTTTACTAAAAGGGGAGAAATTACACAAGGTGTTTACAACACTCACAACTCACAACCCATAACCCAATTACACCCAAGAAAATTACTCTCAATTTTTTCTCACAAAAGCTTTTCTCCCAATTGGAATGAACACTTTGGATGATTAATTCATTACAATTACACATCTATTTATAGGAAAATTCACTCCTTGAATTACTCCTTAAATTAATGGTTCCTTGAATTGCTCCTTAAATTAAGCTCCTTGTTTTATTCCATGTTTTGCTCCTTAAATTAAGGAGCTTTATAGCAATCTCCAACACAGACCTTAACAGGATAGATCCGATCAAAATCTTCCTCACAGATGAAACCCTACCTAATTATAGGAATGAAGTAAAGAATAGGCTATCCATTTCCATAGAATCGACGATGTTGTGTACAGACTTGGTTTCTTTAATCCTTACCTCATGTGCTTTACAAAGGATAAAGCTGACTTTGTCCTTACTGAGATCAATGCAAGCATACTACTATCCCACAATTCTAAAAGATGCAATTAGTCAGGTCAAGAAGTGTGATAAATGTCAATGACACTCACATGTGCCTAGATAGCTAACCAAGTAATGTTTACAACGTCCTTTCCTTAGCACAATGGGGGTTGGATCTTATTGGCCCATTTCCCACAACCAAGGGAATTAAATACATAATCATTGATATAGAATACTACATCAAATGGGTGGAAGTTAATCTACTCCTGTAAATTTCAGAAGATAGAGTCATCGACTTCATCTGGTAGAATATCATCTATTGATTTGGAGTTTCCCAGACTCTATTGTAAAATAATGGAACCCTATTCATAGGATGAAAATCGAAGAACTTGTGTGAGTAATATCACATCCAATATATGTCCTCTATAATTGAACACCCCCAAGCCAATGGCCAAATGGAAGTCGCCAATAAAGTAATCAAGTTGAACCTGAAAAGAAAACTTGAAACATACAACAAAGAATGGGTAGAAAAATTGCTAGAGGACTCTTAGGCCTACCAAACTATATCTAGAATTACCATTGGACAAACACATTTCTCACTCACCTACGACACAGAAGCCATAATTCCATTAAAAATTAGATTTCCAAGTTATAGAACAAGTACTAAAAACTTAGACTATAATGAAGAAAATTTGGCTCTAAACTTGGACCTCTTTAAAGAAAAAAGCATAGCAAGGTTTCCTACCAATAAAGAATGGCCAACCATTACAATAGCTCGATCAACTCTCGATAGTTCCAACAAAGTGACATGATACTAAAAAAAACAACACAATTAACTTTAAAAAGAGGGACAAGAACCCTCGATCATAATTAGGAAGGTCCCTAAAAAACAAATCATGTCCTTAGAAACGGATCGTACCACCTAGAAAATCTGGGAGGTTATGAGGTTCTAAGCATGTGGAACGTGTAGCATCTCAAAAAATATTTCTAATTGCAAGGACTAGATAGTACACACCTTATTAGTTTTATTTTTTCTTTTAAGTTTTATAATTTCTATTATTGCAACACTTATCAAAATAAAAATCCCTAGCTAGTTATATTCAATTTATAATCCTAGGCTATTTTCAATTATTTGTAATTTGAATTCATTATTAATAAAGGGAGCACTTGTAGTGAAGGATATTCCCTATTGGATCACTTGATCTAGAGTAGCTACTAAAATTAGAAATTGAGAATCTCAGTGAAGGTTTCAACATACAAACTTTATTTTTGAAGCGTGTTTGAGGAAGTCTATTGAAGATTTCTTCATCTAGCCTTACAATAATAGTTATGAGATTCCCAAAGGTTCTTCTCGACAGTCTGATGATTCCCCAAGTATTAGTTCCCTTTAGTGCTCCTTTTTTTATTATGTGGTATTCCTCTTCAGTTAATGATTTTTTCTTTAGTAGAGGCTTGAAAAGTTTGCTGTTGTTCATCATGGTTCATAGGTTGCTTATTGCCAGGCCTATGACTTTCTTCAAGATCTTAATTCATGGGCTATGATATACCATAAAATTTCACGTTTTATATCCTCCAATGTGCAAAACTTTAAATTATCACAACTTGTACTTGGACAATGAATTTCATTTAGATCATTTGCATTCATCAAAGAAAAATGAAAGGAAACTTTTAATTCACTTTGAAACTCAAAATATATTTTTGTAAGTTTGTTTTTACTTTGTATCTGTATGTTGGCTTCCCATGTGCAAAACACGGTGTTAGTTTATTTTACCTAGTGTTTTGTCTCCCTCTATATAAGGTTGATTACTGTAGATCAGTAATGCATACAAGCTTATAGTTAGGAAAATTGTGATTGAACGCATATTGTTTTCACACCATACGATTAGTTTTTAGTATGCATGCTAGGTTATGAGTGTCAGATTTTGATTCATTTTGGGTACTCGTATCTTTTGAAATAACTCAGTAATTTTTAAACAAAAAAATTATGTTTTTTGGCACTTTATCACATTCTCACCACACATTTGGGGAAATAGTTGGAGAGGTCCATGGCAAGGATTATGGCAAGGTGACCTGGCCATTGGTAATGTTCTATAAATACCCCTATTAATTGTTGTAATTAATTTGAAAATCCTACCGAATCTCTACCAAATTTTTGATCATTTTGAATTTTGTTTCACTCATTATTTTGATTGTGTTTCAATAATTGTGATATGTTTGTGTGAGCATAAAATAGCATGGTAAAATATTTTACTATATATATAAGAACTTCTCTGTGATAATGGTTTGATTGTGTATGATAAGTTATTCTGTTGAGAGATCAAATCATTAGTTGATTGCATACATGGATTATCTATGTGTGTTTCGTACACGATTTGAGATTTGTATAGATTGTGTATCTTTTAGTGATATTTGGTGCATACCATTCTGATGTTGATCCTTTCCCTTTTTCTCTTTGTATTTAATTCTATTAAATCTCTTAGAATGGATGATATAAGAGGTTTGATCGGTGACCATCTCAATTTAGTGGATTTTGTTATTTTTACTAGAGATCTTAGATATGTTCCTACTTAAGATCTACAAAAAATGATGTTTGGTTCTTAATCGAGGATGGATGGAGGTGCCCTACACACGTATCTAAAATTGGTGTTGCTAAATCTAAATTGATCAATGTCTGGAACAAAGAGGAGCTTCGTCTCAATAATCTAAATTGTCAATGGTTATATCTTCTCATCCATTCACTTATTGCATAGGATTCTTCTTTAATTGCTAAGTTTAAGAATACCACTTTATGGAAAAGAAATATAATGGATGCACTCAACTATTGTTTTATCTTCAAAAAAGATAGCGACTACAATTCCTGAATGTTCTACTTTTATGGCTTCCTACTCAGAGACTACCCTTTCTAGATTCTCTTATTGGATTGATACTGATGATAATGATAAGTTTTCACTTAAAGAATCCTATGACCACCTTATGTATGATAATCTCAAGTTGAAGAAAGTTATGTCCAAGATCCACAAAATATTGTAGAAAAAGATAAGGAGCATTTGCACCTCTTTGGTCAATTGCTCAATCTCACCTTTGGATGGTGAAAGTGATGTGAACAACTTGAAGTTAAATTTGGATGACCACATTAAGTCTCTTCATATTCTCTTCCATGATAGTGAGAAGTGTCTTGCTCATAAAAGTTAGCTTTAAAACTCTATTTAGGATAGAGAATTCGATGCTCACAAAGATTAACATATTTCAGAGTCATCTTTATGTAATTCAAATGTCATTTATAAACTTAAGAAAGACGTTTTCACCTCAAAAGATGAAAAAGTTATTCTTAATCACACTTTCATGCTAATTAAATTTCATACTACTCACTAAGTTTATCAATTATGGATCACATACTTAAGAATCATACATCTCTGCCTGAAAACTATACATGTTATTTAATCAAGACAAACAATTAAATAATTCTCTCAAATATATTTAATTACCTCTATAGATAAATTGTTGGCCAAACAATTAATAGCATAAAAATCAGATTAAATAATATAATTAAATTCAAATTATAATTGGGGTAAAATATTAGACCATCACATAGTAAAATCAAAAATACCCCTAAGGTTTTCAATATCTTCAAAAATATCCTTAACGTTAAAAAAAACTACAATACCCCTTAAGTTTAAGATATCTTCAAAAATATCCTTATTATTTAACAGAAGCATAAAAAAGCTGTAAAAAATCACATCAATATCTAAAAAAGTATTTTCTGCCCCTACATATATAGCTTTTTGAATATTGTCGTTGAGAATATTATCGCAAATACCCTTAAGGTTTTGTTTTTCTTCAAAAATACCCCTACTATAATAATTAATTTAACTTTATTAAAAATACCCCTGCTATAATAATTAATTTAACTTCATCAAAAATGTCCTTGTTACAATATTTAATTTCTCTTCATAAAAAATACCCCTTCTTCTCAATAACATGATATAAAATATTTTCTAAAAATATTTAACTTGATATTGTGTGTTTTGTTAACTTAATTTTTCTTCAAGGATATGATGAGTGCTCAAAAAGCACTAAAATTACCATGATTTTATGTGCATTAATTGATTAAAAAATATATATTTATATGATTTTATCATATATTTATATAAATTTGTCTTTTCTAGAATAACAGGTACTTTTATTGTTTTTCAGGTATTTTTGCTTAAAAACGTAACTTAAAGACTCAAAGAGGAATACTGGAGGCAATACATCACAAATATATTCATAAAATAAATGAGGAAAAGCCAACAAATATGGAAAAATTGAACAAAATGGGTCAAAAAGGTTAAAAATGTCAAAAAAGAGGAAATCGTGCCGCTGCCCATTTGCTCCCCATTTACACGCACCGCTGCACCCATCTACCCCATCTACACGCACCCATATTAGTATGATGTCATCATTTACTACTCCGCAATTTCCCAATTTTAAATCATTTTTTCACCCACTTTTTCTTCCTCTCCTCATCTATAAATACCCCCATTCTCTTCGCTTCAAATCACACCTCAAAACACATCTTCTCTTCTCTTTCTTTCTCTCCTTTCTTAGTTTTTACAAAAAATTATCATTTCTTTAAATCAAATTTAAGTAAATAGTTAAGTCTTTTGTACTGTTCGATTAATTTTTGAAAACATATCATGAAATATTTTGTAATTGTTTTTGATAATTAGTTAGTTTTTGTCATAACTAGTATTTCTTGATAAGATGTAGAAATTATATTAAACCCAAAATCGGTGTTTATGAATTTGTTTTAGTGGAGACTACCTTTGTGAGATATAATTTGAGCCTAATTTTTTTTTATTCAGAGTGAAATATATATTTTTTCTACTCCAAACACATTTATTATTTCTTCAAATTTTTAGATGATCTTTATAGGTATTAGCATTGAATGTATGAATTTTTTCTCATCTTAATAGAGTATCGTATATTTTTTATTATTATTTTTACTTAGATTAAATGATTTGAGTAGAAATTGATAGTATATGCTTTTATCTCATTCATGCATGACTCCTACAAAAAAAAAGAGATATATCTGGGGTTACCTAAACCAAAATTAAACAGAAAAGCCACAAAATTAACCACTCACCAAAATCCTAAAAAATGTACAATCTGTACATGAGTTCACTCTCTAAAAAATAATATATATTGAAAAGTATCTTCAGAAAAATATAGAGAGATAAAGAACATATAGTATAATCTACATACTATGACCCGCATTACCCAAAATCCTAAAAAAATATACAATCTGTACATGAGTTGACTCTCTAAAAAATGATATATATTGAAAAATATCTTCAGAAAAAAATATAGAGAGATAAAGAATATATAGTATAATCTACATACTATGATCCACATTGCCTACAAAGTTGTGAGTAAAGGCTAATTACAAAATAAAGATATAGGAAGTAATTCCCTAAAAAGTCATTGCACTTTCTTCATTTGTAAAAGGCATATATCTTGAATTTTTTTCTTAATGAGTTTGATTTATGCATGAAAATAATTTTTATATATGATATCTTTATAATTTATACATTTGATTCCTTCCATGAGATCAACGTCAAAATAACACTTTGAGCCTTTCTTTATACATATGCGAACATTTAGTTCATTTCTATACATCAACTCTTTCGCATATAAATTAGTATGAGTGTTTGAACCCATAGGATTCAGTGTTTTGAGAGTATTGACTTGTGAGGAATAGAGTCGAAGCGAATTCGGATTCATGACACTGAAATTGGGTGAAATTAAATTGATACATTTTTTATATGAAATATGAAAATGATTTTCGACTAATTATTATAATAAATCATGATTGTTTAAGAAGATTAAAATAACTTATGCTTGAGATTTTAATTATGATCTTAAAGGAGATTAAAAAGTATGAGACATTTTTATGGTATGTTGTTTTCTTTTATTCTTAAAAGTAATTTTGTTATTTTGTTGTAATTTTAGTTTTTAGGTTGATTGTTTTTATTATTTCTTTTAATTTTTACATTTAATTCAATGTTTGTGGGTATCATTACTGAAAACCCTCATAAGACTCAAACTCGTCCACTAGGGCAACCTAGGGGTTTAAAGGCTTGCTGCATAGGCTAAATGCAACCGTGTCAATCCACGGAAGTGATTTAGCATAGTTTAATTTTTAGTTTTTATCGCTTCTCTTGCTAAGGGACTAGTAAGAAGCTGGTTGGGGGTTGTGATGAGTGCTCAAAAAGCACTAAAATTACCATGAAATGCACATTAATTGATTAAAAATATATATATTTATACAATTTTATCATATATTTATATAAATTTGTCTTTTCGGAATCACGGGTATTTTTATTGTTTTTTAGGTATTTTCGCTTAAAAACGTAACTTAAAGACTCAAAGAGGAATACTGGAGGCAATACATCACAAATATATTCATAAAATAAATGAGGAAAAGCCAACAAATATGAAAAAATTGGACAAAATGGGTCAAAAAGGTCAAAAATGTCAAAAAGGAGGAAATCACGCCGCTGCCCATCTGCACGCGCCGCTGCACCCATCTTCCCCATCTGTGCACGCTGCCGCGCCTACATCAACATGATGTCATCATTCACTACTCTACGTTTTCCCAATTTTTAATCATTTTTACCCACTTTTTCTTCCTCTCCTCACCTATAAATACCCTCATTCTCTTCACTTCAAATCACACCTCAAAACACATCTTCTCTTCTCTTTCTTTCTCTCCTTTCTTAGTTTTTTTTAGTTTTTAGTTTTTCCTTAGTTCTTTCTTAGTTTTAGAGTTCTTCTCTTTTTGAGAAGAACTAGTTATGTTTTTGTAATTTATTTGCTTTTCGATTCAATAAATGGGAGTGCAAATTCCGTTTGGAGGTTTTCCAGCAACAGGAATATCATCAAAGTACTGTACGGATTTTATTTTCTTTACAGTTATTTTTTATGCTTTATTCTTACATGTTATATTTAATTTTTCTGTGATTAAATTTAACTTTGCTGGCTGTTTGTAAACATGATATAATAATAACGTCGTTATGCTTGCAAAATATTAAATAGGTAAAAATCTCTAAAATGAATTGATTTTATTTTTATTGAAGATTTTATATTAAGAATGTTAGAGAGGAATATATTATTTTTCATTACAAACTTAAATCTAAAAATTAGATTTTAAGGTTTAGTTATCCGGTCTGATTTAGAGTAGTGCTCTTTTATTTGTTGGTACAATCGCCCGGTAATTAGAGTAAAGGTCTATTTCAAAAGCTTTTATAAGAATTATTATCTGAAGATGTATTAACAACATGTTTTCAATAGTGGTTTTAAAACTTGAAAGTTAGTACTTGGATAACTAAATTCTTAAGTTTAATTTGGACACTTTGAGTAAAGTTTAAACTGTCTAACCCTACCAAAGGTGGCATTTAAATGGTTCATTTTCAATCTCTTAGAAAAAGGAATTAATTTAATTAACCAAATTAGTTATCAACCCCACACATAGGTGTTAATTGATTTGTATAGTTAACAATGAATATTTAACCCCACCAAATGTGGTATTCATATAAAAAAGAGAGAATCAATAAATATCAATTCATATATTTAGTAACCTAAATAATATGAGCAAGCATAATTAACTTAATTATTATATCCATATATACTCCACTATTATAAATGATAAAATTTGCATAAATATTTATTGAATTTGTATCTATGTTTTATTTTTATGTTATTAGATTAGAAACACAAAAACCAAAATATCATGACAGGATGTTTAGGATTTAATTTCGTTTTTAAAAGTTTGAATAATAAATTAAAAACCACATACATTTCTTCCTTAGATCGACCTTGGGAGTATACTTATCATTTTCTACGAAATAATTCGTGCACTTGCGAGAGTTTTATAAATATAAAACCAAAGTATTGGCAGGATCGGCGATGCCGGTTCTGTCCGTCAAGGTATTTTTGGAAAATATTTTATATCATGTTATTGAGAAGCAGGGGTATTTTTGATGAAGATAAATTAAATATTATAGTAGGGGCACTTTTGATGAAGTTAAATTAATTATTATAACGAGAGTATTTTTTATGAAGTTAATTAATTATTATAGTAGAAGTATTTTTGAAGAAAAGAAAAACTTAAAGGGTATTTACGATAATATTCTCAACAATAATATTCAAAAAGCTATATAGGTAGGGGTAGAAAAGAATTTTTCAGATATTGATGTGATTTTTTATGACTTTTTGATGCTTATGTTAAATAATAAGGGCATTTTTGAAGATACCTTAAACCTCAGGGGTATTGTAGTTTTTTTAAAACGTTAAGGATATTTCTGAAGATATTCAAAACCTCGAGGGTATTTTTGATTTTTTCCCCGCGGGAGTGATATATGTATAAGGGTGAGATTACCATTTTATCCCTAATGTTAAACGGAGATATAACGCTGATAACGTTCATGGGCATTTTTGATATTAAATAAAGCTTAGGAATAATTTTGAAGAAACGCAAAAACTCAGGGGTATTTGCAATAATAATTCTCCAAAAACATATCAAAGTTGTGTTAATGGCGGTTCATTAGGGTTTATGGATTAGGAGCTCAAATATAGCTCATGTGGAATCTGGATTGTTATATCACCTTCAGATTAAGAGCTAAGATCAAAACAAGAAAATTAATAATACCAGCCAATGACAACGTGACATATGGCACACAAAATTCACTTAGCGAATCAAAGCACGATGTATGGTAGGGAAGACTGGTCCAAGTCAAGGAACGTTGAATTAGCACCACATGGTGCAATGTGATTCATAGATGTAGATGGCATGGCGTGCTGGTGGATCGTGGGGAGCAATCATGTGATAACATGTGGCAATGTTGTTTGATCATGCTCTAAACTCTGATTGAACATCATGTTAACACATGTCATACATTGCGTTACTCCGATTTGTTGTCCCTACTTATGTGGAATCTGTTTGTCTTTCCTAATCAGCTCTATGCTTACATGGTAGGTCACGTGGCAACTTTTGATTGGTCCTACATTAAAAATTCATAAAATTCCATAAAAATTCCAAAAAATATCCATAAACTATATTTTCACACCTTTTCACTAAAAAGTTATATATTAATATGTTTAGCTCTAAAAATACTATTTATTAAATAAAAAAAGTAAAAATAAAGAGAGAGAATGTAAGTATGTTTGTACTTAGTGTCTGTGTGTAAAACACAATGTCAATTTATTTTACTCAATGTTCTTTCATACTCTATGTAAGGTTGGTTACTATAGATCAATAATGCATACTTACACATAATTAGGAACATTATGATTGAAAGCTTGTTTTTCAAACACTACCGGGTTGGTTTTTTTAGTATGCATGTTAGGCCGTGAATGTATGATTTTGGTTCATTTTGGGTGAGGGTAGTTTTGGAAATAACTTGACAATTTTTGAAATGAAAAGTTATGTTTTTTGGAACCTCACCACACCCTTGGTAAGATGGTTGGTGAGGTCTATGTGAGGATTATGGAGAGGTGGTCAAGGCATTGATAATTTTCGATAAATACCACCTATTAATTATTTTAATTAATTCAAACAACCTATCGAAACTCTACCAAAATATTTGATCATTTGGAATTCCATTTTCACCCATTATCTTGATTCTGTTTCAATAATAGCGATACGTCTGTGTAAATTTAAAATAGTGTGATAGACTATTTTTTTTTCTATATTTATGAGAATTTCTCTATAAGAATGGTTAGACTAAGTAGTTCGAGTTCCTATATTATTATCTATGTGTAATAAATTGTTGTACTGAGAGATCAAATCATTAGCTATGTATCTCATGTGCAAGATTTGATATTTATATGGACTGTGTGTTCTTTGGTGATATTTGGTGGTTTGTGATTGAGGGAAGACCTCAAGGTTTACATCATTGTATTTTTCACGTTACTAATTTGTGGCTCATGATCACACCATATTATATGATGTTGTCTTTAAAGAAGAGGCAACTTTATGTCTTGAACCAGGTTGTTGTAGAGGCAACAATAGGTAGCTCATACAGAGGCCCTAGCTAATATAGGTATTGATGGTTTTATTTCTATCAGAGTTGTAATTGTTTTATTGCTTAGTAGATTGTTTACTACCGAGTAGTTGCTATAAGCAACCTTAGGATGTTACCATATAGATAGGATTTCTATGTAGATTTACCTCATTATAATGTGGGTTTTGCATTTTTTGTTATTGTGCTAGTATGATCTGAGTTTGAAGTGTGTATGTTACCACATACTAGAGTTCAAACTCTAATTAGAGTGCTTTAGTTATATTTTCGTGCTTCTTCTTACTAAATTATATATTTATCGATTAAAGTGTTCTTACTACTTGAGTTCTATATTTACTGTTGTTATTTGTTAATTCGATGCTTATGAGGACAAGGCTTTAAGGAATCAATATCTCCTTACCATGACAGTGAACTAAGTTACAGACTCTGTGAATTTTAGGCTTAGACATCCATAATTTATCCATCTATAATACGCCAAAATTATCATTTATATTTAAACAATGGCATACATACTATTAATAATTTATGTTTTAAATTAATTAATAACTTCTAAAATAAAGGAAAAATCAAGTAACATAAAAGCATATATTAATTGAAGATTACTAGCACATTTATTATATGATTTTTTGGTACCACTTATGATATTTATCTAAGTTCCACTCTTGTGAAATCTTATTTATTGATTATTGCATGAACTCGTCATGTTGCTCTTTGAATTTTGTGTTTCATGTTGCACATGTTGTTATCTAGTTTTATAGGATATGGTATCTTTATTTCTCTATCTTTAATTATTAATAATTCGGTTTCATCTCTTTTCTTATTTTTCAGGCTGTTAGTAAGAATAAATATGACCAAGATGCTACAGAAGTTGGTAGTGATCATGGAGGTGCTCACTGAGATACTCGCTGGCATGGTTTCCAAGTGTTGTAATGGTTATTACCCTAATTAGAGATAGGAATTTCCCAAGGAAACTTGGTTAGCAAGGCTCATCGATATGGTTGGAAAAGTAGTCAATGAGGTGCCTGACGGTCCAAGAGTTTTCTATAAATAACCCATCATTTGTAAAATGATTTCTTAATTAGAAAACATAGGAAAATGCTATTAGTTTTAAAACTCAAATTTTCAAATTTTCAAATTATTTTCTTCAATCTTGATCATTAATACCTTTAGTGATATTTTAGTATTATTGATTCATGACTTTTTTATAAAAATTATTTTTGAGGTTAGGTTAAACTAAAGTGAATTAACTACCGAGATTTAGATTACATTTGAGCTTCATGTGCATAGATGTTCCATTACCCTTGGATTCACTATACTAATCATTAGTGACTTACTATATCACGTGGTAGTGGGGCTCTAGAAGATAGCCAGGTTTCTTATAGATAACATTTTTTATAGAGACAGTAGATGATGGCAATATAGGTGTTGTCAGGGCAGATGTCTCGACTAGTAAAGGTATTTATGTGTATATTTTTATCGAGTTGTATACTATTGGTTTACATTAGTGAATTGTTTGCTAACCAGTGGCTGTCATAAGTGATAAGTGTTATTTTATACATATTTTTAGATATAAATTCTTTTATATTTATGCATAATTTATTATTATAATGAGCAAAATTATTTATTTTATATATATTGGAAAAACATAATTTTTCTAAAATTGTTATGGATTTTTTTGGATTATGGATATTAACTTATAAAGCTCATAGTTGTACTTAAAAATTAAGGCCAAATTGAGTAAGTGTCGATGTGGTCAGTATATGTCATATGTCTTCATGTATTCAATTTTATATTTAAATGAAATGATTATGCATGTTATGAATTAGGGTGATCAAGTAGTTTATTGTATGAATATGTTTACATCTAGTCTAATATGTTAGTATGTAATCACTAATATTGTTATTTAAAATGGTACCTTAAGGCTACTATCACAAGTAAAATTGAATACTTTTATAAATGTTAAACAATTGTTCTAATCTTTTCTCGTTTAGTTATCACTTTTTTAGATCTTGATGTAATAGATGAATTAAATCTAACAAGAGTTCTTCTAGATTGTTTAAGATTTAAGTTGATTTATGATGATATTCTAAAACAATTACAAGGGAAGAAAATGTGGGAAGTCTTAAGTAGATATAAACTTCTAAAGTTAAAGTTAAGAATTCAAAAATGATATTAAATTGTGAAAGTAATTTAGAAGTTAAGAAATTAATTTACATTCATGATATGGTTAATAAAATTGTAGGCTAGTGGTAACAATAGTAACATAATCACATATATCTCAATATTCTTGTGAAACTTATTTCATTATTTTTTATTTTTTTTCAAAAACAACAAAAACTTCCCTTTTACTAATTAGGAGTAGATAATGTTACTAATTCTAGTGAATACGATAACCTTTTTCTTAAAATTACTTATCACTTGTACACTATCGCGTATACTTACGTGTTCTAAATTGTGTCAATAAGTAACTCGATAATGTTTCTATATAGGTAAGGTTTTTATGTGGATTTACCTCATTATATCACTTTGTTCGTATGCTCACATGTTATAATTATACAATCTTTATATGTCTGTTTATCTTTTATGATGCTCGCAAGTTAAAGATGAGCCTCGAAGAGTTTGTTTCTCATTACCTAAGTTATTTACTTAGTCTAAGAATCTCTAAGTTGGTATCAAAGTTGGTTTATCCTTTTGGCCTTAACTACTCCAATGTTAATTATTTCTAACTCACTTTTATCACACAATCACTTTATCCTTATGGATTAAGGAGATAGAGGTGACATAAGTAGACCTTTACTTTACAATGGGTTCAACTATGCCTATTGAAAGTCTCAAATTTAGGTATTCTCATGGTTGCTTGGAGATTTCATCTAGTTTCTTGTTAACAATGGTTGGACATTTCCATCCAAAACCTTTGTTGATAATACCATTATCCCTAAACCCAAGATCGAATGGACAAAGGGGGAAAGTAAATAGTTTGAATGGAATATCAAAGGTCTATGTGCCATTATGAGAGCTTTCACTCCTAACAAATATAAAAGAATCCAAAGCTATAGAACTTCTAAAGAAGCTAAAAATATTTTAGAGACAAAGCATGATCTTACCTTTGTAGTAAAGAGACCAAATGTGATCGAGCTAAATGGAGGAAGATAAAATCTTTAACAAGTTTTATGCTCGCTTCTCTAATCCAGTTAATTTTCCTTACAATCTTTGAAGACACATAGATGCGTAAAAGAAAATTGAAAATATTATTGAGAGCCTTCGTTGTCGCTTCAACTCTAAAATTACTAGTATGGAGACCTTCTATAAGCCTGGTAAGCTAAACATTAATGAACTAGTTGGTGATCTCTAAGCCTATGAGATTCACCATGTATGCCCAGGAGAGGACATGTTGTTGTTGAAAAGGGAAAGTGTATTACTCGTAAGACCTCCAAAGGAAGTGAAGGAAAACAAGAGATGCATAAAACTATAGCTAGTGAAGAATTCTAGCTCAGATGAAAAGAAAATGGCTTTGCTTGCTAAGAGATTTACAAGGTTCTTTCAAAGCAAGAAGAACTCTTCTAGTAGGATAAAAAAGTGATAGCTTGAGTATGAGAAACTTGAGATCTAGAAGAAAAATGACAAATTTGATGATAAAGTTGAATAAAAATAAAGTAGAAGCCATGTCAACCAAATTAAGTGTTTCCAATGCAAAAGGCTAAGACATTGCTATTAACTTTTTTGTTAAGTAGAATCGCTCAGGTAAGATAACGATGAGGGTCAAGGTTACTATTTTAGATAGTGATTAGAATCTCTATGAGGATGACTATAACCTCATCCTTTATGGTGTTAAAGTTTATTGAAGATCCTTCCACTGCAACCTTAAAGAGCCAAAGGTTTGTTGAAAAAGAAGAGGATGAACAAGATGTGATTTTAGACTTCTACAATAAGCTAATTAGTGAGCATATCAAGTTAGAGAAGGCCAAGAAAAAGGCTTTGGAAAGCCTAGAAGAAAAGGAAAGAGAATTGAGCGTGCTAAATGTATCTCTTGAGGAAAATAAGTCATTGGTTAACTATGATTAGAATGAGGTCACTAAGAAGTGTAAGACTATTCAGAAGAGATATTCTAATCTTTAAGTTAAATAAAACACTAACTATTCTAGCATGAAACATCTATAGAGGAATTAAAGAGATTTAAATCGAGTCTTGTTGCTCCAAGGATTGTCAACAATGAATTAATAGAAGATCAAGTATATCAAATAACTATTATAGGAAAGAAAATGATAGTACTAGAGAGTGATAAAAAGTATTTGGTTCATACTCTCTCTAAAAAGGAAATGAAGTTAGATATGCTTTGATAAAAGATGAAGAATCTTGACTGTTATACCAAATTCTTGGAGGGCAATGCACCTAAACTTGTTCCACAACTTTCATGCCCTATCAAGGTTTAAAACGGTTAGTTTTTAATTAAATATTACAAAAAATAATAGAAGAAACCAATAGCTAGCTATAACTCTTACATTTCAACAATTGCTTTGGTATCTTTACATAGTTCTATGAAAGCTGAGTCACAGTACCAAGTATGATTATTGAACAGATTAATGATTACCAACATCCAATGATCTTGGCCTTGTTCAAACCTTAGTGGCCAATGGATTATCAACTTTTGATTTTTGTTCAGCGTTAATGCTCTATCACATAATTGTTTAGCTCTGATGCTAACATCCTTTCTTGATATTGATTGACATATGAAGAATCATAGAACATTGTTAAATGTGATGAGTGATTATGTTGAAGTCGATAATAACAAGCCCTATATAAAAAACGATTTCAATAAGTAATTAAATAATATAAATAAAATTATATATGTTCTACATAAATGAAAGAAAATTAAATAGATTGAGGACACTCACCTTGTCCACACTTGAATTATACTTAAATCGATCATTTTATATTCAAATAGTTGCAATATGCACTCGATCGATATATAAATTTGACCAAGGTATACACTAGAAATTTCTGTAGGAAGTGGCACAGTCTATCCATCATTTATGCTAGATTCCCTCCCAACAATAGTCATCAAAGTGGCAAGATTTCTGCTGAAGTTTAAAGCATAATCATAAGTATACTTTTTCCAAGGCTTCTTCTTGAATGTATCTAAATGTATCAAAGAGATTTAAATCAAGTCTTATTGCTCCAAGGATTGTCAGCAATGAACTGATAGAAGATCAAGTATATCAAATCACTATTATCGGAAAGACAATGATAGTACTAGAGAGTGATAAAAAGTATTTGGTTCATACTCTTTCTAAAAAGGAAATGAAGCTAGATATGCTCTAATAATAGATGAAGAATCTTGACTGCTATATCGAATTCCTGGAGGTTTCTATAAGCGCTTTGGGTGAGAAGAAATTCAAGCTAGAAGAAGAGATTTCCCACTTCAAGAGTATTGTTCAAAAGTTAATGTTGGATACTCAAAAGCGGTATGAAATCCTAAGACACAACTAAGCTCCTGAAGACAAGTGGAGTCTAGGTTTGAAAAAGGAAGGTGTACTCTTACTAGAGATGTGCCAAAGTTTATCAAGCGTGTTGATGCTGATCCCATAATAAAGACCTATTAATGTTGATCCTAAAGGTAAGTCAATGGTTCCATCTCAGCCTACTTTTACCAACAAGGTGAACTTCTCACCTCCTATTGTTATTTCCCATCATGCTAGTGATGGCCTTTTTCATATACCTAATCTTATCATTCATGTTTTCCACCATTATATCCAACATGAGCATTTGAGGTTGCAATGTGTACTATTAACTACTCAACCTCGTGTGATAGTTAATTTTAGCATTTCTTCCCCTTCATTTCCTTCTCATATTGTTCTCCAAAGTTAGAGATAGCGATTCTCTCACTCGTTTGCTCGTTTCTATCATCTATATGGTACTATTGGTCATCTTGCTTGACAATGTACTAGAGATCCATCAACATACTGCAAAAGTGCAAAGCTTTCTTAAAAAATCCTACCTCACTGAGTTGTTAAAGAAAATTAAAAAAAGATTTTACTTAATAAAAATTCAAAAACTTTATTTTTTAATCTCTCTCTTCCTCTCTTTTCTTGAGTTTCTTGTTGAGTTGTGCTGACTTTCATCGATGCATTACTAAGTTTAAGTTTTTACACACTCATTATAGGCTTCTCCATTACCTCAGCGAGAGGTTCAACAAACTTGCATAATTTCAATAAAACCTATTTCCCTTCTCATTTCTATCCATAAGAAGTTTCTAAATACTTTTCTATCCTTTAAAAACTTTTTTCCTCTCTCACGAACAGTTCTACCCTTCAAGCCTTCCTCTCTAAAATGGCCCCTCAAAGAATTAGAAGAAGCATAAACATTACAGAAAAGCCAAAGCATCAAGTAGAGTTTATGGGCTTAATCTCGCCGTATAACCTTGATTATTGGAGAGTGATACATGAAGATATAGGAAATTCCCTTAGCCTTCCTCTCTAAAATTGGCTTCCAAAAGATTTGAAAGAAGGAGAAACACTACAAAAGAGCTAGAGCATCAAGCAAAGTATACATCTCCCTCTTCTCACCATGTTGTCCTAATTATTGGAGAGTGATCTATAATGATAAATGAGTTTCCTAACATCTAAAAGGCTTATTTACTTTTCTTGGCTCTCTTTATGTGAGTTGTGCATATAATATAATGTACCTAAGTATGGATATCAAACTCATAGGAATTTGTGTAACTTATAATCAAGTACCAATATAATTATTACGACTAATAGTCGGACAATAGAAAATTATGAAAAATAAAAAAATAAATGATAACTAAGTTTAAATCACAAGACTAAACAACTACGAAGATATATGAGAAAACAATCTAGGAATCTTTAATCCCCTAATTTATTAACATGTAAATCACTAAAATTTCCCCCAATATAATCATCAATCAATTATATGATCAATTAAATCTAACCTTGCATGCATTCCTCTCTCAAGTACACTACACACCATAGAATAATTAACCTAATTATGTTCTCATCTCAATTAGATTGCATACTACTCATTAAGTTCATGAATAGACCACATGCATAAGAGTCATACATATCTGCCTAGAACCTATGGATGTTATTTAATCAAAACAAATAATTAAATATTTTCCTCAAATCTATTTAATTATCTCTACAGATTAGTTGTTGGCCAAACAATTAATAGCATAAAAATTAGATTAAATAATATAATTAAATTGCAATAACAATTAAGGTAAAATATTAGATTATCACATGTAGAAAATTGTATTCATAAGACCTATATATTAATAAATTAGCTAGCTATAATTATGTTCTAAAATCTTAGATTTTTCATAAAGAATGACAATACAATTGATAAAGAAAGAAGAATAAGAAGAGATACGCTCAATTTCTTAATTTGTAGCACTAATATTCTCTTTAATTCTTCGTAAAGTTGTATCTCTTTTAATATCCTCTTGATATTTTTCTCTTCTTTTCTCTTTTTGGCAACTGCTAGAATTTTGATATTTAATTTTGTGTTGTTTATGACCTCCCTATGGTGCTTTAAATAGGCTAAAATTGATCCTCATTAGATTAGGATTTGTTTTACTGTGATCCAAGGGTTGAGATTGAAATTTAGAATTCAATTTAAGACTAACACGTTAAAATCTTTATTGCTCAATCGATTGAACCTTTTCTTGATTGATCAAGTGATAAACCCTATATCAATCTACTTCTTTATCGATTAATCGAGTGATAAACCTTCGATCAATATACAAATGTGTATATTGATCTACTCCTTTGTGATCTTGTATTTGTCCTAATATTTGCCTATTTTTTATTTAATTGACATCTTTTCACCTATATTTCCATATTTAAAAAAATTTATTTATGATATTTAAGAAAAAACAAGATAAATATGCTATTCAAAAGTAGCCAAATAACTATACTTTTGTAAAGTTATCACACCCCCAAATTTAACTCTTTGCTTGCCCTCAAACAAAACCAATTTTACTAGCTAAAATGATATGGGTATCACATTCATAAACATATATCTATTAATACATGCATGTTCAATGAAATCTATCCCCTTCAAAATTCATATAATTCTATGATAAGAAAGTTCACATATTCATCAATCAACATCCTATTAATATAAAGATATGTAATATTTTTAACGAATTGATTTATGTGTGTGTTTTGCATATGATGTCATTCAATGTACTCATGAAATCAACTTATATGAGCATACTAATGAACTAAGTCTTAAAACAAGTTTCATAAGTCTATTCTTCAAACCTCTTTCCACTAATGTAAATATGCACTTAGCTAAAGATCAATAGGGCTTTACATGCTTGTAGTATAAGACTTAGATGGGGGTAGACAAATGGATATATTTAGGTTTTTTTAACACCTTAGCTCTCTTTTTATTCATCATGCAATATTTAACTTCAATTGAGCTTTCATTTAATATTTTTATGTGCCTTATATTACCATCCTTTTCATTCTTTTATTCCACATCTTTTCTTCAATTTATTTTCGTTCTTTTTATTTTATTATATTTTTAGCTTCATAATACCCCAAACTTATTTTTTATTTTTTGTTTAGAGGGATAATTGTGTTGTGAGTTTTTTTATAGATATAAAGAAGTATGCATTATATTTCACCTTGCTCTATAGCATAACACATGATTGCATTTTTCATACAATCTAAAGATGTAAGAGTAAAGGTAATGCTTATTAGTTAGGGTAAAAATATAGCTTAAAGATATGATGATTCTTAGTAAGGCTCAAATAAGTTACTAAAGATATAAACAATGGTTGGCTTGAAAGGCTCAATTGATCCAATAAAAGCCTAAATCATTTCTCAAGTCAAATACTATTTAGGATTTCATCTCGATGAATAATCAAATAGATTCTAAAACATGGTAGACCTCATCAACTAGCATAACGCAGCCCAAATTTTCTCCCAATAAGAACACCAAAATCAATTATGAAGATGTGCATAAAAATCTAAATCAATTCAATCAAAAGTAACGAGTATATCACATGATTAATATAAGTATCTTAACAAGCATGTTATATTCCTTATCCTAGTCATGACATTCAATTCTATCATTGGATTCATATTTTTCATATCAAATATGCATGGATTTGGTTTCCATCTATTCATTAATTTCTACCCAATGTTTTATCATCCTTTATATAACTCCAGTTACTGACAATTCACTAATACATGCTCATTTAGTTAGAACACTTTGTATGTTAACATGTTTACACACACCATTAGGAGTTGGATTCATATAGTATGCATGCTAGATTACATTTTGTGTTGTTTTGTTTCTATGTTTGTGTTTTCAGGTACTTGTGAAAATTACTTGGTAGATTTTTTAAAAGACATTTTTTAGTGCTCGTCACGCTACTAATTGATATAGTTAATGAGTGTTATACATACTAGTACCCTCATCGAGGATAGCTATTTCCTTTATTAACATGTTCAATGAGGCTCGTCGACATGGTTGGTAAGGTGATTAGAAAAGTGCCTAGTTGTCTAAGAGTTTTCTATAAATACCCTTTTATTTGTGAAATGATTTCTTAATTATAAAAATGGGAAAATATGTTTACTTTCAAACTAAATTTTTTAGATTGGAAAATTATTTTCTTAATTATGGATCATTAGTACCTTGAGAGGTATGTTAGTATTAGTGATTTGTGAGTATTTTGCAAAAAACTATTTTAGGGTTAGGTTAATTTGAGGTGAATTAAAATTGAGACTTAGATTGCATTTTATGTTCATGTGTATGGATTTACCATTACCTTAGGGTTCACTATATTGACTGCTAGTGACTTGCCACATCATATGGTGGTGGGGCTATAGAGGAAAGCCAAAATCCATGTGGATTGTAATTGTTATAGAGATAACAGATGAGGGGCAACACTGGTGCAATTAAGGTAGGTGTTCCAACTATAGAGGTATTTACATTTTACTTTTATTGAGCTACATACTATTGATTTACATTAGTGAATTGTATGCTACTGAGTGGATTTCATAAGCAACTTGAGGATGTTACCATAAAGATAGGGTTTCTATGTGAGTTTATCTCGTTATATCGCTTTGTTTGTATACTTGCATGTTATGATTGTATAATCAAAATTTTATTCAAATATGCTTGCACAACATATGTAGATTTGATTGTGATTAAAAATCATTTATTTATATTTTCTTTCTACTATGCCATGCTTCCTGGTTTATTGTTTACTCTGATATACCATACATGTTACAGATTAAACTGTTAGTTGAACTTTTTAATAATTTTGTTTGTTGTTGTTGCATTGGATATCTATTTAATTGCTTTCTCTATCTATCTATCTCTTTTTCACTACTTTCGAGTTAGAGGTGAGTCTCAAAGAATTTGTATCTCCTTATCCTGGTTGTTTACTAAGTCTAGGACTCTCTTAAGGTGATTTATGACTTTAGAAAAACTTTATCTACTGCTCTTAGGTTAAGCGTTTAGAATAGAAACTCAACTAAATTACAAGTAGTATTAGAGAAACCCCATTAAACACACTTTATATAGGTCCTAATCACTTCTATCATTAAAAATTCCTTTATTTTTATATTGATCTTGACATAGAACACAATAATTTTTTGCCTAAACATCTATCAAGCAAGAAATATTATGCTTCAACAATAACAAACGTATCTAACGAGCGAGAAAGATTTATTCTTCAACAATAACAAAGATACATTTTCATTCAAAAAAAGAAAAAAAAAATCCCACCATTATTTGAATGACTTAAAATATAGTAAAATGTATCATAGGATTAGCCCTAAAGTTCATACTTAGGCACATGAGCAAGCTTTGAACTAGTATTGGTTTGGGTTGATTTGATAGGATAAGATATGGTCAAATATAGCCCCTTCAATTACCTAATTTAAATAGTCATATTTGTAGGTCTACCATACTGCCTTAAGAGATAAAACAAATGAGCATTTTACTAGTAAAAAATCAAATACACAACCTATTTGGGAAGACAATATAGAAACAAAAAACCAAAATATTTGCGCAAAAAATCTAAAAATAAAAAAGAATGAAATGGAGAAACCAAAACTAATACCAAACAAAAGAATTTTACTAGTAAAAAGATTCACATTTTGTGTGTGTATACACAAATGAGTGAATTGGTGAACTTGGCTACTGTTGGTGGTTGTGCAAACTGGTGCCCGACTGATCGCTTTTCGTGATTCCGTGAACTAGTGACTACTAGTGCGCCATGGTGATGCTTTGTTAGGGCACTCTCGATCTATACATGCTATATTTATAGGGGAAATACATAATAGGTAAGAAGGGAAAATACATGGAATTAATTTTAATCAAATGAGTATTAGGCTGATTTTTGAAAAATCAGCAAAATTTTAGACCAGTTTTAAAAAATAGGCAAAAAATTGGGCCAGTTAATTGGAATCGATAAGCACCAATTTTTTGAATAACTAACGAAATTATTTGGGTTGCTTTTTCTAAACCTCCACTTTCAATCTTTTCCACTGATTTTGAATAAATCAATGAAATTTTAGTTAAAAACCAAAACAGTGTTGGAGTAGTGGGTCAATGGTTTAGGTTGCTAACTTGCGGGTAATACTTGAACCGAACCACACTTAAAATTGTTAAGTTTAATTAGCCATGAGGGGTCATTTTGGTTCGGGTTAATTTTGACCCAAACCACATCCTAAGAAGTACTTGACACAAATACAAATATATATAAACCACTTATAAATGAATTTACATACACAATATTCATTATTAATTAAATTCGACGGCATAAATTAACTTTAATTATAGGTAACTAATATTAATTATCTCATAGTATAAAAATGATATATGTTTTTATGGATGCTAAAAGGTTATGTGTTTTAAATCCCATTATTGTACATGTAGATGAGTAGAAAATTATTACAAAAGTTCTTGAGTTTTCATATTTTGTCGCAAACGTTTTCAAAATATCACAGATACTCTTAACACTACTACTATTATATTTGATGCAATATAATAGAAAAAATATTACAAACAACCTAAGTTTTCAATTTTTTATCATATATACCCCAATGATTTCATAATATCATAAATACCCTTAACACTACCATCCATATATTTGACGTGATATCTAAAGGTAAAATTATAATTAGATCTCTAAGTCTAAAAACTTGTCATTAGGATCCTTCTATTCATTCATATTCTACGAAACCTTTTCTCGAAATGCAAAAATCATCTACTTTCCTAATATAAAACCCACCAATTTATGCGTTTTTTACTAACAATTGTTACCCTAAATTTTTTAAGTCACAAAAATATCACAGCACCAAGAATTGATATGTGTTGTCTCTTTGTTCTTACCAAGAATGCAAGGAGTGGTAATGTGAGGATGAGAGGATAATGTTTCCAAGAACTCGTGTGAATCATTATCTCTAATTTATGTTATTGACTAAATATAAAATTTAAATAAAATGATAATTTTTTATTTAGGGTTTTTTTGGGAGTTCATATCCTCTAATGAGAAAATTTCTCTACTCATTCATATTAAACTTTTGATCCGAACCACTTAAAATATATGTTTTATCTAAGGTTTTAATAATATCCCATTAGTGAAATCCTTATATAAAATCATTTATTTTCGTTTTAATTTTGCATATGTCTAATCCAACATCATTTTTTGTCAGAATAATTAAAGTTATAATATATTTGACATAAAATTAAAGTAAACCAACTAACTAAGCCTAAAAGAAAAATAAGATAATAGAGACTATAATTTTTAATCTTATATCAAAAGTATTAATTATTTAATTATAAATTCTAAAATTTGTGTTAAGATTGTGTGAAAAATAAAGAAATTAATAATAAGTATTAATATTGTTAATAATTTAAGAATATAAGTGATAATATATAAAATGTTGAGAATATACGTGACAAATGATGAAAACATAAGGATATTTATAATAATTTAGAGTTAACGGTAAGAATTAATATTTTCAATAATTTAAGAGTTAGTTATAATATATAAAAAGTTAATGTATCTATATGTTATTAATTTTTCTTATATATATAAGTATTTGAATGTATAACTATTATTTAAAAAATTATAGATAATTACGACCCAAAGAAATAACCACAATAAAAATAATATATAATCATGCAATTATTGTCTTTGCCTTCGCGATTATTTAAAAAAAAATGTATTTGCACTCGCACTAAGAGCAAAGAAAAAACAAAATCTTGGATATACCACTTTTTATACATGGTTATGCTTCACTGAATGATTTATTAATTGAATACATATCCCCAGCATTCATGAATCATAAGAATATAAAACTCGTTTGCTTTTGTCTAGACGAATTAAATGACCCAAAAAAAGAAGAAGCAACCAAGTAATTAAGTTTATATATAAACTTTTAATTTGACCAATCCGTACTTAAAGTCGTATCCTGATCTGCTTGGAGGCTTGCAGCTGCTTCGCCCTTCAATGACTTCTCAAGATACCTACGATGTTTTTATCAGTTTTAGAGGAAAAGACACCCGTGATGGTTTTACTAGTCACCTTTACGTTGCTCTATGTCAAAATAAAATATCAACCTATATTGATGATAGGCTTCAAAAGGGTAGCAAAATTTCCTTCGAACTCTTCAGAGCCATTGAGAAATCAAAATTTTCAATAGTGATTTTCTCAGAAAATTATGCTTCTTCATGTTATTGTCTGAATGAACTTGAGCATATTATGAAATTGAAGAAAACAATCGTACCTGTTTTCTATCACGTAGATCCATCACTTGTGAGAAGACACAAGGGTAGTTATGCAGCTGCTCTATCAAAACTAGAAAGACGTTGTGGAAAAAACAAAGTGGATGTTTGGAGAACTGTTTTGACAGAAGCAGCCAATAGATCTGGCTTTCATTCAACTAAAACCAGGTAAATGATCTATCAAGGTTTAATAATTAATATTATTCTACATATTGTTTTTTCCATGCTAGAAGAGTACTATGCAACCCATTTTCTTAAAAGATAAGCTGTTAGACGGTGTGCCTTATTTGCCCATTAGCTTCTAGCTCTTATCTTCATTGCCGGGTAAAGTAGGTTTCATTACCGGGTAAAGTAGGTAGGTAGCTCGCAAGGTTATCACGAGTTCAAATTGTTGAATTCAACAAACACTGCAATACAATTTAACAAACACTGTACTGACGCCAAACATTTTTTCCAATATACACGACGCCTACCAAATAGCTGTAAACCATGCAATTCAATCATGATGATTGGTGAAATAGTAATTGATATTTGTCTATATAAACAATGTAAATTTTCGATACAAATTAAGAAAATATACTCAGAAAACATTGATTTTCTCTTCTGATTATTTCTTCAAATATTGATTTCTTCATGGTATCAGAGCCAAGTCGTTGCTTTATACAAATTTGAAACTCTTGTTCTCTAAAACAGAGATTTCTTTCTCTGAAAATATTTATTCTCGTGAAAAAAAATCTCATTCAAACACCCGTACAAATATTAATTACAAACATCATTTTTGAAGCGGTATTTCTCTCACCTAATTTTACCAGATTACTCTAAACACAATTTTGAACATTTTGGTAAAAATAGAGTAGAAGAAAAGTGCAGCACGCGCCCCCACGTGCCTCCTGAAGTTAAGGTACCATTTTTCACGTGCCACACGCGCCGTCTGGAGGTTGAAGACGATGACGTGTCATCCGGCTTGGCTCGGCTGATTCAGCTCATTTCGGTTCGGCGCAGCTTGTTTCGGCGCGGTTCAGTTCGGCTAGCGTGGCTCATTTCAGCCCGCCCCTCGATTCGGCTCAGGTTGGTTCAACCAGCGGTTCGGTCTGAACCCGGTTTTCTCGGTTTTTCACAGTTTTTCTATTTTTGATCGGTTCGGTCCATTTTAATGGTCTGAACCCGTTTTTTTCACCGGTTCTGGATTTCTAAAACCGGTTTGGTTCAGTTTTTCAAGTTTTAAAACCAATTTTGAACCAATTTTGTGGTTTTTTATCCGGTTTAGTATAAATATATATATATATATATATATATTAAAAAAAAAACAAAAAAACAAAAAAAAAACAAAAAAACCTAAAATTATTACACCATTTTCTAGTTTGGTTACCATAATATCATGACAGAGGATATAATTTCATTACCTATGGAGCAATCAAATCCAGTTGTTGTACAATCGATTCAGTCTGAAGGTGTGTTTAATGCTGGAATTGTTCTTACTGAGACTAATTATGATGTTTGGTCTCAAATAATGGAAATGCATATTGTAGAGAGAGAAAAACTCTCTTATATTCATGACAAAAATTTGCAACCAGAAAAAACATCGAACAATTATAACAAGTGGTATGCAGAAAATCAAAAAGTGAAGAGATGGATCCTTATGTCAATGAGTCCAGAAATCATGAAGCGATATTTACGCATACCTACTGCTCTTGAAATTTGGGGTGCTTTGGCAAAAGCATTCTATGATGGAAGTGACAAATTATAGGTATTTGTCTTAAACCAAAAAGCATTTACTTCCAGACAAAATGGAAAATCACTTTCAGAGTATTACGGAGAGTTGACTGAAATTTTCCAAGAGCTAGACCATCGTGATAAGGTGGTCATGAAAGATCCTAATGATCTAATATCATATCAAGAGTCTGTTGAAAGACTAAGGATACATATTTTTCTTGCTGGATTAGATGATGAATTTGAGTAGGTTCGTGGGGAAATTTTGCGAAAAGAAACTATCCCAGATTTAGAAGGTTGTTATTCCTTGATTCGACGAGAGGTAGTACGTCAAATCTCATTGAAGGAAAAATCTGGAGACGTTGATGCTTCCGCCATGATATCTAAAAATCGTTCTTTTGCCAATTAGCAAGAATGAAGGGTGACTGATAAATCATCATTTAAATGTACCCATTATCATCAAAAGGGTCGTACTAAAGAACGATGTTTTGAACTTGTGGGATATCCTGACTGGTGGGATCACAACCGTGACTCTCGGAAGAAAAATCCACGACAAATGTCTACTGCCACCATTGCTGAAACAACAAAAGATCATGTTGCAAACTCCTCAGCAAATGTTGGTAAGATACTTAAAGCTTTTTCTCCTGTTTTTAATAATACATGGATAATTGATTCAGGTGCAACTGATCATATGACATTCAATTCTAGACAAATCTCAAAACCATCCTCACACAAAACTGTTTGCATTGCCAATGGTAACACAACCCCAGTCATTGGGGAAAGATCTTTGTCTCTCACTAGTACTTTGAATTTAGACTCAGTACTAGTTGTTCCCTCTTTAGAGTATAACCTTATATCTATTTCTCAAATAACCACTGCTTTATCTTGTTTTGTTATTTTTTGGCCTAACTTTTGTGTGTTCAAGGACATTCAAACAAAGCAAACGATTGGTCGTGGTGTTAGGCAAGGAAACCTGTATTATTTGGACTTGGATTCAACAAATCATGCATTGGTAGCAACTGGATCTAAAAAGGATGAATCAAATATATGGCTATGGCATAGGAGATTGGGTCATGCTTCTTTTGGATATTTAAAGAAATTATTTCCAAGTTTATTTTTGAGCTTCGATCTTTCTACTTTAAAATGTGATGTCTGTGAACTAGCAAAAAGTCATCATTCCTCATTTCTTGTAACCTTAAATAAAAGTCCATTTCTGTTTATGGTTATACATTCTGATGTATGGGGTCCTTCCAAAGTCTCTACTTTGAGAGGATCACGTTGGTTTGTTACATTTATTGATGATTTTAGTAGAATGACTTGGGTCTATTTAATGAAATCTAAAAGTAAGGTAAACGTATTATTTAGAAAATTTCATAAAATGGTTTGTACTCAATATAAAACACAGATTCAAGTTATACGAAGTGACAATGAAGGAGAATATAAAAGTTCTGAGCTTCAAGAATATCTTAAAACAGAAGTGATTATTCATCAAACTACTTATGTTGATACACCTTAACAAAACGGAGTTGCAGAAAGAAAAAATCGACACTTGTTGGAAGTTGTCCGTGCCTTATTGATCGAAGCTAATATGTCATTATCTTATTGGGGAGAAGCAATTACTTCTGCTGCATATTTGATCAATCGGGTACCTTCTAGTCCCATTAACTTCCAAACACCACTACAAGCCATCACTGAAGCAATTGTTGCACCAAGTGTTCCCAATTTACCTCCTTATGTCTTTGGTTGTGTGGAATTTGTACACCTACATAAACAACAACGTAGCAAGTTGGATCCACGAGCAATACGTTGTGTTTTTATGGGATATGTCATACAACAAAAAGGGTATCGATGTTATCATCCTCCTACAAAACAAATGATTACCACCATGGATGTTATTTTTCATGAAGATACAATGTATTTCTCATCTACTTTGAATTTCGTGGGAGTACAAGCATGCTGAAATTCAGACCCTTACATATAAAGTGTTTCCTTATGAAGAAAGAAAAATTATATGTGAGGAAAATACAAATAACTTGAATTCAGATGGTAATAACTCTCAATATAGAAAAGACTCAAGGGAAATGGAATCAAGTCCTTATCAACTTCAAGATCATCAAGCAAGTTCCTTACTACCACAAAGTGAGTACGAGTTTCCTTCTCCACAAGTTGCTGATATACCTAACCAATCGTTTGCAGAGAATGTTCCAACTATTGAACCAGCCAGAAAAATACTTCCATCACATCCTAACAGAGGTATTCCTAAAGCCATGTATGAACCTGAGATTTCTAGTAAAGTCAAATATCCCATGAGTAACTATATGTCTAAACATCGTTTGTCAAAATCAAACGTATCATTTGTGAATCAATTATCTACTGTATCTATTCCTAACAGTGTGCAGGAAGCTTTAATTGACCCAAAATGGAAAGATTCTATGAATGAAGAACTAAGATCCTTAGAAATAAATAGAACTTGGGAACTTGTCGATCGTCCACAACAAAGAAAATTGTTGGATGTCGATGGATTTTTTTCAGTAAAGTATCAAGCAGATGGTATGATTGAACGCTATAAAGCAAGATTGGTGGCAAAAGGATACACTCAGACATATGGGATCGACTATACAGAAACATTTGCGCCTGTAGCCAAAATTAACACTGTTCGAGTCTTAGTATCTCTAGCTGCAAATTTAGATTGGCCATTATATCAGTTTGATGTAAAAAATGTCTTTCTACATGGAGATTTAATTGAAGAAGTCTACATGGATTTACCACCAGGAATCAAGAAATCCAAAATCCATGATGAAAAGGTGTGTAAATTAAAAAAATCACTGTATGGATTGAAACAATCCCCAAGAGCATGGTTTGGTAGGTTCACAAAATCAATGAAGGCATTTGGCTATAAGCAAAGCAATTCAGACCATACTTTATTTCTGGAAAAAAGGTATGGTAAGATCACTGCACTTATTGTATATGTTGATGATATGATAGTAACAGGAAATGATCTTGAAGAAAGGAAAGCTCTCCAAAGTTATTTGTCCAAGGAATTTGAAATTAAAGACCTTGGTTCCTTAAAATATTTTCTTGGGATTGAGGTTTCTCGATCAAAAGAAGGAATCTTCTTATCTCAAAGAAAGTATGCCTTAGATTTATTAAAAGAAACTGGTATGTCGGCATGTCAACCAGCTAATACACCAGTAGAGGAAGGATTAAAGTTATGTATCAAGGTTGATCAAGTTCCAACAAATAAAGAAAGATACCAAAGGCTTGTTGGAAGGTTGATGTATTTGGCACACACAAGACCAGATCTTGCCTATGCCTTAAGTATTATCAGCCAATTTATGCATAATCCTGGAGAACAACATATGAATGCAGTTATTCGTATTTTGAGGTATTTAAAGTCTGCTCCTGGAAAAGGAGTATTGTTTACTAAAAACTCAGAGTTCTAAAGAATAGAAGTATATCTTTGATCTTTGATTAATTTGGATCAATAAATGATAGGCGATCTACATCAGGCTACTTTACTTTTGTAGGGGGAAACCTTGTAATATGGAGAAGTAAGAAACAACATGTTGTTGCCCGTTCAAGCGCAGAGGCTGAATACAGAGGTATGGCACTTGGGCTTTGTGAGGCCTTGTGGTTACAATCTCTCTTGAAAGATTTGGGATATCCTTCTAAAGAATCAATTAAGTTATTTTGTGACAATAAAGCAGCATGTGATATTGCTCATAATCCAGTTCAACACGATCGTACAAAACATGTTGAAGTTGATCGGTTCTTTATTAAGGAAAAGTTAGAAGAAAATTCATTGGAATTGCCAAAAATTAAGTCAGAAGATCAATTGGCTGACATCCTCACTAAAGCAGTCTCATATCGAGTATTCACAGAAGTTTCAGTCAAGTTGGGCATGAAAGACATCTATGCACCAACTTGAGGGGGAGTGTTGAATTCAACAAACACTGCAACACAATTCAACAAACACTGCACCGACGCCAAACATTTTTTCCAATATACACGGCGCCTACCAAGCAGCTGTAAACCATGCAATTCAATCATGGTGGTTGGTGAAATAGTAATTGATATTTGTCTATATAAACAATGTAAATTTCCGATACAAATTAAGAAAATATACTCAGAAAACATTGATTTTCTCTTCTGATTATTTCTTCAAATATTGATTTCTTCACAAATCCCATGTATCCATGCATCACTTTTTATCAAAAAAGTTGAGATTTCAAAACACTTTCTCTTCACTTTTCTCCATTGTGCGGTTCAATCGTGATTCATGGGCTTACAAAGATCCCATCAATTCATCAAAATAAAAAATGGTTAGATCTTTTGACTCTTTAATGGCAGCTATAATATGATCAAATCGAGATGTTAAACTTCGCAACACCTTAGCCACAACAATTTGATCACTGTACTTCTCACCATAAACTTACATTTGGCTTACAATTGTTGAAATTCTAGAAAGATATTCTTGTACTAATTCATTGTTTTTCATCATTGCAGTTTTGAACTCCCGTCGAAGTGTCTGCAATTTGACTATGATTACCCTCTTGTCACCCTAAAATTCCTTCTACAAAATCATCCATGCTTCCTTCGATGAAGTGGCATTCATGATCCTTGGAAATATATTTTCATGAATAGCTTGTTGAAGAAAGAAAAGTGCTTTTGCATCCTTTCTCTTATTTTCTTTCAATCTGGCAACTTCGTCAGGATCTACAAAATCTTCTTTAACAATCTCCCACAAATCTTGCGACTTGAACAATGTTCTCATCTTCACGCTCCAAAACTAGTGTTTGTCTCCATTAAACACTGGAATGAAAGGTTGTGAAGCTAAAGACTCGTTTGCTGTCATTTTTGAAAAACTCTTATATCTTTTGTGTTTCAGTGTTTCACTCTTTCAATCGCCTAGTTAGAGACCAACCTGACTTTGATACCAATTTGTTGAAAATTACACATAATTTTACCAAAAAAAAATAGAATGAACAAGAAGATAAAGACACAAAAAAATATTTTGCATGAAACTTCTTAAAAAACTATTTATTCACTACTTGATTTATTGAATGTAAAGCATGTTTATTAAATAGATTGATTACAAACTAATTGCTAGAAAATAAGACATGATAAAGCTCAACAGAAACAGAGAAATAAATGATCCTCATCTCCACTTGCAACAGAAAGTGGCATAGGAACAGGAACATGGTAATTGAAGTTTGAATCAAGCTTTATCAAAACAAAGTATGGGGAAAGAGATAACGAGAAAGAGAGAGGCTACAAAACCTATTGCATGTGGGGCAACTGGTGGTACTTATGTCAATGATGGTTGTTGTGATGGTTGTCATGGCCAGAGGTGGAGGTTGAAGGTTTGTTCGAAAAGGGGAGTGTTGGACTTATAGGATAAAGGAAAAAATAATTTTTTTATTTTACTTCCTTTGTTTTTTTATTTGATTTTGATATATTTTATTAGGTGGTTTATTTTTTTTACTAATATCTATAGTCACTATTTTTCAAAAACCGTAACCATGTCAACGATATACGCCACTATTTTAAAAGAAATCATGCATTTAACATTATATTAGGGTGAGGAATAAAGAGATATAATATTTTTTACAAAAATAAAATTTAATCAATTATTTTTTACAAAAATAAAATTATGATCCAATAGTTTTCAACTAACTTTTTAAAAAATGTGTAATTTAATCTTAAAAAATAGAAAAAAATATTAAAATATACCTTTTTATATCAAATATATGTGAATAAATTACATATATTTTAAAATTATTAGACTAAAATACTCTAATTAAAAACCATGAAACTAAAGTAATCCTTCGCTTAAACCTACCTTCTCGCCATAACGCTTTTCACTTAATAAACTCAGAAAAGTGAAAATTTTAAATTTGAAAAGGACCAAACCATAACCTATATTATATTATTATGTTAAAAAAATATTAGCAACCCATTCTCTTAAAACCTATAATAATTAGAAGATGTCATAGCTATCTTATTATATTTTAGTCATTACCCTATGTTAATATAGGAATTGGATCCTCTCCTTGCTAATTTTCCTTTTAGTTAGTCCATACATTTAAATATCAGCCTTCTACCATTATAAATCACAATTTAAAAGTGAGACATTTGCCTTCTCAATAAATATTTAAAATAACAATTAAACACCTATTAACGTTAAAAAGAAAAGTTAAAGATTAAAATAAAAAATAAATAAAAATAAAACAAAATAAGTCACAACTTATATACTCTTTTCCTTTATCTCCCTAATTCACTATTTTAAATTTTAGTCTTTAAACTTTAGATTTATTGTATTACATACTCTTAATCCTTGTACTTTAACCACTATTAGGCCTTACATGCCTTGTTTACCTTTGTCTTCTTCGGTTCCAACCTCTTCCTCCATTTCACCTACTATTGATTTACCTTTAATTGATATGTCTTCTCTTTTTCCTTCATATAACTCCTCTACTTATGTACACTCTGCTGCTAATAGCTAATATAGCCCATCCTAATTTGTTTCTGATACAGAAGGGTTAATCACTCTACGTATTTTGGGATGTGACCCATTCCATATGACATGAGATTATTCACTTTGGTCCATAACTGTAAGTTTAGTGGGTCCACAATCATAACTCAATAATTCACGAGACCTTATGGTTTTACTTCTAGGAAGAAACTCCAAAACAGGTCATGTCATTTAAAGAGTACTCATCCCTTATAAGGACATCACCACTTAGCTTCTTAAGTAATGTAGGATATATACAAACACATTGCATCATACACCATCATTTAAAGAGTCTTTTATCCTCATAAGAATGCAAGCCCACATGGCCTAGTAGGGCTATGGCTCTAATACTACCTAATATAGAAGGATTAATCCATTTAATGTCATTTAGAGAGTACTAACCCTTTATAAACACATTACCACTTAACTTTCTAAGCAATGTACGATATATTCAAGCACACTATCATACACCACTATTTAGGGAGTCTTCCATCCTTGTAAGAACGCAAGCCCACATGGCCCAGTAAGGTCATGACTCTGACACCACCTGATACAGGAGGGTTAATCCATCTACTTATAACATTCCACATGATATGAGATTATTTGATTTAGTCAACAACTGCAATTTTAATTGGACCTCACGGGTTTTTTAGGAAGAAATATCAAAATATGTCATGCTATTTAGAAAGTGCTCACCCTTATAAGCATATCACCACTTAACTTCCTGAGCAATGTGGGATATGTACAGGCGCACTACATTAGTTTCCAATACTTCCACTAAACACTCTTTGACATCCTATACCTCTACTTACTAGTACTAATAAACACCTAATGATCACTCGATCCAAGCTTGGAATTATTAAACCTCATTCAAAACTACTCACAATAGCCATTAATACTACTAGTATAATACCAAAACCCTCTTTCTAAAAAGAAACCAAGGGAATCCTTAAATGGGAGAAAGCTATATGAAAGGATCTATATAATGCCTTATTAAAGAACAAAACTTTTGTGTTAGTGTCTTTATCTCCAGGCAAGAAACAAGCTCTAAGTGGATGTATAAGGCGAAATTATCACCTAATCATTCTCTTAACAAGTATATAAGTCAAGGGTTGTAGCAAAATGTTATCATCAAAGTAGGGCATTGATTACTCTAAAAATTTCTGCCCTGCTATTAAGGCCCAAACAATTAGAGTAGTCCTCATTTTGGCTACAACTTTCTCTTGAAATATCTCAAAAATTGATATTAATAATACCTTCCTCGATGCTGAGTTGGAGGAGATAGTGTATATGGATCAACCTCTTAGGTTTGTAGACACTTCTAAAATTAACTTAGTATGCAAATAACTAAAGTTCTGTATGGATTGAAACAGGCTCCTCAAGCTTAGTTTCACAAAATGTCTAAATCTTTGGTAAGTCTTGGTTTTACTAGCAACAAGTCAAATAGTTTTGTGTTTATTTCATTTACTCCTATTGAAATAACCATCTTGCTTGTGTTTGTTGATGTATTGTTTTCATTGGCTTGTTCCATTCTAAGTTTTCATTAAAATATTTAGGAAATCTTATTTATTTCCTAGGATAGAGGTTGAAATGTCTATCTCCAATCTTTATTTGTCACAACACAAATATGTTCAAGAGAATTTTACATTCTAAATATGCATGGGTTCAAACCTTGCTAGTGAATATGTATATATGTGAGTAAATGTTATTTAAAAAAAATAATCAGGTCAGAGACATTTTCCCTAATCTTCCTATGCTCTTATCTCCTTTATAAGATGTGTGTATCTTACATAAGATAATCTTGCGTACAACAAAGGCATGGACATATGGTAGATCAGGTTTATCTTGACCTTTCATTTTTATAAAAATGAAAAAAAGTATAGGAAGTAAAGATAAGATTAGGAATGGCAAAAAGATCTACCGAATCAGAGCTCTACATATATTTGTTTCATGTGATTCACTCTATATTAGATTAAAATATATTATTTTTGGATCGTATTGGATCATGATCCAAAAATAAGATCAATGAATCAGATCATATCAGGACAAATTAGGGCAAATTGATCGATGGATCGGGCTAAATCGGATGGATTCGTGGATCAATCCAAATCTAAATCTTTTTAAAGTCATAATTTTAGAACTATAATCACACATTCTCAACATACCTTCCTAATTTTACAATTATTTATTTGAAAATTTTTACATTATGAATAACCATTTTTAAAATTTTTTTCTTTTACATTTTTTATAAATCTAACTTTCTATCTCTTAAAATTTTCATTAACCTATTTGTTATTGTTTAAAATTTGTTAAATCAAAATTTAAATTTCATCATATTAATAACTATTTATTTCTTTTTATATTTATTATGAATGATATTATTTTTTTAATTTATCACAATTTGTTTAAAAAAATAAGAAAGTATTTTTTGAAAAAAGTAAAAGTATTTTTTTGAAAAAGTAAAAAGGTAATATTTTTTACAATATATGTTATTTTCTTTTTTTAATTTATCAATTTAAAATATGTAATGAATCACATCAAATAATGTTTTAGTTTTAGAAAAGAAAAGAAAAAATTTGACCAATTCGGATAGGGTACATGGATATATATTGATTCATAGAACAACACATGATCCAATCTATCTGATCCACGGATCAAAACAGATTAGATAAAATTGGATCTTTAAAACAACAGATCGAATTGGATCATCACTAGATTACATTGAATCTGTTCTATTGCCATCTCTAGATAAAATTAATGACTATATTAATAAAAAACATACAACATAATGTATTTAAGATTTTCTTATTTTTCTCAACATGAGATAGATTAATCAAATAATAATAACAAATGAATTATTATTTTAGCATAAGTGTCCCATTGTCACTAAAATTGTCATTTTTATCCATAAACCATACATATTGTAGCTTACATGCCCTGCATTAAAAAAAGAAACAAAATATCAATTTTCGAAAATTTCTACCAATTTTTCAAAGTACCTCCAAATTTTTGAAAATTTTTGCAAACCTTCGAAGCTATTGTTCGTGTTACAATAGTGTATATCAATGATATAACATATTATTTAATCAGTATAAATATGTAAAATACATTGGTTATACACTAAGAACAAGGAAGAAATGGAATTCATGTTAAAATTGATTCAAATTATTATAATTACACTTAATATTATTTTACAAAACATTGGAGTCGTTAATTAAGTAAAAGATTAAAGTTGTTATTTCTATTCAATTTCTTTGTTCTTTATTTAATTAAAATATTAAGTGAAAAATATGTTAAAAAATAGTTGCTCAAGTAAATATATCTTCAATTTGAGCACCTCTTGAAATTCATTTTGAAAATAATATATTTGGGAATTTTAATACATATTTTTATTTTTATTTCAAATTTGATAATTATATAACCAAGAAAAAAGTTAATATTAACATATTTACGCACACATTTAACAAACAATATAAATGTGTTTTCATATTTTTTAACATGAATATATATTGATTAGTTAAAAATAATATAGATAATTTGTGATGAGCATATATATATATTTAAGACTTAGAGAAATGTAGGCACGTAGTTATTTTTTCTCGTGAATGTTATAAAAAGAATAATTGTAAAAAGTAAAAAAAAAATGAACATTTGAAAAAATAAATAAATTGAAAAGTAAGAAAAAGACCACAAATCAGGGAAAAATTAACGTTAAAAAATAAAAAAATTGGAAAATAAAACTTTTTGAAAAAAGAGTAAACAAATAAGAATAATATAAATTTATTCAAAAAAAAAAGAAGGAAAAAAGTGAGTTAGATTTCAAATTAGCAAAAGATGGGGAGATCCATAATTCTTAGTAATGTAAATTTAGCACGATACCGTAAAAGCTTGAATAACGTTTATCTAATCCACTCGAAGTAAAACTTGGATCGATTAAATTTGGCTTGATTTTATCAGGTTAAATATTTATACTATAAATTTAATATGAAATACAAGTTTATAAAATTTATTTATCTTTAATTTATTTATGATATTATTTTATAATTTATTGTATTATTTAAACTCGAATATTGATCTAAATACTCTAACCTATTCGAATGATTTAGAATAGGACATTGAACTTACATTTAATTTAAAAAATATGATACAATTATGTTTAAAAATATACATGATGCAAAAAAGGTGCAACTCGAGTCTATCTAGAACCCAAAGTTTTAGATATAGGCTAACTCAACCTACCAAAATTTACATACATATCTTAATTTTAACATATATAAAATAATCAACATACAAAAATATCTTTATACTATTGCATTTGTTTTGAATCTAACATTAAACTAAAATTTGTCATAATAATAGTATTAAATTAAACAAAAATGTTTTACTCATATAATTCCATCAATTCTTCGTCTATGTGTACACTTAAAAATAATAAAGAAATAAACTTATAAAATTAATACAAATTATTTGTTTTTTATAAATATATCACTAAATCAAATTTTGTTACAAAAATATCATCAAACTCTTAAAATGTTTTAAACCTATCACCAATCTTAAGTAGGGTGTTACAACATTATGAAAAAAATTGGTATTACGAAAAAGATCAATATTTTTACTAAATGATTTTTTAAAATTTTTCAATAGTTCTATAATAAGTATGAAATGAAATATAATTTGATAATATATTCATAACAAATCAAGGTATATATGTTTATCTCAGATTTTTTATTTTTTCTAATGGTACAAGTGAACAAGGAGTTACCTCAAACTTTTTTTTTAATTCCATGTTACAATTGGATGAATTTTAGTTTGATGATGGAATTTTTTTCCTACAACAAGAATAGTGAATTTAAATAAATACAATTACTTGTTATTAAAAAAAATGAAGAAGATATAAATACACTTATATTTGTAGCCTTGTACATTTTGTAAACAAAGGCATGAAAATAACCTATATTCAAATTTCTAAATGAAACACCCTCTTCATCGTTTAATGTTTTTTTTTAAAACAAAAAATAACTCTACATAAAAGAGCTCTCTAGTTTGTATTATTTTCTTCATGTTTTCAATACAATTGTATAGTTATATATAAGGAAATTTTACTCCTTCAATTACTCTTTAAATTAATCATTCCTTGATTTACTCTTTAAATTAAGCATTCCTTGATTTACTCTTTAAATTAAGCATTCCTTGATTTACTCCTTAAATTAAGGATTTCTTGTTTTATTCCTTCAATTAAGAATTCCTTATTTTATTCCTTAAATTAAGCTCCTTATTTTATTCCTTGAATTAAGGTTCTTTGTTTTATTCCTTGAATTAAGGTTCCTTGTTTTATTCCTTGAATTAAGGTCCTTGTTTTATTCCTTGAATTAAGGATTAATATCCAATACTCCCCCTCAAGCTGGATCCAGAAGGTTTATGGATCCAAGCTTGGACAGAAGTCGTTGAAACTGATGAGAAGCCAAGGGCTTGGTGAAGATGCCAGCCAGTTGGTCGAAGCTTCTTGTATAATGTGTCTGAATCACCTATGATTGAACTTGTTCACTAACGTAATGACAATCAACTTCAAATGTGTTTCGTCCTCTCGTGAAACACTGGGTTTGATGCTATATGCATTGCTTCCTGATTGTCACAAAATAAGAACATAGGAAGAGTTGTAGGAACACCTAAATCACACAGAAGACCTTTAAGCCATATCAACTCACACGTAGTTGAAGCCATTGCACGATACTAAGCTTCGGCACTTGATATAGCGATGACAGTTTGCTTCTTACTCTTCCATGTAACCAAGTTTCCACCGAAAAATGTACAATATCCAGTGGTGGACTTACGATCAATCACATTCCCTGCCCAATTGGCATCACAATACCCTATGATTTGTGTGTTATCATTCATCTTCATGATGATACCATGACCCACTGAACCTTTTAAGTAGCATAAGATCCTTTTAATAAGGGTTAAATGCTCAAGTGTCGGGGAGTGCATGAATTGGCTCACAATACTTACAGAATATGTGATGTCAGGTCTGGTGATTGTTAAGTAGATCAACTTAACAACCAGTCGCTGGTAATAACTTATATCCGTGAGTGACGTACCCTTCAAGCTAGGTTTGAGCTTACTGTTAAGAGGGATAATGGCTGGTTTAGCATCACTCATGTTAGCTTCCTTGAGCAAATATTTGGTTAAGAAAAAGTCCCTTGTGTGAGATTTCCATTTCTATACCAAGAAAGTACTTCAATATCCCAAGGTCTTTAATTGCAAACCTTTGTCTTAAGGATTGTTTGAGGTTGAAAATCTCGTCAGCATTATCACCTGTAATTATCAGATCATCTACATAAATCAGCATAACCAATTTGCCCATAGCTCCTGTGCAAACAAATAGTAAGGAATCAACATTACTTCTTTTGAAACCAACACTAGTGAGAACTGAGCTTAGCTTGGCATACCAAACTCGTGTGGACTATTTCAGACCATAAATAGATTTGTGCAATTTGCACACTAAATCTAGTTCATTGCTTTGAGGATGCCCGGGTGGCAATTTCATATAAACTTCTTCTTTGAGATCACCATGCAAGAATGCATTATTCACATCCATTTGGTACATGGACCACCCCTTGTTTACAACCACGGACAGTAGCACTCTTACTGTGTTCATTTTTGCAACAAGTGCAAATTTTTCTTTGTAATCTACCTCGAATGTTTGAGTGAATCCCCAAGCCATCAATCTTGCTTTATACCTCTCAATTGATCCATCTGACTTAAATTTGAGCTTATAGATCCATTTGCAACCCACAACTTTCTTGCCTTTTGGAAGTTTGGTGATGCTCCATGTGTTGTGTTGATCTAGGGCTTTAAGTTCTTATTGCATGGCTTCCTTCCACACCTCTTGGTTGTTGGCCTCATGAAAGTTTTGAGGCTCACTGTAACTTGATATAATGTTGAGGAATACAGCATGGGTTGGTGTCACTCTCTTATATGACACATAATTTGAGATGGGATGTGTGGGTTTGTATGTGACAAAGTCTTGAAGTCTTGTGGGAGGTTGGGTAACACGCATTGGATTACGTCGTGGAATAGGAGGAGTTATCTCACACTCGTTCACATATTGTACCATATTGTGAGGATCATCTTGATTGTCACCATCTTCATGCAGTGTACCATCAAGATGAGACCCTTCATTGTTACTTTCAGTGAGATATGTATCAATGTTGACATGGCTGGGATCTTGTTGTTGTGGAGCCTCAAGTTCGATTCTTGGTAATGGAAACACATCCAAGATGCCATCCCCTTGACTTGTGATTTCATGTGACTTGCTGAAAAAAGGGTTAGTTTCATAAAATCGAACATCTTTAGACACAATTCATCTCTTAAGTTAAGGATCATAACACTTATATCCTTTTTGTGTAGATGAATAACCAAGAAAAATACATTTAACAGCTCTAGGATCCAATTTATCTCGATGATGAGATTGAATATGTACAAAATAGATGCAGCCAAAGATTCTAAGGTGTGAGAGGTTAATTTTCCTTCCTTTCATGACCTCTAGGGGAGACTTGAAATCCAAGACTCGGCTAGGTAATCTATTGATGATGTAAGCAGTTGTCATAATCTCTTGGGACCATAATCTCTTTGGTACATTCATTTGTAGCATTAATGCTCTAGTTTTTTCAAGTAACTCTCATTTTTTGCATTCAGCTACACCATTTTGTTGAGGTGTGCCAACATAACTTGTTTGGTGCATAATGCCATGAATGCTCAAATATTGTTTCATGATACGGGACATGTATTCGGTATCATTGTCAGACCTTAAGGTTTGAATTTTAAAGGAGAAGTGATTTTTAACAAAGTTGTGAAAGTCCTTAAATACTTCCATAACTTCATTCTTAGACTTTAAAAGATACAACCATGTGACTCGAGAGAAATCATCAACAAAAATCACAAAATACTTACAACCATGAAAATATTCATTAGTTGGTTCCCATACATCTGAATGAACTAGTTCAAAACACTTACTAGTCCTAGACAAGGAAGAATTAAAAGGCAATCTAGTGGCCTTAGACAAGTGGCAAGTTTTCACATGCAATTGCATTATTTCTTAAGTTTGGAAATAAAGTTGACAAAATTGGTGGAGAAGGGTGAGCTAAACGTTGATGCCACAATTGATTATTATGGATGAGGTTAAACTTGGCTTGAAACCCTCTGGGATTACTTTTGGATATATAATAGAGACCATCTAAGTAAAACCCTTCACCAATCGTCTTTTTCGTGGCACAATCCTGAAAAATGACATTGTGAGGAGAAAAAATGGCTAAGCAATTCAAGGTATTTGTGATTTTTCTTATAAACAGAAGTTGGAAGGGAAAGGTACATATAAAACCACCAACTCGATTTCATCTGACATTAATTTTATTTTTTCCTTTCCTAAAACCTTTACATTCTCACCATTTGCAATTGAAACTTGAGAAGGATCTGCTAATTTTTCAAACTTTTGAGACTTTGACACATGGTTGGTCATATGATCTATGACACCTAAATCTACAACCCAAAAATCATGCAACATATTTATTTTAAGAGTAGTTTTAAAGGCTTTTATGATACCTTGCATGTCCTCTTGTGGTATGAGTTTTGTATATGCCAAGAAACCAGCAAACTTGCCTAGCAATGCTGTCAAGTATCCTTCTTCTATGCTATCCACACAGTCAATTTTAGCTCCTTCTGTCTTACTTTGAAGATACAATATAAACTCATTCATGAATTCAGCTAGATTCGTTGTGAAATTCTTGAATGGATCAGGCCCATTAGAGGTAGAGGAAAAAGCATGATTTGCACGGTATGCAGTACGATTCACTTTCTGTAAACCTTTGTCCTTTATAAAAGTAGGCTTTAATTCTGGATGTAGAATCCAACATGTGTCCTTAACATGGCCCATATAGTTGCTGTGTTGACACTTCAAGTTTGGATGCTTCCCTTTGTACTTCCTCTCGTTGGTTAGATAGGCTCTTACCTCAGGTACACTAGCCATTGTACCCTTGTTCATGACTTTCCTCCTTACTTCTTCACGTTGAATTGTCGCACATACATTGATGAAGGAAGGAAGTTCAGTATTCATGAGTATGTGGCATCGTATATCTTCATATGTTGAATCAAGACTGGACAGAAGTTGAAATATCTTATCTTCTTCTACTCTCTTTCGTAGTAGAGCTACATCGGTTGTATGAGTACAATATATTTCCAACTCATTCCACATGCTTTTCATGCTTCCTAAGAGTTATACAAAAGGCTTTCCATCTTGTTGCAGATCTAAGATGTCCTTCTTTAATTGAAAAACTCATGTAGCATTGTTTTTATTTTCATACATTTCCTTGACCATCTCCCATAGTTGGTATGTGGATTCAAAATAACTGAATATTTCAGCTAATTTACGTTCCATAGAATTTAGGAGCGATGACATAACCAACTGATCCTTACTAAGCCAGGATTCATAGGTTAGTGAGGAAACATCACGTACTTCGATGCTTCCATTTATAAACCCTAATTTAAACCTTCCACCTAGAGCTAGAGACATTGCTCTTGACCAAGGAAATTAATTAAACTCATTCAACAAGATTGAACTTAATCTTTGATTTGGGTTAACATCCACCTCATGCATATTCATGAAGAAAAACACTGATGAATTTTTAGCTTCTGATCCTAGCGGCTTATCTTCAGCCATTTCGAAGATTGAAGATGCTAAGATAATAATAAAGCAGAAACAAGTTAATTTTCCTGCTCTGATACCATGATGAAAAAACAAGAAATAACTATACACAAAAGAGCTATCTAGTTTGTATTATTTTATTCATGTTTTCATTACAATTGTATAGCTACATATAAGGAAATTTTACTCCTTCAATTACTCTTTAAATTAAGCATTCCTTGATTTACTCATTGAATTAAGGATTCCTTGTTTTATTCATTAAGGATTCCTTGTTTGATTCTTTGAAATAAGGTCCTTGTTTTATTCCTTGAATTAAGGTTCTTTGTTTTATTTCTTGAATTAATGTCTTTGTTTTATTCCTTGAATTAAGGTCTTTGTTTTATTCCTTGAATTCAGGTTTTTGTTTTATTCCTTGAATTAAGGATTAATATCCAATAGTTTTAGCTTTACACTCCACCTGTGGTATAAAAATATTTACTTCATTGTATCAACTTTTAACCCTAACTCTCCACAATAAATCTAAACTAGCCCATAAATTTCCAGGTTTAATTCGTCTCTACTATCAGTTCTACATTGTCTCACTCTACTTGCTTTGGGATTCGATAAATAGTTGTCCATGGCAGAAGCAAGGTTTTTTCATTTTTTCCCCGATTTAGTTCAAGAAGAAGCTGAACTTTCTCTTTGATGTTCTCTTTTAGATTTTTTCTTAATTTTGTTTCACACTTTTGGCGCTTAATTCCTAGTTGATTATTATTCGTTCAAATTCCAACCATGCATGCATCCTATTTGATAAAAGTCCTCTTTGAATTTGATACTTGAGGTGTTATTTGTTGCTTATTTGATGTGTACACTCTAACCAATCATATTCTTTATTGTTTTTAACTTTTTGGCATGAAATAGCATATTATAAGAAAATGAATGCACTAATATACAATTTCATAGACCATGATAACCTCGTAGGATAATCTAGCAGTAATTTTTAAGTTGTATTTTGGCACGTTATGGTTTGTATCCTTGTGATAGTAGTGTGTTATTCATTATTTCTCAAATATACTTCTCCTTAGAAGTTGTTGAGAAATCAATTCTTTCAAAAACTTAAACTATTAGAAGAAGGGTTAACATTGTTGAAAATTTATAAATTACAGACCTAATTAACCTAAAGAGGGTGAATAGGTTATTTTTAATTTTTACGAATTTATAACTTAATAACCTAAACAAACCGGCCAGACATGCAATCGCGTGTAAGAATAAAGTGCAAAAATAAAGGTGGAAAAAACTTAGGCCATAACTATGACTTAAGAGGAAAACCATAGGTCTATCGGACCATCTAACTTTCCACTATGAAAATCAAATGTTCAAGTATAAACTCGTTCTTATGCTACCCTTGCTATGATACTACCCCAGTGTACTTTACTTACGCACCCCTGCTCTATTTTCACAGTTTCTAATATTAACGTGAGTGGTTTCTAGACCAACAATCCAATAAGCTTCCCACCAATCAGATCGTTCACAAATCAGCTACAAAAAGGTTAACACAAAAAAGACAGGTGCATGTGTATGTTCTAGAACAGATTTAATAATGAATAATCCTAACTAGATGATTCAAAACATATGTCACTTAAATCAAATAAACTAGTAAATCCTAAAGCAAAAAGATCAAGCACAAGTTAAATAAAAATAGTTTCTTTAAAGATTAATAATTAAATCAAATAACTATGATATGAAAAAAATAATTATTCTATCTAACAATTTAAGAACAAAAATAAAGAAGAAGCCATAAGAACATATTATCAAAATATCAAAAAATAATTATGCTTATTAATCAATCAAACATAATCACAAATATTTGATAGATTAACTAAATAAAGAAGGCAAAAGAATTATGATCTTATATTTGTAAAACAAGAGAGAAAATTAAGAAGATTAGAATAATTCTCTTGTGTGATTGATTGAAATAATGAGCAATGAATTTTATTTATAGGAAAAATTAAAACTCTTAATCGTATGTAATTGATAAATATCTTTTCTATTACAAATAAGATTAGTAATACTCATTAATTAAGAAAACTCCTAGATGATTGATATATATCTTTTCTATTACAAATAAGATTAGAAATACTTACTAATTAAGAAGACTCCTATTTAAAGAAGAGTTCTTTTAAAATAGATTTTATGCTATATTTTATCCTAAAGATTCTAGCTATAATTTAGAGTATATCTTATCTAATATATTTTAAAATAGATTCTATGCTAAAGATTCTAACTATAATTTAGAGTATATCTTATCTAATATTTTAGCATATCTTATTCCATATTTTATCACTAAAAATAATTTCAAATTTATAAGCATGTGCTATTAAATGCATAAATGTAATTATATGTGTCGTAGTTATCAAAGATATACCTAAAGTACAATTATCTGGAAATCAAGCATTTGTTAGAGATAAATATTTTATCTATGAAAATAGCAAACACTCATAGTCCTTACAAACTCCCCATTTGGCATTTTTATGTGGCAAAACCTCTCTCTCACTACATGACACTTATAGGAATAAGATAAAATACAATGATTTTCTTGACTCTATAGTGGAACTATCTTATGATCCTGTGAATCCATCTTTGGTGCAACTTGACAAACTTGTAAGTGATTAAAATGACATAAACAAAGCATACAACAATTTGGCTTGAAAGCCTCATTGTACATTAGTTCAGTTTACATAGAAATAAGCTAAGTGTAAAGAATAGTCATATAGTATGCATTCATACCAATCAAGCTTAATTAAATATTTTCTCCCCCTATATGCATAACAAGAAAAAACACATGGAAATAAACATATTATTCTCTCCCCCTTTTTGACATACTAGAAGGACAAAACATTAGATAAAGCAATAAAACTAAACTCATCCTAAAGATATAGCAATGTAAAAGCAGAGTAATGAAGAAATGCAATGTGCCTTAAACTCTCCCTAAACTCTATGACTCTCTAACTTAGAAACCATTTAAAAAGATATTAAATGAAAAGAAGATGTAAATGAAAAAAAATCTGATTATTTTCATAAATAGTCATATAAGGTATTAAACTCATTTAATTACAAACGAGCACACAACCAATTGAGAACTCATTATTTTTAACTCCAATTTTGATTATTTATCATAGAAATAAATAAGTAGAGTAGAAGAGGTACACAAGCACACTTCGCACATATAATGACATATTATATCTACTAAAAGAGGACTTAATTTTTTTTATTATTATTATATATGTGAGGTAAATGATATATTTTTTTATAACCTCTATTGGCTCATTCTTTTTGTGCATTCCAAGTACAAATTTTATAAGCAATTTTAAGACTTTTGGCACAATTTTATGTTCATACCGTATTTTGAAACTCTAGTACTTTCCTAATTTTATCCTCATTATAAGGCTTAGACTCAAATTTTAAGACTTTTGGCACAATTTTATGTCCATAATATAGATTGCTTTACAAATCTGAAGTTTGTGACTAACTATTTGGATTTAACTCAATCTTTTGTTGAAGTGCATATCCAATAAAAATGAAAAGGTTTTCTGTGTTTTCAGAACTTTTTTTTTTTTAGGAGAGGGGGGGATCTTTTTTGATTTGTTACATTGCTATTCATAACGAAAATTTGGCTTTAAATACTTTAGCCCTGAGGCAAAGCTAGTAAAGGAAGTAGTCCAAGATGTCTTAGAGAAATTGAAGCAATCATTGCCAAGTGATGTAAATTTACAAGGCTTCTTTGGATTGGAAGAACAAATAGCTCAAATTGAATCATTATTAGGCACATGCTCAAAAGACACTCGCATTATAGCGCTTTGGGGCATGGCTGGTATAGGTAAGACAACCCTTGCACATTTTATGATACATTGTTACTATCCTCAATTCGAAAAATTTTATTTTGTTGAGAACATCAGAGAAGAATCTGATAATCATGGACAAAACTATGTGCGAAATAAACTCTGTTTGAAGCTTTTCAATGATGAAAGTCTAAGTACAACATCTCCATTTTTTGGACCTTTTATTACAACTAGACTTTGCCAGAAAAAGGTTCTAATTGTTCTTGATGATGTAAGTCATCCTGGACAATTGGAATTTTTAGGTGGAGAGGTTAGATTTGGCTATGGAACTATAGTCATTGTGACAACTAGAGACAAGCATGTGCTTAAAGGTATCACAGGTAATGAAATGACCATTAAGATACACGAGGTTCAAAAATTGGGTTGTGATGATGCTGTTCATCTCTTTCAATTTCATGCTTTTAGAAGTAGCTCTCCCGCAACTGGTTATAAAGAGATATCAAAAAGGGTTCTCCATTATGCTAATGGCAATCCATTAGCACTTAAAATTTTAGGCTCTCACTTGTGTGACAGGAGCAAGAAAATTTGGGAAAGTACATTGAATAAACTGGAGGAAATTCCAGACAAGGACTTGCATAAAGTATTGCAAATAAGTTATGATGATTTAGATGAAAATGAGAAGAACATATTTCTTGATTTAGTGTGTTTCTTCAAAGGTAGCAGCATCAATTTTGTTAAAAAAGTATTGGATGGTTGCGGATTCTTTATGGATGCGGGAGTAGAGCTTTTAATTGAGAAGTCCTTGATAACCATCAATGATGATAATAAAGTATGGATGCATGATATGGTACAACAAATGGGTAGACAAGTTGCTGATCAACAATCAAAACATAGAAGGTTGTGGAGGGTCGATGAGATATATGATGTATTGACAAATAATATTGTAAGAAACAAGTAATACTCTTTCTTTTCCACTTGTAATAAATTGCATTCTTCTGTGTTAATTTATTCTTGATGTTTTGTGTTTGATTGTCAGGGAACTGAAGACATTGAAGGCATATTCCTTGACATTTCTGCTCTTACACGGCCTTTACACTTGAGGCGTACAACCTTTTCAAAGATGTATAATCTAAGACTGCTCAAGATTTATAGATCATATGATGATACTAAGAAGTTTAAGGTGCATGCTCCTCCCGACATTAAACCCTTTTCTAGTAGGCTTAGATATCTACATTGGGAAGAGTACCCCTTGAAAACTTTGCCATTAGATTTTCCTGAGGATCTTGTAGTGCTTCACCTTCCCGCTAGCCAAATTGTTCAACTTTGGGCCAAAACCAAGACATACTTTAATTTTGGTACCGAGGTATGTGTTGATTTTATCATGTTGAGTACCATCTTAGATTATATAATATTTTGCATGTTTTTTTATTAATTAATGCTTATAACCATTTTAATTTCAAATTTCTATTTCTTAATTTTGGAATTGAATTTTTATTTCAAAAAATTTTAGAAAAATAAATAAAAGTTATTTGTTAATCAATTTTGAAAATGAGAAATTGAAAATTGAATATTTTTTTTATAATAATTTTCAAATTTATAAGCTCTAAAATTTAATTTCAAACTTATTTTTGATAGAATTTTATTAAATTTTGGCTCTTAGGTTGGGTTTAATTGAATATGGTTAGTTTATTAATTTTTAGTGCCAAGAATTAAATTATAGACATTTAATTTTAAAATTGACTAATTTTTTAAAATTTGAGAAATTCCAACCTTAAATTTCAAAATTTGGCCAAATTCTAACACTGAATTTTAAAATTTAAAAAATAAAAATTAGAAATGAGTTATTATACATACCATATTTTAAAAATTCTAAAATTTGAAAATTATAGTTGAGAATTAAGAATTGAAATAGTTATCAAACAAGTTCTAAAGAATTTGAAATTCAAATGAACTAGTAGAAAATTGATGAGAAAATCATGAATGCCATTCCTTTTCCTTCAGATTTTTTAGAGGAATTTATGTAGTTATATTTGTAGATGAAAACCAGGAAACCACCCTATTAAACAATATCCAAAATACGAGATACATGTAGTTCTATGGTTTTTTGTTCTTAATTCTCAACCAAGTCGCTTTTTAATCTAAGAGAGGTTATTTTGCAGATAATAAAGAATATGGGATGTTCATGTTTATTTGGCCGTGAAGAAGAAATTATGTCAACCATAAGCCATCCCCAAAAACTTGTTTCATTGGATCTCCAGAACTCCAAAGCTCTTACGAGCCTTCCAAGTAGCATTATTGCCATGGGGTCATTATTATATCTTAATCTCTCCGGTTGTTCATCTCTGAATTACGAGTTTACTCACTTGCCAAGGTGTTTAACAAAGTTAAATTTGAGTGAGACAGCTATAGAAGTAGTGCCTGAATCAATTGAGGCTCTCTCTAATCTAAAGTTGTTTAAGCTGAGGGACTGCAAAGGACTTCAAACTCTCCCAAATAACATTTGTAAGTTAAAGCATCTTCAGGCTCTTCGTCTTGATGGATGTGCAAATTTGAAAACTTTTCCAGAAATTCATGAGCTTATGGAAAATCTACAACTTCTTAGCCATGCTAAAACAGGGGTTAAAGAGCTACCGTGGCAAATTGAATATCTTAGTGGACTCAGAGAGCTTCATTTGGAGGGATGCAAACACCTTGTAAAACTACCGGAAAGCATCAAACAACTTCGTTGTCTTGGTCTACTTTATGTGCCCTATTGTGAGAGCCTTAAATCTTTGCCAGAACTCCCGTCATGCCCAATTCAGATTTATGCTCATCACTGCTCATCGCTACAAAAAGTGCCACGCTCAACCTTTGCAATGACGGATGATTGTGATCCAAGTACAGAGACTTTTGGGTTTTATAACTGTCCAAAGTTGGATCACAATGCTATTAATAACATAATAGCTGATGCACTGCTTAGAATTTATCGAGAAGCATCTTTAGCAAGAACTCATACGGTAAGCTTCTATCTTAATTTCTCTTGATGTTAAGGAAATATTGACTAGATGCTAATTAAATGATCTTTTCGTACATCAAATTAGCTAGAAAATCTAACTTGGTTAAGTTATTTAAATTTTATGTGAATTAAGTTTATCAAATTTTTATAAATGAATTGAGTTAACTGTTTTATTTGCCTTTAAAAAAATAAAAAAATATTATCTTTTAATTATATTTTATAAAATAAGAAAAAATAAAATTATGATTTTTTGTGTGTTTTCTACAAAGGTATTATAATAATTATTTTTTAACAAATATATTTTGTTTAATGTACTTGTAAATTGTTCACGAGTTAGGTGAGTTATCAATTTTGAACACATGTGAGCATATTTGGTATGGTTGTGAAAAATCAACGAAATTAACTACATAATATTGTTAATTAAGAACGAATTTTTAAAGAAGGAAAGAATATTTTTATAATTATAAAATTTATAAATTACATAGGTAGTTCAATTCGATCAAAAATTGTCAAAATTAAGAGAAAGATGTTCGTTAATTTTTGTTTTGGGGGGCAAAAAGTACCAGTAATTTAGCGAGAAGTGCTTTCTATAAATGATAATTTTAAGTGAATTTATGTTTAATAAAAATTAATAAAAAATGAATTTGTTATTTCTTAAGTGACTGAACTTCCTTTTTCGATTGCAATTACAATCATCACTTTCAATGTGACATTGTTTTCTTATTCAATTATAATTATCTCTTTGCATTTGTTTTGGTTTTTCTTTTTGTGTTTTTTTTTAAAGCTTTTTTGGCATCAGTCCTACATAAATGTTGACAAAAAAAGAAAAAGTCCAACAAAAATACTAACTATAGATGACACTGTATTAGCAGCAGCAGGAAGGGTAGAGAGAAAAAAATCAATCTATAGATGACGCTGGTATTTAGCGAATCCTTATTTACTTGAACCTTAACTTAAGCTTTTGTTTATACAGAATGACGAAGATATCATCGAAAACACAATGATTGTTGAATATCCAGGAAACCAATTTCCGAAGTGGATCGAATGTCAAAAAGAAGGAAGTTCACTTAATATCATTCTTCCTCCACGTCATTCTCGCAGCAATTTAGTGGGTATTGTGGTATGTGCTCAAGTTGTTGTCAATCACTATTTTGAGAAAGTTGCTATTTTGAGGTGGGATTACAATTTCCCAACCAGCAGTGGCTGGCCTGATCCTCTCTATGGTTACCTTACATTCTGGAGTACCCATTTAGATCATGTGTTCATTGCCTCTTATACCATAAGATCCTTTTGTTCATTTCTTGATGACATTAGAGATATAAAAGTGGTTTTCTCCATTTATGAAGATGGAGTAGATGTCTCAGAATATTACAAAGTGAAAAAGTGTGGGATCAAATGTATATATGCTGAGGAAGTTGAGGAATTTCTCGCCAACTATCAAAATGTCGAGGAACCAAGAATGAAGGAAGATACATAATGCTTTAGAGCAAAAGACATGAATTTATTGGATTTTTGAATATGCATCCCCATCATGTTCCCCTGTTTTCCATCTATTGTTCTTCCATTGAAGCTCACTGAGGTCATTAAAATGTATCGTTAGTTGGTGAGGCAAATGCATGTATGGTGCTTAAGTGCCAATGTGGGCATTCAAGCGCCAAAAGAAGGAACCCTTTCCATCGAAGAATATGTTCAGAAATTTAGATTGGTCTGCAACGGCCTTTCCGCAATCAATAAACCTATAGTAGAAATTGAGAAAGTTCTTCAATTAGCTTGTGGTCTTGTCCAAATTCTCTAGAATTTCGAGTAGCAATTGTTTGAACATCAGGATATCCACATGGGGTCCAATTTTAGCTGACACGTGTTCTTTCTGTCCTTCCCCCGCCTCGAACCCGATACCTAGCTCATAAGTACCTTATTAGGACATAAGGTTGACACCATCTGGACTATTTGTTTGAGCATGGCTCGCATATTAGGATATACGCCTAGTGTATAACCTTGATTGGCACACGTTTTTTTCGCTCTCCTCATCTCTCGCACCTGGTACTTAGCTCTTAAGCACCTTATTAGGACATAATGTAGTCTAGATGGTGTTAGGAGAATCACAATTTCAATTCGAACTTAATCAAGCTCTAAACAGCGGAATTAAACCTATTCTCCTTCTTTGTGTGAATCTTTTAGGAAACAAATAAATAGAGCTCAAAATAAAAACATGCACAAAATTAACACAAGCAATTTACGTGGAAAAACCTTCCCGGTGTAGGAAGGAAACAACTACGACATTCCTCTCCAAAACTTCCACTATCAAGAAACAATTGTACAACAGTTCTCTCTAGGTAAAACTAGAGGCAAACAATCAACAACATCATCAAGAATACAATTCTTAGAAACTAACAATTATTTCAAGAAAAATGGAGAGATCTAACCCAATTCATAGTCACTATTCACTACTCAGAATTTCTCAAACCGGTGAGCCAAATCCAAATCCCACCGCATGCAAACTTTTAGCTTAATCAGACCACAAACAAACTTCGATCGGAGCACTAGATGAAGGTTTGCTGGAGAAGAAGAAACTGAAAAACTACTCTAAGTTTTTCTGAAGCAGCTGCTACTTTGCTACACATGTTTTTCTCTACAAATTTTCACACACAATAAACCCTAAATGGGTTTATTAATTAAAGCAATGAAATGACATAATTACCCTTCTTACTCCATGGGCTTTTAAGCCACATGGACTTCACTTGGGCTCCTCCAAATAAGAGGAAAACCCAACAGATGGAACCAACTTGCTTTCCTAAGGCTAGCTAAGGACTAAGTCTTGGATTTGAGAGTTGAGAAAGGCAAAAGAAATGCGTGAACTCGCGATACGTTTTGGAGGGCCCCCACTAGTCCAGATGGTACCAGCCTTATGTCCTAATAAGGTACTTATGGGCTAGGTATTGGGTTGGAGGTTGGGGAAGGGCAGAAGGAATGCATGTCAGCCAAGGTTGGGCTCCATGCAGATATCTTGATGCTCAAACATCCTAATAAGATGGCAAATTATTGTTTCTGTATTTTTGTATTTCTCTGTTCTAGTTTCTCTATACACGAGTATAGTATTTGTATACTAAGATAAGCGGAAAGTAAACTAATTACAACATTATTAATTGTCACTATTATTCTTGTCTGCCACCTTGCTTGTTATGTGCCATAATTTATTGCACTGTTGTCTGCCACACAACTCAAATGCCAACACTCCTCCTCAAAGTGGTGCATATATGTCTCTTATGCCCAACTTGTCAAGTGAGTTGTAGAAGTTCTTTACAGACACAAATTTTGTGAGTATATCAGCCAATTGATCTTCTGATTTAACAAATGGAAGTTGAATAATTTTTTCTTCAAGATTCTGTTTGATGAAGTTCCGATCCACTTCAACATGCTTTGTGCAATCATGTTGGACTGGATTGTGGGAGATGGCAATGGCTGCTTTGTTATCACAAAATAAGTTCATTTCAGTGTTAGGAGCAACACCAATCTCGGTTAGAAGTTTTTTCAACCAAAGGAGCTCACATATTCCCTTGACCATTCCTTGAAATTCAGCTTCAGCGCTAGATAAGGCCACTACCTTTTGCTTCTTGCTCCTCCATGTAACCAGATTACCCCCCACAAAAGTAAAGTACCCAGCAGTAGATTTCTTATCCTTGATATTCCCTGCCCAGTCTGAATCTGTATATCCAACGACTTCCAATTGACCATTCCTTGAAAACATAAGTCCCTTTCCAGGGGAGGATTTTAAATAACGAAGTATTCTTATGATGGCATCCATATGGTCTTCACTTGGGCAGTGCATGAACTGACTCACGACACTCACAGCATAAGCAATATCAGGTCGAGTATGAGATAAATATATGAGTTTACCTACTAACCGTTGATATCTTTGTTTATCTGCTGGTACTTGGTCCACATATTCTCTGAGTTTATGATTTTGAACCATAGGAATATCGACATGTTTACAATCTAGTAGTCCTGCCTCTGCTAGTAGGTCCAAAGTATATTTCCTTTGGGAAAGACATATGCCTTGTTTTGATCTTGTTACCTCAATACCTAAGAAGTATTTGAGCCCTCCCAAATTCTTCATTTCAAACTCATTTGACAGTTGTTCTTGAAGCTTAGAGATTTCTTCTTTATACTCCCCTGTAATGATCATGTCATCTACATAGACTATAAGGGCTGTTATCTTCCCTGATTGATGTTTTAGGAAAAGAGTATGATCAGAGTTGCTTTGTTGGAAACCATATTTCTTCATTGCTGAACTCAACCTACCAAACCATGATCGAGGTGATTGTTTTAGTCCATACAATGCTCGTTGTAATCTACATGCAGTTTCTTTTCCTGATGTAACAGTATATCCTGGTGTGATATCCATGTAAATCTCTTCTTCAAGATCACCATGAAGGAAGGCATTTTTTACGTCAAGTTGGTGCAATGGCCAATCTAAATTTGCCGCAAGAGATAACAAAACTCTAACGGTTTTTAATTTTGCCACTGGTGAGAAGGTTTCTTGATAATCTATCCCGTGTTTCTGTGTATATCCTTTTGCTACAAGCCTTGCCTTGTATCGATCAACTAACCCATTTGCTTTATACTTAATGGAGAAAATCCACTTGCATCCTACCATCTTCCTCCCTTGAGGCAACTCGCTTAACACCCATGTGTTATTCTTCTACAATGCCTCAAATTCCTCTTTTATAGCTTGAGCCCATTTTGGATCAGATAAGGCTTCTTCAATGCTACTTGGAATTTGACACGAGGAGAGTGTTTGTGCAAATGCCCTGATAGGTTCTGATAACCTTTGAGTAGATACATAATTTGCTATTGGATACTTGGATTGTCGTTCTTCTCTTTCTGGGGAGTATCGATTTGGAGGTTTGCCTCGATTGTGTCTGAAAGGTAAAACATAACCAATAGATATATCTATAGCATTAGTTTGTAAAGGTGTGATAGGATAACTTACCTTAGGAGTATTCTCAGCAGGAGGATCATTGGGTACTAGGGAGTTGAGTGGTACATCAACCACTTCATCTTCTGGAGATTCAATTACTACTTCAGCTTCAGTTCTTGGAAGTTCAAACTCGGGTCTCGATACTGGCTCCTCCATATGATTGGCACGATCCAAGTATGTTGGACTAGTGTCTAATATTTCAACATCAAGCCAATTTCGTTCTTCACCATAACTCTCCTCCTGAAGAGTGGAATTGGATACCGGTGATGGGAAAAACCATTCTGATTCGAGGAAAGTGACATCCATGGTAATATAGGTTCTTTTAGTAATTGGATCATAGCATCGGTAACCCTTTTTTTGTACTACATACCCCAAGAATACACATTAGACAGCACATGGATCCAACTTAGTTCGTTGATTTTTATGGAGGTGGACAAAAGCAACACATCCAAAAATTCAGGGCAGAAGCATCAAAATAGTAGGCAAGGGAAAATGATCAGATAGCACCTTTAATGGAGTCTAAAATTGTAAGGTTTTTGTGGGCATACGACTCAGTAGATACACCGCTGTAGTAAGAGCATCACTCCAGTATTTATTAGGCATATGTGCACCGATTAGTAAGGCCCGAGCCGTTTCTAAAATATGCCGATTCTTCCTCTCTGTAGTCCCATTCTGTTGTGGGGTTTGTGAACACGAGGTTTCATGGAGAATACCATGGTTGTCCAAGTATGTCCGGAATTATTGATTAACATATTCCCCTCCATTATCAGACCTAAGTATCTTAATTTTTTCAAAAAATTGTGTCTGAACCATGGTGTGAAACAGGTGAAATGTAGCAAATACTTCATCTTTGTGTTTGAGAAGGTAAAGCCATGTCATTCGTGTACAATCATCAACAAAAATAACAAACCAATGATAACCCGATGACGTAATGACCGGGGAAGGTCCCCAAACATCAGAATGTACCAAAGCAAAAGGAGTCATACTTTTATTCATGCTCATAGGATAAGACGTCCTATGACTTTTTGCTAGGATACAAGTATCACATTTGAAATCTGAATGTGTGATATTTGAAAATAAACTGGGGATTAGGTGCTTTAAATACCCGAATGATGGATGCCCAAATCTACGATGACATAGCCAAATCTGTCGTTCTTTGTTACCAGCAGTGTTTTGCATGTGATTGGCTCTTCCTGAACTGAGGTCATCCACATAATATAGCCCCCCTCTCCTAGTACCACGCCCAATGATCTCCTTGGTGAGAATAACTTGTAGAAGGCAAAAAGTAGAATATATCAGTACTACACAGTTAAGATCTGAAGTGACCTGACTTACAGACATTAGTCGGTTTGACAGAGAGGGTACAAGTAAAGTATTAGATAATGATAATGAAGGAGATAAGGTCACTGTTCCAGCTCCTGTAACTGGATAAGTGATCCCATTTGCATTGGCAACACGACTTCGTCTTGGCTGAGTTGTATTGGAGAGATCATTTGGGTCAAATGTCATGTGATCTGTAGTTCTAGAGTCTAGAATCCAATCCTCCTTATCACTATGAGTAGAGATGTGAAATGCTTTACTTGAAATACCTGGATCTTGGAAAGATTCGGCCTGAGAAGTAAGGGATAATGAGGCATTATTGGTAGCCACAGTGGCTCGCCCAGTGGTGTCCCATTTCTTCCATGCTTGAAAATCATTCCACCATTTTGGATACCCATGTAGTTTGAAGCATTTTTCACGGGTGTGTTTGGAGTTTCCGCAATGGCCACATTTCATGTCAAGAGATGGTGTATTTCCCGTGGATTTCTTGTTACCCAAAGAAGTTATTGTTTTTGGTGGCATTAGATTATGGTGTCCCTTGACCCCTTTAAAAGCCATAACTGCTCTGGGTGTCGTATCTACACCTGTGATCATCACGGTCTGCCTGACCTCTTCCCTACGAATGAATCCATAGGCTTGTTCCACCGTAGGAAATGGTTTGATCTGAAGCACATCACTTCGAGTTTTATCCAATCTATCATCAAGTCCATCGAGGAAGATATACACTCGATCTTCCTGTACGATGGAGTTGTATTTTTGTATATCAATCGCACACTCCATTGGATTAAGACGACGGAAATCAATTTCACGCTACAACCCTTGAAGGTCGTTGTAGTATTTTTCAATGGATTCACCCGCTTGCTTCGTACGAGTAACTTGACGGCGAAGATCATACACTTGAGACGTGTCTGTCCCATCATAATAAGTGGTAGCCACCGAGTCCCAAACCTGTTTTGCAGTTGGGAATCGAATAAAATTTGCAATTAAGGAGGGGTCCATCGAATTGATCAACCATCCTTTGACAATGGCATTTTCAGTACGCCATCTTCTAAATAAGGGGTCGGTTTCAGCAGGTTGAGGAAAATCCCCATTAATATATCCCAGTTTGTCTTTGCCAGAGATATACATCTCCACCACCTGAGACCATAAGGCATAGTTGGATCCTCCCAACTTGATACTAATGGGAGCAGTCGACGCTTCAGTTAGCGGAGGTTGTGAGCTAATTTGAGCTCTAGTTAGAACTTTCGTCATTTTTGCCGTCAAATCTTCCAATATGAAATTGGTAGATAAATCCCTAGATTCCGCCATGAAATCCAAAAAAAAATTCCTTTCCTTTTTTCCTTTTTTTTTTTTTACAATTCGCACACACTATATATAAAAACTTTCGTAACCCTAAAGCATTTTTTTTTCACTTCGCGCAGCTTCCTCTGCGTAACCCTAATTTCCCTATCCAAATTCGCGCAGCTTCTTCGGCGTTCCTCAGCGCAGCTTCTTCAGCGTTCCTCGGCACAGCTTCTCTGACTGCGTTCCTCAACTGTGTTCTTGAACTGTGTCCGAGCCAGTCATCACTTCCAGCTGGTGTGAGGCCACAGCTGCTGAAGGCTTGCGGTAGAGCAGCGCCTTCCTTCTTCTGATGGACAATCAAGATTGTCGAACCCTAGCCAACCACAACTTCCAGATGGAGCTTCCACCTTCAGAAGAGCCAGTGGTACAACTTGTGTTCTCTAAACCTGAAAAAAAAATATTCACAGAAAGCAAAGCAGCTGAAGCTGCTTGTTTTTTTTTTTACAGGAACTGATGAGTGCAGATGGTAACGCCTTTCATTAGGTTTTTTCCTTCTATTACTTTCAATTTTTCGTCGATCCTTGGAACTATTCTCATCGTCAATCTGATCACTGCAAAAACTTTTTTTTTTGTTTGTTTTTTTTGTTTTACAGAATTATAAAGCTGAAGAATGGAACGAGGAACTGTGATGACTCCAACGAGCAGCTTGAATGGCTACCCCAAATCCTGGCCAAATAATCAGCCAAATACCCACAGATTACCACAATCTGTTGAGCATATCACACCAAATCAGCCAAGGAGAACAGAATCAACGTAGTAGGTAACTTATTTCTTCCATTAGGATCACCTAACTCTGCTCTGATACCATGTCAAATTATTGTTTCTGTATTTTTGTATTTCTCTGTTCTAGTTTCTCTATACACGAGTATAGTATTTGTATACTAAGATAAGCGGAAAGTAAACTAATTACAACATTATTAATTGTCACTATTATTCTTGTCTGCCACCTTGCTTGTTATCTGCCATAATTTATTGCACTGTTGTCTGCCACACAACTCAAATGCCAACATAAGATACTTAAGGGCTAGGTATTGGGTTCGAGAGTTTAGGAGAGCAAAAGAAATGTGTGTCAACCAAGGCTAGGCCCCATGCGTATATCTTGACATGTGCGAGTCATATTCGAACAACAATGATAACCAAATCATCATATCCAACTTTTAATCAATTTGTCTTGATTTATTGAATAATGAACACACTGGCCCTCTTTAAGTACAAGAAATAAGATTATCCAATCATATACAAGCATTTTTTTTTTGACAAAAAGGACGTGAAATAAATAATAAAGGAGGTCAATTCAATGCAAGAGGATGCAATTTTTCTCCTACTATTCGTTTCAATAACCAAGATGTTTTTATAATAAATTTACAAGCACAAATAAATAGCAACAATTATAACAACTAAAAGGACTCACAAGCCAATAGACATGAAAAATTTAAAGATAACCCAAATAGTGTGCTAGTGATCTAGTAGTCTAGCCTTATGATAAGGTAAACACAGCAGTTTCAAGTTTTGTGAAAAATTCACTAAACAAAAAAAAAACATCCAAATAGGATAATATGCCAAATATGTGAAAAAATAACCATATTACCATTAAGTGGTATTGCATGTATAATTATGCTTATCAAGAACAAGAAATACATGCACTTGTTCCTTTTTCGTCCATATGGCAATGATTCTCACTTCTTTCCCAACAGGTAAGCTAGTTTTTACATTTTTTATAATGGATCAAATGTTGTTTACGTTGATTACAGAAATATGTTACCAATTTCACACAAAGTTAATTCGCTTTTAAATACTTTCATGAAAATTTAAAATTAAAGAATGTTCTTGTTATTCCTAAATTAAAGAAAAAATTATCATCTATTAGTCAATTAATTAATGAAAATACTTGTATTTTTTATTTTAATGCTAATGATTTTGTGATAAAGGACCAAAATCAACAAATTCTAACAAAGGAACATAAAAAGAGACAATCATATGCTCTTAATGAAGCACAAATGGAGGCTCTTGTTGCAATCAAGTCACCAAAAACTTCTTTAGAACTTTGGCATCAACAAATAGGGCATCCTCATTCAAAACTTTTACAAGTTTTTCACAAGGAAAAAGTAATTAGTATAACTAGTTGGTTTACAAAATAAAATCCAGTTTGTTCTGGCTGCCAAAAGGAAAAACATTGTAAACTTTCCTTTTTTGGTTATAATAAAATTTGTCAATTTTTTTAGGAAAATTTATTGTGATTTATGGTAATATAGCCCTTTTTTATCCAACAATATTATCATTATTGTGATATTTTTATTGATAATTGCACTCGTTACACTTGGTTTTATTCCCTTAAGCATAAGTTAAACTTTTATGAATTTAAGTTTCAAAAATTGGTTCAAAACAAATTTGATAACAAAATTATAAATTTTCTAAATAATAGAAGAGGTAAATTTATTATAAATATTTTCATATACCAACTTGTTAAATATGATATAGTTTATCAATTATCTTATTCAAATACACTCTAACAAAATGGAATCTCTAAAAGAAAATATACACATTATAGAGATTGATTTTGTTATGATATTTCATACTAATTTACTGTTAAAATTTTGGATGAATTCTTTTCTTATGATCACTTTTTTAATTAATAGGATTCTGTTTTTCTCACTTAAAATAAAAACCCCATTTTTTAAAATTATTTGAAAAAATCTAGATTACAATGGTTTAAAAGTTTTACGGTATAAATGTTTTCTTTATTTAAGATATCATATTCAAAATAATTTTTCAAGAAAAAATTTTTCTTGTGTTTTTTCTTGGATACAATTATAATAATAAATGATATAAATGTAAATCCTACTATTGACACATGGTTTTTGATGAAAAAGTTTTTCCTTACACTACTAACTCTCTCCCTATCAATGATATGTAAGAACTTAAGGTGACCAATTTTTCGGATCAAGAAGAATGACACATTAAAACCCTAACTCCTATCTCCCAACTCATTGACCCTAACAATACAAACAAGGTTGATACACCAAGCAATATTGTGATCCAAAATTTAATATTTTTAGATTTTTGTCGTAAACAAGAAAGACCTCATACAATTATAAGTACAACTCAAGATAATACACTCATTCATACAGATAAGGAACAAAAATTATAGCAATTTCAAGGAGATCATATTCCAACCACACAAACAACTCTCAACGATCAAAACCTTCACGAATAATTATTTCTCTCTAACCAAAATGACCAATTAATCAACTAACAACCACATCTTGATTAACATGCATTTGTCATAAACTAGCCTACCTAAATGACTATGAATGTCACCACACTATTTCCAATGTTTCTTTCAATGCATCATTAAGACTAATTTACCAAAGTACCAAAAATTTTAAAGGAAACACTTAAATCCCCTCATTAGGAGGCAGCTATGAAAGACGATTAACATCTCTAAATAAAAATAAAACTTGGACCCTTGTTCCTCGCCCCAAAAACACTAATGCATTAGATTAAAATGGTTTATCGGATCAAATTCAAAATAGATGATAATTGATCTCTAGAAGGCTCAATTGGTTGCACTAGATTATGAAGAGACTTTTAGTCTTGTAGTCAAGCCAAAACTATACAAATAATTCTCTCACTTGTTGTGGTCTCCAACTAGCCTATTCCTTCATAGAGATCTTAAAAAACTATCTACATAGAACACCTCTAGGTTTTATCGATCCTAATTTTCTTGAACAAGTTTTTTTATTACATAAATCCCTTTATAACTTAAGACAAGCACCTAGAGTTTGGTTTAACAAGTTTTTCCAATGTTTATTCATCTTTGGTTTTTCTTACAACAAGGCATACTCTTCATTGTTCATTTACAAGGAAAATAATGATATTCTTATTTTACTTGTTTATGTAAATGATATCATTCTTATAGGAAGTAGTACAATTCTTGTTCAATCTCTTACCACAAGCTCAACAATACATTTTCTCTAAAAGATGTAAGAGATACTCACTATTTTCTTAGAATTGAAGTCAAACCTTTTTTCGATGAAATTTTTCTTTCTCAAACTAAATATACTAAAGATATCCTAGTTTGAACACATATGCTAAACTCTTCCTCCTTATCCATTCCTATAAATTTTAAGCCAACAACTTTACCTCATGACAATACCCTTGCCAATGGAAATGAATTTCATAGTATAGTTAGACCCCTTCTATATCTCATATTCACTCGACCAGACATTACCCATACTGTCAACAAAGTTTACCAACACTTTTATGAACCCACCATTGCCTACTTGCACTTTGCAAAATACATTCTTTGTTATCTTAACGACACCCTTATGATGACTCTATGAAAGTAGAGTCATTAGTGTACTTTTTTACTTAATATTTACTTGTTTTATTCAATAAATAGTATTTTTATGGCCAAAAATATTAAAATATAAAATTTTTGTGGATTTTTTATAAATTTTTAACTCAGTGCCAATCAGAAGCTGCCACGTGGCCTACCACACAAGTAGAGGAACTGACTGGGCACACCACTCAAGAAGGAACATCGAATCATGTTACGTTGCCTGTGAGTAGGACTAACCGCGCACCACGTGTCAACAAGCCATTGCTCCCCGCGTTTCACACATACGGCATGTCATTCGTTTCTACGAATCACGTCATTCGTCCACTGAATTTCTGATGCCACATGTCACTTTATGATTGGCTAGAGTTGTCAATTTTTCTTGTTTTGATCTTAGCCTTTGATCTACAGTTGATCTGACGGTTCATATCACACCTGAGGTATATTTAAGCCCATAATCACCTCATAAACCCTAAGGGGTCGTTATTAGCATAATTTTGGTCAATTTTTTGAGCTAAAAAGAGAGAAAAATACATAAAAATTCAAAAGGGAACACAATTTTAGTGGAGATTCAAGAAGAGATTAACACTATAATTTAAGAGATTGATTGCATTTCTTCTTCTACACTTTTTTCTTTATCAATTTTTACGTCTTTTTTTATGAAAAATATAAACTTTATGAACACAATTATGTGTAGTTAATTTATTAATCTATGGATCTTATGAACCCAATTTTTACCATGTGATGATCTAATATTTTACCCCAATTATAATTATAATTTAATTATATTATTTAATATGAATTTTATGCTATTAATTGTTTGGCCAACAATTTATTTATAGAGGCAATTAAATAGATTTGAGAGAATTATTTAATTGTTTATCTTGATTAAATAACATGCATAGTTTCTAGGTAAAGATGTATGATTCTTATGTATGTGATCCATAATTGATGAACTTAATGAGTAGTATGCAATTTAATTGACATGAGAGTGTGATTAAATTAATTACTATATGGTGTGTAGTTTACTTGAGAGAGGAATACATGCTAGGTTAGATTCAATTGATCATGTAATTAATTGATAATTATATTGGGGAGATTTTAGCGATTCACATGTTTAGAAAATTGGAGGATTGAGTATTCCTAGATATTTTCTCATATATCTTTTTAGTTACCAAATATGATTTAATTAATTATTGTTATTTACTTTTAGTTATTTTAATTTTGCTTCCTTAAAATATAAAAAAACAAAAAAAAATTTGATTTTTGTTTTTTAGTTTTAAAAATTAGTTTTTAATAAAATAATCTTCTTAGGAACGATTTTTTTTATCATTATATTACTTGTTGCGATACATATACTTATGTATTCATTGCACACACAATTTGTATAACGATCACCTTAATTATTGAATTTGAATATTATCTCAAAGTGCATTAACATTAAATGATTTTTGTTATGCAGATTGGGTAGGATACCCTCTTACTCATAGAAGCACAACAAGATTTTGCTTTTCTCTTGGTTCAAATTGTGTGTATTATTCATCAAAAAGCAACTAATAGTGATTCGATCTAGTGTTGAAAATGAATATTGTGCTTTAGCTTCCACTATTGTTGAACTCACTTGGATTATCTATATTCTTTGTGAAATTGGCATGACCCTGCCACGATCATCTCAATTATTCAACAATAACATAAACGCTCTACATATAACTATCAATCATATCTTTCATGATCGAATCAAACACATTAATCTAGATTATCACTTTATATGTGAAAAAAATATTATCTGTGTTTTTTGAATTAAATATATACCTTACAACCTAGAGATAGCATATGTGATTACAAAACCACTACTCATGTATATATTTAACAACTTTTGAGTCAAGCTAAGAGTTCACCTTATTCAACTTGACATGATTACATCCTATAATTATGCTAATCGTTGAGCTAAATGGGACAATATATTTCTTCATCATTTACCATCATTAGTGAAGCCATATCATAGGAATAATTTTATCGTTACATGATTCTAGGAAAATATTAATTCATTACCATTAGTTTAAAAATTGATGTGTGTATATATACATGACTAAATACCTTATTAATTTGTCAATAAATAAATAACTGATAATATTTATCTAATTTATCACTTTCTTATTTTTTTTATCAAAATATTCATGATGAGTGTCAAAAGAGGAGATTAGGTCACCCGTTGGGTGATCTTTTTCGAGCCCATTTTGAGCCATATAAATTGTGTAAAATTAGACTCAATAGGCAAGATTGATATAGATATTATTTATCGTTAATAATAAAATAGATAAAAAAAAGATATCAATTACAGTTAAATAAAATAGGCAAGACTGAAAGACATCAATAGGCAAGTCTCTACGGCAATTTCCTAGTCTTTCTAGCTATTACTAGAATCATATAAAAAACACTATACTTTTGAAATTCTATCTCTTTAGATTAGTTTTGGGTTTTATTTTCGTTTTATTTTTCTCTTTCAGCAATCACCATTAGACCTTTAATTCAAAAAAAAAAATCGAATTAAATATACTTTCATTTCTTTCATAAAAACACACTATTACAATTCAAGCTATGACTGCAATATAGCAAGTCATATCACTTAAATAGAAATGATAATAACAAGACCATTGCAACAATCCATAATAATAAATTCATAAAACACACTTCCTAACAAGATTAGATGAAAAGAATAATAAATCATCCCTAACTTTAGGGTCTAGAAAGTCAATATATAGAGCATCATAAAATTAAAATATCTTTGATCAATGTTCAACTGCTGAGATGATATACACCTTAAGTTTCAAGCTTTTTTTTTTTTAATGATCTTCATTGAAGATTTGATCGAACATCTATCAAGGACATTTCACACTAACACATGGTGCACCAAAACTTCACTTCAAACCCTACCAAGATGACACAAAAAAAAACTACAAATCTAAAACATGAGAAAAATAAGAAGAAAATAAATAAACATAAAAATTAGGGGAAGATGCTACCAAAAGAACATAAACAAATTTGGAACAATTCTAAAACAAAGGAAAAAAAACAAAAAACAAGAAAAAAGAAAAAGAAAGAAAAACCAAAACTATAAAAACACACTTTAATTCCGATTTGATTTCGGTATTTTTAGTGTTGATTAATTTCCAGTGAATTTACTTATAACGCTGAGCTTATATTTGGTTCACAAAATAAAAAATCCTAACGAGAATAATAATAATAATAATTTAATAGAAACAATATTATTATTATTATTATTTTAAGATAAAAAAATAATAAATATTAATAAAATATTCTAATATATTAATAAACTTTTCTGATACCCGAGGATGAGACTTTTAAACTTAGATTTGGAAGGATTGTGGGGCTTCTTAATATGCTAAATGATTTTGAGATTACCTTATCACTAGTGTGTATTGGTCTTTGGCAAGTTTATAAAGCCCGCAATAGTGTGGTCTTCAAGCAATGGATGGTGGATATCAGAAGCATCGTCTTGATTGCAAGAAAAGGAAAAAAGCTTGAAGCATGTTAATGCACAAATTTTATATTAAAAGCTTATATTTTCAAGATTTGTTTTTCAAGGAATTGATAGGTTATTTAAAAAAGTAAAATTGTTTTTTTGATATAGTTAAGAAAAATAATTAATAAACATTTTAGGATTATGGTAGAAAATAATAATAAATTTTAAATTAAATTAATATTTAAATAAATTAAGTTAAAGTAAGGAAAATTAAGTAAACTAAACTATAACCGAATCTAAGATGATGATAAATATGAGATTTTAGTGAGTATAATCCTTCGTGAGAAAATGAATCAAATAATTTAAATAATAAGTTATATTTATTGATTTTTTTTAATAAACGAACACTCATGATAAGTCCACATAATTTTCAATTAATCAATGACTTCTTGAATTAGGCTTGAAATTGATTAATTAACAAATTAAGAAAAACATAATTTTAATTATAAATCAATATTTGTTTTTTCATTAATTTATAATTAAAGATATTTTTAACCATTTAATTTAATCTCATTTAATCAATAATTTCATTGATCAGTCTTGAAATTGATAAATAAAATTAAATTAAACTCTTATTTATTTATGCATAACTAAGCTCAACTAAACATAGATGATGTTTTTAATGCTTAATATTAAAATATTTTTCTTAATTATAATTTAAGACTTAGTTTATCATTAATTTAAAATTAAAGATTTTAAGAACATGTACCAAAAATAAATAAAAATTTTACTTATTCAAATTATAAAATTGTTCTTCCATCATTGAAAGCAAAAACTATTAAAATCACATATTATAAAATTAACCAATCATGATTAAATTAACAAAAGTCAATTCAATTATGAAAGACATTAGATTACAAAAAAAATAATAAAAAAATTCCTACATGTTTAAAACAATTCTAGATCTCTAAATAAGTTGTCATTGATTTTTTAAATCATTTGATCTTCTTCACAATAAAGAGGTTCTCTCTTTATATCTATATGTGGTGGTGGAATGACTATGGGCGCTGGATTTAAATACTAAACTAAAATACGACTACTCTATTCTTTATATTTTCAAGCTACTTAACCTAAAGAAAATGAGAAAACTATTTATAAGCAAAGCAATGTATGGGGTCAAGATTCCATAATAACAACACGCATCATGACATGATTTTTATAGCGCTGCAATATGAATCCAAACATTTCTCACACAATAAAACCCAAATGGGATTGCATCGTGGCATATATTTCTCTCACCATAGCATGAATAGTTCAATGTTCCCAGTATTTTCTCGAGAGTTCTCCATCATGGCACACTAATTCTCCACCGCGTCACGCTTTGTTTATATTTTTTTCATTTTTTTTACATATCGGTTGATTCTTGATGTAAAACTTATATGCCTTAGTTTTTTAATCTCTTAGCGTGCTATCTGAGTGCGCCAAGTGTTGTGTCTTTGTATATTGACATTATTTATCTCTTTTGAAGCTAAAACACCTGAAATAAAACAAAACATATTCATGATTTCTAATAGATAGATTTGCATAAATAATTAAAGAAAATGTTGTAATCAAACCTATTCATTCTAAATAAGTACATTAAAATCATGGAATATGAATGTCTTTCAAGAATTTATCACAACCTAACCAGCGTCTTGTTAGTCTCTAACAATTCAAGCTATAAGTCTAAAAGAAAAAAAATAAACAAATTATACTATACTAACCTAAATCATTTTCGTAAATTATCATGGTTACATTTGCGTATGCAATTGATGAACAAAATCGACAATACCGATCTTGCAAATACTTTGGTTTTATATTTGTAAAACTCTCGCAAGTGCATGAATCATTTTATAGCAAATGATAAGTATACTCCTAAAGTCGATTAAAGGAAGAAATATATGTGGTTTTTAATTTATTATTCAAACTTTTAAAAACGAATTAAATCTTAAATATCCTATCACGATATTTTAATTTTTGTTTCCTAATCTAATGACATAAAAAATAAACATAGATATGGATTCAATAAACAATAATACAATTTTTTATCATTCATATCAGTGGAGTATTTATGAATATAATAATTAAGTTAATTATGCTTGCTCATATTATTTAGGTTATTAAAAATATAAATTGATATTTATTGATTCTCTCTTTTTTATATAACTATCACTTTTAGTGGGGTTAGATATTTTTTATTAATTAAACAAATCAATTAACACCTATGGGTGAGATCAATAACTAATTTAGTTAATTAAATTAATTCTTTTTTTTCTAAGATATTGAAAATGAATCATTTAAATGCCTCATTTGGTAGGGTTAGACATTTTAAACTTTATTCATGGTGTCCAAATTAAACCTTAGAATTTAATTATCCAAGTAATAACTTTCAAGTTTTAAAAGCATTACTAAAAATATGTTGTCAATACATTTTCGAATAATAATTCTTATAAAAAACTTTTGAAATAGAACTTCACTTTAACTACCGGGCGATTTTACTAGAAAATAAAAGAGCACTACTCTAAATCAAATAAGATAATTAAACCTTAAAATCTAATTTTTAGATTTAAGTTCGTAATGAAAAATAATATATTTCTCTCTAACATCCTTAATATAAAATCTTGAATAAAAACAAGATCAATTTATTTTATAGAAATGTTATACCTATTTAATATTTCGGAAGCATAACAACATTATTATTATATCATATTTACAAACAATCAACCATGTTAAATTTAATCACACACAAATTAAACATAACATATAATAATAAACTATAAAAAATAACTGTAAAGAATTTATTTTAAAATTATATCTCAAAAGAATCCTTATAGAACATTGATGTTAATTCTATTGCTAGAAAACTTCTAAACAGATTTGTATTTTCGTTTATTGAATAAAAACAAAAAATATATAAAAACATAGCTAGTTCTTCTAAAAAAGAAAAGAACTTTAAAACTAAAAATACTAAGAAAACTTTCTAGAGAGAGAGAGAGAAAGAGTTAAGGAAATTGTGTGTGTTTTTACAATGGGGGATATGGTCCTTTTATAGGTGAGGAAAATTTCAAAAAGTTGGGAAAATATTTCAAAAATTGATTTCAAAAAGAAGGGTGAGATTTATGCAGACAGGTGATTGGTATGTGTAGGCGCGCACGAAACAGGAGCAAGCGTGTGCTGGCACGCGTAGGACACAGTGCAACTTGTACTTGTTGTGTGCGAGTATGTGTTGGGAGTGTGCGCACATCCACTCGGACTTCAGCGTGAATAGGCAGCTGCGCGTAGAATTTCGACATTTTTGACTGTTTTGACCCATTTTGTCTAATTTTTCCATCTTTTGAGTTTTGCTCATTTTTTCTCAATATATTTGTGATGTATTACCTCTAATATTTTTCTTCGAGTCTTTAAGTTATTTTTGAATAAAAATATTTTAAAAACAATAAAAATACATGTGATTCCGGAAAGATAAATTTATACAAAACTATAATAAAATCATACAAATATAAATATATTTATTCAAATAAATTACATTAAATCATAATAATTTTAGTGCTTTTTAAGCACTCATCAACAATAAACCTTTAAACCTCTATGTAGCCCTAGTGAATGAGTAAAAATATTGTGAGAACTTCCAATGATGATACACACACATCTTAATATACAAAAAAAAAAGATTAGTAACAAAACAACAAGCTAAAATCAATAAAAAATGATAAACAAGGAAGGCTCAAATGTGCATAATATGAATCTTATGAAAGGAATCAAATTCTAAGATTATGAATATATCACATTACTATTATCATACATCAATCAAAATCGTTAACCAAAAATATCAAATATGTGCCTTAGGATGAAAAAAATGCTTTTGACTCCAATTGAGAAATTTCTTGCTATTTGGTAATAACCATCTCACTACTTTAATAATTTAGGGTTATAGTAGTTACTTATACTATTTTTTATTTTCCTTTCTTTCCTTTTTTTAGAGAACAGACTCATGTACATATATGTGTTATGATGAGTGATTATTTTGGCTCTATAGTTTTTTAAGGAAACTCTATATATATCTTATCTTTTTTGTTTTTTTATTAGAAGTCAAACATGCATGAAGATAGACATATATTTTTAATTTCTACTTAGATTATTTAATCTAAGCAATGAAAATAAGTACATAATACTTCATCATATGTTTAGAATTTTAAAATCCAATGCAAAACCTATATAGATCATCATCTTACAATTTAAAATAATAGAAAAAGTTTTTAAAAGAGTAAAAGAAAAATCATCACTTAGAATAAAACAATACATGCTAAAAAATCTCACAAGATGGTCTCAACTACTTGATTCTTGTATAAAAAATTTAGGTTCATCTCAATATCAACATCTAAAGATAAAACATAAACTATGAATAGAACTAATTCTTATAATAATCCTTGAGCATATTTAAGACATCAAACCAAAAATGCAAAAAATTAATTAATCATGTATGATGTAGTCACCTATGAGTGGAAGAAGGATGGTTTTGATAGTTCTAGTAGCTCAAGTAGCTTTGACGAATCTAATGATTCAGATAAGACAAAAATATATGGTTATATATGCTATTGTATTCCATAATGTTACAAAGCGCCAACATTAGTTTTATTTTGTACTTTACTTTTTCAGTCTTAGGATAGTCTAGAATTCATGTATTTCATCATTTAAGTGTGTTTACTTTCAAACTTATCTTTTGTATAGACTTTTTTTGGGTATGATTATGTCTTTTATATTTCAATGGATTTTATGTTACCTTTCATACTTTGTCTCTTCTTACATTTTATTTTGTAAGTATGCTTTCAATCATTATTTCTAGACCTCATTGTCACCTATAAATTTGGGAGGTCATGGACCTTTGAATTGATATACGAGTGTGAGAAGATGTATTGAAAAAAAATGAAACACAAATCCAAGACCTGAGGTGCACGTGGATAAGGAAAATTTTGTGATCACAACTTGACTCGATCTAGCCTGATAAAAATGTATGAAATTTCCCTCTGGTTAGCCACATCTTGGATGGATCTTTGATTTATAGAAAGATGTAGATATCCTAAGTGCTCCTTTATTGGTAATAATAAATTTAAATTACAAAGTAATTAAAATTATCCTAGGGATAGAAATTGAAAAATAACCATCTAAGGTTATTTATTTTACTTAGTTTTGCAACAATGGAATTTGATAAAAGGTTAAGAAAAAAATTCAATAGGATGAGTACTTTTTAATTATAGTATACCTGTATCTTTATTTCTAGCCCATTTGGATTCTTGTGGCATAGCATTCTCTAGCTACTTTTTGCTTTCCCAATACTACTCATGTTCCGATATTTGTTGGAAATTTTAGGACAAGGTGTTAGGTTGAGGATACAACCCTGGTCCTATGCTAGAAGGGCCAGCCATGATACAATTATAATATGATGGACAGTCCATAACAAGAAAATCCACCATAATTTTTCTTGTGTTAGTTCCCTACCCAATTGTGACTAAGAGGGTCACATTGCCTTTTGGGATGAGTGAGAGTCCAGAGAATCCTATCAGGGAAGTAGTTACTAGCATAAAAGGAAGAGAAAGCTTTATTTTCTTCCATGCCTCAGAGAATAGAACTTCAATTGAGATGTTGGTATCTACTAGAATTCGATGTAAATTGATGTTGGCCACTTGGAGGGTGAATATTAGCGCATCCACATGAGGGTGGATCAATTTACGGGTTTTTCTTTCAAAAAATGTTATGTTTGAGCGTATAAGTGTAGGAACTTTCTCTAGGTTGCGTAAAGAAGCAACCTCTAAAATTTTTGGGCCAAAGATGACCTCACAAATAAGTGCTTTGCAAGCGTTGTTAGAACTACTCTCAATGGGACCTCTCGTAATAACTCTAACCTTATAGACTTCCTATCCTTGGGGTTGGTTTCTTTCTTTGGATGGGAAGGCTGGTCATTGTAGTGGCCATAACTATTATTGTTTCCATTATTGTTGTGGCTATGGCTGCTGTGACCTTGGATTATAAATAAATTCATCCAAGTACCATTTCTTGACTAGTTGGTCAATTTAATTTTTAAGTCTCAATAATTTTCAATTGAGTGGTCAGTGTCTTTGTGGAACCTACAATATCGAGACTTGTCCCGACTAGGGTTTTTCATTTTCTTAAGCCACTATATGAATGGATGGCATTCAACTTGCATCAGAATAACCTCTCTTGTTATTCTGAGAGGAATGTAAATTTTGAAACTCCGTGTAGGATAGATAAGATTTTCATCCATGATTTTTATACCATTTCTTTTGTATAGCCTAAACAGGGTTAATCTCCCCCCTATACTTGTGTTTTGGTGGTTCTTTCTAGTGAAGGTAATTTCATTCATATTAATATTAATGTTGATCAATACAAAATCCTTAAAATATTTAATTGGAAGATCTTTGGCCATGTCGCTCCATAGGGGTCCTTGGCATAGAACTTGATGTAAAGCTATAATAGCAATAGAGTTTAGACACACTATCACTTGTATTTTTTCTATATTAAATCTATCAAAGAAATCTTTTAATGACTCATTTTTTTCCCCTAGATTAGGGTCTGTAGGTATGCCAATGTCTTTGGCCTTCTTCTATTGGTTGAGAAGGGAAATAGGAACCATTTCCAAATTCTGTGAAGGAATTAATGGTGTAGGGCTTCAAAGTTTGATACCAAGCTTTAGCATTATCTGTCA